>JBCNJP010000014.1:3101381-3229400 GCA_039602395.1 Deinandra increscens subsp. villosa
CCTACAATTAGGATGGGGTGTAATGGTGTATAGAAGTACTGGAGTAGTGTGTCTTCATTTTTGATAGTCAATGAAATCATGACACCTTATTTTTGTAAAAAAGAAGCCATGGAAGCCTAGATCACACGGTATGGAAGCCACACCAAGAAAAGGAGTAGTGTGGCTTCATTAAATGCTATTGGAGGGGGGGGGGGGGGGGGGGGGTTTGGCAACGGTCAAGCGCTGCTTAACCAAGCCATGGAGGCTCCAAAATAAAGCAGCAAAATGGAGTAGTGGAGCGGCGGTACGGAAGCAGCGAAGCCGCATAATTGAAGCCGTGTGAAGCAGTGATCGATACCGCCCATCCTTATAGCTTATCAAATCTCAATATATTTTTTTTCCAAAATTCAACAATATTATTTTTTTCTAAACTTGGATTTTTCCGTTATGAGTTTTTTAGGGTTGAGTTGTGCGAAATGTTATCAATTAATATTTTCTACGTCCAGGATATCCTCGTTGTGATTTCTACGTCCATGATATCCCCGTTATAAGATGTTTTTAATTTTATTTTTCTTTATCCAAGTTTCCCCCGTCTCAATGCGCGAGTGGGTAAAAACTAGTATACTACGTATGAAAAAAGTAAACGGAATCCTGACATTAGACTTGAATATGTATAAAAAAATAAACAAATTATATCTCATTCTATATATTGTTAAGAATCACACAAATCAACTTATGAGATCGTTTTATATATTGTTAAGAATCACACTGATACGTGCCACTGACTTCTAAGCACGTTTCCATTATAGTTATTGACTTAGTCTTGCATTTGGTTAATTTCATTTCATCACACGTTTGCAGTTGTCACGTAGTTTGCATTTAATATTTCAAGTAGTGATTGCATTTAGCTCCATGTTTCCCACGTTCAAGGGGGAAGCTTAGAAGGGACGGGAGGAGGCGACCGCCCCCTCGGTTTTTTCGTCCATAAGTATATATTTTCGTAATTTTATGTACAAAAATTTATATATATTCCGTATCGTCTCCTCGAATGTATTGAGTATCGCCCCCTATGTAGAATTTTTGAACTCCGTCCCTCGGGGTTTTCTTTCAAACTTTGCCACTACCCACGTTCTTAGAGTAACTGCATGTTTTAGTTCTATATATTGTAATTGCATTTGGAATGGAGAATTAGAAAGAAAATTTGCAAAGTTTACGTCTCTTCTTCGATCTCTATTTCTTAGAGTTTTACCCACTTACGGGTGACAAATCAAACTACTTGAAAAATGTTACAAGACTAAACAACAACAAACAAAAACCACAATACAATCACTATGTCATCGACCGGGACTAGAGTACTTTATCAATAAAGAAATGCACTAAAATAAAGAATGGACTAGTTACCGAGAGATATTATAGGTCGAAGAAACTTACACTTACCAGAATTTTTATTTTTATTTATAACAAATAACCGACCCGAATAACATATATATGTGGCTCTACGTGCCTCTACGAACAAGCCTCATTTTGTGTTTGCCCCTTTTCCCCTTCCCCCACCCTAAACCCTAATTTCGAATGAAGCCACAGCAGCTCAGCCCCCAAATTCCATACGATTACTCGTAGCATTCTCTGTTTATTCGAGCGATCAATTACTCTTCGTGAAGATCTTCGATCCAGAAAGGTATAAACTTGATTCCTGTAGGTTAGGGCTTGAATTGATTTAATGATTTATCGTCTTCTTGATTCTTAAACAAACAACCAAATCCTGTTATGGAGTTAGCTGTTTTCTTATTTGTATAAACTGATTTCATGAGTTTTAGTTTGCTTATTATGTGATTAGAATGGTTACTTTGTTTTTTTTCTTTCTTCTATGTGTTATGTGTTGTATTTGATTAGGTTATGTATGCATTTTTCTTATCTTTTCAATTATTTTCAATTGTGTTTGCATTGCATAAAGGAGGTATGTGAGTTGGATTTCAACTTTTAGACCATGTTATTTAGCCGTACATGTTTCTATGTAATTTCCATTTCCATAACTCAAATTTAGGTTTTACACTTGTTATATGTTCCATGTTTGCCAATCTGCTTTCCTTGCCTGTTTGTCAATGCTATATATACAGACTGACTGACCGAAGATGTCTTCCTCCGCTGGCAATAACCCTGCCCTGCCTTTGGAGGTCATGGATGCAATACTTCGTCTTTTGCCGGTGAAGCCTTTGGGCCGCTTCAAGTCGGTTTCAAAGGCATGGTACTCACTTATTTCTGATCCCCAATTCATCAAAAACCACCTCCATCAAAGCCAGAAAACGAGAAAATTGATTTCCATTTCCGATAGTAAAGAGCTCTACTCACTTGATCTAAGCGATCTCCTCCCGTGTCTCAATAGTGATGATGTATCCGCAACCAGAAAAGAAGTATTTTTTCCAATCATGTGGGATTCTATCTTGGGTTCCTGCAACGGACTCGTTTTAGCGTGTGCGAGTGACACGAGGCTCTTCTTGATAAATCCCGCCACAAATGAGATGTGTGTACTTCCTCCTTTCCACTTGAGGTATGAAAAAGTTTACATACCTGGAAACTATGGATTCGGTTACGATTCATCTACCAAAGATTATAAATTCGTCTCGATACCGCCATCGAGTTGGGAAGTAGCCGTTTATAGCTTGCGTAACAATTCATGGAGTATATTACGTAATGCTCCTTATGTTGGGATCGTTGGCCAAACCTTGTACGGTGTTTTCGTAAACCAGAATCTTCATTGGTTGACAAAGAGACGTCGTGATTCCTCAAGGATTATCGTCGCGTTTAGTTTAGCAAATGAAGAATTTATCGAAATCGAGATTCCTGGTTCTATTGAAGACGTGGATGACTTTCTTGTTGATTTTGGTGGGAGACTTGGTTATTTCTCTTCTTCGGTGGGTTCGTTGTGGGTGATGGAGGAGTATGGTGTTGGCGAGTCTTGGACCAAGGTTTGCTTCGATGGACTTGAGATAGATCCTTTCGGTGTTTGTTTCGTTAAAGGACACATTCAGGATATCGTATGGTGCGATAGAAATGAAGTTCGCGTTTATAATATGGATGAAAAAAGATGCAGAAATGTAAGGATTGAGGAGGGACCAAGCGGATACCACGATGGACGTTTGTATTTTGATAGCCTTGAATCACCAGCTAAATGCATCGGAAGGTTAGGTTACACACCTAAACCATATGATATAGTGGTTAACCAAAAAGAATTGAAAAAGAAGTATGATCACATCAGAGGAAAGTATCTCGATTCCTCTTATTTGAGACAAATAACGGATAAAATTTACAACCCTCATACAAGTATTTTCAACCTAGCAAATCAAGAATGGGACGATGTTTTCAAGGTTTGTTTATAACTACTTTTTTAATATATTTTACGTTTTAATTGAAAACGCCTCCCTTAGCTAACCATGAAACGAATCCAAATCAAATGTAGGTTTATCCCAAAGCAACACACCTGAAACCCACTCCATTTGCTTCCCAATGGGCTTCATTATCTTCTCAAAATCCTACTATTCAAACACTTCGGACTGATGATGTTCCTATTGATAGTCAAGATGTTACTAAACACACAAGTGTTCTTAATGTAGATGGAGGTAGGGCTAAGAAAAAGGCTAAACACACCATTGATTTGATTCAACCAATGGTGGATATGCAAAAGGCAATGGCTAATCTAGCTAAAACCAAACTCATGGGGTCTACGATTGAGGCAAATATGAGAGAGACAGTCGCTAATCTAGCTAAAAACAAACTCATGGGGTCTACGATTGAGGCAAATATGCGAGAGACAGTCGCTAATCTAGCTAAAAACAAATTAACGGGGCCTACGATTGATGACTGCTATGATAAGTTAAAGGGGCTTAGGTTGGAAGCGACAGATCCAGTTTTCTTAGCAGCATTTGGTATCTTTAGCCAATCAAATAACTATAGAGAGGCATGGATGACATTACCATCGGATCCGGAAGTCTTAAAAAAGTGGATTACAATGATGGCGAAGGCTTTGGGTTTTATGAAGTAGTTATCTTTAATAGTAGTGAACTTGGTAGTAGTCTTGTTTCGTATTTTCTAGTACTTATAATATGAAATTGGAACTATTTGGTGACTTTTTGTGGACTAGTTGGTAACTTATTTTTAACCTGTACCTTTTTCTAAGAAGTAGTTGGTAGCTTTTGTGGACTAGTTGGTGGTTATGCTATTAACCATTTGGTTTATATGGGAAGTTGGGCATTATGTTTTAATAGGTTAATGGATAATACTCAAAAGCTTGGTTGGTAGCTTTTTGTGGACTAGTTGGTAGTTATGCTGTTAACCATTTGGTATATATGTGAAGTTGGGCATTATGTTTTAATTAGTTAATGGATAATACTCAAAAGCTTGCTTTTGTGATTTTTGTTTACTTTTTTATTCTAAGCATTTTTGGCCTGGGCATATGAAAAGAAATAGGGATAATACATCCATAATGTGTTGACCATGAATTTAATATAAAGCTTTTGGAAGAAAATGATGCACAACGCATCGACTTGTTGCGCACGTCGTTTGATTCATTTGTTTGATTATGTGCGTATTTTAAAGCAAAAGGTTGGCTAAAAGATAACAAACATGTATCGGTCGAGGATGAAATGGCTATATTTTTTATGCTAATTGGCCACAATCAAAGTCTTGTATGGATGATGCATAGGTTTCAACACTCAAAAGAAACGATTCATAAATATTTTCATGAAGTAGTGAATAATAAAATCATGATATTTGTGAAAGAAGTTATACGACCAATTATACTACGCCAATAATGGTCTACGGCAACACAAAAAAAGTGTGGCCATTGGGTTTTTGTCACAATTTTTTTCTTTTCCAGCTCAAGTCTGACTAAAGGTCGCATTATCATAGGTACCATACAGTCACACTTGAAGTTTAATGATTGTAACAAGTAAAAGTGTAGCAAAAAAGTATTAATATTTTTTGTTGAAATCAAGCATTCTATCTAAAATGTGTGGCTAAAGGGAATCAACAATCACATAAATTTACTATAAGTGTGTCTAAAGAATAGTAATAGCCACCTAAATTTACTAAAAAGCTTGTCTTAGCCACACTTATTAAAAAATTTGATAAAAGCCTGCTGGAATCAAGCATTTCATTTGAGACTAAAGGTCACGTTATTATAGGTACCATACGGTCACACTTGAAGTTTAATGATTGTAACAACTAAAAGTGTAGCTAAAAAGTATTAATATTTTTTTGTTGAAATCAAGCATTCTATCTAAAATAAAGGGAATCAACAATCACATAAATTTACTATAAGTGTGGCTAAAGAATACTAATAGGCACCTAAATTTACTAAAAAGATTGTCTTAGCCACACTTATTATAAAAATTGAGAAAAGACTGCTGGAATCAAGCATTTCATTTGAAAAATATGGCTAAAGGAAAACAACAACCATGTATTATTAAAAACCTGTGGCAAAAGCCTTGTTGTAATGGTAGCAATGATCACATAAATTTACCATAAGTGTCACCGTTTTTATTATATAGTCACATGAATTTGCTAAAAACTTTATTTTACCAAGTGATTGGATTTTTTTGTGAGTTTGTTATACACAATTATGATGCATCAGATGATGGTCAAATTAGTATTTACACCAGAAAAAATATTGTTAATGAGGCACTAATAATAGAAATCGATAATTATTAATGTGGCATTTGCATTACAGGGCTTCTAATTTATCACTATCTTGGTGTTGGATAGATGTTTCTATTTTCAAGGGTAAAAATAATGATTTATCGTTAAAAAAATAATAGTGCGGCCTTCGTCGTGGTTTTACCCGTCATTATCTTTTATAATGTGTTGAATTTTTACCAATTTAGTTTACAAGATTAATTATTATAACTAGTGGCATGATCCCCGCGCATTGTGACAAAGATCATAGTGTGTTTATATTAAACCTATTTTATCTTGCAGGTACACTATAAAATTTTAAAAGATAAAGAAAAAGTATCTAGAAAAAAAGAGCTCGAACATGTTTAGAAAAGAAAAGGGAGAGCCACAAGATTCTAATCCTGGTTAATCAATGTAACATCAAGCAAAAATGTATACTCAAATTAAACTCAACACACTTACGTCTTAAACAAAGTAACATCGTACATAGAAACAAACTTGTACCTTCATGTTTTAGCACTTGTAAGAGCATTCACAATAAGTTTGGTATAATTATGTGAGTGTAATACTTAAAATTTAAGGAATGATTGTGAGTGGAGGTGAGAAAAAATATTACTGCTCATCTGTATATTTGCCAAAACACTGTTTATTCGTATCTATTTTTAATATATTCTTATAGGGGTTGTGAATGAAAGAAAGATAAAAGATAATAATAAAAGTATAAACAAATATTATTTAATTGAAAATGAGAGAGGAAATGCAGTACTTTTTAGTTACATTATAACGAGATGTTTACCCACCCCGAGCGTTGCTGCGGGGTTGAATTTGTATACGAAAGGAAAAAAAGTTAAGTGGTATAAAACGTAAAAGTTTAAAAGTCTCGTGGTGAAAGTATAAAACTATAGAAATATATTAAAAGCGAAAGTAGAAAAGTGAAAAGTTTCGTGCCCCAAAGTAGAAGACAAAAAAAACTTAAAACAAAAATAAAAAACTTTAAAAGTTAGAGGATTAAAAAATTAAGGAGTATAAAACGTAAAAGTCTAAAAGTCTTGTGGTGAAAGTATAAAACTTTAAAAATATACTAAGTTAAAGTGGTATAAAACGTAAAAGTTTAAAAGTTTTGTGGTGAAAGTATAAAATTATAAAAATATACTAAAAACGAAAGTATAAAAGTTAAAAGTTTCGTGGCTAAAGTAGAAGACAACAAAACTTAAAACAAAAAAAAGTCTAAAAGTTAGAGGGTAAAAAAGTTAAGGGGTATAAAACGTAAAAGTCTAACAGTCTTGTAGTGAAAGTATAAAACTATAAAAATATTACTAAAAACGAAGGTAGAAAAGTTAAAAGTTTCGCGCCCAAAATAGAAGACAACAAAACTTAAAATAAAAAAAATTAATAGTTAAACGGTACAAAACGTAAGAGTGTGAAACAATGTGGTCAAACTATGAAAACTAAAAGTTTACTATTTCGTTAAAAAGAAAAAAACAAATCGTAAAAGTATAGGGGTAGAAAGCGTCAAAACACCAAAACCACGTGGCCAAAGTTTGAAAAACTAAAACTCTACTATTCATCTATGAATTTTTATTGTATAATATAATAATTATAATGATAATAGGTATGAGGAACTTGATGTTGATGTGAATGCTCTAATAAATTACACTAACCAAATATATCATAATTGAGATTGAGATGGCCAAACTCAAATATAACAAAATTATAGAAAATTAAATTATTTGTGGCCAAACTTTAAAAAAGAAAACTCAACTATTATACCCTCGTGTGTTTAATATTTATTTTTTAGACAACATGAACATTGTATATATATACAATAGAGAGATGGGTTTATGGATTCGTGCCTATTTAAAAAAAAAACCACATACTGTCAAGGTTGCAGAAATCGCTTGGCGGTAGCTCGACGGTCGACTGGTGTTAAGCGATTAATCGGATTAATCGTGATTAATGAGCGATTAATCGGAGACCCTAAATTATTACAAATATATATATAAATCAACCTAAAACTATATATATAAACATTTACATATTCCAACATGTCAATATCTTGGTATAGTTAATAAGTAAATAACCTTAAAAAGTAATAAATTAGTATTTATATAAACGTTTAAGTAAAAAAAAATACAATAATAAAGTCGAATATGTTCAATAATCCCAAAAAACAAACATATTTAAGTCAAATCTATAATATTAAAGTCAAAAAATACAATTTTTTAAGTTTTGCATTTTTTTAATTATTAAAGTTGGCTAACCATCAAGGCCGCCAAGACCGCTAAGGACCGCCAAGGACCGATGTTGACTGGCGTTGACCAGCTGACCGTTAAACCATTAATCGTAGACGGTGAGGTGCCGCTAAGCGATTAATCGTTGATTAATCACCGATTAATCGCGATTTCTACAACATTGCATACTGTATATATATTTGTTTGTTGGGAAATAAATCAGATGTCTATGTGGTTCAGCCGGTAGATGGTGTCTATTTTATCTGAGTGGTACCGGTTTCGAATCTCTAATGCTTCGAACTGAGGTTTTTTTTTCCTTTTTTTTTGTCATTTCCGAGCGCAGTCTGTTGCTTCCTTTTTCCTCCTGAACACACACGTTCTTCGCAAAAGCAACCAGTAGGGTTTATCACTCCTCCAATCTAAACCCTAACATCTCATGGCTCGATCTCGATCCTCTACCAGGCGCCTACTCTACACCCTGCGTTCATCCATCTATCCATCTTCTAGATCACCGGCGCCACCATCACCGATCATCGCCCTTCTCCATCTCCAACGCCACTACTCCGCCGCACCATCCCTGCGAGAAAAGGACGATAAGGAGCCATGGTGGAAGGAGTCGATGGATAAGGTCAGAAACATTGGAATATCGGCTCATATCGATTCAGGCAAAACGACGCTTATGGAGAGGGTTCTGTTCTGCACGGGAAGGATTCATGAGATTCACGAGGTTAGAGGGAAAGATGGCGTTGGCGCGAAGATGGATTCGATGGAATTGGAACGAGAGAAAGGGATTACTATTCAATCTGCAGCTACTTATTGTACATGGAAAGATTATCAGGTAATTTCATTAGTAGTTTTGAAGATCAACCTACTTATTTTAAATGCAAATGCAGTGCTAATTTTTGCTGAATATGAAAGAGCCGATTGAAGTAGAAATGTTAATTAAAACTTTAGGAAATCATCAATTTTGAAGTTCAAATTCTTCCCGTATTTTTCTTTTCTGGAATTCAGGAATCAATGATCTGTGTCTGGTTACTCATGTTCTTGACATTATCATTTATAGGATATTAGGATTCATGATGTATGACATTATCAATGAAGTTTGAGGCAAAGAAAGACACATTAAACTTAAAAATTATAACGTATTCAGTTATTTTTCATACCATACTTTAGCAGATTACTCCCAATAATCAAATATTCCTATTGACAGTTATTTGCTTTTAATGTCAAAGAGACATAGTACACCTATATGGAATAAATCTGCAAATTTTACCCTCTTATTTGCAGCCTCAGAATGCCTTCATCATTTCACTTAATCCTTGAAGATCCGTCTTCAGATTACTTAGTATGTCAGCTATAAACAATTTAACTCATAGGTATTTGTGGAGCTGTAGATAGAAGTGTTCATAGTATATGCATTGCTTTGATGAGCTTTATTTGTTTTAAGGGTTTAATTTTATATATGGGTTGTGCAATAAGAGGTGAGAGGTTTAGATGAAATACAAATTTTTTATGTGATTCAATTTTTTTTTGATATATATATATAGAGGGTAGTTTTTCTATCAGTGTTTGATAATGAGGTTTGCTATATCTTGAATGCGTATAGTTAAAGGGTTCAAGAGGTTTGATATAGGTAATTGTGGAGCTGTAGATAGAACTGTTCATGGTATAGGCCTTGCTTTGATGAGATTTATAGCTTTTAAGGGTTTAATTGTATATATGGGATGTGCAGTAAGAAGTAAGAGGTATAGATGAGGTAATGATCCTATGTCTTTTCTGAAGTTTATGAATAGCATTTGTAAGAGCTCTGAAGTATGAGATAAGAGCTTTACCAAAATAAAAAATTAAAATGGCTGAGGAAATTACATATTTGAAACACAAAGAGCTATACACTCATTAGTAAAGAAAATATATTAATATTGATACTTGACCAATGATATCAAAGAGTATAACTATTTTCAAGAAAAATGCCGAAAACAAAAGACAACACGTAAACAATGTCGCACATTGCTTAAATAACCTTCTGTGTCTGTGGGGCTGCAGATAAAAGTGTTATTTCTATCAAAACAATGCCACACGTTGACGAGGTTTGTTATTTCTTGAATGTTTAAGGTTAAAGGATTCAACAGGTTTTATTTGTGTGTCTGTGGGGCTGTAGATAGAAGTGTTTGTAGTATAGTCATTGCTTTGGTCAGAATTTAAGTATCTTTAGTCTTATCCTATTGATGTGTTGTGTAGTAAGAGGTGAGGGAATTGATGTTATACTTGATCATAATTCTAAGTCTTTTCTGAACTTTATAAATAGCATTAGTACACACATTTAGTGAAGTGTTACAGTATGACATAGATTAGGCACTTGATTGGTAGTTTATCTTCGAAGAAGGTAAAATGTATGGGGTAAGGCTATACATTAGACAGATACAGTATTTGACTAAGTGTTCATGGAATATTCAAAATGGATTCTCAGTTAGAGTAATATGTGTATACGTCTGAGTATAGGTCTATTTTTCTTTACAATAAGTATTGATAAAGTAATTCTTTGGTTTGATTTGTGAGCTCAAGTTTAGATTCGTGTAGGCTGTTTCTTTATGTCTTTATGTTATATTTTCTTCGGAGATAAGAGCCACCAATAGAGGATCTTGACCACATGGATTTTTACAGTTAGACCTTCCAATAGGCTTCAGAAATATTCATACACTTTGGTTGATCTCCCCCCATATCCTTTCTTGGCTTTTTATATTATTTTGACAGTTACATAAGTCATGAATATAACTAAAATTAATATATTTCTGAGAAAAAAAGTTTGAAATTGGACATGTACTCATGTTACTTGAAATGTTAAAGGTATGTAAGAAGGCCAAGATTTTTGTATTGAAAATATTTAAAGCAACACAAACTTACTGTTGTTGCATAATTATTTCTTAAAATATCCACAAGAAAAAAAATCATTACTGTTGGTAATATCTCTTTTGCATTAATGTTTTTGTATGCATTTTTGATCCAGTGTTCTTTAGCTATTACAAATGAGATGTAGATTTTTTTTTAAAACATGAGAGTTATCTAGAGAAAGAAAAAAAAAAGGAAAACTCAAAACCTATAAATATATATGCTCATATATATTAGATGGATACAAAATGGGCTAGAGGATATAAAATGAGAATACAAGTAAACGGGGAGTAGAATGTTAAAATTACCTTTTGTAAATAAGAAGCTATAGGGAAAAGTAACTTTAAATTGTCCTTGAATACTTAGATTAGAACCCCATATTAGGAGCATGTTTTGCTTACCTTTAACCATACAACTTAATATGTTTAAGTTCCCTGGTATTCGTCAACTCTGTTTATGGCATTTTGTTACGTCCAATAATTGGTACTGTGTGTTTATAATATAACTCATGAGATTCGCATGAGGTTTGTGTTTATAATATGTAAACTTGTCTCTTTGTATTTTTGTGCTTAGCAGGTTACAAATAGCTACAATTTGTCACTTCTTCACAGTTGAAAGAACAATTATTTTTATTCTTTTCAGTCTCATCATGCCTTCATCATTCCACAACATCCTTCAAGTCATTTTCAAATTACTTGGTAAATCACTTACAAACACGTCTTATTAAAAAAATTCATAATTAATTCATAACTAATTACACTTTACCTTTTCCTACAGCAAATACCAGCTGAATTCTCAAGAAGACGATACAATCACATACCGCCAACACATCCAATCACAATCGTCTTCTCAAGACACCAACAATGGATAATAAACATAAGAAAAAATAACGATGAACTTTACATTTGTAATGGGTGGCAACAAATAGTAAACGATATCCCTATTAGATTAGCTTACAACTTGCTTTTCACCGACAACAACAACACACATATATTCATACATGTGTTCTACCCAGATGGTCGCACCATCGACCATACTACTCCCTCTGCATCTCTAGATAAAGCTTTACAAGAAGTCATGTCGGACAGTGACGATGAGACTAACATAAGAACAACTGAAGAAGATGAAGAGGAGCGTGATACTGAAACTGTAGACACGGAAGATTCAGATCCACTCATTTTCGAAGAAATTATCTTCGCAAGAAAAAAAATTCATAAGATATATTACAATCAAGACCACTTATATTTACAGTTATAACTTCTTAAACTTTCACAATCTTATACAGCGCCTACCATCAGACCTTGGACATTTCACTAGCTTTTACAGTGGAGTGAAAGTTCAACTCGGCTATGAAGGAAATATCCCTGAAACACACACAGTCACCACAGAAACTAACAGGCAGCAAACAAGGTAACCTTAAAAAACATACAATTTTTTTTTACCATCACAATTTGTCAACTTAATTTTTTTACATTTATCCCAGGTTCGGCATTAAAGATTGGAAGTCATTTGCTAGAAAATACAACATCATGACTGATCAGAAACTTAGAATCAGATATGACTATCATCACAACACCATATTCATATCTGACGCTTCATAGTTATTCTACGTTCACTTTGGTTTACAAAAAACTTTATTCTACTCTTATCCAGAACAATGTTTCCTGTTATCTTACGTTCGATTTCAGTTTATAAAAAACATAATCTTACTCTTATCCACAACAATGTTTTATGTTATATGCTTATTTACATAAAATCTTAGATACCGCAGCAACACGCAGTCGATTTCTAGTTTATTACAACAAAAGAACCAACGAGACTGAAACAAAGAGTACACGAGAAACTTTAGAAGAAAACCAAAACCCACAATCCTAAAACCTTATAAAGTATGCATAACTACTTGAAAATTGTTATAATACGGAACAACAAACCAAAACCACAATACAACTATGTATACGTGGACGAGACTAGAGTATTTTATCGAAATAAAAAATGCACTTTATTGAGAGTTTATTTTATGTATTTAATAAAAAAAGATTGATACAAGAACCAAAACCACAATACAACTATGTATACGTGGACGAGACTAGAGTATTTTATCGAAATAAAAAATACACTTTATTGAGTTTATTTTATGTATTTAATAAAAAAAGATTGATACAAGAACCGGTTTCTTAACTGTTCGATTCGATCAATATCCTTTATAGTCTAGGGATATTAGGTTCAAAAAATAAATTAATGGGGGTTACAGGCTGGGTCAGGGGGTTTTCGCACCTATGGTGAGTTTCCTCCTGATGGGGATTGGACATGATCGGGTGGGTGGGTAATGCCCCCGTCAGTGATCCAAATTTGCCGTTAAAAAAAAAAAGAAACTGATCGCTAACCCGAACAGTTTTTTGTTTTTTTTATACAAATAACCTATATATGTGCAAGCATCAAATTTTGTTTTTGTTCCATTTTCCCCCTTTTACTAGATCGGCTTCCCCACCCCAAACCCTAATTTCGAACTAAACCGCAGCCCAGCCCCCAAATTCCATACGATTACTGATAGCATTCTCTGTTTATTCGAGCAAGCAATTAATCTTCGTGAAGATCTTCGAACCAGAAAGGTATAAACTTGATTCCTGTAGGTTAGGGCTTGAATTGATTTAATGATTTATCGTCTTCTTGATTCTTAAACAAACATCTAAATTTTGTTATGGAGTTAGTTGCTGATACTTTGTTTCTTATTTGTGTAAATCGATTTCATGAGTTTTAGTTTGCTTATTAGGTTATGTGTGCATTTTTCTTTTCATTTAAATTCTTCAATGGTGTTCGCATTGCATAAAGGTATGTGAGTTGGATTCAACTTTTAGACCATATTATTTAGCCGTACATGTTTCCATGTAATTTCCATTTCCAATTTTCCATTACTCAAATTTAGGTTTTACACTTGTTATGTGTTCCATGTTTCCAGTTGTGTTATGTTGTTATGTTTGCCAATCTGCTTTGCATGCCTATTTGTCAATGCTATATATATATATATATATATATGATATATATATATATATATATATATATATAAATAGGGTTAGGTTCAAATGAGATACTTTTTGTTTTGAGAACTTTTGAGAACTAAATCTCGACCACACATTTCAGAGGGAACCACTACAATTCATGGGAGAGGGGATACATGTAAATAAACTTGTGGCTCAAATTAGTTCTTTTTAGTTCTCAAATCAAATTGGTTCTCAAATGATCCTCTCCCTATATATATATATATATATATATATATATATATATTGGTTAATATAATTAAAATACCAAATCAACAAGTCAATGAGTCCCATTTATGTAGATTATATATGACAATCTCTTCCTCCTCTAGCAATAACCCTCCCCTTCCTCCGGAGATCATGGAAGCAATACTTTGTCTTTTGCCGGTGAAGCCTTTGGGCCGCTTCAAGTCGGTTTCAGAGGCATGAGTTCTCAGAAACTGAGAACATCGATGTCTTTTTCCAACATTAAAGATCTCTGCTCACTTGATCTAAGCAATCTCCTCCCGTGTCTCGGTAGTGATGATATATCGGCAACCGGAAAAGAAGTAAATTTTCCAATCATGTGGGATTCTATCTTTGGTTCCTGCATCAGACTCGATTTAGTGGTTAACCTAAAACAATTGAAAAAGAAGTATCTCGATTGGTTTGTGAGACGAAAAACGGAAAACATCTACAACCATTATACAAATATGTTCAACCTAACAAGTCAAGAATGGAATGATGTTATATAATTTACATTTTAATTGAAAACACCTCCATTAACTAACCATGAAAATGAATCCAAATTAAAAGTATGTTCATCCTAAGGCAACATACCTGCAAACCACTCTATTAGCTAATCATGAGCTATGTGTAACTTTATATGATAAGAAATCGGCAACAGGTTCCATTCGTTGTCCCATTGCTTCTCGAAGGGCTTCATTATCTTTTCAAAATTCTAGTATTCCAACACTTCAGATTGGTGATGGTCTTATTGAGAGTTAAGTTGATGAAAACACATATGATGAAAACACCCATGAAACCGGTTTTAGAGGTGATTTCTCAATTCCCGAACACACAAGTGCTCTTAATGTAGATCGAGGTAGGGCCAAGAAAAAGGCTAAACACACCATTGATTTGACTGAACTAGAGGCGGATATGAGAAAGACAATCGCTAATCTAGCTGAAAACAAATTCATAGGGCCTACGATTGATGAGCCATGATAAGTTAAAGGGGCTTGGGTTGGAAGCCACATCCAATTTTCTTAGCAGCACTTTGTATCTTTAGCCAACCTTCAAATAACTATAGAGAGACATGGATGACACTACCGTCAGATCCGAAGGTCTTAAAAAAGTAGATTACAATGACGGATTATGAAGTAGTCATCTTTAGTAGTAGTCTTGTTTCGTATTTTGTAGTACCTATAACATGAACTATTTGGTGGTTTACTGTGAACTAGTTGGTACCTTTTTTGTGAACCAGTTAGTACCTTTTTCTGAACTAGTTGGTAGCTTATTTTTATCTAGTTGATACATTCTTGTGAACTTGTTGGTAATTTTTTGTGACCTTGTTGGTACCTATATTATGTCTTATTTGGCATTTATGTGACTTTGGGCATTATGTTTTAACAGGTTAATGGATAATACTCAAAAACTTGCTTTCGTCATTATTATTTACTTTTATTTGAAGTATTTCTGGCCTAGGCGTATGAACAATGTTTGCAAGGTTTGTTTATAACTACTTTTCTAATATAATTTACATTTTAATTGAAAACGCCTCCATTAGCTAACCATGAAAACGAATCCAAATTAAATGTAAGTTCATCCTAAGGCAACATACTTGAAAACCACTCTATTAGCTAATCATGAGCTTTGTGCAACTTTATATGTTAAGAATTCGGCAACAGGTTCCATCCGTCGTCCCATTGCTTTCCGAAGGGCTTCATCATCGTTTCAAAATTCTAGTATTTCAACACTTCAGATTGATGATGGTCCTATTGAGAGTCAAGTTGATGAAAACACATGTGATGAAAACACCCATGAAACCGGTTTTGAAGGTGATTCCTCAATTCCAGAACACACAAGTGTTGCTGAACACACAAGTGTTCTTAATGTAGACCGAGGTGGGGCCAAGAAAAAGGCTAAACACACCATTGACTTGACTGAACTAGAGGCGGATATGAGAAAGGCAATCGCTAAACTAGCTGAAAACAAATTCACGGGGCCTACGATTGATGACTGTCATGATAAGTTAAAGGGGCTTGGGTTGGAAGCCACAGATCCAATTTTCTTAGCAGCATTTTGTATCTTTAGCCAACCTTCAAATAGCTATAGAGAGATATGGATGACACTACCATCGGATCCGGAGGTCTTAAAAAAATGGATTACAATGACGGCGAAGGTTTTGGGCATTATGAAGTAGTTATTTTTAGTAGTAGTGAACTTGGTAGTAGTCTTGTTTCGTATTTTGTAGTATTTATAATATGAACTATTTGGTGTCTTACTGTGAACTAGTTGGTACCTTTTTTGTAAACAAGTTTGTACCTTTTTTGTAAACAAGTTTGTACCATTTTTCTGAACTAGTTGGTAGCTTATTTTTTAACTAGTTAATACCTTTTTTGTGAACTAGGTGGTAGCTTTTTGTGAACTAGTTGGTACCTATGTTATGAACTATTTGGTATTCATATGACTTTGGGCATTATGTTTTAACTAGTTAATAGATAATACTCAAAAACTTGCTTTTGTCATTTTTGTTTACTTTTATTTTAAGTATTTCCGGCAGAGGTATATGAAACGAAATAGGGATAATACATCCATAATGTGTGGCCATTAATTTACCATAGAGCTTTTGGAAGGAAATGATGCACAATGCATCATCGACTTGTTGCGCATGTCGCTTGGTTCATTTGTTTGATTATGTGCGCATTTTTTAAGCAAACGGTTGGTTAAAAGATAATAAACATGTATCGGTCGAGGAGGAAATGACTACATTCTTGATGGTAATTCGTCACAACCGAAGTCTTGTATGGATGATGCGTATTGGATAAATTGATGATATTGTCGAAGAAGTTATACAACAGACGCTACGCCAAAAATGGTCTACGGCCGCACAAAAAAAGTGTGGTTGTAGGCCTTTCGCCACACTTTTTCCAGATCAAGTGTGATTAAATGTCGCATCATCGTAGGTACCATACGATCATACTTGAAGTTTAGTGGTTGTAGCAACTAAAAGTCTGGCTAAAAAGTATTACTAATTTTTTTTTTGTTGTTGTTGAAATCAAGCATTTCATCTAAAATGTGTGGCTAAAGGGAAGTAACGACTACATAAATTTACTATAAGTGTGGCTAAAAAATAGCAACAACCACATGATTTTTACAAGTGGGAGAGGCAGGATTCGAACCTACGTAGAAAAACTTCAACAGATTTACAGTCTGTCGCTTTTGACCACTCGGCCACTCTCCAGAATAGTGGAATGGAAGGCACTACAAGATATACTCCTTTTCAAATCGCCCCGCGAAGACAGACGTTCAGAAAGGTTCTCGAGATTCGCAATCGCTCCAATCTGAAAAGTGTGACTAAAGGGAAGCAACGATCAAATATTTTAAATAAACCGTGACTAAAGATTTGTTGTAATGGTAGGCAACGATCACATGAATTAATATAAGTTTGACCGTTGCTTTTAAAACATGATTTGGGGAAATATGCAATTTCTCAACTTTAGAGGGGGAGATATTCAAATGCTCCGTGACCATTTCGTGTAATTAACCATTTTCTTTTTGTTTTTTTATAATATAAACGACAATAAACATGAGAAAACATAAAAACCAAATGATATTAACAATAACAATTCAAGATCCATACATAAGTTCTTAATTTAAAAACTAAAGACAATTTTCTAATCAAAAGTTATTTACAAATGATATAACAACTACAAGACTTGGATCACTCCTCACATCACTTGTAGTGCTTGATCATAAGTAATAGCTTAGAAACTAGACCATCTTGTTAAGGAGTTAATAGTTGTATTTTACTACATGAAGATAGAAATCCAAGATAGAAAATTAGTTGTATTTAAAGAAACTGAAAGGATTGCAAACACAATAGCCCATCCTTCTTTGTAATATCGTTTGAAGACAAAGTAAGACATATGCTTACCTGATCACCATTCTTAATCTTATAACGTGTAATAGGATCACCGTCATGAAAGATCTTTATATGCTCAAAACATAGGCAGAATTAAGAGTGTGCAAAAATAAAGGAAATATCCCAATACATATGGCCTGCAAACATAATCAAGTTTACAAAATCAAGTGAGCTTTCTAGCGTTACAATATATGTGAAGTTATGTTGAGACTTGAGAAATAAAGTAGTACATTAGATAAACTCACCTAGTGGCGGATTAAAAATGTCCTATATAGTTGTTCCCTACGAGGTTTCATCTTTTGAAAACGTTGCATTACATCTTCGTCCGAGACCTTTTGAAAGAACTTTTTCTTAATGTAACAAATGCAAGAATCGTTCGTGTATCCATCACCCATCCGATTACGCAAGTCCATCTTCACATGCTTCACAGAAGAAAAACTTCTTTCAATATTTGCCGTTGCATTCAGTAGAACTAGTATAACTTCAGTAAACGATAGACCAACAGATAATCATTAAATATTATTTAATTTTTTTAGTTTCCATTAAAAAAATAATTTTAATTCTTTTTTAAAGACTATTTTATCTCCTTAAAGCTTTTAAATTTTCAAGTAATTGACAACTTTATATATCTCATATGTATTATATGTAGAGCCGGTCCCGAGAATCCAAAAAAAAAAATATAGGCTCGGGACGAAAAAATTTGTGCGCCCCCTAACATACAAAGTCAAGAACTCATATAAAAAAACCCCTAAACTATATATATATATACTAGTAATGTACCCGCGCGTTGCGGCGGCGACAGTTCATAGGGCGTTATTCGTCATTTGTTCGCTTGTTTATAGGGGCGCGACAATTTACATCGCGGTATTCGTTTTTTTAGCATGATGCGCTACGATGTCAACTTATAATGCGGTATATGCGCATTCATTGGTGACAACGTCTTATACTTGTTTCTTGTTAGTTTATCAATACTCTCGTCGTATATTTTTCATCATAAGTCTGTTAGTGTTCTAATTTATATCATCTATTTAACTTTTCTACCCTTGTAGAACTCAGACAAATAACAACAAACACCCGAATTTAAATATATATTGG
Organism: Deinandra increscens subsp. villosa; assembly: GCA_039602395.1. Taxonomy (NCBI): domain Eukaryota; kingdom Viridiplantae; phylum Streptophyta; class Magnoliopsida; order Asterales; family Asteraceae; genus Deinandra; species Deinandra increscens. Next base: position 3,120,404 of record JBCNJP010000014.1, read on the forward strand.
TCACAAGCATTTGACAATTGACATTGCTATTAAAAGGCTATAATTAAAAGGCTATCAAATGTCAGTAACTTTATGTTATTTTACTTGGGTTTTATAAACTTATATCTATTCAAGTTAAATCCTATTCTACCCCTTCTTCCATCTACTTACTCTCTTCTTCTCTTCTGGTTTTCATTTCAAACATGAAACAGGGTCACCAAAAAAAAATTTCTTAATGTTTTCACTCCTACTCTCTTTTCTTCAATCATACATGTCTAGTAATGGCATTTCAAGGGGGTCAAATTACAAAAAAAAAAAGTGACTATGATGCACACTACCGTTAGTAGAAACTTAGTCGGCCGGAGGGCCCCTTGTTTCTTCAGGCCCGGCGCGGTGGCTGATGGTGCGCCGCCCCAAAACCGGCCCCGACTTGAATACATATTAATGATTAATGATGAGAACAATAATGTTTCAGTACGTTCATTTGAATACATACAAAAAAGGATCAAAATTATTATAAATGATGAGAACAATATTGAAGTTGTCACCGACTAAATTAGAGATTTGGAGCCAACTATAGAAAAATGTAGAAACTCCAAATGCTTGAGAATTATATAAAACAAGGCATTGTACCCGCGCTTTGCACCGGGGTGTTTTAGCCTTACTTCGGTAGTTAGGTTGTGTTGTGTCGACGTTTTTATATGGGTTGGTTGCGTGGAATAGCGAAAATACATTAAGTAATGGTCGTAGTTATATTGTTATGTTTTTACCAAAGGTTAACTGATAACTATGCATTAGGTAGTATGACCAAGAGTAATGGTCGGGGTTATGTTGTTATGGTTTTACAAAAATTTGCCCATTACTTGTCTTCACTACTACCTAGCAGGACGAACATCTAACATCATGACGCAATGACCATATGACGATTGTCTGTCTGTCTTTACTGAAAATGGTTCATCTCCCAACAGCTTCTAATATGGTCTTCACTGTGACTGTTTCGTTCCCCAAAAATACTTGACTTTTCTTGTTAGCTTCATGTCACCTAGAACCTAACAGACCATTACTTCCAAACGAACTTGTTTCTTTTCAGTTTCTTCATTGTTGCTTTTCCTTCAACTTTTTGCTACTTTGCATGTCATCTGTTCATAGTTGGAATAGTTAGTGTTTTTTTTTTTGTAAGATAGTATTATTTTTTGTACCTGGTGATTCCTGGACATGTTTCTTTGTAAGTATTGGTGCTGGAGTAGAGGGTTGGATGGTTAGCTTCTGTTGAGTGTTCTTAGCTTTTGCACATGAAACGGACTGCACCACTACATAATCAATATCATTGACCCTTAAACGTAGACGAAAGACTCGTGGTTCTCCTACCTTTGCAATTAATGGATCTGGAAGTTCTTTGTTGTCTTTGAATCCTTGCCTAAGAACAACGTCTTGGTAATCAGCTGCCATGAATTCTGTTGCAGCTTCATCAAAGAAAACGACTGGAATCGTTGCAGTCTTATCCTCCAATGTTGCATTGATACAGTACCTGTAATTGATGCAACTGGAACATTAATACACAACTTAATTGGTTCTAGTTAATCTTCGGGACTGTGGTTTACTATGTAGTGTGCGGATTGTGTTTACTTACATGTACTTTGGTGCAACGAATGGATGGTTCTTTCTGCATATTTGTTGTCCCTTTTTATCTAGATTCCTCCTTGGCAAACATGACATTTTTTGTTGAACCAACCACGGTGTGCTTCGATATCTTTAACACTTGCTTCACATGAGAATCTGTTATCCTGGAAGTACAGAGTACAAATTAGGATTGAGTAATAAGCATATTTCTGATTGTCTAAGTAATGTTTAGGATACTAACAGTAATGTTTAGGATACTTACAGTTGAATATTTATATCATAGGTAAAATGAAATTACATGTAGCCGAATACAAAAATTGCAGCCCACTATATGACAAGGGATGGTGATGTAAGTACCATCTTACATCACCATCCATATTGCAATTTTTTCAAAACTCTTCAACTACAAACACAGCAGCCTAAGGTCTTGTAAAATGATAGCAGAAAACTAATAGGCCCAAATTCAAGATGAGAAGTTCGAAATATAGTTATTTAAACCCTTAATCCCCCAAGCCATATAAATTAAAGAAACAATTTCTCATCAATTACCATCATATTAAGTAGTTTATAGCTAATTTTCTGATTCAATGAAACGAAAAAGCATTCCCGACTAAACATATTTTACTAAAATGGAATGGAAAATTCAATCTAAAAGAACAGTAGAAAGAAAATCGAGGATTACTCACATTCTCGGAGAAAATTGGAAAGCTTAGCAAAGTGATGACCTTGATAATTTGTTTCTTCGTTTCGAGAGGCAGAAGAGAAAGATACATCTGGTATAGGTTTGATCTGGAATAGCCTGTATAAAGCTCTATTAATAAAAGAAAATGATACGCCCTGAAATGCACAATACATAGTATATTAGCATGCAACGTATTCAATAAACTGGTAAAAAGGCATCAATTTCCAGTACAGTTGAACATAAACTGGTAAAAAGGCATCAAATTCCAATACAGTTGAACAGATGGTGACTCTTTATATTCCAACTCACTTACACTTGGGAGAAAAAAATCTAAGGGGTGGCAAAATGGGTGGCCGTATAACGGGTCAAATAACGTGGCATCCATAAAGGTACTCAATCAAAGTTGTATTAGAAACAAAGTTGTACTCAAGCAACGGTCATGAAGATATAAAGGTAAAAAACAAAGAAACAAATCCTTGTTTTGAATCCGCATCAGACCTAAACTATACTTAAGCAGTGATAACAAAGGCATACAGGTACTAATCAAAGAAAGAAAACGTGATAACCGAAACTATACCATTGGGGTCCTTTACGGTGAATTTATGCGTGTGGAGCTCAATTTCAGTACAATCAGCAATTTCTTTTGTAAGAATTGAAATCCCTTGCTCCTAATGAACCATATAATGTCATCAATCAGAGCATAAAAGAGAAAGACAACTACATAACAAAGAATATAAGAAAAATAGCAACACACATCTATATAACCATACGTTTTTAACAAAGGTATTCATTATTTTATAGAAATTAATCAAAGTGTTTATAGCAGCCTTGTATGCACCCGCATAACATCACAACCTGATATGCACCCCTTGTAAAACCATTTTTGTAAGCTTTGAATGGCACCTGTTATAAATCAAAGTCAAATTACAACAAATAATAAGAGCAACGCCCATATACACGGTCTATTTCTAGAATAATCATCATATACTCTTCTCCATACATCGATTTCAACCTTCATAACTGTACAACAAAAATCCCCAAATCACATGTGATTTCAAAAATCAGGTATAAATACTTGAGGGAAGGTGTTGATGCAAGTTCTTTGTCTTTCAAAAACTATATAGTAGATACTAACTTACATGAATCCGAGGCTTAGGAGTTATTATACGTATTTATATGAATCCGAGGCTTAGGTTTTATTTGGCCCAAGATCGAGGGCCTTAACACTACAAAAAACCTAGGAGCGGTTGGAACGGAGGAGTAACAGTCATCTCGAGGAAATCGTCAATAGCAAGCAGCAAAATCCGAATATACCTTAGCTGGTCATGGGTAGACTTCTGGGCTTCTAGCAATTCCTTTAGCCTCTTAGTTGCCATTGCAGACTCTTATGACTTCCTATGAGAACCTGTAAGTTTTAAGATAATACAACGAATAATACATACATACAACGGGATAAATGACACATACACAATCTAATAATCTAGAAAATACCTGCAAATAGAAACGAAAATCTCAAAACCTGCAACCAAAGAACAAAAGAACAAAAATCATAAGAAGAGGTCTAAATATGAACGTTGCTGCACTTGTAAGAACCTCAAAATCCTCTAAATAACTCAAGAAAACAAACAGATAAAACATCATGATCCAAAAAAGGAAAATATAAAACCCTAAAAGTGAAACCGATATACCTGCAGAAGCGAAAATATCCAAAAACAAACTGACCACATGAGAACAAAGCGCTCGAACAAAGCCTGGTGGATGATTCGAAGTAATTAGGGATGAAATCGATTGAGATTTGCGCCTGAAATCCGATGACTTAGCAGAAGCGATTAAAAAACGAAGTAATTAGTTAGGGATATGAATCCTACCGTCAAAGCCTCTCGCACCAGCATCATTGTCATCTTCTTCAGATCTGAAAGCAAGAGAGAGCAGATTCGAAATTCAAATTTTCGCGTTCCAGGAGATCAAGTGAAATCGGAAGTATGATTTGGATGAACAGAGAGTAGAGAGAGAAGGAGTTTTAAGTGGATGAAGATCTGGTATTCAAATTTCAAATATTCTCATCTTTTTAGGCTAAGTGTAGTGGATAAAGCCCCATAAAGCCTCACAAGGGGCATTATGCGCCATGTGGACGCTGACTGGGCAAGGGGCTTTATGGGGCTTTATGGTGTAGTGGATAAAGTCCCATAAAGCCCACCATCATCATTACCTTATTATTATTTTTTTAACTTTTTTTTAAAAAGTACTTTCATTAAAAATAAAATAAAAGACAACAAAATAAATTAAAACATCACAACTTAAAAGAAAACACGAACGCCTATATATAACTATTAAACGTGAAAATAGGATCTTCGGGGTTGTTGATGCATGGCCTCAAAAAAGCCCAAACGCCTGCGTATATAAAGCTCTTGCCATATTCAGTTTTGTACTCGTTCAACGACCTTCGCAGCACTGAGCTTATACCCTCCGCGCCATATTGTCGCTCGAGTCGTACATAGATATCATTAAAAGTTCGTGCCTTCGATTGCAAGTCCCACCATTTCGCCCTGATAAAGTTCCCGTTTAAAAACACTCCACGTCGCCGTTTGAAGTCATCAATCACGGCATTCCAAAACTCGTTTGGCCGGCGTCCATCATTCCAATTGTGTGCGACGTTAACGAAAGATTGTGCCACCGCTAAGTCGTCTTCGACCTTCCAACTACGCCTACTCATTGTGAATGTTTGTGAAAGTTTATAAAATAGATGGGGTATATATAGTAGAAGAATAGAAGTAGAGAGGAGTTGGAGTGGTGTGTGAGATGTTTAAAAAAGTGGGGTATTTATAGGTAAAAGAGGGTTTAAATTAAAAAAATTAAAAAAAAAAAAACTTTGCTCAACGGTACAAAATTGAGCCGTTGAACGGCTATTTTTTTTTATTCATCGGCGTTATAGGGCTAACGCCCCTCGCCCATTCTCCCTCTATAACGCCCCCATAACGCCCCACCGTAGTGGGGGTGGGCGTTATGGGGGGCGTTATGGAGCCCTTTTTGGCCCAGTAACGCCCCACTACGGGCAGCCTTAGGAGATTTCATAAAGGAGGTACAAATCTCTGGGATGTTGCAGACTGTGATGATGAAAAGGTAACGGAGGTTTGCAAGTTTGCAGATTCGGTTCGAGAGGAACTAAATCTTCGCTTCTGTTCAAATGACAACTTGAAGGACTTGTACATGCTGCTTCCATTACTTGTACCTCTTAATTTTTACTTGTACTTTATGCATAAATAAGTTGTACATCTTAATTTTCAACCACTTGATAGAATATGTATAATAAGATATATAACTGACCCCGGCCCATTATATTAGCGAAATCCAATTCAGTTCAATGGTAGGCGCCTGTGTTTTAATTCAGTTGTCCCAGGTTCGAGACCCTGGGAAATCAGTTTTTTTTTTCTTTAAAAAAACTCAGAAACGTGAGAATGGTTAAGACATAAAACCCTAGTCCCTGTTGGCTGTTGCAGCGCTGCCACTCCCACTGATTTAAAAGATAGATAATTCAATTACAATTAATCCCTTGTTTTGTTTGTTCATTCAATTCCAATAAAATTACAAGTTCACACCGACCTCCTAAACCTCATCACCCATTAAAATTAATCCCTTGTTTTGTTTGTTTCCTGAGCCATGAAGCCCAACGTGAACATCAGACTATACCTTGTTTTTTTTTCTTTCTTTTTTGATTTTCTTTTTGTCTTATCTTTAATACATATCAAAGAAAATATTAGTAATCAACAAATTCGAACTTTAGGTGTAAGTCTACCTCTAACGTAAAGAAAATGATATTAAGTCATAAACTGACATGAAATTTAGATGGTGATGAGTGTTTGATATTTTGATTTGAATTTTAGTCATAAAAACCCGACCCGACCCGAATAGTTTAATGACAAGATGATGGAAATCTAAGCACCTAAAAAAAGCGACCCCCATGGAAAATATTCCTGGGTCCGCCACTGATCGTGATCTATCGTCCTTGCCATAAACAGAAAGCACAAACCAAGCCTACATAAAGAAAGAAGATTGAACCAAAAATGAAATGCCAAGAAACACACAAACCAGTGGACATGTGAAGAAACGAGTTGAATCAAAAAACAACTTACAACACGAATTCTTGATATTCGAAGGGAAGAATAGGGACAATGATCTACATCTGCACAACTAATCAAAGAAAGTAGTGAACGAAAAAAAACGAAATCGATGAATGTATGAACTAACTAAATATGATTTCAAACCTGGATAAGAAGGCACCATCAAACATCCTGCACTTGCGAAACCAATCGATTATTACATTTTCACCATTAAAATACGTCCAATCGAGAAACTTGAATAGATTTAGGGCAAACACGATCTGAAACTTGAATTTCAAACGCGGAGAGAGATTAAACGCAGAGATCTGAATCTGAAACTTGATTTTTGAGAACGCGGAGAGAGAAAGGTAGATCTGTGAAAAATTATCCCCTAATTGGTTTTCCATAATCGGATCCCTGTAGTTTTGTGTTTCAAATGAATTTCAAATTAGGGTTATATTTGGTGGAGTGGGGTTTGACTGTTTGAGAAAGCGAGGTTGAAAGGGACTGATGAATGCGGATATCCGATTAAAGGGTTAGTGGCTTCTTCAACTTGTATATGGGGGTCATTAGGATTTCGCTAATATAATGGGCCGGGGTCAGTTATATATATTTATGGGGGTCATTAGGATTTTCAGTTATATAAAAAGATTTTTTTTTTAAATATCGGGGCTTTCAAAGGCCCTGTGCAGTCGCCCACCTTGCCCATGCCCTAGGGCCACCCCTGATTATATGTACTATGATATATGATATAGCAGTGGCGGAACTACAGGAGGATCCGGAGGGTCCATTGACCCTCCGGCGAAGCAAAGTTTTCCGATGAACTGTGTATCCGTCGGAGATTTTCTTAGTTTGACCCTCTAAACTGTGTCTTGTATGACGATTAAAATAAAAAGGAAATGAAAAAGAGAGAAGAGGAAACGAGAAAAACAAAATCGAAGGCTCCGACAAATTTATTTGCCCGATGGGTACTTTGTGGAGAAGAAAGACAATACACATTATATTTGATTGATTAAAGGAGTATTTTTTTTATACCAAAATGGTGTTGGTGGAAAAATTATATATCAAAATGATGTTCATAGAAAACTGTTTATCAAAATAGTGTTTTCTATAAGATCTATACATTCTCACTCCAACTCTCATTGGATGAATTTAAATCTATATTTAAAAAAAATTATTTAATAAAACTCAAAGAAAAACTTCTAGACAAAAATAAAATTATTATTTATATCATGATTTTTTATAAAAGTTTTTCTTTTGTTGTTCTGTTATTCTTCTAAAAAGGTTTTATTCTTAAATTTTATCATTTCTTTCGAAACGTTTCTTATATATGATTTCTTTATTAAACACTTTATTATATATTGTTTTTAAAATGATTTTAGATCATCACAAAACATGTAAGAAAATGTTTTTATAATTTCTTTTTGGCTTTTAAGATATTTTAAAACTAGTTTTAGTAAATATTATAGGAACAAATTATATAAATATACATTGCAAATTGTAGGTGAATAGTGTTCTTTTAGTTTTTTTTACTTTGGCCACAACTTTGTGTGTTTTTTTACATGTTTAGTCCCTTTTGAGATACACGGTCTATATGAAGTCCTCTTTCACCCAAATTTCTCCCATTCTCTCTCATATACAGCTTGCAATCCTTCCACCGCCTTTGATCTTCTCGATTCTTCTTCCTTCCACCGCTTATGATCTTCAACTTTTCCCTTTAGGTTTTTTTTTGTGTGTGTGTACAGGTCTGATTAGGGGGATTTGGCATTAGAGAGGCGGTGGGTGGTGGTGATCGATGGCGATGGCGGTGGCGATGACGGTCTGCATGCGTGAGCCGCTCGAAGATCTGTTATATCCAGTGAATTACAAGATCATAGGATTGAAGATGACGATCGGAAGGGGCTACATCGACCAATTTCACTGTATTTTTTCTTAGGGTTTTGAATAGCGCGAGGAGATTGATGTCATCTCTTCTTTTTTCGTTCTTATACCTAATTCGCCCTATGTTTCCTTTAATTTGCGTTTTTGGTTTTCATAAGAGGTTGATTCATCTTTCTCTCATTCTCTGTATCTTCTCTCTTTCTCTGTATCTTCTCTCTCACTCCCTATAACCATTCAATCGAGAAGAGGAAGACGATTCTTGGTATAGAATTGCGAGCGACCACAATCTCCACTAATTTGGTATGATCTTGATTTCTCTTTATCGTAGTTCATGTTTCATGTCATATTCCTATGAGTTTCAGTTGTAACGATGGTTCAACGAGATTTGAAGGAGGTTTTTTTTTCAGCGATGGTGATATCGATTCTTGATGTGTGTATCAGTACTCTTCAACACGATTCTTTTGCTTCTCTCCGATTAGGTAATCTATTTAGTAAAAACTCTATCGAAATTAAGTCGTTATAGTTCTATATTTTTTTCTAGGGTTTTTGTTTTCCTCATTGTTTTTATAATACCCAAATGGTTTAATCAGCCGTTTTGAAAGGGAACTGTTGTTCGCCTTGAATACATCAAGAAAACATGTAGTTTGTGTTGCAAGAACTGACTTCAGAGGCATTTCTATAGGTTCGAGAGTTCCTAATTTTGAGGTATATCCATGTAGGTATTTGGTGTGATTAATTGATTAACCATAAGTTATATGTTTCTGAAACTGTATTATGCTTATATGACTAAATTAAGGTTGATTAGTACATTAATTTTATAAATTAGTATAATACTTATCCATATAGTATGTTATGTGTCATTTGTAGCTACTTGCAGGTCTCTGGCTCATGGTCCAGTAATGGACGATGCTAGATTCATATTTAAAGGTATCTCTTTCATTTAAGCTCATTTCAAGTTGCTCATTGTAATATTAGTGTATATTTATAAATAATCAATTGTCTCCATATAAGACGGTGATGGTTTACTAGGAAACGATTAATTCTAATGCTCATCGTGATCCCCATCAATTTCTATTTGACCTCTGTTATGGTTATTAATCTTTGAGCATTATTTTATGATTATTAAAGAAGGTAACAAATTCTAATCTTAAAATGGTGTCAAGGTTGTTGCTTATGGAGGTGGTCAATTTATGGTGAGGTTCATATACTGTTTCAAGTTTCTATAACATTAAATAAACCCTATTTCTTGATTTTTTCAATCATGATTGGTGATGCAGTTAAGGAGTGTAGAAAGGCATGTGGACAAAAATCAAAGGATTTTGCTTACAAAATTCAAGTATTTGGCTTTATATTCGACTGATCGTATGTTGGATATGAGATTTGAGCCCCAAATCAGAAAAATAGTGTAGTGTTTGAATATGGCCCCTCCTGTCTTAGACAAAAATTACAGCTGAGTTAATGTCGCTTATCATACTAAAAGTTTAATGAAGAGAGCTAAAGTATGTTTTTCCGTTGTGCCCTAGGTATGTTAGCTTTGGGTCACTGTTTATGTTACATTTGTTGTTTTCAGTTTTAGCAATTTTGTTTGAGGTACACTAGGTTATATGGCTACATAGCTTCTGTACTCATATTTTGGTTTGTGGTAGTCTTTATAGAAACTGCAGGTGTTTGCTCTGTATTTGGACTAGGTACCAAGGTAAGTACAAGCCCCAAAACATAGCCAAATTGCTTTAGTCGTTTTGGTGTAGATGGGCCTTATATGTTATCCTTATTTTATCAATCACATGTTCTATAGATGCTTTTATCGTCTGCGCTCAAGGGTGGTTCTATAATATTAATGGATGGTTTTTTTATGCAGCACTGCACAATATCAATATATATTGTTCCCATAACATTCTTTTAAGTATTAACTGATTTATTTTGTTTATGGTTCTTTTCTGATGCGCACCTGGGTAATTTGTTTGATATTCTCTTATAGTCTCTGCATGTTAGCATTTTTTTTTAGTTATTTTGGTTCTTCTTTGTGAAAATTTGCATCGTTTTTAGATTCTGTCTGAGTTTGATTTCTGGGGTTGTTTCAATCGGCTATGGTTTATCCCAAATTTCTAACAAATTTTGTCCAATTTCAACCACCAGTTGTTAAAATTAAAGTAATTTCCATTAATTTTGGTTATAATCCTGAGATTCATTTGTTCAGCTCACAACAATTGAATTTATTTAAGACCCAAAAATTTTGTGGGTAACTTTAAACTTCAATTATGAATTCAAATTTGCTAAATGGTGTCTAGCATTTGTTGGTAACTTTAAACTGCAATTAGGATTCTGGATCGGTTTTCTTTAATATTTATCTCATTAATGCTTATTTGTCCATTTTGAATTCCTCTTATAGATCCATTACATTTGTCATCCATGTTATTCTGATGACAAATATGAGTGGAAGCCATTTTGGTGAGGTGGGGAGTTTCGATAACCCAATTACTCAGTATGAAGGTATGCTTTTATTCATATCTTGCACTCATTATGTATTTTTTGAAAGATATAATAATCAGGGGAAAGTTTACATATATGTAGTAGAAGTTTTGTTACCGTAAAGCCACCAATATTGTTTTTTTTAGTAGCTTCAGTTGCTAACTCACAAACTTTTTAAAGGATCTGCTAAGGTTGAGACGATGATATATAGTTTGTGTAGAAATTCAACTGTTTCATGTTGTATGTTGTTTCATGGAAAATCCTTAGCCTATTTGCCTCTTCATTTTGTTTTTGTCACGATTTACTGATATATTATGTTTTATTGGTTTTGGTTTGTTTTCATTAATTTATTTTTGCTTATCGCAAGGTAACAATGAAGTTTAAATCCTAATTTTGATATGTTATTTTTTTTGTGCTTTTTTGTCCACCCTTATAGGTTTTCCTCTTTGGTTAGGTCTTTCGCGCCAAGCTGCTTTGTTTTAAAGTTGTAGGCAATTAGACTTATGGTTTGTACGACAACTCTTTCATTTTTGTGCAAAAATAGGTTTTATTCAGTGACAAAATGACCTTTTATATCACTCCTTATTGTTATTTTGAAAGCATATCAACTTTACTTATAAAGTGGGCATAAAATAGAAGTATCTAACAGATTAGCTTTGTATGAAAGTTTTAAAAGAAAATGTGATTCAAATATTTGTTTACTAATGCTCAATGACATTAATTTTTAATGAAACTGATGTTACTAGAATGCTTTCCTTTAAAGAGGTAAAGACATGGACTTATGATTTGTACAATAGATCTTTCAAATTGCCAGTCTTAATGTAAATATTAGATGCTATACAGTTACAGAATGACCTTTTTAATTAGTTTGGTGCAACATTTCTTCAACATTCTCATTACGTTTTCATCAAGTCATGCTAATGGTTGTAATTTGTATTTTTTGGGGGGTTGTGTAATTGGTATAAGAGCGGTAATGTTATTTCCGAACATGACAATTAGTGTAATTTTGAAACATGATCAACCTTTTTGCTTATTATGTTAGTCTGCTGTCATAACAACTTTACTGTTTGTCTTTGTTTCTTTTGTTTTAGTGCAGATCTTAGGTCTACACAACCGGTTACTAATTACAAACATTCATGCTTTCCAGGTATCATATGATCATAGTTGAATGAAAAAGGTGACTAATATGCTTATATACTATTTGCACATAATCCGCACCCAAATGGACCATCAGTTATTTTTATTTATTTATTTATTTTTTATCATAAGTGGTTGTACTTTTATCATATGAACCCAGATGGATTGTTAAAACTGGGTAGAAACTAAGTCAGGTAATCTGCCTATTCAAGCATAGAACAACTTTCATAATTTTAGATCACCACTTACAGGGATGAAAAATCACAAGTATGTCAATGTTGCCTTATCTAGAAAGTAATATATGTGCTACTATATTTTGTGCTTCTAAGAATTGTTACTCAAACAATGTTATTATCAAGCCACTGTATTATGTTTAAAAATTGTTACTCACTATTATCTTCTCTCTTATGAAAAAATGCAGATGAAGAAATGTATCATTAAAGAAAGTGAAAGAAAATGAAGATTGACCAAGGAAGTGGTCTGGGGTACAAAAACAGTCCCAGGACCCAGGTCTTTTGGCATGTGCATGTTAGTATGTATGAAACTAAACAATGATCTTCTTTTGTATATCCTAATGTCTTGGTGCTGATCAACATCAAACAAACTTTTATCCCTCTTTTGTAAATCTATATGGATAGATGTTGATCAGCTAATGGTTTGTAAATATGATGTAAGTTTTTGAAAACGACATGACAAAGTTTCATGTTCGTTTAACCTACTAATATTATGACGGTACTATAACTATTTAGTGTACATATTATTAGACATCTTTAGCCGTTTATTAGTATACAATTCCAAACCCGCGGCAACGCGCGGGGTGGGTCAAACAACTCGTTTGAAAAAAAATCACAAAACATAAAAGTTTATATAAAAAAACTTGTATTATTAAATATAAAAGGTTTTAGTTTCAAAGAATACTTTTCTTTAACTTATTTTAAGACTTTCTTATAGACAATTTTGTTTTAATTATAACCAAATAACTCATTTGAACCACCAAAATCATGACAAGTGTCCCTCTCCCTCCTTTTCCAGAAAGTGTATTTTAGTCATTTAACTCAACCAATAAAGTACCCCCTCCATTTTAAAACGGCTATAACTTTTTTATCCGATGTCGGTTTTTTATAAAAAAAATACCGTTGGACTCGTCGCATTTTTTATCTTTAATTCAGATGTGGTCCCGACATTTTTTGACACTTTTTTTCAAACGTCCGTACTGACATGTAATGTTACAAAAAATAGCACTGATGCCTTTTTTGGGTAGCACCGGTGCCTTTTTTCTGTAGCATTGATGTTAATACGGACGTCTGAAAAAAAACCTTCGAAAAAAGTCGGGACCACATCCGAATTAAAGATAAAAAAGCGACGAGTCCAATAGTATAATTTTTATAAAAAACCGACATCGGATAAAAAAGTTATAAGCGTTTTAAAAATGAGGGGGATACTTTTTTCTTTTGGGTAAAATACCCTTATACCCTTTCTGTTAAAAAAAAGGAAAAAAAAAAGAGTGTCACATGTCACTAATCCATAGCACATGTGTTTTCATCAAACCACTAGGATGTGGTTATTTGGTTATTGCTCCAAGGAAGGGTTATTAATTGTTCTCATTCCTATATATATATATATATATATATATATATATATATATATATAGGGCATGGTTATGGAGAAAACTCATCCACTTGAGAAAACTTTACAAACCCATCTAAGGGTTGAGAATCAACCACATCATCTTATCTTCTACAACCCATAAGGGCAATTTAGACTTTTATTCTTTCTGTAAAGGTAACTCCTCTTTTGTTTGTGTCAGGGAGCATAGCAAAAGGCAAAAAGATGATAATTCAATTCACTTTTGTCTCTTTCTTTCTGACATTTTTTTCTATCTCATCTCTCTTGTTTTCTATCTTTTCTCTCATCTCTCCTCTCTCTTCTTTTTTAAACGATTTCCTCATCTTTCCTTTTCTTTTTTCTCTCATTTTTTTCATTTTCTTTTTTTCACTCATCTTTATATAAATAGTTCTTATTTTCTATATTAAATTAGTTACTTGATTTATATTTTTTTATATTATAAGCATTAATGACATTTCAGTTAGGTTACATATGTAAAAATGTGTTATTGTTATTAAGCATTTTGCTCACAACATCTTAGATACGTAAGTCATCTGAACATGTGTAACTAATTGAAAATATAACAAAATGTTTTATACGAACAGAAATACTTTAAATAATAAAAAAAATATGACAAGCTAACAATAAATACAACAAACGAACAAAAAAAATATAAAAGCTAGTTATGCTTCATTTCTTTATAATCATCTTCATCCTTGACAAAAAAAAATCATTCACCTACAAAAAAATATCCATCAGTTCAAGCATGAAACAAACGTAAATTTACATATGGAGGACGAGTTTACATATATAAATTTACATAGATATATGAGTTGTAACATATTAAGTAAGTAAATTAACATATATAACGTCATTACGTAGGTAAATTAACATATAGTTACATATGTAACATCATTGTTTAGATATGCATTTAATTATGAGCTACACATGTTACGTAAGTAAATTTACATACAAAAATTTAGACATTACATAAAATTACATAGATAATAAGATGTAACATGTTACATAGGTGAAAAATAGTACCTTTCCCATGTAAAAACATAAATGTACATATGTAACACAAGTTTACATATATAAATTTAAATATATAATGAGATATAACATGTTATATAAGTAAAACTACATATGTGAAAACTAATGTTTACATATGTAGAAAAAAAATGTTACATTAAAAAAGAAAATTTACATATATATGTTACACAAGTTTACATATGTAAATTTAAATATATAATGAAACGTAACATGAAACAAACATAAAATTACGTATGTAGCATAAGTTTATATATGTAAATTCAAATATTACATATGTAAATAAGATTCTGAGTGGTAAAGTTACATATGTAATATAATTAAAAACACCTATTTTATAGAATAGTAGGATTGGGAATCATAACAGTTACATATGTATATTAGACGGTAAGTTTTCTTTTGCTAACAAATATAACCAAACAATTAATTATCCATTCAACCAGCCACAAAAATGACCAAACGTTAATTATTAATGGTGGAATCAATAACCAGTGTATTATAAAAACTCTTAAAAATATTGATTTTTCTTTCAATTACATACAAAATATTAGACATTACATAAAATTACATAGATTAAGATCTGAATCATTATGTTTTATATGTAAAAATAAGATTAAGATCACTAAGTTAAGGCATGCTATAAAAGTTAAGACATGTATTTTTGTCAGTTTAATTCTTATTTATTTACTCTACTGTAAAAATACTTTTTTTAATGATATTACATATGCAATTTTTGCACTCAGAATGTCGCGAGTCTTTATTTTTTAATATAATGACAATAATTGTTCGTACATATGTTATGTTTTATTTACATATGTAGATAAACTATATTTAAAATAATATCTTGTTTTATAATCGATTATGTTACATATGCAAATTCATATATCTATTATGCTATATATATATAAGCATGAATGACGTTTCAGTTAGGTTACATGTGTAAAAATGTGTTATTATTATTAAGCATTTTGCTCACAACATCTTAGATACGTAAATCATCTGAACATGTGTAACAAAATAAAAAACATAACAAAATGTTTCATATGAACTGAAATATTTTAAATAATAAAAAAATATGACAAACTAACAATAAATACAACAAACTAACAAAAAAATATAAAAGCTAGTTATGCTTCACTTCTTTATAACCATCTTCATCTGTGATATACATATGATAAACATTAATGAGCAAAAAAAGGTATAAGAAACATGGTGGAATCAATAACCAGTGTATTATAAAAAACTCTTAAAAATATTGATTTTTATTTCAACTAGTGGGTGACCCGCCGCGCGTTGCGGCGGCCTCACCTTTTTTGAATCACATGACGGCTTAAGATAACAGTCTCATTTGAATGCATGATAGAAGTGTTATGAAAATAGTCTAAATACAATGCCTAATGTATCTTTACAACAATACACATGGATAAAATAGATCATTAAAAATGAAACACAAACATAATCCAATGCCTTTCACAAACATAATATGTATGCTGATAAAAAACTATTTCTTAATGCTGGCAACATGTGATCCACACAAAATCAAGAACTGTTGTTGATGAAGGTGGAAATTCCGGTGGATAAGACACGTAAGCCTCCAAGGACGATGAACCTTATCATCCTCTGTCCTCTCCTCCTCAGTACTTGAAGTGGCAACAATAGGGAAATAAAAAATAACTCTTAAAATCAAGTATAGGAAACAAATATGTACTTGCAGAAAGCAGCAGATTCTTCATACCAATTGATGTATACTTGACTTTAAAATCCTGACCAATTCTTCATAAAAGAGAAGAGTTATATATTTATATGTACATGAGGTGTAAAAAAATGTATGTTGGTTCATGTAAGCCAAAATGGATCTGACCATTCTTTAATATTTATATTGGTTCATGTAAGCCAAAATGGATACACAATCTATCTGACCATTCTTAAATATTGATATCGATCTATATTGATACAATTTGTTTTTTTATATGAAATAGTGGCGTACCTTCATGTGTTGCTGCTTGGTCTCAGTCTTCTAACTCATTCAAAATCTGTTGCAAACGCAATTTTTGGACCCATTAGAAATCATATACAAATCAAAAGTTACAGTGCTAAAACAAAACAAAAAAACTATTTTAACTCAAAGGTTAATAAATGGATTATCACTCTAATGGATCTGTCAAGAAATTCACAATTGGTTCTTGTTAGCAAAAATCCGGTCAATAATGTGAGAACTATTATCACGTGCAATTCCTCCCTTCTTCTGGACCTCCCGGCTTGCTGCCATAAACTAAAAACTAAAATAATTATCTTGGTGAAAAGTGAAAACAAATAAAAGAAAGGAGTGGTTATAAAAAATAATACATCAATGTGTCCAATATCAATTCCCAACTCAAGTGCATTTGTAGCAGCAGCAACACAAATTTTCCCGTCAAAAAACTCCCTCTCAATTCTTCTCCGATCCTATTTTATCATTTACTTATGCGGTGTAACATAAAAATCATATTTTTATGTATTCTAAACACATAATACTTATTGGATATACTAACCTGAGCATCTATTATTTTGCTATTCATATATTTTTTCTATAGGTTTATACTTTAACTTTAAAGTATCTGGAAGAAACCTTTAAAGAATATCAATTGTCATTTAAAAAAAAAAAGCCATTAAAAGCAAACACTCGAGTTGTTCACATTTTATACCAAGAATCTTAATGGATTTTCCTTCAGTTTCTACCTTTCCTTTATCATCCGCTATTCTTTTCTCTATCTTAGGCATGTTCACTGCTCGAATGTGTGTCAGAAGGAATAATTTAAATATCTTTCTAGACGCTAACTAAAACAGAAAAAAATTCAAAAACATGCTATTAATAGGATGGTCAAATTAAAAACTTAACAACCAAGTAGTCATTATAAGATCATATTCATGATTTGATCTGTATTTTTAATTTAGTCTCAGGTTCACAAAAGCATGTTACCTTCATTGCATCAAAGGCATCTATTTCAGCAGAATTGAAGTCATAAAACATGCTTGCTGCTGTAAGCTTCATAGGCAGAAACTGGAAACCACAAAATAATGTTAAAATTTTTCTAACATTCTAACCAAATAGATGAATTAAAATAACCACCAATAGAAATCATAAAGTAACGTTTAATGCATCTGATCATACAATTGTGCTTCAAGCTTCCTTGTCTAAATAAAAAAATTATATATATATATATATATATATATATATATATATATATATATATATATATATATAAAATGATAACTATCAAAACCCCAAAAGAACCTCAATGTAATCAGAAATTTATGAAACATAGACTAAATGAATTAAGCATAAATACATATGTAGAAATTAGGGGTTACTATTTTTTGTTGGATCACCATCCATCCATGAGGTACCTGGATCGGGCAGAGAAACAAATACTTCACATTTAGGTACCGTTCCAGGATGTGCAACATCCATTATCTGACAGTGAACTGCCTCGGAACACGCCTGCAAGGAAACAGAAACCTATCGCTACTTTTTTTTGGCTCGTGATGGATAACAAAACTTCCAAAACACAAAATGAAATGATATAGGGTTTGAATTTGGGGGAAAACAAACCTCTTCTACTTTGAGAGATTAAGTTGGAGCGTACTTGTGTAAGCAGACTACAAAGCCATAGCAGCCTACACACGCTCGAAATCTAGCTCCATGGAGTGTCGGCGACCTCGATCATACTCTCCTCTTCCTCCTTGAAATCACAATAAACCTGAAAACCACGCTCAAAAAACATAAAAATCAGGTCTACATAACAAAATCATAGCAAATTCATAATTGATACCTCTCTCAAAGTGAATCAAAGGCGGAATTGAAGGACGAATTGGAACTCACCGGTTTTAGCAATGCGAGAATAGGGACTGTGAGAGAACTGAGCACAAATGAGGTCATAAAGAAGGCACCCACTCTTTACCTCGTCCTTGCGCAACTGTAGAACTGTTAAAGCAGGAAGGGCTGTTACCATCTGATACATAATTGATACCTCAATAATTTACGATTACGAATTGCAAGTTTTTTAAGCTAAATAGATGTAATAACATATACATTCTAAATAAAAACTATTTAACTTATAAGGTTTCTTGATGTTATTTCGACTTGATTTTTTTTCTCTTTTAATGACTTTCTGGTAAGGTTGGTTGATGTTCTTTCGACCTGATTTTTTTCTCTTTTAATGACTTTCTGGTAGTTTGCATCACATGGATGATGCATATTCTAAATTGATAAGGACATGTAATTTATATACTCATCATGAAACTATCATGAAACTATGGAGTTACTGAGCTTCAAATCTGGTAAACCACCTTTCCTTTTCATTTCCTGTATAATACATGTTGATTTTAGGTCTTGGTTTTGTGTTTTCACTTCTAAAAATCTGTTGCTACTGAGTTATAAGACACATAAAAACCAACAGTCGTCATGGTAAACTGCCATCAAGGAACTAAAAACAAACACACAATAAACTGCCCTAATCAAACCTAACAGAGGCCAAAAAGGAACTAAAAACAAACAAACACACAATAAACTGCCTAAGCAGATCTATCAAAGATGGCCTCATAATCAACGAACTAAAAATTTAAACAAAAACACAACCAATCGTAGTCCCCTTCCTTTACACCTTCAGCCCCAAACAAACACATTGCCCTAAGCAGATCTATCTGTTGGATTTAAGTGTCCTGACCCGACTAAATCAAGTACCCGACCCGGTTAAGACCCGTAAGAGTTACACCGGAGGCAACGGGTATTTAAGACCGCTTACTTTGATAACCGGCAAATTCGCAGAAAGATTAAATTATGTGTTTATTAAATAGTTTAATTAATACATAATTAATCACTTGAATCAATGTTAATCATTAAGATTAATTAAGCGACGAAAACGTTAAATAAGATTAACGTATAGAACGTGGATTGACGGATTATTAGTTTGACTAATATTCGGCTAGCAACGAACATTTAAAAGGTTAAAGGTTAACTTTGGAAATTAAATGTTTTAATTGGAATTAAATTAAATCGAGGGGTTAAACGGAAACATGATCAGTTATAAATATAACTGTTTAGGGAGACGAAAACCTAATCCACCAAAAAAGGGTTTTTTGGCCGTCGCTCTCCCTCTCTCTCACGCAACCGACGCCGACGGCACCCCGCTGCCGCCGCGCCTCTTGTTTTTCCGCCGACCCCTCGTCCGTCGCTTGCCGCCGTCCGCCGCCTCGCTAGCTACCGCCGCCCTCCGCCGCCTCGCTAGCAGCCGCTGCCGTCCACCCCGCCGTGCGCGCTCCACGCCGCCGCCGCTTTTAGCCGCCGCCGCATCCACGCCGCCGCCGCTCTTAGCCGCCGCCGCACCCACGTCGCCGACACTCTGCAGCCGCCGCCGCACGTCTCACCGCCGTGCGCCCTGCTGCCGCAGTCGCCATCACCGTCGCTAAGCCGCCGCCGCCTTGCCGGCCGCCGCACTCCCTCGCCGTCGCCGGTTCACCGCCGACAAACCCTAGCCGTGAACCACTTATTGGTGTGTTCGGCTCGTCGTCCGCAAACCCTAGTTCGCGCCCAATCCGACGTTCGGGATTTTCTCAGTGCTTGATTCACCGCGTAGTAAATCCGTGTTCGCGAGGAAAGTCAGATTCGTCAGACGAATCAATTCTGCGAAACCCTAGCGTCACCCGTTGACTTTCGGTGTCTCGAACGTCTGTTTGAATCACCGCTCAGGTATATCTAAACTCGTAATTAGTTTAGATTAAAGTACTTATTTATTTTGTAATTATTTCGCGTTTGTTTAAACGCGTCTATGGTGTTTGCGCGTTTGGTGATTGTCGAATCCTGTTGTTTTGGTTTACGCTAATTACCTGGTTTTCGCGTTAGTAAATTAATATGTTTCCGCTGCCTATTAAATTAATAGTTAATTTAATTATCTGATTTAATTTACTCGGTAATTGTTTAATAATTATTTATTGTAAATAATTATTTCTAAATAAAAAAAAAAAAAAAAATTGCTATTACCGAGACCCGAATGCCACTGTCGTAACCCAACAGTGGTATCAGAGCCTTGATCACCACACGCAAACCCAGGCCGGTTTGTTTTAAACCGGCACACACATTCGCGAACTGGGGTTCTGAACCCGAAAGTCGCGAAATTAAATGAATCGCCTTTTAAATATGTTTAGTCGATTTGGATCCACTAAACATAATTCGATTCAACACAATTGATTGAATTATCTTTCGTGCATATTCGGCCCCATCCTATGTTATTTTGTCATGGTTTCGTTATGGTTTGGCCCATTAGGCCCATATGTTTTGTTTTGGATTGGCCCAATTTTGCTGGGTTCAAAGTTGTAATTATTTAAAATAGAATAGTTTTATTTTAATTGTTATTGCTCTCCTTCGCCTGTACGAACGAGACGAGCTTGATTCAAAGACCCGTTTTGAGATCATCGCTTTATGGGATTTTCGAAAATGGCTAGAAGTCAAAACAAGACCGACGGTTCCCAATGACACGCAGGAGCTTGTTGAAGCCAGTGGGAGCAACTAAGTCAATCAGGGAGTTTTTCTATTCTCGTGGTTGATTTACTTTTATGTCCCTTGCCCTATTTGATATTGTCATAGGCTCTGACAATATCGAAAGCCCTGCATGGCCGAATATGCACATGTGTGTTTGCTTGTTTTTGGTTGCTTGTCTTAATTGGATTAACACGCCAACTCGAAACCCAAACTTAGTTTTATCCAAAGTGAAACTAATCTTTCAATCGATTAAATGAAAGTCCTAATTTTGTTACGACTTCTCAAAATTTAAATAACCAATTTAATTCGACATTAAATTCGGATTTTTCGATAATGTAATCGAACTTCAAAAGAAATTGGTTATCGACTCGCGACACGTAGATCATTAATACTTAGGTTATTTAATTGATCATCCCGAGTGAGATAGGATTTGATAAATTTATCGTCACATTTAATATTAAAATTTGACCTAATAATCCTATCTGGTAAGCCTAAAACCGGTAGTCTATGCCATCCTATGTCAAGTCTAACTTGGAACATATTGACCGATGCATCCGTGTTGGAGTATTTCAACACCGCACGTGGTGTTTAGGGTATCTTCCAAGGTGAGCGTATTGGAGTATTTCAACACCGTACGCACACATTGACCACTTAGGACAACTACTATTTTCTTTACACGCACCTTTGGTATTGGAGTATTTCAACACCGTACCCCTGGTCGGCTTGTAGACAAAGTGGGCATGGATGGGGCTAAACGTATTTCGTTGATCCGCTCACGAAAGCCCCATAACGGGAATTGTGATAGTAGACTCACAAGAGTCAATCGTTGTCCATTCAATTACATAGAAGTTTTGAAAGCACTTTACGCTGTCTGGAGAAATTGTCTAACTAATTGAATTCCCAATTCCTATTCAAGATTAGCTTGCCATCCTTGAATACGAATCAAACATCGAAACACTAAAACATTTGCCTGTTGTTTCAGATGGCTAACCGCGCAAACCAAGAGATTTTCCATCTCAAGTCTCTCCTTGAGAAGGAGAAACTAAATGGCGCCAACTTCCTTGATTGGGAAAGGAATCTGAGAATCGTCCTGAAAATGGCTAACATGGAAACCGTGTTAGATGCTGAGGTTCCTGAGGAACCTGAAGCTGACACGCAAGCGGCGCGAAACGCCCATAACACATTGCGTACAAATGCCAAAAATGTCGCATGTCTTATGTTAGCCACCATGGAATCTGAGATTCAGAAAAACATGGTTGACAGGACGGCCTTTCAGATGATCGGTGATCTGAGGGGCATGTTTGAAACTCAGGCCCGACAGGAACGCTATGACACCGTTGTGACACTTATTAGTTGTCGCATGGCCGAGGGCAGTCCTGTCAGCCCTCATGTCCTGAAGATGAAGAGTTACATCGACCGTTTAGCAAAGCTGAATTACGTCATTCCCGCCGAAATGGCGACTGACCTAATTCTTCACTCACTGTCCAGTGCCTTCACTCCTTTCCGGGTGAACTTTAACATGCATAGCATGGTAAAGTCAGTGACTGAACTTCACGGTATGCTTAAAACCGCTGAAGTTAATTTTGTTAACGGTAAGGCACCCGATGTACTCGCGATCCGATCAGGAGGCGTCAAGAAGCCTGAGGTAAAGAAGGGCAGACGTGGGAACAAGAAGAAGGGCAAGGCAGCTGTAACCAGAGCGTCTGGAAGCTCCCAGAAAAGCAAGCCGAAGGCATCCAGAGCACCACCGCCTGAACAGCGCGAGTGCTTTGAATGCCACAAGATGGGGCACTGGAGAAGAAACTGCCCAGAATACCTTGCGAAGGTGAAAAACGGAAAAGCCCAACCGGGTAATTCCTCAGGTATACACATAAGTTATGTTGTATGATGCTTCACTTATTCCTACAAAATATATGTTTGACATACTTTACATTTTGTAGGTGCATGAAGCTGAAAGGAAGCAAGCCAAGACGACGCTGAACTACCCTGCGATTGTCGCACCCTAATAAAGTTCGCGTCCTGAGTTTTGATATAAAAACAACTCTTGGTGTTTTAAAACAACTGGTCTTGTTTTGGTTTTCCCCTGGCTGTTTTCCAGGATGAACAATTTGCTTTCTCTGGATTTTGATTATGACATGTTTTGACAATGGTTGTTTTTCGAAACATTCATATTTGGTTTTAATCTACTTTGAATTTGATTCAACCTTTTGTTAGATTAAATTCAAAATCCCATAACAACATATCTTCCAACCTGGTGCACTTGATTTGATTAAGACTAGCTCAAATGCGACATGACAACTTTTGGTTATCACATCCCATTTAAGCTCTAATGTCATAAGCGTATATCGTAATAGTTACGTGACAACGCACGACGCAATTATGGTTCATAAAGTCCTGTGATTTTAAAACCATCCAGCGTCGATAATATCAAATCAAGTCGAACCGATTGAAGATCGCAGCTTCGATCTACAATCGTATGAGCATATCAATCCTCTACTTCATGTAGACGTTTGCACATATAAGTTCGAATCACCAGCTAAACAACTGCAATGGTAATCACCTGATGATTACAACATTGTAGTATGGTCACACCAATTGTGGTGCACATTACCATTAAATGTATATGCCTAGACACATCTTGGAAGTCTTAGACTACAATAGTTGTACTCACGTGTGTTTTAATTCGACAAACACTAAGTGTTCTATACGTCGATTCAACATTTCATTATGAAACTGGTAACACACAAGACTAATAACTTGCCACAACAAATCCCTTGACTTCATATAACCATGACACCCCTTCACACAACACTTGCATAACTAACTTCCAATCCCAAGACCGGAATCTTGCGAAAATGGAATTTAGAAATTACATGTCCAAAGCTAGATCTCTAAATATCTGAAGCAAAGCGACTCAAACATGTCGCTGGACTATGTAAAGCAATTCTCGCAACTAAACGGGACGAGCCAGATAAACAATGATTCGCCAACAATGGATTGTTGTGCAGCGGATCATATTGACATTCCAATTGGAGTTGGCATGTTTTTAACCTTACCTGAATAAGGAAACATCCTCTAGTGTCGGACTCCTGAGTCCGATAGAACAAATCATCATCTCGATCATCACGAGAAACTTTCAAACAATCAAAGACGAACGCATCTTCATGCTATCAAACTCTGAAAAGACTTTGACAATCGTTTTTGAACTTATGAATAAGTCATAACATATGGATATTAAGCATTCGAATTCCGTACCGCAAACTACGAATTCGAGCTTTTTCGTTCTTGAAAACGGAAATTGATTATCGCATTTCTGCGCAAAATCAGTATCCACACGGTTTGAAAGAAAGATGAAGATAGGAATGTCAATCTGCCTCAAGCAAGTGGGAGCATCGCCATAGATCCTTACTGGAATAACGATCGAGTGCCGATCTAAAGATCATTTAAATTTCTGAGATAATACGTTAAATGACACCTCAAAATTATAAGTTTCAAGATAATGTTAAGAATTGATCGTGACGTGACTGAGCAACCACACACGATCAATCTCTTGAAACAGTTCATATCATACTGAATATGATGAAGACATGAATCCAATACTTGAATATTGCATAGCATGTTGCCGTAAGAAGTTACGCCATGACCATAGATGGAAAATCACACCATCACTGCTAAGCACTGATGAAGGATTATATATGTTCGCCAACTGAGTACAAAATATATTCGTTGAACATTAATAGCCAACTTAATTGAATCTGAACTAAGAATGCTATAAAACATTCAAGGATTAATTCGACTCTATAAATAGTCGGTTAATATGCTCGCGTGATAACACAGTCATACGTGTGCTTACCAAGGGCGCTCCATTATCACAAGTTCGATTCACTTAAGAAGATTCACCGTTCATGATAAACGCTGAATCTCAAGAAACAACAGATACTGGCAATTCTAAATCGAAATTCGAGCACGTGATAGCGAACCCATAATTTCTGCGATCGGGCTAGATCTGCGAAATTGATCTACTACTCTGTACACGAATTCTGCATCACTTCGATATTCGATTTTAGTGTTGGATGTCGAACACTATCGTTTGCACCATATCATTCGACCTCCTCTAAGTTGTTAGACGAGAGTCTGAATTCTGCGTAACGCGTTCGAATTTTATACGTTTTATTATCCATGAATATTTGGTTCAATATTCTAAAAGTCCGTAGTCGATCAGACATTGCGGGAGCAACGCCTGAAGCAAGACTATTCTGACTCTGGATTCAAGGTGTTGACCTCCAGACTCACAAGGCTTCATTGTAGAATGACGTCGGGACGTAACTCGTATCAGAATGTCTTCATGGATCTTAGCATAAGACAAATCTGATTAATGGTATACTCAACAGTATCCTTAGACCTGAGATACATGAGCGACCTCCCGTTTGCCAAAGAACATTCTTTGATTGTAGCTTAACGCTGTCGCGTAACTGCCAGCCATAACGGTTACTTTTGGGAATGGATCTGAAGCTTAGTGGGAGCTGTATGTAGTCAACATGGGATTCTGTACTCTTGCATTTTTTCAATGCAACAGTTTGACATCATGGGCCCTCTCGTTAGTTCCAAGTGTTAAGTGTAAGGCCTTACCCAAACTTACTGTGTGTTTGATTGGACCACTTCGAACAGTAAAACGAGAAATATAATGATCGAACACAAAGAGAATGCAAAGATCCATGTCTCTGTCTCGATTGATGTCACATACAGAAAGGATCTGATGACTTTACAAATACCTTAAGTCTAAACTATATCACAAGTTTAATGATATGCCTTGGTTGTTCAGACTTAAAGTGTCATGACTGGTTGGGACAATCACGTGTAGCTAGAGCACCTCTGACTGTAACTTGATTAATAGTCGCGATCAGTCCAAGTGGGAGACTGTTGGATTTAAGTGTCCTGACCCGACTAAATCAAGTACCCGACCCGGTTAAGACCCGTAAGAGTTACACCGGAGGCAACGGGTATTTAAGACCGCTTACTTTGATAACCGGCAAATTCGCAGAAAGATTAAATTATGTGTTTATTAAATAGTTTAATTAATACATAATTAATCACTTGAATCAATGTTAATCATTAAGATTAATTAAGCGACGAAAACGTTAAATAAGATTAACGTATAGAACGTGGATTGACGGATTATTAGTTTGACTAATATTCGGCTAGCAACGAACATTTAAAAGGTTAAAGGTTAACTTTGGAAATTAAATGTTTTAATTGGAATTAAATTAAATCGAGGGGTTAAACGGAAACATGATCAGTTATAAATATAACTGTTTAGGGAGACGAAAACCTAATCCACCAAAAAAGGGTTTTTTGGCCGTCGCTCTCCCTCTCTCTCACGCAACCGACGCCGACGGCACCCCGCTGCCGCCGCGCCTCTTGTTTTTCCGCCGACCCCTCGTCCGTCGCTTGCCGCCGTCCGCCGCCTCGCTAGCTACCGCCGCCCTCCGCCGCCTCGCTAGCAGCCGCTGCCGTCCACCCCGCCGTGCGCGCTCCACGCCGCCGCCGCTTTTAGCCGCCGCCGCATCCACGCCGCCGCCGCTCTTAGCCGCCGCCGCACCCACGTCGCCGACACTCTGCAGCCGCCGCCGCACGTCTCACCGCCGTGCGCCCTGCTGCCGCAGTCGCCATCACCGTCGCTAAGCCGCCGCCGCCTTGCCGGCCGCCGCACTCCCTCGCCGTCGCCGGTTCACCGCCGACAAACCCTAGCCGTGAACCACTTATTGGTGTGTTCGGCTCGTCGTCCGCAAACCCTAGTTCGCGCCCAATCCGACGTTCGGGATTTTCTCAGTGCTTGATTCACCGCGTAGTAAATCCGTGTTCGCGAGGAAAGTCAGATTCGTCAGACGAATCAATTCTGCGAAACCCTAGCGTCACCCGTTGACTTTCGGTGTCTCGAACGTCTGTTTGAATCACCGCTCAGGTATATCTAAACTCGTAATTAGTTTAGATTAAAGTACTTATTTATTTTGTAATTATTTCGCGTTTGTTTAAACGCGTCTATGGTGTTTGCGCGTTTGGTGATTGTCGAATCCTGTTGTTTTGGTTTACGCTAATTACCTGGTTTTCGCGTTAGTAAATTAATATGTTTCCGCTGCCTATTAAATTAATAGTTAATTTAATTATCTGATTTAATTTACTCGGTAATTGTTTAATAATTATTTATTGTAAATAATTATTTCTAAATAAAAAAAAAAAAAAAAAATTGCTATTACCGAGACCCGAATGCCACTGTCGTAACCCAACACTATCAACGCTGGCCACATAATCAACGAACTAAAAATTTAAACAAACACACAACAAATCGTAGTCCCCTTCCTCTACACCTTCAGCCGAGTTGTTTTCTTAAAGCCCCAAAAATATTACACATGGTAAAAAGAAATGGAACGATCAGTAGCCACAACAAAAAAACCAAAACATAACCCTAAATTCGGAACTTGCCACAGATCAGGAAGAAAACACAGATATTAGATCCCTAAATTCGGAACTTGCCACAGATCAGGAAGAAAACACAGATATTAGATCGAAAACGTACCTGCTCCGAATCACAACAACCCTAGATCTGAAAGATAAACCTACATAAAAAAATACATGAGATGAAAAAGAAGTGGAGACGAAAAAAGGAAACGACGACACAAACCTTTAAAAATCCACCAGAGATGGAGTCGTGATGGGTAAAAGCCGATGGTGGTGGTGAAGCTTATGGCGGGGGAGACGTAGAGAGAGAAAGGGACAGGTATAGAGAAAGGAGAAGTGTGTGGTCCTCCTCAAATGCAGGTCTTTAACGTGTTGTCAGGAGTAGAGCAGGGACCAAATATGAAAATATGTTATTTGTGGTCAAAATGAATAAAGTGTATACTTCACTATTCAAAAGATGTATTTTTATATTTAGGTAATTATTATATATATATTTTTCATTGATATACATATGATAAACATTAATGAGCAAAAAAAATGTATAAGAAACATGGGTTACATGCATTTCTTTCGGTGAAAATTAGAATAAGTTAGAAACTAATAAACAATAAAGCAGCAAAATAAACTTAATTGGAATTGAAAAGCAACAAAGCAACAAATACATCAAATCTTTCGGTTCCATTAAAGCAAAAATGAAATTACAACTGAATAAAAAAATAGTTCACCAAAGATGGAAAGCAACTCACCAACATAGAAGCCCGCCAGAGCTCGCGAGTGAATGGCGACGTCTTTTCCGACGAGGTACAATGTAGATGGTGGTAGTCTTGTTCAGATCTTTCCTCCACTACCGTGTTCGCCATTCTCTTCTTTGACGTGATTTGAGGTGAACGTCGATGTTGAATGAGGGCGAAGATGGTGGATGGAGATGGTGGTCGACTTGTTCAGATTCGACGGTGATGGCGGTGGTTTTTCGAGTTAGGGTTTCTTTGATATCAGTGGCGATGGTGGCGGGTGACTTGTTTTCTTTGATTTGAGAGGGGATCGATATTGGAAATGTTGATTGTTGAAAGGAAATAGTAGGATCAAAGATGAAATGAGGGTGGAGAAGATGAATGATAGAATTTAGGGATTATGAAATGGAAAGAAGAAAGGGTAAAGTTTGAATATGGAGGTATGGGGGAAAGAGAAAACTGAAAAGTTGATATGACAAGTAAGACAATTCTTGATATTGGGTATTACTTAAGTACCGAAAATGCCCTTTAAAGAGTTTAGATAAGTTATTAGTTGGTTTAAAATAAAAAAAAAATGTTAGATTAATCTATACCTTTGGATCAAGGAGATCAATGGTCCTCCTAGAGTTTGTAAAGTTTTCTCAACTCAAAGAGTTTTCATCCTACCCTTACTCTATATATATATATATATATATATATATATATATATATATATATATATATATATATATATATATAACTTTTTAGTTATATATTAGCTTTAGATCGTTTTAGAAATCTAGTAAGAAATTGTTTAATAAACATTTTTATAGAAGCTAATAAAAAACTATTTAAAAAAACTTTTTTTAAACATCTTCATCAATCAGAAACTCTTTAAGTCTATATATCAGTTTATAAATCTAATAAAAAATTTAATATAAATTTATTAAAAGTATTTTTAATATTTTTAAATATTTCAAAGAAGCTATGTAAACATGTAAAATCAAAATATTTGAAACGATAAAAACTATTTATTAAAAGTTTTAGAAAACGTGTTTAAAAATACACAAAATTTTTAAAAGTATAACTTTTCTTATTACATTTAAGAATGTTTCTATATTATAGTTATTAAAAAGTTTTTCTTATATAAATAACTTTTAAACTTTTTAAAAACAACCTTGATAATATTTATTAAAAAGTACTTTTAAATATCGTAAATGCCAAAAAGAAATTATAAAAACATTAAAATCATTTTAAAAACAATAAAAATATATAATAAAATGTTTAATAGCTATTATATATAAGAAACGTTTCAACAGAAACGACAATATTTAAGATTAAAACATTTTTAGAAGATTCACAAAACAATAAAAGAACAACTTTTATAAAAAATCATGATATAAAAAATAATTTTAATTTTTTCTACAAGTTTTTCTTTGAGTTCTATTAAATAATCATTTTTAAATATATATCTAAATTCATCCAACGAGAGTTGGAGTGAGAACATTCAAATCTTTTAAAAAAACACTATTTTGATAAATAGTTTTTCTATAAACACCATTTTAATATATAATTTTTCCATCAACACTGTTTTAGTTAAAAAAATCTTGATTAAAGTAACTAAAATAGACAAAAGTCAGTGTACTCTACATAGCACTCGAGACCTAATTATTCATTGAATTATAATATATTATATTATTATTATTATTATTTTCCTTCTCGAAATTTACTTATTATTTGTGAATTATTTTGTTTTGTATTAAGTAGCATTAATTCTAATCAACTTATTTTTTATACAGCGAAAATAAGCCAAGTGTATTTCATAAGGATTTCTTTATGAATAATTGTTACATATCATTGTCCTTATTTATAACTTTTAGATTTAAAGCTATTAAGTTAATTAATGATTTTTTTCTTATTTTAAAATGCAAATGACCCTTTTTTAAACCGCAAACACATTCTAAAATCTACTCTAAATATCACCTTTTGAACATGTTATAAGACTCGAATCCAAACCATTCTAACGGGATCGGTTATAGGTGTCTTTAAGCTAAGAAGCCATTAAGGACTAATTATAGATGAGCGAAAATGAGTAATTGATTTATATTAACGAATGTCAAAAAAAATTATTCTTATCCTCCATTTAAAAAGTCCTGGTTCCGTCACTTTAATTCCGTCACTTTAATGGTTCCGTCACTTTAATACATAGAGTTATGTTTCTTAATTGGGGCACCATTTTTGTATACTACAAGCGTTTTTACATGTTAATTCGAGACCACATTTTTACCTTTTCAATTTACAAGATCAATTATAATAATAGGTGCTAAAAACCATATTTTCTCAATGATACATTGCATTTATTCTTTAAACAGTACAATTTTAAATCTAACAAACAACACAATATAGAAGTAGATTTTAAAGAATGCGAAAAAATACTATATTATATTATGTTATATTTAAAATAATTTTATTAATATCACTCAATTTATTTGTTTAACAACACTATCATTTTGTGTGTATACAACATATCCAACCATATTTAGGCATTCATGGTAAAGTTGAAGTTGGCACAAGTAGTTTGCCTACCCAAGAGAGTCGAGCTGAACCCTAGGGTTGAAGTAGCAAGATTGAATTGAAGAAGATTGTTCTCTAGTTGATATCCTCCGATGACGATCGATGTTCTCGGATTCGATCCTCCGTTAACGATACCAAGACATAACACATTGTCGTTTACTTGCACCATCGAGTTTGACCCTGTTATCATCCATACAACACTCTCGTTTTGAAGAACTAACTCGATAGATGGAACTGATGGCCCTACACGTGTGCTTAGCACATTTGTTGTGCTGAAGCACACGTCGAAAGGGGCCACAGATGCAACTCTAGTTATGTTTCTGGCTGCAGCCTCTGTGATGTAGGCAGCGGTCAGTGAATTGTAGATTGAGGTCTCGAGGACCGTGTAAGGATTCACGGTGCTGATTTTAGTTCCACTGTTTCCTTCGTTGTCGATTGACAGTAATGAAGTGTTTAACGATATAGACTTATTATTAACCCTAATTGAGCTCACTCCTATAAAATATTCGGCCGAAGGCTCGCCTTGTGTAGACGCAGAAGCTGTGCTTACGGGATTAATAAACAGTCGGGTGGTCATCAGCGACCGTGAAACGTCGATATTAGGAAGAAAGTTGTACGGTCCATCCCCGAAGAAAATAACACCGTCTGAGTTCGTCGACGACGACAAACAAATGGCAAATTTCCGGTCAAAGCTAAAAGCTACAGCCAGCTGAGTCGGAAGCCCAATTCTGGTCCGGCCCAACCCGGCCATTCCAGACACACCACTTGCAAGCCCTTGCAACAAAAAAGTCGGCGCACATGAAAACAAAAACCTAGAAACATTAACGGGTCGACCAGGGTTCGACCCGTCAGTAGACCGGACCTGAACCAGGTCCGAGGCAAGCTCACCACCGGTAGCGGTTCTAGTAATAGGGTTGTCGGGAGACACCCCACACGTGTTATTATTACAGCCCGGTCCCGGTGAACCGAAGCAGTCCCCACACCCGTCGGCTCGAGCCAACGAGCATTGGGCAGAGCGGCACCGAGCGGGCTGATAAGTCGATGAGACGTAGTTATTATCGCAATCCACCCATAAAAACCGGCCTCCGAGATCCACCACGAGGTTTTCGGGCACGCTCGGAGTTCTTTGGTTGATGCGGGTGACGTATTGGCCGGTGGCGGCGTCTTTTCTCACCGGAACCACCAGTGCAGCTGGCCGGAAAGATGGTTGTGCGGAGGAGAGAGTAGTTATAAGGAGGAAAACTGAAGAGATGAGGAGTTTAAAGGTGGAGGAAGCCATTTTTTATCGGAGGAAGTTTTTGTGTGGCGAATTGGAGGAAATTGCATATGAATTTATAGGAGTTATTCGCCATCAAAGCTCAGGTATAATGGAGGTTACGTGAAGAACACCATGAAAATTGTCAACGAAATCTGATTTGAAATATCTCAAAAATGAAGAAGGCAACAAAATTTTGACTTGAGTTCTTTCTTATTTTATTTTATATGATTCGATGATCAAGAACTCCCATTTTTAGAAAAAGATAATAAAAAACAACAATTAAATATTACAAAAAAAATATATCACGACTTTGATTAATACTAGATAAGATCTCTTTAATTTTGACTTATTATCTCATTTAAACAATGGCGAAGTTCGAAAGAAATCTTTAAGAGGGCAGGTATTTCTGGACGAAAAAACCAATGTGGCGATCGCCCCGCATTTCTATGAAGCTTCGCCTATGCATTTAAATATATTATATAATATACTACATTTAGAAAAAGGATAAATTTAACATTTACTAGAAAATGAAAAGCTTAACGGAGTATAATAGTATTTATTTAAAATTGTCTTTTACTTGAAAGTAGAAATTTAAACAATCGTATTTAATAATAGTTAAATTTTAATAATTTATATATGTAAAGTCAAAAAAGAATTCAAACAGAAAATTTGTTAAATACGTACAGAAACAAATACCATGTTATATCATTTATAATTTTTAAATCTCTTATCAATTTTTATTTTTATAGTTATATCATATTATAAATATTTACTTAACCCGTATAATACACGGTTTACTAACCTATTAATTTAATAAACATACATAAAGGTATGTACATGTACAATAAGAATGAATCTAAACTCGAATTTCTAGAATTAAATTGAATATGTGTTGTGTAATCGTTTTTTTTTTTTAGTTAGAAAAACCTTTATCGACCTCTCATGTGAGAAGGTAGTTTGAATGTTTCAAATGAAAAGATTAATCTGAAATGTCGGTGTTCAACTCAATTAAATATTTAAATACATGGCCAGAAAATAGACAACATGCTATTATTATTGTAACAAATAAACAATAAATAAGCTCGCCTTGACCATTAATAAAGTAGAGACATATTTAATCTGTGAATAAAATTAGTCATCACTTTCTAATATCATATGCGGCTGGGATACTT
This sequence comes from Deinandra increscens subsp. villosa, assembly GCA_039602395.1. NCBI lineage: Eukaryota > Viridiplantae > Streptophyta > Magnoliopsida > Asterales > Asteraceae > Deinandra > Deinandra increscens. The sequence continues at coordinate 3,153,611 of JBCNJP010000014.1, forward strand.
AAAATGTGATGTCCAAAATACCTAAAATGGTATAGTACCTCCCATGATGCTACGTTAACGTCATATATAGTTTGTTATCCTTTTGAGAAATTCATGTTCTATGCCCAATTTGATGTTTTATATATGGTTTCATATATTTTATGGATAATTTGGTAGTCAATGAGCAGTAGTTTACTACCTTATATACAATTTGGTGACGATTAATGCGTGTTGTTGTGATCGATATATACAGACATACAAAACAATTAAAGTGACCTTAATAAAAATAAAAAGAAAAAAAAAAAAAAGGCCCTCTTAAAAGGCAATACTAAAAACCAAAGTTTCTAAATACATACATGGTAGTTCGTTACTTTATTTAGAGTTTGAAGGTATCCTAATATGTAAAAAGATTTAAAGTTGATAAGTTTGTTGGTAATTAAAGTTTTCGGGTATTTGATTATTTCCGTATGTAAATTTTTTTCGAACAACAATATTATTACTCCAACACCGGCCGACAGTAGCATGGCAAAATTGGCTAGACTTCTTCAATGCTTTATTGGCAATATCTCTCTGAGGTTGTTATTGGCTAAACTTCTTCGATGCCTTCATCCATTTATTATAGCCAATAATAACCTCGGGAATCATTTACTAACACCAATGACCTACAGAACTAATATAGCCCCTGATTCATCTCTGCCAAAGGACTAGGAAACCCATGTGTTGCATAATCAGACCTAAAAAACCTGATTTCATAGAAACATATGCTTTCTCGAAGTTTATTTTGAAATAACAAGCTTCCCGTTCTTATGTTTAAGCCACACCAAGGTCACTTTAACAATCAACGACCAACACTCGAATAATAACTTTTTAACAACCTCTTTTCCGAGCCTACTTGTGTCTAAATTTTAACCATCCATAATTATTTAACGCTTCAGGGCCAACTTGAAAATCCTCATAGATGAAATACGTAACAACCGTGTAATACAATCTCCGCTACGTAAACGGCAAATGACGAGTCTCAAACTGACGACATCTCAAATAAAAAATTATCGGGTTACCACTGAGCCAGAAGTAAAGGAATCAATTAGTGGTCTTACTTACCTTAGTTATCTCCTAAATATCTGGCTCCTCTTTTAATGGTAATTAGCTCCATTCCTTTTTTTTCCGTTGCCTTTTGCTCTATATATTGGAGCATAGTATCATTTGTAATGTATGACAAAATAAAGGAACGAGATATTTATTATATTGATTTTATATCATCAACTTTAAGATGGCATCAGAGCCACTTTAGTCGTCCATTCTTAAACCTCAATGAGGACCATAGCAGGAAGAACAAAGGCGGCTTCTAGCAAGAAGAACTCGAGCCCGGTACCAGGACTCACCATACACCAATATGAAGCTCTTGTAAAGCACTTTGCAGAGACAAGAAGCATGAACAAAGAAGACACCCAACGATCTGCCAACACGACAGGAAAGTTCGAACAAATCGATGACTGGGTTGTGGACTCGGGTGCCACGGAACATATAACCCATCGAACCGAGTTGCTCGACAACAAAAGAAAAAGTTTCTATGAAGCTCCTGTGATTATCCCAAATGGTGAATCTGTACCTGTTGATGGCAAAGGGGATTACATATTGCCAGGGGGGAACAAAATCAAAGGGGTTTTGTATGTATCAAAGTTCAATTGTAATCTATTGTCAGTTAGTCGATTAACCAAAGATCTCCAATGCTCCGTAACATTTTTCCCTGATTTTTGTGTTATGTAGGGGCTGCGTTCGAGGAACTTGATTGGTGCGGGTGTGTGTAAAAGGGGACTGTACCGAATGGGGATCGTTGGGGATGAGAGGAAAGCTTTAGCAGCAATGGGTGAGACGGTAGAAACATGGCACAAAAGACTTGGTCATGCATCGAAAAGTAAGCTCATTCAAGTTAGTTTTCTTAAGGGGTTTTCTTTTGAAACTATGAAGAATGTTTGTGATTCATGTGCTAAAGCTAAACACACGAGACAACCTTTTTCCGGTAGGCTCAATTAAAACAAGTAGTTGTTTTGAGTTACTACATTGTGATGTTTGGGGCAAATATCGAATACCTTCCATGTCGGGAGCAAACTATTTTCTAACAATAGTAGACGACTATAGTAGGGCTGTTTGGGTTTTTCTCATTAAACATAAAAGCGAAGCAAGCAAATGTCTTGTTGATATTCATAAAATGATTGAAAACCAATTTGGAAAACTTATCAAAAGGGTGAGATGTGATAATGGTGGTGAGTTCACATCCAAATTCATGACTGATTTTTATGCCAAACAAGGGATTTTATTGGAAACAAATTGTCCACACACACCCCAACAAAATGGGGTGGTTGAACGTAAACATAGGCACTTACTCGAAACGGCCCGTGCCTTAAGATTTGAGGCCAATCTTCCCAAAAGGTTTTGGGGGGAATGCATCCTTACAGCAGCCTACATCATCAACAGGTTACCATCAAAAGTTCTCAAACATAAGACGCCCTATGAATTACTATTTGATCAAAGGCCCGACTATGACCACATGAGGGTTTTTGGTTGTCTAGTGTATTATAGGAGCAATGAAACAAAGGGAGATAAGTTTGAATTAAGGGGGAGGCCTGGTGTCTTTTTGGGGTATCCTCCTGGCTCGAAGGGTTATAAAATTTTTGATATGGAAAACAAAAAAATCGTTGTCTCTAGGGACACAAAATTCTATGAAAATAATTTTCCATTTTCGGTTGTCAACCAAAGTGATGAATTGCCTGACCCTTTAGATATTTACACTAGGCCACATAACATTCTAGCTCAAACTTCAACAGAATGGATAGATTGCGTGGACTACTCCATTCCACACACTAACCAAAATATTGGGCCTGTTGATGTCTCAAGCCCCATGAAAGAAGTCTTGGATAATGAAGGGTCTGATGAAAAATTAAATGAGACTATGGGCCAGAAAGTGGATGGCCAAAATGAATAAATAGGAGCAACATTGGATGTTGATCACGAAGAAACTATAGGAACAAGAACAAAAAGGAATCGTTCCATTCCAAAGCATCTGAATGATTACGTCGTGAAGCTTCCCCCATCGGTCGACCCTGCACAATCCACATCCAATCAAGGAACCTCGACGGTACACCCCATTGCTAACTACATTTCTTATGAAAAATTCTCTAACACTCACAAAGCCTTCTTAACGGCCATTAGCTCCAATGATGAGCCGAAATATTTCAAACAAGCTATGCAGGATGAGAGATGGATTGAAGCAATGAAGAAGGAGATACAAGCCCTTGAAGAAAATGGGACATGGACGCTTGAATCTTTACCCAAAGGAAAGCGTGCCATCGACTCAAAGTGGGTATACAAGATAAAGTACAAACCTAATGGTGAAGTGGAGAGATACAAGGCTCGACTAGTTGCAAAAGGATTCACACAAACCGAAGGGGTGGATTTTCACGACACTTTTGCACCAGTTGCAAAGTTGGTTACCGTTAGAACACTACTAGCGGTTGCAATTAAAAAGGATTGGATCATCCACCAACTCGACGTGAATAATGCATATGCTTCACGGGGACCTAGAAGAGGAGGTTTATATGAAGATTCCTCAAGGGTTCTCGAGAGACAATGAGACTAGGGTGTGTCGTCTTCGAAAGTCACTCTACGGCTTAAAACAAGCATCCAGGAATTGGTACCAGAAGTTCACCACTACACTCCTTGGTCTAAATTTTAAGCAATCTAAGGCTGATCACTCTCTTTTTTTATACAAAGAAAAGGGAGTTTTCATCGCTGCTCTCATCTACGTGGACGACGTCATTATTGTGGGTAATGACTCCACCAAAATCCAACAGACAAAGGGTCACCTCAATGAAAGATTTAGCATAAAAGATCGTGGGACTCTCAAATATTTTCTTGGCATCGAAGTAACGAGAACCACAGATGGTTTGGTTTCAAGCCAGAGAAAGTATACACTTGACATCCTTAAAGATACCGGGATGCAGGGATGTAAACCGAGCACATTTCCGATTGAGCAAAACTTAAAGCTTGACAAGGCCGAAGAAGAACCGAAGGTTGATGCCAATCAGTATCGACGATTGGTAGGGAGACTTTTGTATCTACAAGTTACTAGACCCGACATAGCATACACGGTTAATGTCTTGAGTCAATTTGTTTCCGAACCTCGTCAAAGCCACATGAATGCTGCCTACAGGGTCTTACGGTATCTCAAGGCTACTCCTGGCCAAGGCATCATCCTACCACGAAGAGGAGGAAGTGAACTTGTCGCCTTTTGCGATTCTGTCTGGCTCGGTTGCCCTTTCACAAGGCGTTCAAGAACCGGGTACTTCCTCCTCCTAGGTGGAGCACCAATTTCCTGGAAAACTAAGAAACAATCTGTTGTCTCACGGTCTTCGGCAGAAGCAGAATATCGAGCCATGGCTACCACCGTAAGTGAAGTCCTTTGGTTACGGTGGCTCCTAAAAGAACTTAATATAAACATGGTCGGTCCTACCACTCTTTTTTGTGACAACCAAGCAGCACGCCACATTGCTAACAATCCCGTTTTCCACGAACGGACCAAACACGTGGAAATGGATTGCTGTTTTGTTAGAGAGAGAGTTGATACACAAGAGATCAAACCTATGCACATCGATACAAAGTCACAAATTACGGATCTTCTTATAAAAGGACTTGGAGCTCAACAACTTCGTTTTCTTCTAGACAAGGTGGGCGTAAGAAATCCATACGCTCCACCTTGAGGGGGAGTAAAGGAATCAATTAGTGGTCTTACTTACCTTAGTTATCTCCTAAATATCTGGCTCCTCTTTTAATGGTAATTAGCTCCATTCCTTTTTTTTCCGTTGCCTTTTGCTCTATATATTGGAGCATAGTATCATTTGTAATGTATGACAAAATAAAGGAACGAGAGATTTATTATATTGATTTTATATTGAAATACGTAACAACCGTGTAATGCAATCTCCGCTACGCAGACATCTCAAATAAAAAATTATCGGGTTACCACTGAGCCAGAAGACCCGTGATACTAATAGTAACTTAATTATTAAAAGAGAGTCTAATAATAACTAGTTTCATGATTTTTTTTAATGAAAAAACGCGTCTCATCCTCATGGTATTTATGTTACATGTACGTATGGAAAAACAATGAACGGAAAGCACCTGATCGTCTGTGCCAACACTCAAATCCCCAAATTACCACTGCAATCGTTTCGATCGAAACCCTAATTTCATCTCTGCTACGTGAGTTTCTCTCTCTCCATTAAAATCTTCGTTCATTTTCACTTGTACCTCACTGAACATTGTTTGCTAAGCTTCCGTTTCATATCATCGCTCGTGTTTACGCATTACGTATCACGATTGATCATTTATTTTACCAATTTTATGCAAAATCGTGTTTCTTCTTAATCATAATCAGTACCTGTTCGTTCCGTGTAGTGTGTTTTTAGTAATTTAGTTAGATGTTAATATTATAGTCATAGATTTTATGATTTCAATCGGTCTTACCGGAAAACTTTGTGTTTAGAATGATTGATCGTCTACAGTCACATGGAAAATGTTTCAGATCTGCTTAGTGCTTTCTAGAGAACTAATTGTTCAAACACTTAGCATCAATATGCTTGTAGAATCACTTGTATATCAGAGAGACCTTGTTTAGATAAGATCATGCTTTAGGAACGCCCATTTTTAGGCAGTTGTATAGAGGCTTATAGTGTCAAATCAATAATGGCTTACTAGTAAAGTAGGGGTGTTTGTTTAGCCAAAATTTTATGTTTTGGTTGCCGCAGTTGATGACTAAAACTTCACTATCACTACTAGTTTATGATCTCTTCTATGTTAAATATATGAGTTTCACATTGACATTATGGTCATTTTGCACTAGATGACACCATTCCAGGGGACTATATGTTTCCCTCAGACTTGTGTAATTTTGGCAGAATAGATCATGTGAACATAATTTTAATTTTGATTTTGATCTTGATTTGTTCCATTTTGGATGCCTATATGCTAGTTTTCAGTTTCTTTGCTAATGCAATTGACTTTTTTGTAATTATTGTCTATGCAGTATTCACTCTGGATAATATGGATGAACATTTTCTTCAAAATAGTTCTGATTTGCAGTTGCCATCACCAAATTTACTTGGAAATTATACTTATTTTCCTCATTTAGCTGAAAATACCTTTTCGCAACAGCATCTGATAAAACCAGAAGATTATGATAACTGTTTTCTTCCTCAATGGATTGGATACCAGCATTTGGCTTCAAATTATGTTGATTATCTATTAGGAAATGAAATATACAATGTGCAAGGAGAAATACCATATGGAAGCTCTGGAATTGGATGCAGTTTTACACCTAAAGAATCTTTTCTCAGCATGGATGTCCATCCGGCAGAGGCAAATCCATATGTCTGACTTCCATTTTATGAATCTCTTTTTTGTATGATTTCTTTTGTTGATTTTATTTGACACAATGTCATTTATTTGCATCCCTGACTAGGGTGTGCAGAATACTAGAAAAAAAGAGCTTTACAAACATAGGTTTGGTTTTTGGTTTCTAAGCAAACTGAAAATTTGGGTTGGGTTCTTTTTCTTATGTAGTATACTAGTGGGTTTGGGTTTTTTTTAATAATTAAGCTATCCTTTTGCTATGAGTATATTAAGTAAACAAGTTTCACTTTTCACCGTTTACTTCACTTGTCAGGCTGTTATTGGCAATAATGAAATAATGAATCGATGATAATGAGTGTTTGGGATTTTTGTTTATGGCCTTATGAATTATCTATTGGTTTTATCTAGTACATGTCATAGATACAAGCATTTATAATAACAATGTTTGTAATTGGACTTGCTTCTCTTTTTGGTTGTTGTACTGAAATGGCCCAATCTCAAAAAACCTCAAAACAGAAAAAGAACACAAAACCAAACTGGAGACTGGCAAGCAGATTCTATGTATGGTTACAAATACATACACGGAATATTCAAATGATTTTTTTTACATGTAGGTGAGACTTTCAAGGAAGGAACATGATGAAGTGCCTGTGAGCTATTATATTAAACCACAACATAAAATATGCTACCAGGTCACTCAGAAAATAAGCTCCGTCAACTGCATAATGTTGCATGCTAGAATCTATCTATCTGTTATGTATTCACTGATTACTAATATCCTTTTTAGTTATTTCATTATTCTTAACAGCAAGTAGCAAATGAAGTTCAGCACCAATTAAACATGTCAACATTAACCTCAGAAACCCCTAGCAAATCACGAAAAAAACAGTCGAGAAGGAAGGCCTATGAATCAGATCGTGTAAGTCTAATTTCCCAACAGCAGACTAATAAATCATGGGCCATATTGAGATCACTTGCAGTTACACCAGTTTGTTTATTATTTGTGATCATTTTCACCATTTGTAAAGACAATTGCAATTTTTTTCCTCTGAAAAAGTAAGCATCATACACAATTGCATTTGGTTTGTTTTCTTTGTTATTTCAGCGTCGCAAAACAAGGATTGCAGCAGCACTAGATGCGTTAAATGATTTGCTTCCGCGGTCTAACAAGGTAATATGCGCGCGCACACACACACACACACACACACACACACTGCGCATGGAGGCAGAAAAAATGGCTGGTTGAAAGGGTTGTCTGTTGTTTTTTTAACTTTTTAATAATTAATTAGTATAATAATATCAGTACGATTAATTATAGTATTATACAGTTTGGATAATAACTTCATTTCTTTTTAATAAAATGATTAAGCGGGTTCTATGCATAAGAGTTCCACTTTGCGTGGCTTCTGACCCATTTTGACCCATTTCCTTTTAAGCCATTTTACCCATTTGACCCGATAGAGATGAAGCATACAGGAATTGTCACATTATAAGTAAATGTAAATGGGTCAAAATTGCTCCTCTAATCACACGGTTTGTCAATAAAAATGGTTCCTGATCATTCTATCTCAGTCGGCATAGAATCATCTTCCTTCTGTTGATATCTCTGACTATGAACCATATCATATTTTGAGCATCATCTGAAAGCTTTCACTGACATTTTTTTTTCACGAAAACCTAGTAAATAGAAGGGAAACTCTATTTTTATTTCCTATATAATTTACAATAGACGCTGGTTTTTAATGGTGAGCTCTTACTAATGCAAAGCAACATACGTATGATTGTTATATATAATTTGATGTTTGTCCCTTTGTTCAATTAGAGACCAAGGAGGATCAATCAAGCTAAGTTGAAGCCAACTCAACTCCTGACTCATTTGATTTTTTTGGTCCGTTTCTGCAGGGTAATAAAACAAATGTAGTTGATGACTGCATAGACTATATAAAGTACTTGCAGCTTCACATGAGGGTGAGCTTTGCACCCTACTGGCTTACTATTTTCATCACATGCCATCCAACTTTAACCCTGATAATTGCATGAATTCTTATGTGATTTGACATATAATAGTTATTTGCAAGCATAAAAAAAAGATCAATTTTCAAACTGTCAAATAATTTTATTTTAAGCATCTGAGCAATTTTTTGCGTATACGGGAATAATGTGGGGGATGGCATGGCATCAACTGGCGCAACATCAATAATTTACTGCTAAAAATGAGTTAAAACGAAGTTAACTGCTAAAATCTGTAAGTACTTGTAAGTCAGTTTTGTTTTTTGGCGCCCAATTAAAATTTGGTTGCTAGAATCGGAGAAAAAGTTTAAAGTTCATTTCTTAAGTTTCAAATATTAATTTAACTTCATTTTAACCAATTTGCTTTTCATCTTTGAATTCACATATATTGCTTAAGTTTTAAGTATTAAATCCTGATCTGACCTTATAGGCATCCAATGATGCAGGAATTGACTCAGAACAGATTGGGGGGTGAACCAACTTCAAATCAGTTAATGTACCTTGAGGTATGTCCAACAATTGTCTTCATGAAGTCACATAATTGATAGAAGAAATCATTTTAAATAGGACTGGCAATCTCAACTAATCTACTTAAAAATGGGTCGATTTGTTTATGTTTTATTACTAATGGGTATAGGTTAATCTGGAAGATTTAACTCAAAATAAACGGGCCAAATGGGTTGGGACAACTGGTCAAAAGTCATTCAAACTTTATTCACTGCACGCCTTTCTAAATCCTTTACCAATTTTCTACTCATATATAACACATTTGTTATTTATATAATTTCGACAAACAAGTGTTTTCAGGTTTGACCAGCCCGGACCGACCTGATTCAACCCGTAATGAAAATACCCATCTTGACCCACTCCCAATTTAACTAGTCGTTGACTCGCAATTTCATTACCTGACATTTTTTTAACATAAATTAGACCATCAAGGGTGTTAAGGTATAAGATTTAACTAGAAGTCTAGAAAGCAACAAGCCAAATGGGTCAAAAGTCATCAGAACTATTATTCAAAGCATAAGACCTCCGAAATCATTTTACAAATTTCCTAATAAAAAACAGACAAAATTATGCTTGCAGGTTGGCCTGTTCGTCCCGATTTGACCTTTAAGAATATAGTTAAACCCCATTTTGCCCCTAGACCGTTACCCGACCTACCATTTTGCCACATTTAACTTGTAGCATAAAATTTTCAAGTAACATTGATTATATACAGGGGCACGGCCATTACCTTGTTCATGAAAACACTGCTACTGGACCTATGCAAGACATGTTGGTGAAGTTGTTGAATGAGAACCCATCTGAAGGCACCCGGTTTCTAGAAAGTCTGGGTCTTTTCATGATGCCCATTGCTCCTTACTGAGAATCTGGTAAGCATACCAAGACACCGCGTATTTCTTAGTTTTTTCTTAAAGAAAGTCACGGTTATTGACGTAGATTGGAAGCACAAAAGTATAGAATGACCCTGCAAGAGAATATTGGAATGTTAATAGAATGCTTTAACTATAATATGAAGCTCCCTTTTATAAGTCTAAAAATTTAAAATTGTCTGCCTAAAGGCCCTACTTATAAGTTAACTTTCTAAATATACGCATGAATTACTCAAGTCTAAGGATTCATGCGTTTTTACTATAAAAGTAAAACCTGTAATATTTGAAATTAAGGCTCCAGGTGGTGGACTTGGGTTCAATAGTTGGGACAAACGACCCACATCTCGGAAGCGCATTTCGGTCCAGTACCTAATGGCCCGTAACTCCAAACGTAGCCCAAATTATGTGCTTATAAGCTGGCCTTTTGTTCGTTCTGTATGAGTCTTAATGTATGAATTGTGGATTTGTTGAAATTGGAATCTCAGTTACATTTAGGTGAGAAATAAATTAGAATTAATCCTGTTGATAGATTTTGACTCCTTTAAATTTTAGAATCATTCTACAAGCTTTCAGTTTTGATTTCATATCCAAATCTAATTTTTTTAAGGTGGTGTTTGGTTCGTGGAATTTAATGGAATTGGAATTTAAAAGTGTTCCTTTGAAAATTGTGTTTAGTTAGGTTATAGACAAATTTAAATTGGAATGAATTCCTTTAATCAATGGAATTTGAGGCCATATAACTTTCCTTCGTTAAAGTGAGAATTCTAAGGAATGTTAAAATAGTACTAAATTTCATTGATTAAATGAATTCATTCAATTGTAAATTCCTTCGTTACCCAATAAAGAACAATTTTGAAAGGAAAAATATCAATTCCAATTTCATTGAATTTCACAAACCAAACACCACATAAGTTTCAATTCCTTTTACAAAACAAACCCAAATGTTTTCGGTCTCAATTCCTTGGCAAAACGAACTCACCCTGACACATTAAACATGTAGAGCAGAAAGTTTTCTTAAAAGAACCTAGTCAAGTGTCTCAGGCTGCCGTTCAAAAAAAAAAAAAAGTGTCTCAGTGGGCTCATGGTCTCGTGGAACTTCGTTAATTTTTTAAATATATATTTTGAGGGAAAAAATGTAAAAATGTTCTTGATCAAGCTGACTTCACAAGGAAATTAAAGTTGGAAGAAAGAGTACAAATATCACGTTCAAAGCAGAAAGAAAGAAAGTGAAACATGTGAACATTGTCTTCGGTTGTATTACGACTGGCTTACGGTTACAAAACCATGGTTCTAGACACTCACTCAAATGTAAAATGTATTGGTAAATATTTGAACTAAATGATTAAGGCACCAAGGTCTTTTTTTCCGAGGCATCCAAAATTTGTGAAAATGACTTCTTTTTAGCTTTTTTTGTCGACGGGTTATATGTTTGAAAATTCTCTTTTTCGTAAAAAGAGTGAAGAAAATAATATCAAATCTTTAAAATAAAAATAACTCGCTTTAATATTGTTTTTTATATATGTTATATTCTATTAATGTTTTTTTTACACTTATTGAATAAATTTTCTGGATATGCCACTGGGTTTGGGTGTACGGTTTGTTAAACAACTCGTGCTTTGGGACTCCCAAACCTAGGCACCTAGCCAAGTCGTTGTCCAAACGAACAATCCGCTCCATGAAACACCATTGAACGGGCTTAGGATGGTTGACCCATTTACCAACATAAACTCATTTAGGCCCAATGGTTAAAATTGTCTCCGAAATTGTTACCTCTAGGTTTGGGTAAATATGTCGGAATCATGGCGAGTCTGAGTTGACGAGTTGGTCAAATTAGATGCCCTAATAAGCTTGATATTCGTTTGCCACTATAAGTCAAACAAATTGGAAGAATAAAGATAGTGTTGTAGCAAGTTTAGTAGAATATAGCTACCACAAGAAAACAAAAAGAGGACAAAGAAAGGTACAAGAAAGACCATTTTGTTTGTATACATATTAACAACACTTGGCCTCTACCAACTAGGGGTCCAAATTAGTTTTGACTCTTGAGGCATTTATTCCATTTTTAGCATTGCCCTCAACCCCATTCCACCTTTTAATACTAGTTTTGTGTGTGGTGTCTACATTTTCTTCTTTTGTCGATTTTAGAGGTGGTAATTTAGGCCGATTAAGTTAACTGTAACGGATCAAATGAGTTAACCTAAGAATGTTTACAAGTCATCTCGGCTTGACTTTTTTTTTTATGCAAGTATATATGAACGTTAAGGAGATGACTTGGTGATAAACGCTTAATTCCTTGTACTAGATTTCTTAGATTTGATTCTAACTTTCACTAGTAGTCTGGTTTTAACCTAAAAAGCAAGTTGTGTTTTATCCCATTTTATTAGTTTGTAAGAGTAGGTACCATGAGTTTTTACGGTTAAAAAATAGTTGTTATATAGACACCCAAGGTTTTACTAAATTCACTCATTTCTTACGGTCGTTTTGGTTCAAACGGTCGTTTCAAGGTCGTTTCAGTTGAAACGGCCGCCACGTGTCGCGACGACGAAACCTTAAAATTCAGGGGGGGGCCCTTTATATTGACCGTTTCAAGGTCGTTTTGGTTGAAACTGTCGTTTCAAGGTCGTTTCACTTGAAACGACCGTTTTGTTTTGGTGTTTTTAGTAAAATCCTCGGATGGATATAGCAGGAGCCTTAAAAAAAGGTATATGTTATGAGTTATTAATCTTTTTGTATTACAATATTATTTTTGTAAATGTAAATCACATTGGGATTTCTGTATATGGTTAGAGCTGAGGTGAGTCCTTGGTTTATAAATGAAACTGAAAATAAGTTAAGGTTTTGATACTAAAGTCAACTATTTTCAATTAAATCGTGAGAGAAATTATAAAAAATAATTGATTTTTAATAATCCCAACTATTGATAATAATCCATATTTTGTTTTTTTTTTCCATTTTATTTATGTTGAAAATAAACAGATCATAGTTAAAATGACCCTAACAATGTAAAAAAATCACTTTTTAATCATTGGACATCACAGTAACCTCTTATGTAGTATATTTTAGATGACTAGTCATAACCTATAAAACTATTTCTTGGAACATTTTCTTAACAAAGACATATGTATCCGTTCTTGACTTTTTGAAAGCTTCATACTAAATTTCGAGTGATCCATCAAAATACTTTAATCTAACAGACATGGCATCTTAGAACTTTAACATTCGATCTATTGCATTTTTCATGTTTAGTTATCGGTTCGATTTGATGTAATATTGATTCGATACGAACTTTTAATTTATACACGCGACAATATATATATTGACAGGAATCGTAAATTTTAGGTCAATCACTAGCTCTAAAAAGATATTCCATGACATTAGTGGGCCACTTGATTTCAAAACTATATATTAGTGGGAATTTAATATGAAAAAACTCATCATGATAAATGGGGCTACCTTCATTAAGAAAAAATAAACATTTTAAAATATTATCTTTCTCTAAAAAGACAATATTATATAATATATCTTTACATATTATTTTATTAAAATGGCAATAAGTTATTTTTTAATCTATAATGCTTGTACTAAAAGTCATAATAAATTGTTATTTGGAATTCAGTTACGAAGCGTTGGTGGTTTGAGATTCATATGGTTTTAGTATTATATTTGTGGATAAATTTTTGATTATAATAATCCAGAAATTAAAGCATGTTGACTCATATAATATATCTTTTTCCAAAAAAAAAAAAACTAAATAAAAATGAGAGAAAGACAAAAACCACTTTTAGAAGTATTGCAAATATCATGACAAAGTTATATAAAATCTACTACTTTAATAAGAGAGTATTTCACTATCCACGTGTCATTTTCTAAAGCAATCGCCCATCTCTTTTCGCGCCCTTCGTCCCTCCCACCGAATACCCTAATTATTTGATCGCCTCATCTTCCATTGAGCATCTGAAGGAACAGCGCCTTCAAACCTAAGGTCGCATTGAAACCTAATTTCGGTTTCATTTGCCCTGATTGCATCATAGCCTCATCAATGGTTTCGATTGTGGATGTGAACCGGCGACGTTTTCACTGGTCGTCCCTGAATCAGCCCGCCTATAAATAGCCGTATGTCTTCATCTCTCATCTTTATCTCCTGGATCTACAACTACATGTCTCTGCTTCCCTCCCTCTCTACCGTTTTACAGTAAGAGGTAAGTTTGCTCTCCTTTCTTTGTCTGACTTTCCTCGTGGCTTGAAATTGAAACTCTGTTTTTCTTATCCTTTCTTTGATTTTATGTTTTCATTAAGCAGTAGTATGTTTGTATTAGCAGTAACAAAAATCCATCTAGCCATGTCGGTATATCTTTATACATCTGATTGAAACTACATGTGAATTTTGTATGTGAGTTTCAGTCTGTGTGTTCATCATTGATTATCACTAGATTACTATTGTTAAAACCACAAATATAAAAGACACATATTCTGTTGTTATGCTAATAGAGTACCCTTCAAGATAGTCAAAGTTTGACCTGATAGCTCATTATAAGCCAGTATAAATGTAAGCAGAATGAACACTATACGGTACATGTCAACATCTGACCCAAATTTGATTTTAGAGTAATTTTGTAATTTAGGAAGATGGTAATACAAAGATGGTTTTCGTAAAATGGTAATATAGGGTCCTTTGTTGTGTGTGTTTCATGGATGTGATAGTCAAATCCCCAACGTATTTTTTCTGTGTACCTTCCAATTAACAGAGGAGTTTCATTTGAATAGATAGATTGCAGATAAGCAATTAAAACAAAGGATTAGTTACTCAGTAATTCTATCATGTTACTTTTCCAATACAGCAATTACCATTGCAATTTTCATGGAACCTAGGGGGTACCCCCAAAAAAGATAATAATATTCATAGAGGAAATATTAGACAACCTACTTTACCATAAGCAGTCAAACTTCGCCTCATGAGCTGATAAAATTATTAGCATGGATTGCTTAGGTGGGAATTCCCAATATCCTGGGTTTGTTGTCTATTAGGATTTATATTCATGTGACATACTTTCTTGAACCTGCTTCAACATAATGAATTAACAACATTATGGTAAATCGATGTTCATGATTAGCAATCTATGAATAATTATGAAACACCTTATAGTCTTATCATTAGTAGAAACCAGAAAAATGGCACACTGTTTTCTGATTTTGGTTCATTAAGTATGAAAGAAAAACCATTATCCCAATAAATTCAATATAACCAGTAACAATATACTCCTAAATGCCATGTATAATTGCATTAACCTAAGCTATTGTTCCTACATGTATAACACTCAATTAAAATAGGAACTATGAGATTAAAAATTGTAATTAAAAGATCATCAATCAAAAACTAAATCTTTGATCTACTGTACAAATTATGTATGCTCCAATAGAATTTATAGAAAACAGGTAAAATACCACTTTGTTCAATGACAATAGTAAAACTATAGTTACAAGTAAGCCATAACATGAAATTTTTATAGAAGCTTTGTTCATCGACATCTCTGATAACAGTCAATTTGTATTGAAAGTGAAAAACAAAACAAAAAAACCTATGAAGCATTACCTTTGTAAGACGAATCAAATTTGATTTATCAAACAGATGGTCTTCTTCCCCAAAACCTATTATATGATTTATGAGAGTGGAAAATTCGACATCGCATACCCAATATAATTCGAAAAAACAAGTTAAAAAAATATCAATTTTTTCTGTTAAGATTAGGCAGCTGGTCAAAGTGACATAAACTGTATTTGAAGTTAAGTGATAATCTTATGAACTAACCAATCAAGGATAGATAGTTGCAAAATACTAAAAAATGACTCACAACAATAATTAAAAATAATAACACCAGACTAATAATCTTAGACAATAATGCCCTCTTAATTAAGAATTTAGTCTTCCACCCACACATATAAATGTTTCAGGTCTTTTTTTTGGTAGCTATAAACTTGTTTATAGAACTTAGGCTTTAAATAATGGTGATTCTTTTTTATTTTCTTGCAATATTAACTTGGAGCACAAAAGAGTACTTACTTGAGGTGTTTAATCTAATTATAAACTAAGCTCCTTTCCCTGCACAGCAGCCATGGCCTTACCATTTTCCCTACAGTACATGATACCCAAATGTCCCATATTAACCACAAAGCAACTGCTGCAGCAGCCATTGATCAATCTCATACAGATGCACGTTTGTACCATTTCTGATTTCTGATTCTGATATAATCGTATGACCTGCATTATTTATTGTATCATGGATTAAATATATTCATATTTGTAAGATTATACTTGTCATATTTGTAAGAATATATGACCCATTTGTACATGTTAGGGCATAATAAATATCTAAATGGTTTACTAATGGGATAATAATTTTCCCAATGTAATCTATTGTTTAGTTTCAATTAGGGCCTTATTTGTCATGCTTTATTGTGTTCCTACTATTTTATTTACTGAATGATTGTAGCAAATCCCCACTGATGCTGATTGGTTACAAGAAAAAAGAACATGTAATTTTTAAAAAGTTCTAGAACAACAACAGACTTTAATTATAGTATCATACAACCCATTTGTAATCTTTGCTTGTTACCTATGAAGACGTTCTTGAGATAAATGATCCGTATACTATCAATGTTTCTTGGAGATGAAAAAAAAATTACTTGAGCTCAAACAGTATATGTTAATCGGAATATGTCCATTAAGACTTTGATCAAACTCTATACTCTCCATATGTTCTAAGTAGTCTCAGAATTTCATGTTTGTCAAACCAGGCTAATTCTAAAGGTGGGGGTCCCATAATGTTACTTAGGAATATTTATCAAAAAGCAGGGTTATGTAATGTAACTAGATTGAAAGTCGTCTCATTGAGAAATCGTGTAATCGAGGCGACAATAATGTCAGGCACTAATATTCGATATCGGACTTTCATTCCGAGGCTTAGCTTAACACCTTCAGCCAGGAAAATCCCTTTCAAATTCAAAAGAAGGCAATTTCCGATAGTTGCATGCTTCGCAATGAAGAAAAATAAAAGCCAAGGACAATCACTCGCAAATGTTGGTTTATTTTTAGGAACCTTGTATTCTCACATGGTCAATTGTATGTGGCGCTCTCAAGAGTTAAGCGTAGAGAAGGTCTAAAGTTTTAATATTAGACAAAGAAAGCTGTTAATATTAGATAAAAAAGGAAATATTAAAAACACATCTAATGTGGTATATAAGAAATTGTTAAGTGATTTGTAAATTTTACATGTTCTTTAACCAAGTACTATACTACGAAATGTTCACTGAATTAATTGCAAAATTTGCATGTTCAATAAGTTTATTTTTATCTATACTTAGTTACATCCAATTTATATTACAAATAAATATTACATCAATAAATACTTCATTCACATTGTGAACTACAAAAATAAGTCTACTACAACTACGCCAACATTATTTCACTACCAGTACTTCACTAGATACGCCCCGGGTGCCCTACGGGTAACAAACCTAGTAAACAAAATATGTTTATAAAATATTCTGAAAACCGGGTTAAGTGGATTCATGAAAATTATAGATAATAACTATAATCGTTTGGTTTTTCTGTCTAAAACTGAAATATAAATTTAGGTACTTTTTAAGTTTTAAAAATTAATTTATCTAAAAATTAATAAAACAAATGTTAGCGGATTAATCAAACCCGAGTATGACTCAACATTCCCATTTTATAATGCGAAAGACTTGTATGTCTATATTTCTAGAGGAATAAACATAAAGGACAACAAGGACATTACCTATATATTATTAGGCTGATCAATAACGGAACAGGTGTGGCTGCCTATTTGTTGTTGACTTTTTAAACTTTATAGATTATGTATTACTATATGGTAAGGCAAATTCCTTCACTATTGTTGATTTGCTCTACTGGTTTGAACTCTGTTCTCTTGTTATAATGGTTATAAAAAAATCATCTACGATAAACATTTGGTGGCAAAATAACTCTTTTAATTGAAATTTTCTAAAAACACAGACAAACACACACATACAGGGGCGAGACTTTAAGTGAAGGTAGGTAGCTCGTGCTATCACTTAAACTCGTACACGAAGTAAAAAAAATTATTTTTTTTTTTATGTACATGTGTCACTCCTTAAAAAAATACAAGCTCGTGCTACCCCTTACAAAATTATTAGTTAACTACCTAACCTAAATATCCCTTAAGATGTAGCCCACATTATAAAACAATAAAATGTTTAAAGAATTTGTTTCCGAAGTAGAGGTGGGGAACTAAACTGGTATAGGAACTGAAACCGGTTTTTAACTGAAACCGGATCGGTCTACAAACCAGGTTATGGACAAACCGATTAGAGTCAAGCCCAAACCACTAGTTTCGCTACGGTTTGTGTTTCTGTTTGCAAGAACCAATTTGGACCCAAGTTATTTTGGATACTGGTTTGAAACCTGTTTGTTAGGTTCGGGGTTTCATCCTAGGTAATCGAGTGTCATCCTTAAATTTGCAGCCAAACTTCTTGACATCTGAAGTTAACAACACCAAGAATCACACACACACACACACACACACCTTATTCTCATCGTATTTGGTTCTTTCTTATACTGATATCACGTTTTTAACAATCAAGTATACCACCTCATTGTGATACATACACTCAATTTCTTTCTACACATTATCCTTTTCATTCTCTCCATATATACTTAACATGTGTGTATCTATTTATACAAGTTATGATATATTCTTCTATTTCCCCCTTTAATTATACGTAAAAAAGTGCCTAGAAACAATCGCATTCTACAATTCCAGATACATCCGGTTCATGTCCTCAAAAAAAGATTCAACTTTTAGCACTACAAAAAACCAGGTTTCGAACCGGTTTCAACCCGGTTCAACTCAACCGGTTAGTGTAGGTTCGGGGTCTCCAGGTTGCAAACCGCTTTGTAACTTGAACCATCTTTGGCCAAACAGGGCTTGACCATGGTTGACCAAACCGATTTCGGTTCACAACCCGAACCACTTTGGGAAAGAAAAAAAACCCGGTTTCGTACACCTCTATTCCGGAGGTTGTCAATGTTCATAAGAAAACTATAAGTCAACTTTCGGCCACATTAACTTCTGATGCGTTTTTCATTAAGAAATTTAATCGAAATAAATATATAATCAAGCTCGACCCCAGCTAGAGGCCCCACCCCTTGGACCCAACTCTTTCAGGGGCGCTGCCCCCGAAACCTACCAAAAAAATTTGTGCTATTCCTAGTTCCGCACCATTGGCGAGCCATTGCTTTTTAGAAAATAGTAGAGAGTACGCAGATCATCGATAAAAACCCCCTCTTTTACCGAAGACCAAAACACTGGTTCGATTACCGGGAGGGGTAAACACTATTTACAGGGGAGGTTTGATTTTGACGGCAGGTAGTTGAAAGGTCATCTTCATTACCTTTGGCCACGATAACCATGTCCATTTATTACCTTTAGCCATGCAAATCATTTTTTACCGTGTCCATTTATTACATTTAGTGGGCTGCTATGCTTGGATATGCTACACTTTGGTTCAGACTATGCTGTGTGTAACTGATAAATTATAAGTTGACAAATCAGATCCATCATACCCATCAAACCCATCTAGATTTGAATTTTTCTTAAAACAAATCGGACTCATTAATTACATTATTAAATTTTGTAGTTGAATGTGGTCAAAATTGCATATTTGGTCAACATTGCATCTTCTATTTTTTGTGTAGTGTCCACTTCAGATCCGGGAATCACGGAGTGTGGTTATCATGTGTTGAATTCATGAAGGAGGTAGTTCGGCAAGGAGTTGTAATCCTTGAACAAAACATTGTAAGTTTTCTCTAGAAATCTGCATAATATTTTATCTTTATGTTTGATTATCACTTTTTGATTGCATTTATGTTTGCCTCTTTTGTTATATGTGTTTACACAGATTGCTAGAGATAGTAATGTTTACATAGATGTCGATTTTAATGAGATTCGTGAAGAATGGGTGTCTTGTGTCTGCAACTTCATTTACAGGGCGTAGTAGGGATCGAATATATATGTAAACTTTGAACACCTTAACTTTTGTCATTGTGATTGAGTTGTATGAACATGATGAAACCGAATTGTTTTTAATTACTATATGTATGAAATGCATTTTTTTTGCTTCAGTAGCTAGTGTTATTTTGTATTGTGATATATATATATATATATATATATATATATATATATATATATATATATATATATATGTCATTTAATATGGAAATAGGAATTTTATAAAAACTTGTTTTAAAAAAATAATTAAAAGGAGAAAAATGCGCGTCATATAAGGCATGACAGGCTAATTTGCGTGTCATAAACGAACGACAATAAAATGCTTTTTATTTTCATTTTATGAAAATCACCTGAAAGATGACACGCAAAAATGCGCGTCAAGAAAGGGCTGACGCGTATTTTGTGCTCATTCAACTTCTTGACGGGGCCTTCCTTAACGCGCAAATGCGCGTCATCTGGCACCTTTTATAACGCACATTGTGCGTTAAGAAAGGGTATTCTTGTAGTAGTGCTCCTTTCATCAATTCTTCTTAACTAATGGCATGCAATTCTGCATCTCTTGTCCCTACATTCCCCTCAAAATAGCAAAGCCGAACGTAAAATTCGGTCTATAAATAACATAATTCGTACCCTTCTCACTTATGCTTCGCTTCCTCGCTCTTTTGGCATCATGCCCTCCAAATGGCCACCTACACTCTCAATATTCTCCCTCCTGAAACCAAACTCAACTACACTCCCACTCATCTTCTATATCAATCTCATCCATCCTATAATCATCTTCATGTTTTTTGTTGTCTTTGTTACCCACTCCTACCGACGATCTCATTTAACAAACTACAAAATCGCTTATTTCCTTGTATCTTTCTCGGGTACCCCTTAATAATAGGGGGTACAAGTGCTATGACCTTGCCACATACAAAGTCATAATCTCTCGTCATATTATTTTGATGAGCATACGTTTCCGTTCGCCAACCCCAAACTCACTCAAACCTCCTATGATTTCCTCAACCCCAACACATCTGATCAATCACCACTACTCTGGTCCTCTCCTTAACCGCCTGGCCCACCCCATAACCCAACTTCTAATATGCCCAGCCATGTTTCCTCCCCCCCCCCCCCCCCGCTACATCAACCCATACTACATCTCCAGTCCAGACTCCTACATCGGCCTAATCCCCAACGCTATCCGTTCCACTCCCTCGACTCAAACTCCTGACCATAGCCCGTCAGAATCAGCCTCTCCTTCATCTGCCTCTGCCTCATCGTCACCTCCAACTCCCCCACCGGCTCCGCCGAACTCGAACTATCCATACTCGAAGCATGTCCAGTATTCCCAAACCCAAACATCTTTTTAATCTCAATGCATCCACAACCTTCGAACCTTTGCCCCGTAACCCATATTATGCCTTAGCTAACCCTATTTGCTACCGTGCTATGGTAGATGAATCTACTGCTCTTATTGACAACAATATGTGGGAGCTCGTACCTAGGCTACCTAATATGAACATTATCTGGTTTCTTTGGTTATTTAAACATAAAACTAAATCTAGTGTTTTTTTAGAGCACTACAAAGCGCTCCTTGTTTGTGATGGAAAGTCTCAACAGGTTGGTATTGATTTTGAGGAGACTTTCAGCCCGGTTATCAACCGGCCATCATTCATATAGTGCTCAACCTTGGCTTATGTAACAAATGATATATATATATATATATATATATATATATATATATATATATATATATATATATATATATAGGTTTGGGGTAAAATACATCCAGCAAAAACGCTTCATCCATTACGGATTCATCTGGGGCGTCCATCAAGATCATCCAACAGCCATGATCTATGGTGTTTCCGCCTATGGTGTTTTTTTCCCCCACCGAAAACACCATAGGCGGAAACACCATAGATCCTGGCTGTTGGATGATCTTGATGGACGCCCCAGATGAATCCGCAATGGATGTAGCGTTTTTGCTGGATGTAGGCTAACTCGACTCTATATATATATATATATATATATATATATATATATATATATATATATATATATATGTGTGTGTGTCAACTTGATGTGAAGAATGAATTTTTGCATGGCAACCTATCTGAGACTGTTTATATACATCAACCAATGGGGTTTCGTAATCCTTCATACCCAATCATGTTTGCCAGTTGAAAGGGTCATTGTATGGGCTAAAGTAGGCGCCACGGGCTTGGTACCAAAAATTTACTGATTTTTTCACCACTATTGGTTTTCGTCACGGTTCGTGTGATCACTCCTTATTTATCTATCAGCATGGGGGTCACATGTCACACCCCCAATTTCCACTAACGGAGTATAACCGGGTGGGGTGTGATCCAGACCAGGATCCAAGTCTTTAGTTACAACCAAGCCATAGTTAAAGGGGTAAACAGTCGTGTATTACATTAAATAAATCACAGTTTACATTTCACAAAAATCAGCGGAAGCATTAAAAGTTTACAAGGTTGTAGTTTAGTAAAAGTGATTGCTAAAGCATCTGAAATACAATTTCCAAAAAGGTTTTACAAGGGACAAGTACTGCCGCTGCCCGTGCCATCCATGATCCTCCAAGCTAACCTGAAAAGCATTCAACAATCAAGTGTCAGCCATGGCTGGTGAGTTCACTAAAGCAGTCTACCCGTCACAGGTAGACCAAAATTTTATGATCAAAGAAAGGTAAAACACAATCAATATCATAAGACTAGTAAGTTTTCCATATCGTAGGTAGCTAGCCTGAGTTATGCACATTTGAATTGTTCGCAACCGAAGCTGACAATGTATAGGTATTACCTACGGATTTTGCCTTCCCGTGTCCTGAAAGACCACGGAGGGTAGGGTAACATTGGTCCCAGTCCGACCGCCAGTCGGGTTGGTGCATCACGTGCACCGCTGGGCGGGGGTGTCAATCCCCAGTAGTACTACTCAACATCACCTAGCTATTCTATATTAACGGCCCGAATGTAAGGACTTTTTAGTTTATCATTCAATTCAATGATACATATGATATTTGGTCGGAAAAGTTTACTTAGTAAGAAATACCTTACCGCTGCACGTTATCATCCCTGAAAGGACATAACAACATATAGTAATGAACTCACCTTAGGTTGCTCAGCTTATTCTTCAAATAAATCCGGTTATGATTGTTAACGAGGACCTAATAATCACATTAAGGTCTTAGGTGTTAGGTTGTTTAACTTTTGGCTATACCGATAAGACCATAACACTAGCACATTGGAAAAATACGGCACGACATAACGATACACGACACCGATGGTTGATCATACACGAGGGTTCATATTTATCAGAAGTCAAGCATGTATTATCATATCATAATCAAATAAGTCATGGCATAACATTCAAGAAAATTGCACAAGTTTGGATTCTGGTCACAGTTTCGCTAGCAGTTTCGCTAGGCAGTTTCGCTGCGTGCACGGGCAGCACTTTCGCTAGGCAGTACCCGGTGACACAGTTTCGCTAGGCTAGTTTCGCTCGAAACTGTTGGCACAGTTTCGCTAGCCTAGTTTCGCCCGAAACTGGTTTGAACTTTCGTTCAGGGAATTTCGCTCAGCAGATTCGCTCGGACAGGTCTGGTCAGTTTACCTAGCGACACTATAGTTTCGCTCGACTAGTTTCGCTAGAGGGAGATAGGCACAGTTTCGCTACACAGTTTCGCCTGATGAAGGCACAGTTTCGCTAGTCGCTAGAAAAACCCGTAAATCTGCCTAAAAATCTTTCTAACAGGTCCTATATCACATGCAATTCAATATCTAGCATACCTAAACATTTACCAACATCATACCAGCAATTTTTGCACCTAAAACATGGTTTCTAGTCATCAAATCACCAAGAACACATTTTACATAAAGTAACCTTATCTAGCATAGATCTTCAAATTAACATGGCAAGATACAGAATTGATGTTAAGTCTAGCATCCCTAAGCATCATGGCAGTAGCAGAAGTCGTTGCATGTGGATTTTAAGCATACACTTTAGTTTAACATATAAGAAATGCATAAAGGTGGTTCATGTGACTCACGGATGATCTCCTATGCTCAAATAGGTGAAGACTTGGGGCTGGAATCTCGGTTTCTCGTGTCGTTTTCTGCTGGCCAGAAGTCACAGGAGTAGGAGAGTGCAGATGTGTGTGTGTTTTGAGTGAGGTGAGTAAAAATGAGAGAGTTGGCTTGGGTTTTCTATATGTAGGGGGCCAGTTTCGCCCGCAATTTCGCTGGCAGTTTCGCTGGCCACGCGAAACTGGTCCAGCAAACCAAGAGCTCTAGCTACCGGGCGAAACTGTAATTTCGCTCGGTAGTTTCGCTGGCTTCTAAAAGGGTAAATTTCATTCTGAGTAAGGTAAGCACGTTTTCTCGATAAATCACATAATTTCACAATGAATTTATTAAGCATGTTGCATAACTTCACACAGTGGTAATAAGCAAATAATCATATAACACATATGGTCGGGTTCGGTGATCAACCTAAGGTCGTGGACGTATCCGGTCTAGGTAAGCATTAATTAATTAATTTCTACTGGTAATGTGACTAACGGAGTTTGTCTATCGGAACTAACGGTTTTAACGGAAAGACTTAACGGAGTTAACTCGGGAAGTGACGGTTGTCACATCACACGACTTATTTACTTCTTTATATGGACGACATCATACTTATTACATCATCTTCCACACTAATGACCTTTGTTATGCAGCACTTGACGAAAGAAAGATCATGAAAGATCTCGGACCATTATCTTATTTTCTGAGGATTCCGGTTACACGCAACTCCTAGTGCTTGTTTCTCTCTTAGCAAAAGTATTCTCGTGATATTTTGGTTCGTGCAAAAATGAATGACCGTAACTCTTGTCGAACTCATGTTGACACTGGAGGTAAACTTGGTTCTTCATCTGGTGATCCGATCTCTAACCCAACTCTTTGTCATTGCATGGCGAGAGCCCTCCAGTACCTTAGTTTTACCCTGTCGGACATATCTTATGCAGTACAACAGGTGTGCATGCATATGCACGATCCCCTGACTGGCTATATGAATGCTCTAAAGCGTATTCTTCGGTATCTCAAAGGCACACTTACGATGGGACTTCAGCTTCGTGCTACTTCACTCTCGTCATTAGTGATGTTGATTGTGTCATGTGCCCTGACACTCGCAGGTCTACTTCTGGCTATTGTGTGTTCATTGAGGATAACCATATTTCTTGTTCATCTAAACGGCATACAACTATTTCATGTTCCAGCGCTGAAGCGTAGTATAGAGGGGTTGCTCATGGGGTTGCTGCATTATGTTAGTTGTACAATCTTCTGTTGGAACTCGGTCGTCCTCCTCTTCGCACCTCCATTGTTTACCGTCACATTATGAGTGCAATTTACATGACAGAGAATCATGTCCAGCATCAACGGACCAAACACATTAAGATTAACATTCACTTTGTTCGCGAGATGGTACAACTTGGTCACGTTCGGGTACTTCATGTTCCATCAACGTTCAGATGGCTGACATATTTACTAAGGGCTTGTCTTGAGTTTTGTTTGCAGACTTCAGATTAAGTCTAAGCATCTGTGACTCTGTGAGCCTCCTTCTTAGACTGAGGGGGTATATTAGATTTGGTTCTTACATATTTGTAATATATGAGAGTCATAAACGAAAATAGAGAGTCATAAACGAAAATATTTATGCTATTCGATTTGTATAAGTGAGAAGGACAAAGAATTATAGTCTAACACTATGTACATATACATATGATTATTTTCTTTAAATCGAACGCACATATAAATGTGTGTGTGCGCGCACATCTTTTTAACCTATGCACAACCCACCACAAGGACAATAAGATATTGAAATGGATAATCTTTTTGGTCAACTTTAAAAGGTTTCAATGATGAACTTGTTTTATGGCCGGCTCTATACATCAATGATAGGTCATGATTCCATTTCCATTTTCATTCCTTTATCATGAAATATACTACCCTTCATTTTTTTGCATGCATGCATAATTCGAATTGCCAATAAAAATTAATATACATTCATACACATATATGTACGTATATACTTGCAATAATACATACACACATATATACTTTCATACACACATATATGTGTATATGGTTTGCTCAGATTAATATATAGGGCGCGTCTGCCATAAAACATTAATTTAACATGAAACATTTCTAAGGTTGACTAATTTATATTCAAAGTTACAACCAAAATCATATTCTTGAACATTATAAATGTATTATATATACATGCACACACATATATATATATATCATGCATGTGTGCATGCATACATATGTATATATGTATAGTTTTCAAATAAATCTATATTTTTTTTTTAATTATAAGATTTAAATATATTTGGTTACAACTCAGTCCGACATACGGGGCAAACGGGCAACAAGCTGCGCCGCAAGCCCTTTTTGAATAGCAAAACCTAAGCGGATAAAAACAAGTTTCTTAGCTCTAGGAGTCACTATATGTCCATGCATAACCTTCTGGATCCGCCCGAGCGTGTCCGCAGCCTCTGACGCGAGGTGCCCGAACGTGTCAAAAGCAAAGGGGACAAACACATGCTGATTCTCGAATGCATGCATGCACATCATGATTCTATATATTTGACCTTATGAGTTGATATTGATGGAAAGTATATATATTCTTATGCCGCTTCCTTCTAAAATTATTTAATTAATTTTACGCTGAAAGTGACCGTATAATTAAGCACTAGGGTTGTCAAAAGTTATATTATAATTAATGGGTTACAAATTAAATTAGGATCTAATATGATTAGAGTGTAATGAGAAACCTCCATTATATAAAGTTAGAAAGCACAAGCGCTCAAAACTAAAAGAAACTAAACTTTATAAAGTTCCTAATAGGACCATTCATCCATTTTGGAGTTGACTATACTGCCCACACAATTGTCATTTCTTCTTTTCAATGAGATTTTGTTTTATATATGACTAGAATAATAAATTAAGTGGCTTGTAATTCATGGAGTATGTGCTGGTATCATTTCTTAATCTGACTTTGGGTTATTCATTATTGGTCACGTCATTACGTTTTCATGTGGTGCAGTGAGCGTGAAACACCACCCTTATACGCCTTCACGTCATTTTAGCTCTTTTGTGTGGAGTTCGCTACGCATGAAACCAATCCATCTTTTACAATTTACCCTCTGCTATTTCCACTTTACCCCTCTAAATTTTCATTTTTACTCCTGGAGTGAAGGAGTGGTTGCCGATATGACATTAAGTAAAGAAGTGATAGAGTAGTACATAACAGTCTCTCTCATAAAGTTGAGAATTTAAGTTTCGCGATAATAATAGTGTAAATTTCAATAGGATTAGGATTAGATGTGTATGTGCTTGATGCTATTAAGAAAAAACTATAGAACAGTGAAATTTTGAAAGTATTGTGTAGCATAAGAAATTCAAATTGGCGCGACATACATATAAAATTACAATAGGAGCTAGCACGTTTATATAATGAATCATAAGACTGTCCCCAACGCTAACAACCGTCATTCCTAAAAACAGTCCTAGTCATCGGCCATATCAGTTTCTTACCAATCCTTTCCACAAATAGCTTTTACTCCGACGCAACCCTACCTACAAACAACCTCAAATTATACTATTTAATATTATGTGTATGAGTGGAATAATAAAAAGAATGACTGCTAAGACCACCACCCTTACCTACGGGAAACTAAAAAAAAACTGTCGAAGGGCACCTATACCCAAAGGAACCCTTGGAGGCATCTCCAAGTCATCATTTGAGCCCTATGGGCTGTGTCACGTATACCACATCCCAATCGATGATGAAATACTTCGGGGCGTGATGATTGTTCAAATTAATGCACACAACGCTAAAGTTAGGTTGCGATAATTCTTAATCAAGCCCTTTTCATAAACATCATGGATTTCATAACATAAATGAATTAACAACAAAGATAATTATTTTAAGGTCTCAACTAGGTCCACATGCGTCCTAAATTGTCAGCAATAAGATCATCATCAACAGCTTAACCTGCAACATGTATAATATAAATGTCAACTACGAATATATAGTTGGTGAGTAAACATAGGTTTGAATTAACATATAGGTTAACAAATAACGATTCGTATGAAAAGTGCTTTATCCATAAGTTATGATTAACAAGTTAAATGGTTGATGTGCACCAACCCTAGACAATAAGGGAGCAATCACCCGTTGTCATTTACTAGGCAGGCCATGTGAGTTGTCAACCGATAGATCTATCATTGTTACCACGGCTCGGTTTGTTCACGATACACACTCGATTAGTGACTATCAATCTTCGACCTCCGATTCTTGACCTCCATACATAGACTTCAAACCAGTTTCACACAACTAAAATATCAAACACTGTACTACATACAATCGCATAATAGTTTGAATAACATTTAGAATCTTGAATAGAGATACATATTGCACCACCCCAAAACAGTAGAAGGAAAAGGGGATATGAATACTCACCTGATATTGGAGATATGAACGAAAGAATAGCGCCACGAAAATGAGACAATTAAACTCCGAAGATGACCTTAACAAACGAATAAACCGAATGAACACAAAGACCCAAAACGAGACGATGGACTTAGTTGACTCGACGACACATTGGCAATTTATTTAAGTGATAACGTACTCTTTTATCTTAACACATAAACCAAACATAACACTTGATCATGCGATGACAAGATAATTAATTATACAAATATATTTATTTCATTGAACCTAAAATATATATTTCATGCAACGCCCTACATTCAAAAAACGATCATGATTATTCTATACTAAACACCAAAACATCCATGCACATCACATACCACATCATGAATAGCATAGGTCACACAAGGATGTTCACCATTTAATGTATATATATTTAATATTTATAACAGAAACCTAGTTTGCATATAAAGGTCTAAACAAGATGACCATGAATTTATCATACTATCATCACCAAGACTCATGCTTTATCATCAAGACATGCAAGATCTACATGGATCTGAGGTTTACTACGGCATAACATTATCAAGTCACCACCTTTCATGATATTCATGCATATATATACATAAAAATCTATCCTTTAAAGATCATATATTATGAAGCATGCAACTTTAATTATGATCCTAACCCTTGGATCTAGCATCAAGATAGTATCTTTATCACTAACCATTCACCCAAATCAAATCTTTATCATATAACATGCAAGATCCATCTTTTAAACCCTAAAAATCTAAACTTTAATCACAAAGGTTACATTTTTATCATGCAAATGACTAGATCTATCCATATTCAAACATGCATGGCCTAGATCTAGCTTAGATTCATCATAAAAATTGAATATTGACGCATGCAAGGTAAGGAAAACAAGAAGAACACTTACAACTTGAAAATGATGTAATATGATGATATAAGCAAGGATCTAGCTCCAAAGCTCAAGAAATAATGATGATATTGATGATGATGATGTAACAGTAGGTATGACTGCTAAGGACCTTTAAGGTTTGATGAAAATGAGGTATGAGGAGGGTAAGGTGTTTAAATAGGTATTCTGCCCAACTGGGCCTGTGGAATATCGCCAAGGTGGGTTGCCCAGTGGGTGGCGTATCGCCAGGAGCTCCCTGGTCGGCCCCCTTTGACCGATTCCTCGTTTTGCGTGCTTATTTGAATGTTTTTCGATATTTTCGACCATCGTTTTCACCGAATTCACCAATTTCATATTCCCCATCATGTTACCCATATTTAAACCAATCAAATCGAATATATACATCCTATATAACCAATTATTTCACGTAACAAATTTTCAGCAATTTGACGTACGTATCACTTTTAGGTTAATCGTCAATGTTTCGAGACTCAAATTTTTTAGGAATGACTCGTGATATGATTTAAGAATATAAGTCCTATAAAATGATTGAGTTAACACATTAGATCCAGATATGTGATTTCCGGATAAAAGACAATACGCGTACCGAAATTACCTAAAAACCACAAATTTGCTTTATTTGCATTTTGAGGAATCCAATTGGTCCAAAAACTTATCAATTAAATATTTTCTTTAAAAATTATTATAGATCATTAAAATACATCATTTGGAGGTATAAGTACCCAAAAATTCTTCTGGTACTTATTAATCCCCAAATCGGAAAAACATAAAATTTCAAAATGGGTCGGTTTCACAACCGGGTAAAATACAAATGTTATAGTCTCCCCTAGTTTTGAGAATTTCATCCCCAAAATTAGTAGAGATTTAATAATTTAGAGAAAAAGATGGTATGAAGGAATTTTTCTATACAAAAATACATTTTCATTTCCTGAGACACGAGTATAAAGACGACATATAAGATTCCACCGAAATGGATTACATCTTCGATTACTAAATCTATGAGGCTGACGCCGAAACAACTAGAGACACAACATCTAGACTCAGCTCTCGGTCCGACTCCCAGTTCGCCCTTAAGGCATTATCGATGTTTATATATAGGTTATTTAATTTCAAAAGGTTACAAACATTAAATAAACCGTGACGGTAAGGGGTTGGCCGGCCAAGAATACATGTCGACTCCTTTAGCCGTTGAACCCGGGACGAGTTTTATTGGATGGTGTGGGCTTGAGTTTGGTGGTTGAGCCAGCTTGGGGAAGAGGTCGAATTCGGCTGGAGGGGGAGGGTGGTGCCTGCCAGGGGTTGCAGACGGCTAAATTTGGACACGTGGAATAAACCTGAGGTTCAAAAAGCCTCTAGCTCAGGCGTTGATGGAGGGGCTAGACAGCAAGGCAGAGGCCCTTTAGGGACACATGACTTGCCTTGTATTGCTAGCATGTGAGACAAGAGAATATCTAATGATGGGAACGTGAACACATGGCCGACTATCGGCTTGTCTTCATAGTCGAGGTGCCTACGTGTCGTGCTATGATTGTTCACTGTGATCAATGGATATATATCACAATGGATATACTAAAAAGAAAAAAGAAAATTTTAATCATTTTGATAAAAAGTTTGTTCAAATTCCTATATTGGTGATTTTACCCGCTTTAAAAAATATGCACCAACATATTAATTTCTTATTTAAAATTCATAAAAAAGGAATTGTCAATTCATATTCAACTTTCCACTCGCTATATATACCCACTTATGTCTAAGTGTCCTCCATCATGCATTCCGCCGCCACCACTTCACGTTTGCAACTCGCCGCATACAAAAAACATACAATAAACATGACGATGATGACGTGTCAACCGGCTCAACTATCTCCACCGCAAATACCCACCGGCGTAAGAAACTCCCCGTTGCTCCGGCACCGTCCAACAAAGGAAAAAGTCGTCGTGGTTATGGGCGCCACCGGCACCGGAAAATCAAGACTCTCCATTGACCTCGCCGGAAGATATCCGGCGGAGATTATAAACTCCGATAAAATCCAAATGTACGAAGGTTTAGAAATCGCCACGAATAAAATCTCCGACGAGGAATGCGCCGGCGTCCCCCACCACCTCCTCGGAATAGTGGACCCGGAGGCCGATTTCACCGCCGGAAACTTCGTCGCCACGGCCTCGCTAACGATGAAATCGATCGTCGGAAGAGGTAAGCTTCCGATCATCGCCGGAGGATCGAATTCGTTCATCGAAGCCTTGGTTGATGATCGGAACCACGAGTTCCGGTCACGTTACGACGTGTGTTTCCTGTGGGTTGACGTGGCAATGCACGTGCTCCACGGTTTCGTTTCCGATCGGGTGGACCGGATGGTGGCCGCCGGAATAGTGGGAGAAGTTGGGAAGATGTATAACCCGAACGCCGATTACTCGAAAGGGATCCGGCGAGCTATCGGAGTCCCGGAGTTCGATTCTTATTTTCGGGCCGAATATTCATCTTCGGGCGATATGGTAACCCGCGCTAAGTTGTTAGACGAAGCGATTAGCGAAACGAAAATCAACACGTGTAAACTCGCCGCCCGGCAGCTTCAGAAAATTCACCGGTTGAGAAACACTAAAGGGTGGAAAATTCATCGGCTTGACGCTACCCCTGTTTTCCAGAAAAGGGGTAGGGAAGCCGATGAGTCATGGGCAAAGATGGTGGCGGGACCAGGGTCGGTGATCGTGAACCAGTTCTTGTTCAATCTTAATCCTTCCCGAAGCTTTGTCTCGGGGATAGATATGGTCGTCGGGGTGTGAATAAAAGGGCTGCGAAGATGGTTGTCGTTTCGCACTCTAGTTATTCATAATTTTTTGTATGGGTAACAATCAAAGAACAAAGGAAATGAAGAAGAAGAAGCAAGAAAGCGTTATCGGGCTTAGTTGATGTACTCGTAAGATTTGAAAAGCGTGTGACGAGAATAGACCTTACATCTATTACAGGGATAGAAAGACTACTTCCGTATGAGTAACAATAAAAGAAAGTTACCAAATTACCCCTCGTGATTTGCTACAACTCTATGAACTATGATTATAACAAAACAAAAACAAGTATGATCACATATAGAGTAATGTTATGTTACACAAAAGAATACAAGTAGCCATTCGTGTTTGGGTTTTTTTTGGTAAAATCTCTAGAATACACATATTTTTTGGACTTTCTCCTGGTTTGCAAATAATAAAATTGATTTGATTGTGGTAGAAGTGTAGAACCCAACTCAAATTTCTAATCATTGGAAACCATTGACTTTTATGGTCAAAGTCAAATCTTATTGTTTAGGTTTTAAAAGAGGAAATGATATAATAAGGGTATAATCGAATACGTAATGTATTTGTCTTTTTTAGACGTCGTCGATATAAAATTCCGGGGGGGAGGGGGGGGGGGCTGTACTTTTTATAGGCCTAATACGCTGAGTATTGGCTAATACTCTGCGTATTTACTCCTAAATATGTTGCGTATTAGCTAATACTCAGCGTATTAAAATGTAGAAATAAAATTTTTTGTCTTTTTATGGATGTAGGAATGGAAAACCCTTATAATAATGTTGCCGTTTATTATATATATATATATATATATATATATATATATTTTTTACTTTTATAGCTTGTAATATCTCCATTAATATTACTTCTTACAAAAGAAAATTACAAAATTATTTATAGATAAATTAAATTTTAATAATTTGACCAATATATAATATTCTTTATTTTTTTATCTTTTTCTTTCTGTTCTTCTCAAGCAAAAGACGAAGTGGCTCTCTTTCTTTTATGCTCTCCTCTCATCTTGTTCATCCTTTTATATTTTGTTACAACTTCAATTCGAAAAAGAGAACTCGATAGTGGTGATACAATTTTGGTATCTTGAGCGGCGATCTGATTTTCATGACATGATGAAGATAGTGTAACACCATGCCCCTTCCCTTCTCCATCCACCATTAAAGTAAAATGAATCTTATTAAACAATATTAGAAGTGTATGAATTATCTAGGTGTCTTTATATACTCTATTGTTTAAGATATCTTAAATAACATCTATATAAGAATACGACATTGCTTTATAAATACATAAACAATAACTTTAGGTGGGAATATGAATTCAATAAAGCTTTGATGTTAAACAAAGTACACCTTTGATTATAAATTTTTTCATTACATATTTGATGGCTAGAAAGTAAAATCTTATTTTCATTTAAACCATGTCCTCCTTTAGTATACAAGTTTGTTGCATAAATGTTCAACGAGAGTCGTCATATCATTATGATGCTCACTAGACGGTATCTTATTCATTCAACATTTCATTTGTTACTTTGTTTTATTCGTGACATCTAAGAATAACATGGATGATTAATGTCATGTCGCTAAATGGATGACCAATCGTGTCGAAAACGCCCGATGATTGCATAAATTCCAACATCACCTATGTGCAAGTGATTGCGAGTATTTATCCTTTTTGAGCTTTGATCCCGACCTCCACTCTCATGGTTTTACGTAAACCTCCAAGAAAGAATCATTGGTCACATTGTTATTATGTTTTTGCCAAGAAAACATTTCTTGTTAACTTGTTATTTGAGATTTATGAGTGACTTGTCTCTCAGTTTCGAGAGAAATTTAAAGGATATTTTATAAGATAGCAATTTGACCATTATGTGAACTGTGTGGAACTGATGGTAGGTGAATCGCGAAAACTCGAGACGAAAGTTAAATACAACAAAGATGAGGATTTCTAGATTTGTCTGTTCCGTGAGGATTATATTATCCTCGCGTCTTAACAACTAACATTGCATAGGATTAGACATATCAAGAATTTGACGATAATCATCCCCACAAAAATGTCTACAAGAGATTCTAGCAACAATATGTAACTATATAAAATCAAAGGGTACACACACATTGAAGGAACACCAACTATATGCATAAATATAGACTATTAGATTCCCAAAATCTATCCTCATATTAGTATATTACCACAAAAGAAACTAAAAAAAAAACTTGTATTCCCTAGAAACCAACACAACATAAAATCCGCGTCGCTATTAAAAATAAACATACCTAACAAAATTTCATTATAAGTGTAAAAATAATACCCACCCGAGGGTCTCATGAGGGAATCTTGGGAAGCTCCAGTGAGCTCGAGAGTGCGGGAAGGGGTTCCCTCGGGGAATTTTCACTGAGCACACATACTTTGATGAGGAGTTTGGGGAAGGTGGGGCCCACTACTTTTTACCCTTTTTAGTTTAATTTTGTGTGGTTTAGGGTGTTGGGATCCTGGGAGAGGTATTACTTGAAAAAAGGGTGAGAGTAGGGAATGATGATGTGACATAGAAATAAGCTTGGGGTCTTGGGGTCTTGGGGTGACCATTACTTTTACTCTAAAAACTAAAAAAATAGCATCTTTTGAGCAACATGAGATAAGGGCAAACTCTATATCTATAGCTCTATCCCATGAGATAAAGAAATCAATAAAGAGGTTATTGTATAACAGAATACTACACGGTATATCATAAAGTAGGGACCTGCAAATGCAAATGCAAATATGCCATGCAAGATTGCAAGTGGGTCTGATTGAATAAAAGCAACAAGTTCACTCTGAGCCTACGCGTATTGTATAATACTAACAATAAAAAGGAAAAACGGAAAGATAAGCATAGAATAATCCACTTGTTCAATCAATCAGTATCACAGGCATCCACTTTTATTCATTTCTGCAATATTACAAGTCCAAGATACAAAAAGCTACACACTTTGAATCAATTCGGTTCCAGTCATTCATGTGTTAAATCTCCTTATACATGACATAATACACCATGAAACTTTCGTATATATCGATCGACAATTGTAATATGTGACTAGTTGAGAAAAAAATAGATGCAAAAATGAAGATAAAATGCCTAATTTAGTAAATTTAGTGACATGTGAACTGCAGAAGTATAAAAACTGTAACTTTTATAAAGAAATCAGTTCCTTATTCGACTTCCACATGAATAAGTTATGTTGCAAGCTTTACCGACTATTACAGTGTATTTATGAACAGGTCTAGCAAGAAACGGGGGCATACGAACAAGGAGCTCACAAACACATTGATCATCAACTTGAGACAACCACTTACAACATTGTCCTTCCACTGGCGTGTCTTTATGCCGATGATGATGAT
Source organism: Deinandra increscens subsp. villosa (assembly GCA_039602395.1). Taxonomy (NCBI): domain Eukaryota; kingdom Viridiplantae; phylum Streptophyta; class Magnoliopsida; order Asterales; family Asteraceae; genus Deinandra; species Deinandra increscens. The sequence goes on from JBCNJP010000014.1 coordinate 3,189,051, forward strand.
GATGGCGTTTATGCCCGTGATCATGACCTTCCTTATGGCCATGGTCATGATCACGGTCGCGGTCATGGTCGCGGTCATGATCGCGGTCATGGTCGCGATCATGACCGCCATCATCATCATTGCCATAGTCATCACCATTGCCATAGTCATCATCATCATCGGCATGCTCATGATCATGATCATGATCCTCACTATGTACGTGTGTGTGAGCATGGTCATGATGCGTGTGTTCAGGCTCGGGTGTGTCCTCATCATTAGATGGCGGTGCTGGTGGACCATCATACGGGGCTCGGGGTGCAGGTGGAGGGACTTTTACGTATGGAAGATATGCACACGCTTGATTAGCAAGGGCCATTTGGTAATTACAAAGTGGGCGAGGGGCGAAAGGGGTAACTGGTACTATCGGGACTACCTGGCCTTTGGTGTGGGAATGAAGAACGAGAAAGAGCATGAACAGCACAAATTTAAGAATGGTGAATCTAATCATATTTTCTACTTTTTGTGTCATTAAAAAGTTTTTTTCTAATGATTTGCCTCCACCGATATATATGCAAATGCATTCATTTATACACAAGTAAAAACATAAACTTTGTGTGTTCTTGGGTCATTGGGTGGAGACGGTTAAGAGCAAGGTTAAATTTGTAATTGTGTTTGTTTTGCATATTCATTTTCTTTGCATGATGTTCGGGTAGATATTGTTTGTTGAAGCATTGTTTACTTCCTATATGCCCAACTTATTCCTACCACATTTACAACAAGTTGCCAAGAAATTGCACCCATATTCTTTACTTCGACACGACACATTTAACACGACTATTCAACCCGAACACGTCATTCTCTTAAACACTAACATGGACATGTTTAACAGGCACGCTTAACATGATTAGATTTAACTGGTTCAATGATAAATGGGTCATAATCGTGTTGTGTCAACCTATTAACCACTTTAACGCACTAAGTTAGACGTGCTGTGTGTGTCATAAATGGTTTAAGGGAGTCAAACCTACTTAGACACGTTTTTTTTAAACACAAAATTTACGGGTTTTATGTTTTATATTTGATATATTAGGATCAAATTACAATAACGTGGCAGGTAAACATGCAACAAGTTGCGTCATTAACATGCAACACCTGTTTATAGCCCTAACTCGTTTACCCCAAAATCTTACATGTTTAACTTCATGTGCAGTCATATCATGTTAACGGCTTGTGTCATAAATTACGAGATCTAAAACTTAAGTGGTAACAAGATAGGGCTCAAACTATTAAAATTCACTTGTGTAGAGTGTTTTTGAATTTCAAATAATCAAAAAAAGGAGAGGAATAATAATAATAATAAGTATTATTATTATTATTACTGTGATCAAGTTAGATTCAACTGTTTAGAGTAGACTGGACCTGGTGGGAGGATTTGACCCGTATCTTGACCGATCTTTCACAAGCCTTATTTCCCTCTTTCTTTCAACTACTTTGAGGAGACATTCTATCTTCTTCATCCTGCTGGTTTTAAAGAATAACAAGTTAGATTCAACTGTTTAGATTGTGACCTGCATTTCAACTGATATTAGTATACTCACTAATCCAGCATTAAAAGTTAAAGAAATCTAGAATTTGATATCATTCATCTAAATCGTTTTGAGTACCAGTCATGTTAATATTCAAATTCTGAAGTAACTCAAGTTCATCTGAACTCATTTGGATCCTTTAACAGTTCCAACTGTTCTCCACCATAATTGATCATCGGAAATGTAGGACATAAATGTGTTAAATTCACTGATTTACAATATCAAATGCAAATCTGACAGTACCATGTTACATACACTCAATGGAATTGCCTTAAAATTTCAATGATGATGCTTATATTTATCAATAGTGCAAGGTGCAAAGGAGAGCCTTGGGCCTCAAAGCAAGACAGTTAAAAAGCGAGGGCCCGAAATAAGTAAGATGGATAGCATAAACATACCATTTTAGGGCCTTTACACATGTGTTCGGGTTGTTTAGAGCTAGTTTAGTCAGTTTTAGGCTGGTTCCAAACCATTTTTGGATGTTTCATAACAGATTTTCACCAGATTTTACCGCAGTTGTCCAGAGTCTGGCCAGATTCTCACCAAAATCTTGCCCAAATCTCATCAAGGCGATGGCTACCAGATGTTTTGCCTATGCCTCGCCTAGCATGAGCACCTAGGCGCACTTCTGATGCGCCTTTGAGATCAAATGACGAAATATCGAATGGCCAAATGGGTGCTTCAGGTTAAATGAGGTATCAGTTGATATATCAATATAATCAACAGTCTATAGAAATGAAACCAATTATCTATCAATGCTGCAGTAGTTATATACCTATCACACAAAAAAATACTTGAATTCCACATTAACAAACTGCACACCATCTGAAGATCGAATGCGCGAATCCAAATTGAGAATGAAAACCTAAACTCTTCGCTGCATCTGATTTGAATCCGTAAAGAGGATGAAAACCTAAACTCTTCGCTGCATTTGAATAGAAATTGAGGATGTAAACCTAAACTCTTCGCTGCATCTGATTTGAATCCAAATTGGAGATGAAAATGTCATTTATACTACGATCATAGACGAATATAGATGCGTCCGAATGAGAAGATAAATAGCAATGGTGCTGAATAGCACGTCTGAAATGGAAATCCATTGATTTCATGTAATGATCAAAGTCCAGTTGAGTAAACGGACAACTGATGCAATGAAAATTTCAAAAAATTATAGAAACGAGCTAGGGTTCGAGAAACCAGGGATTTTGAAGCGGCAAAGCGCGAATCCAGATTCGCAAACCGCAAACGTATAGTTTCTACGTGAGTTTTGATTTGTCTTCATATTCTTACGTCTTACCTCTTCGACTGATCGCCTCATTCATTCGTACTTCCAAAACCTTACTTGTTCCTCAAGCTCAAGCTCAACAATGGTGATATGTGAAAAAAGAAGGTCCGATGGCAGATGAAAATAAGTGTTTTTCTGATAAATGCTTATTAGCTTATACTTTTTAAAAAAAAAAGTTTTTAAAAAAAATGTTTGGATTTGCTTATGTGGTGGAAAAAGTCAATAAGTTGTTTTTAAAAAGTGTTTGTCTTAGCTTTTAGTATAGAAAAAGGGGTTGGATGTGTAAAGGTTATGTGAGTATAAAGTTAAAATAAGGATATTATAGTAATTGACCACTCAAAAAGTCATAAGTATTTTTGAAAAAAAAACAGAAAAAAAATGACTTACGAAAAAATAACTTATTAAGTTTTCAAAAAGCTATAAGTCACAAGTGCTTATGATATACCAAACATGAAAAATAACTTATTAGCTTTTCAAAAAGCTAATAAGCTAATAAGCTAAAAAAAATAAGCAATCCCAAACAAGCTCTTAATAACCGAAAACAAAGTTAATAACTGAAGTAGTAAAAGCCAGTTTCTAACCGACTCAAACCGATTTGAATTTTCTTAGTTACACACCGGTTGAAAAACCTATAACCGGTTTTTTTAATACCGTTTTTTACTAGTTAACATGTATGTTTAACCTATGAATTCCTTCGATTTTCGCCTTTTCAGTGGTGGTATCTTCAAATTGTGTAAGGATTTGAACCTGTCCAATCATAAATTCAAGGTTGTTAAGTATTTGATGTTATTGCCAAGTTATTAAGACTTGAGGGACTGGAAATGAAAATTTTTGTTTCTATTAAACAGCGGGGTCTGTTTTGTCATTCTGAAAACTGGAAGGGTGTTCGGTGTCTAATTTCGTTTGAGATTCGTTAGTGACCGTTGTTAAGTTGATTAAGCTTGTATATAGGTTAGGAATCGGATAGGATTGGGTTTAATCTTGTTAATCACTTCTAGTTCAATTCCTTGGTAGTTTTCTTCTTCGTGTAATAAGCGATTATAATCGCATTTGTAATTCCAGCTTTCGTTTAGTGATTCATTTGAATTTCTTGTCAATGAAGTCAAGTTCATATTTCCTGATTTGAGTAGATTTGTGAGTGAATTGAGTTGTTCCGCATAATCGTTTCAATTCTACAATTGGTATCAGAGCTTCGGTGCTCGTGTTAGTGGTGAATCAAGAATCAGAGGTGTGAATTCGTTCTTGGGAACAAGATGGCATCTACCAAATTTGCGATTGACAAATTTGATGGGAAAAATGATTTCAGTATCTGGAGGGTAAAAATGCGGTCCTTATTGGTGTTTCAAGGTGTTGTTGAAGCATTGCTGGGTGAAGAAAATAAGCCAGCCGAAGTAGAGGAAGGAGATTGGGACGAAATGTGTGCCAAGGCACACAGTGCAATCATCCTTAGTTTGGGTGACAAAGTATTGAGAGAAGTCTCAAAGGAAACAACGGCAGCAGGTGTCTGGCTAAAGTTAGAAAGTCTTTACATGACTAAGTCTTTAGCTAATAGGCTTTATTTGAAAAAGAAGTTGTATACTTTTCAAATGATGCCTGGTAAGACCTTAGATCAGCACATAGATATTTTTTATTAAATTGATACTTAACTTAGAAAATATAGAGGTTACCCTAGAAGATGAGGACCAGGCCATATTGTTCTTGACTTCCTTGCCATCATCCTTAGAATATTTTGTAGATACATTGATGTATGGCAGGGAAACATTAGGCATGGAAGAAGTTTTAGCTGCTTTGAACTCTAAAGAATTGAAAAAGAAAATAGAGGTGAAAGAACAAAATGATGGTCTTATTGTACGAGGTAGAACTGAGAATAGAGAGTATCAATCAAACAGGAAAAAGGCAGGTAATAGATCTAGGTCAAGATTTAAGAGGAAGTGCTTTATTTGTCAATCTGAAAAACACTTAAAGAAGGACTGCCCTGATAGGAAATCTTACAATAGGAATGATGGCAATAAGAATGGGTCTAGTTCTAGGTATGACTCTAAGAATGCTAGTTATAGTGCTGAGGTTGATAGTGAAGGTTATGAGAGTGCTGAGGTCATGGCTGTTACATCAGATAGTGGTATGAATAGCTGGATCTTGGATTCAGGTTGTTCATTTCATATGACACCCATGAATGAAGTTTTTCAAAAGTTAAGTTTTGAATAAGGGGGAATAGTGCAATTAGGTGATGACAGACCCTGCAAGATTGTGGGAATGGGTCAAGTGTGTCTCAAATTAGATGCTGGTAATGAACTTACATTACATGATGTAAGGTATATACCTGATCTAAGGAGAAGCCTGATATCATTAGGGACCTTAGAGAAAGAAGGATATTTTGTTAGCCTAAAGAATGGCAGGGCCAAGGTATGTAAGGGTAATTTGGTCATGTTTACAGGAACCAGGATGGGAAATAATTTGTATTTCCTTGATGGAGAAGCTAGTGCCAATATGGCTGCTAGTACTAAGGAAACTAGGAATGATAAGGCTAAATTGTGGCACATGAGGTTGGCTCATACTAGTAAGCAGGGATTAAGTGAGTTGGTCTCACAAAGGATAATATCAGGATTAAAAGATTGTGATCCTGGTTTTTGTGTCTTAGGAAAGGCTCATAGAATTAAGTTTGGCAAAGGCAAGCACTATTCTAAGGAGATTTTAGAATATATACATGTTGATTTGTGGGGGCCTACTAAGCATCAGTCACTAGATGGAGCAACTTATTTCTTATCTGTCATAGATGACTATTCCAGGAGAGTGTGCGTATTCTTGTTAAAAAATAAGAGTGATACTTTTCAAAAATTCAAAGAGTGGGTATGTCTGATAGAGAAACAGTCAGGATGTGTAGTAAAAAGGTTAAGGACTGATAATGGTTTATAATTTTGTAATAAAGAGTTTGATGATTGGTGTAGAGTTAGGGCATAGGTAGGCATAAAACTGTTGCCTACACCCCTCAGCAAAATGGTCTTGCTGAGAGGATGAATAGGACACTCTTAGAAAAGGTTAGATGCTTATTATTAAGTGCGGGAATGCCTAAAAGATTTTGGGGTGAAGCTTTAAGTCATGCTGCATATGTAGTTAACAGGACACCATCATCAGCTATACAAATGAAAACTCCTTTAGAAATGTAGAGTGGAGTGAAACCAGATTTAAGCCATTTGAGAGTCTTTGGTAGCCTAGCTTATGCTCATGCTAATTCTGGAAAATTAGAGCCCAGGGCTGATAGGTGTGTGATGCTTGGATACCCAGAAGGAGTTAAGGGGTATAGGTTGTGGAAAATGACACCTAAGGGTGAAAAATTCATTAAAGTAGAGATGTGATCTTTAATGAAAATGTGTTATATAAGGACTTATTGCAGTCTAGTGATCAAAGTGCTCCTATAGAGGTGACCAAGTTAGATAAATTTCAGTTTGAGGTTGAGGATAGAAGTAAGAAGCCTATAGACCAGGAAGAAAGTCATTCAAGCAGTGATGATAGTGATGGTGATGATGACAACCATCATCATGAGCATGATGAACCAGGTAATACAGGTCAGAATAGTGGTTCACATGGGAATTCAGGGGATTCTAGTGGTGTAGGTGATCCATCTTACAGCATAGCAAGGGATAGGCCTAGGAGAGAAATAGTTATTCCAATAAGATTTAGGAATAACCAAGATCTTGCTGCTTTTGTTTTCAATGTGGCTACCATGGAAAGTATTGTGGAGCCTATGACATTTGGAGAAGCAATTCAATCACCTCAAAAGAACAAGTGGAAGGCTGCAATGGATGAGGAAATGCAGTCTTTATGGAAAAATAGGACATTGATATTGGTAGATCCACCTAAGAATAAGAAGTTGGTCAAGTGTAAATGGCTGTATAAGTTGAAAGAGGGTGTGAAAGATGGAGAACCGCCTAGATTCAAAGCTAGGTTGGTTGCCAAGGGGTTTACACAGCAAGAGGGGATAGACTATAATGAAATCTTTTCCCTTGTAGTTAAGCATACCTCAATAAGATTTTTGATGACTATGGTAGCAAATGAAGATATGGAATTGGAACAACTAGATGTCAAGACTGCCTTTTTACATGGCAATCTTGATGAAGAAATATACATGACACAACCTCAGGGGTATTTTGGGAAAGGACAGGAAAACAAAGTGTGTTTGTTGAGAAGGTCACTTTATGGTCTGAAACAAAGTCTCAGGATGTGGTATAAGAGATTTGATGATCATATGCTCAAGATTGGTTTCAAAAGGAGTTCATATGACCCATGTGTATATTTCAGGGAGTATTCCTATAACTCTTTTGTTTATTTGCTTTTGTATGTTGATGATATGCTTGTAGCATGCAGGGACAGGTTAGAAATTCAGAAAACTAAGAGGATGCTGATGGAGGAATTTGAAATGAAGGAGCTTGGTGAGGCTAGGAAGATCATTGGAATGGAGATTAAGAGGAACAGGAGCAAAGCGTTGATCAAGTTGTCACAAGAATCTTATCTATGCAAGGTATTGATGAATTATGAGATGGATAAAGCTAAAGTTGTATCAACTCCCATGGGTCCTCATTTCAAATTGTCAAAACAAGACAGCCTCAAGACAATGCAGGAAGTAAACTACATGACTAAGGTACCCTATGCAAGTGTTGTAGGGAGTTTAATGTTTTTTAATGGTCTGCACTAGACCTGATATTAGTAATGCAGTAGGGTTGGTTAGCAGGTTCCTAAGTTGTCCTGGAAAATTGCATTGGGAGGCTGCTAAATGGATTTTAAGATACCTAAATGGTACTAGATCATTAGGTATAGTTTATGGTAAAAACAGTGTTCAAAAGTCAGTTATTGAGGGATTTGTAGATGCTGATTTTGCCAAAGATAGAGATAAGGGGAGATCAATTACTGGCTATGCTTTTAAAGTATATGGAGGTTTAGTAAGCTGGAAGTCAACCCTTCAGCATGTTGTGGCTTTGTCCACAACTGAGGCTGAATTTATTGCTCTTACTGAAGCAATAAAAGAATCCATGTGGCTCACATGATTTACAAAAGAGCTAGGATTGAAGATCTGGTCATCAATTGTGTGGTGTGATAATAGTAGTGCTATCCAGCTATCTAAGAATCAAGTCTTTCATAGCAGGAGCAAACACATTGATGTTAAACTCTATTTTATTTGAGAGGTTATATCAGCTAAGAAGGTGTTGGTTAAATATGTGGATACCAAAGAGAACCAAGCTGATATTCTTACTAAGTGTGTACCCTTAAACAAGTTCTTGTATTGTTTAAATGGGTTGCGAGTTAATGGTTGAATCTGTTGTAAGGAAATAGCAGATTTGTTCATGATCAAGAGTGTCATGAGTTAAAGTTCAATACTTTAAATGTTTAAGTTTAAAAGATTAGTGTTCAAGTTAGATCCTTACTAGTTACTCTCAAATTGATTTAAGTTACCTTGATGTGTAATCACATTAGTATAGGAAAACCCATTGGGTCCCTACTATGCAATGATGATTACATGTTAGATTGGGATTAATTGATTTGATGAGGTTTAAAGGTAATAACTTGACACTAAAGGTGGAGAATGTTAAGTATTTGATGTTATTGCCAAGTTATTAAGACTTGAGGGACTGGAAATGGAAATTCTCATTTCTATTAAACAGCGGGGTCTGTTTTGTCATTCTTGAAAACTGGAAGGGTGTCCAGTGTCTAATTTCGTTCAAGATTCGTTAGTGACCGTTGTTAAGTTGATTAAGCTTGTATATATGTTAGGAATCGGATAGAATTGGGTGTAATCTTGTTAATCACTTATAGTTCAATTCCTCGGTAGTCTTCTTCTTCGTGTAATAAGCGATTACAATCGCATTTGTAATTCCAGTTTTCGTTTAGTGAATCATTTGAATTTCTTGTCAATGAAGTCGAGTTCATATTTCCTGATTTGACTTGATTTGTGAGTGAATTGAGTTGTTCCGCATAATTGTTTCAATTCTACAAAGGTTATGGAGATTATTTTCCTTACGGGATGTTGGTTCATTTGGAACGAGAAAAATAATTCTATATTCAATCAACGCCCTCCATCGATTCACCGAGTGTTTTTTGGAGATAAAAAATGAATTTTTTTATGGTATGTTAATCGTTGTAACGATCGATCCGTTAGTTAGACAGAATTGGTCCTCTTTCTCTTTGTAATGTTTCTTTATGTCTTTGGCGTCTAGCATCTTGCTAGAATGTCGTGTTTTTTTAATGCTACTGGCCGTTAAAAAAAAGTTAGTTGAATGTTCTGAATTTAAAGCGGGACTTAAATTTATTATTTATATGAGGTTTAACCAATAAATTGTGTAAGGATCAGTGGGGGTCCTGAGCATGTGCGAGAGGTGCGACGGAACAGGGCCTATCATTTTAGGGGGCCCATATTTTTAAAAATCTTATAAGACTTTTAAATTTTAAAACCTAGACTAATAAAATAATCTAATTTAAAAAAATAGTCCAATTAGTTATTTAATATTTGTACCTTTAGAGCCTAATTTCAATTAGAATGTCATTTTAAAACAATATTTCTTTTATGTTTATAGTTATAACTTGTTTTTTGTTTTATGTTAATATTTTTCCTGTTTGTAATTTTTGTTCAAATGGGGCCTATTTTTTAAACTCGAACAGGGCCCTAAATCCACAGGATCGGCCCTGGTAAGGATTTGAACCTGTCCAGTCATAAATTCAAGGTTATGGAGATTATTTTCCTCACGGGATGTTGGTGCATTTGGAACGAGAAAAATAAGGCTATATTCAATCAACGCCTTCCATCGATTCACCGAGTGTTTTTTAGAGATAAAAAGTTGAAATTTTTTATGGTATGTTAATCGTTGTAACTTGTAACGACCGGTCCGTTACTTGACAGGATTGGTCATCTTTCTATTTGTAATATTCCTGTTTGTTTTTGGCCGCTAACGTCTTGCTAGAGTGTCGTGCTTTAATGCTATTGACCGTTAAAGAAAATTAGTTGAATGTCGTGAATTTAAACCGGGACTTGAATTTATTATTTATATGAGGTTTAACCAATAAAAATCTAATAGCATGAAAGATTTTAGCTTTATTGAAACTTCGAAAAAAGCGAGCGGGGCCCAGCCCGCTTTTGGCGGTTAAGAGACCACGGCTCGTTTAAATGCTGCCCACTTGCCTCCATTCTCCACACAGTTTTCCTCATTCTCTCATTCTTCAACTTCAACCCGATTGTCTCGTGGAAGAAGATCACAATTTCAATTTAATTATCACAGCTCCATTCACGTCGACACTATCACAAAAATGCACTTACTAACCCTAGCTGCCGGCTCCGGCGGACCTGCCGGAGCTTCGCGGAGTTACTTCCTCGTGGATTCGAACGATATTGATCAGTTCGGGAACCCTATGTGGTTTGTTTACGCCGGTGTTTCGTGTATTCTTGTGCTATTCGCCGGGATCATGTCCGGCCTCACCTTGGGGTTGATGTCTCTAGGAGTTGTTGAGCTCGAGATTCTCTACAGGAGTGGTACGAACAGAGAGAAGAAACAAGCAGGTAGCATTTCGTTATTTTGATTCAGTCGATTTTGATCGAAATGTTGAAAGTTTTAGACGTTTTACACGATTCAGTATTTCAGTATTTGTTGTGTTAAATGTCTACCTAACACACGGTTATGTGGTAGGTAGAACTTGAAATTTTGTTTTATTCGATGTTAAATATTAGGGCTCAATTCGATATGTAGAGCCTGGAAACTTAAATTAGACTTATATGGCATGGCTGGAAATTTGAAATTCAATAATAGTGTTTAAATTTCAATATTGCATAGCAAGCTAGCTTCAAAAATTAGTCACTGCATTTCAAATTCGTTATTGATATGGAACTTATGATTATGATATTGTTATTGCTTTCTTTCACTTTTTCCTTGAATTTTTGGATCAAATGCTTTGCTATTGATGGTTGTGATCTGCTTTACTTACAGCTGCTATCCTACCAATTGTCCAAAAGCAACATCAGCTTCTTGTAACACTGCTTTTGTGTAATGCTGCAGCCATGGAGGTTGGTGCAACGTTTTTTTATTCTGTTGATGACAAGTATGATTTTTTATTTTTTTTTGAACAACTTTTGTAACACACAAAACCAAACGGTACAAACAGCCTAGCAAGGCGCTAAGCCAAAGAACACCAGAACTCCGAAAAACAGGAAAACAAGCAACCAAACAAAACAATACTGCAATTCCACACATAAGTATGATTTGAATCACGTCATATGGTAGCATGGATACACTTCATGTAGGGCAAAATTGTCAGCATCTTTTTTTTTGAACGGCATTGAACTTCAACCAGGCCACCCGTGGGTTATTACCTGGCATAACGGTGTTACCACAACAAGCTGCGAGCACAGACCTTGCGGGTAACCTAGACCATCAGTCGAGTCCATTCCAGGAAAAAATCCACCTCCGCGAATGGCCGGGTGGTAAAACCTGTGGGCTCAAGGATCGAACTAGTGACCTCTCAATCAACTAGTCTCCCATCATCACCAATACCACTAGGACAAGTCCGAGTTGGTAAATTTGTCAGCATCTATGTATCAAATATCACTAATTCAAGGAATCCAGTGAAACAGTGACGGAATAACAATTTTATTATGTTGCTAAGTATCTTAGTTTATAATTACGGATTAAATACTTCTAGCTTCAATATGAGAAATTTCATTTTTGCATGCCCTGCTTTCTTATCAGTGCAGGAGAAAAGGAGGTCCCTAAGTATTATGTATAGTTAGACAGAATATAACTTTTTTATTTTACACAAGCCTCGCAAAATGGATGTGTCAGGTTGGTTTGGGGTAACGGATCAAAACGGGTTCTGAGGAAAATACGTTTGGTTCTTCCTATTTACTTCTTTGTGCTAATACTAAGTTCCCATTTTATTTTCCTATAGGCTCTTCCTATATACCTGGAAAAGATTTTCATCCAGCTGTTGCAGTGTTGTTGTCTGTGACTTTTGTACTGGCTTTTGGAGAGGTATGTATGGCATTGTATGATAGTCCATATGTCTATAAAGATATTTACATGATTAAGTCTAAATGTTTGTACCATACCAGATACTTCCACAAGCAATATCAACAAGATATGGACTTGCAGTGGGTGCTAATTTTGTAGGGCTTGTTCGAGTTTTAATGATCATATGCTATCCTATTGCTTATCCTGTTGGAAAGGTAATTGCATGCAAGTTTTTTAAGTAACTACCTTATCTTTGCTCTGTAGCCTATAAGAAGAGCAAAAGCTTCTTGAAAGTGTCATCAGCTGCTTGATTTTTCTAACTTGCGACTTACAGCCACACATGGTTTTACTTTAAGCATCTCACAACTAGGCAACTAGCACATCTGTTATGTGTGATTTTTTAAGTGTTGCCCATTTATATGATTAAATGTCCTTGTTAGAAAATTCTGTATATCTGAATCATGATTATAGTTTTTTTTGTCTAATATTTTCTATTAAGTTAATATGTGTTGATTTATCTATAACTACCGTGTAGAAGGTTTACCAGCATCTAATATTAAGTCTTATAAAATATGCAGGTTTTAGATGCCTTAATCGGGCATAATGATACCCTGTTTCGGCGTGCCCAGTTGAAAGTGCTCGTCTCCATTCACAGCCAAGAGGTAGACATTCTTGTTTAGTCATATGTGGCACAAAGCTACAGATTGACTAGTGGTGGAGATTTCAAACCACTCACTTATAAATGGGCCATTTTGGGCTGTATTTTTATCTCAATTTGTTCAATCAAGAAATATTTCATTGGTCGACAGGGTGACACGGCTTGAAAGTGGGCCAAATTCTATTTCTAATGCGTGCAACTTTCTAAATCGTTTTAAGTGTTAACCAAGATTTATACTATCGTAATAACAGTTGTTTTTGTAATCATAAGTAGCATCCTACTAATTGTAATATGCTAAACAGATGGACAAAAAGTGTCTGGAGATCAGGCCAACCCGACCAGGCCCGTACTATAAGTTACTCCTTCAACCTGAACCTGTTTTGACCGTTGCCCAAATGCCCTCCTTTCCCTTCTTACCACCTCTAAAGTTGACAAGAATCCTATTTCATGTTGTGTGTTTTACACTAACTTGTGACAGGCTGGTAAAGGAGGTGAACTTACACGTGATGAAACCACCATCATAAGTGGAGCTCTTGACCTGACAGAAAAGGTATACTCTGCAGTAAATAACTAAATATATCATTCCAAAATTTCTTGCACTAATTCTTTAGAGAAGATTATAGTTAAACGATATCTTCGTCATCATTCTTTTAAGTAATTTGGTTCCGGATATGTTTCTTTTTAGCTAAATGTCACCATCTTTGCTCTTCTTTTTGGTTGATATCCTTCAAATGAACCAATCTAGTGCCCAGCTAAATGTCACCATCCTATGCTAAATGTCACCATCTTTTGCTCTTCTTTTTGGTTGGGCAGGAGAACAAAGGAACCAATCTAGTCCCTCAGATAAAAAAACAATAAGGGCCCAGATCAAAGTAATGGCATGTGAATATGCATATCCACATGTGGATGCTTTCATTCACACGTGATTACAATCCATTCACATGTGATTACTCAATATTTGCCCTTCATAGTTCATAATTATTATTGAGCGCCTCAATTTAGTTTTCTTGTTTGTTCCATTCACTGATTCACACCTCCTCCATTAGAGTAGTACCCTAAATGTATGGTCACTCCTTAACTAGTTGCTCTGTTTGGTTGTCTTTCTATATTTTTTACAAATAGGATGATGACACTGATATAACTCTGGAAATCTGTGCAGACTGCAGAGGAGGCCATGACACCTATTGAATCGACATTCTCATTAGATGTGAATTCAAAATTGGACTGGTGAGTTCCGCCACCAGGTCTTCCATGTTTTTGTTTTCTTATTTTATTATTTAACATAGTTTGATACTATATGCCATGGTTTATAATATTTTTGCCAAATTTGTCTTATTCTTATCATATATGCTGTATAAATCTTCTTAAGCTATTACAGGAAAAAACATCATGCATGCATAATGCCATAACCACACTACCATCTTCCCCTGACCATCTCTTTCCCCTTCTCCTTAAACAACACAAACACACGAATGACAAAACATCATCACCTTTGCAGAAAAAAGCAGCGTCTAGACCCATTGTTACACTTTTAAGTTCACACCCAATTGTTCCATATTTACAAACACAAATCAAACCCAAGTTGAAGATCCAAGAACCCACTCATCATACTGTTATAAGTTTGCTGAGTACATAATAAGAAATTAAGGACCAACCTATATGTCCAATTATAGGAAAGGTTTACGTTATATAACTATATTTTTTAATTTAATTATCTCTTATATCAGGGTAGATATTTCTTCACCTTTTTATCAGTGTTAATCTTTGGTGCTGCAATATTTGATTATCACGAACACATTAGAAAGCTAGCATTCTATGGATTTATGTGTCCCAATATTGTGTAGGGAAGCATTTGGAAAAATCCTTGCCAAAGGCCATAGCCGTGTTCCTGTTTATTCTGGGAACCCAAAACACATAATTGGACTTCTACTGGTATGTTTGAAAAATCTACATAGCATCTCTGTTTTTTCTGTTTTTCAACTTCTTAAAGTAGCATCGGTATTTTTAAAGTTGGATTTTCTTTCATATTGTCTCCTAGTAGGTGAAAAGCCTTCTTACAGTTAGGCCAGAAACTGAGACTCCAGTTAGTGATGTTTCTATTAGGAAAATCCCCAGGCAAGTTTGTATATGTACTTGGATGTCTTCAGGCTTTTTAAAATGTATACACATACATACATACATATATATGTATATTATCTTGAGGGTTTATATTGTACTTAACAGACTTCTCGTAATTAATCGATCAAGTCCCTGAAGTACTGTCTTTTTTTTTGGTTTTTTTTTTTTTATTGGTGAATCATGATCTCTCATTATTAAACCGAAAGGTAACATACATGACCTAAGTCAACACGCAGGGAAGGCGGGCAACAAGCTGCGCCGCCAACCCTTTTTGAATAGCAAAACCTAGCCGTATAAAAACAACATTCTTCAATCTAGAGGTTGCACTATTCCCGCGCATGACTTTTTGGATCCGGTTCAACATGGCCACCGCCTCAGACTCAAGATGGCCAAATGTATCGAAGGCGAAAGGAACAAACACATGTTGGTTTTCAATGCACGCTTTCTCATGTTTGTTAACCTTTCCAGCCGCTGCTCTGGACACCGCCTGACCCGCTGAGAAAGTGCTGGCCCTCAGACCCACAAGAGGGGAAACCCCTGTTAAATCGACACAAGCGTGTTTCCCGTTCTGCCACCCAAAAACAAGTATGTCGGCCGGCCGGAGAGTTGAACGCCCATCCAGGGGGTCAGACAGGAAGTTAACAGGAGCTTCCTTCCTGGCCGAAATCCCAGCCCGCCTGAAGATGTCAAACAAAACGTCCCGAACCACATCATGTCGATATTTAAACCCCGGGAGCTCCTTGCAATGGACGGCGTGCTCCCCGAACGAATCCAAACATGCCTTGTTGCAGACGGGGCATTTTTCATCCACAGGGAACAGGGGAACCATGAGGCGATACTTGAGAATGGCCCGGTATTCGACAGGCGACATGTGCTGCCCCAACCCGTCAATAGGGAGAGCGTGGAGGAAGTCTTGTGCATGTGGTTGTCGGAGGCATTCCCAAACGGCCTTTTGCCTGACTGTCATCTCAAAAGTTGCTTCCATCTCGAGCGTGGTTTTACCAAAGAGGGCATTCGCCAAAACATGTTGGGCTTTTGGTGGGGCGGTGTCCTTATTGGTGAAACCGCTCAGATCAAAGCCCGGTAAAATGTCATGAAGACCAGCCAGAGCATTCTCGTAGTCGGGGCTCATACCACAACCCCCGCACTCCCGTAGAATATGGTCTTGTAGAGTCCAAGTTAGCACATAAGTCCTTGGACTTTATTTTACATAATTAAATTCCTTAAATCACGACAACTCAATGAAAATAATCCTCTTAATTGCTCTTTTTCCATTTTTAAGTCCCTAAATATAAAAACGCAATGACATGTTCTCTTTGGCATATTTAAGTCCCTAGAATTTATATAAATAACCCTCTCGTGTGTTTTTATAAGTTTAGGGGCTTAACTATGCAAAAATAAAATCTAGGAACTTGTGTGTGAGTTTAGTGAAAGTCTAAATGGGTTTTTTCGACATTTGGATTTTTATTAACACAAACAAGCTTTAGGACTTGATTGATAATTTAAATCATACTTTTGGAACTGAAATTGAATAACATGACTGATAAATTGGGGAAAGACAATTGGTTAGTTTCAAAATAAAAACCTTTCTTGATCATGAAATTTGACTGGTTTAATCCTTTTTATGTTCCAGGGTTCCAGCAAATATGCCATTATATGACATCCTTAATGAGTTTCAAAAGGGTGGCAGTCATATGGCAGCAGTAGTTAAAGTGAAAAGCAAGAATCATCCCCCTGCTGATATTCGTGATAAAATATTAGCATGGAAAAATCCAAATAAGTATTCACAAATAACTAAATCATTGTTACCTAAGCTTGAAGAAGAATCAGAATTTGTGGTCAATATTGACAAGACTTCAAAGTCAACCGCGCAACATACGGGGCCCACAACAAAAAGCTTAATATATTTTACCGATGATGTTGTAGATGGTGAGGTCATGGGGATTATTACCCTGGAAGATGTTTTTGAAGAGCTTCTACAGGTATAACCTACTGGCTCTTGATCTATAATACATACTCTTCTAAATGTTTAAAGTTTCATATACATTGTTTTAGATTTCATAATATCGTATTTATCATTTTAGAGCACTCCAAAATATCATATTTACCCATTTTTTAGTAAATGGAATAAATCACGTTGCTTTTTACTAGTTGGCAAACAAATATGAGAACAACGTTATTATTGTTAATCATCTCAGAGCATAATGTTCTCTTCTTTTATTCAAAGTTACATATTGTTATAACTAACTGATTTTATCTTACTTTGATGTCTTTCGTGTTTTGAAAGGGTAAATTTGGTATTTAAGATTTTTAAAGATCGTATATGAGAATTAGAACTTTGTATTGATGTGTTAATTTTCCTGTTTTCTTTAATATTTTGGCTCAACATTTGTTAAACTATTTCCCTCACTGATGCAGGAGGAAATTGTTGATGAAACTGATGTGTATATAGACGTACATAAAAGGTGAGTGTGTATGTGTCGTGTGCGTCTTAGTTAATAAGTTGTTGCTTTGACATTTTTAGCCAAGCTAAATCCAGACTCACTTTGCTTGAACAAATTGTTGCAGAATACGGGTGGCGGCAGCTGCTGCTGCTTCATTTGTGGCACGGGCTCCTTCAACCAGAAGGCTAGCCGCTCAAAGACCAACGGTATGTTTTAATTATATTGGCACCGAGTTCATTCATTTTGTTATATATGTCTGCTTGATTCTTGCTTAGAAGTAGTTAAATTGCCCATCAGATCTTGTTTATGTTTCATATAATACATATTTGACCTTTTTTAGAAGTAGTTTAAATAAAAATTATAGGTCGCAAAACAGACTGATTCGTAACATGTTAATATTGCAATCTACTATAATCCTGAAATTTGTAAATAATTATAATATTAACATGATAAAAAAACTAGATTACAGTAGTAATCCAATTTTTTTTAATAAATAAATTTTTTTTCGCAGGCTACTCTTAACCAGCTCAATTCCCTTTTACTTAAGTTTTCAGTTTGTTCAGTTTTATTGTTAGTTTTGGCCTATCACATGAGTTGTTATAAAAACAATTATACAATAATGTTGTTTTTCACAGCCTATCAGTTTTTCAATGTAGTTAAGTTTTTAGTTTTTCAATTTATTAATGTAGTAATATTGTTCTTTTGATCAGAATTAGCACATTAATAATTTAAAAAAAGTGTTTGCGGGTCAACCCAACCCAACTCAGCCTCTTTGAACGCATACTAAAAACCGACTCATTTAAGCACGAATCCAGTTTGTCTCATTACCCATTCAGCTTGATTGCCAATTCCCACCTCTACTGATAACATTTAGGATTCTCCACAAGTAACTGATCATATTGATCTTGCTGTTGAAATTTACCAATTGCTAGGTGGTCAAAGAAGACAAGGAAAACCCGATCCTCTTGTGACGTTTAGATCTGGCCTTTTGTTCAAAGCATGAACAAAAGTGAAATAGGTAAAACCGTAAGAAACTTAAAGAACATTCCTATTCCATTTTGGTTTTTATTATTAAGGTCAAGGAGCAATCAATAATCCTAACATCTTATTATTGGTAATCTTACTATGTTATTAGACTTATTTAGACATTAGTTCATATTATCTGGTTTGGTACAAAAGAATGGTTCACAACTTCAATACCACATTGAATAACCGGATTTCAAAATTTTCAAATCGACCTTTGATCAGTGATCACAACTCTCAAACCTGTCTGTCATTTTGTTTCGGTTTGGCTGCTAAACCATGCACACCTCTAGTTCACGCTCATAATTTTACACACTTGAAACGTCATTTCATAAAAATATTGATAGATTTTATAGGTAACAAGTCATCTGTGTGAGTACTTTAAACAAATTCAATGAATTTAATATATTTTTTTGTGCATATTAAACTTACTTGACATGGATTCTCACTAAAGCATTCATCTTCATACCAAAACTAGAAGCTTTGTCATGTAACAATGGGCTAAAATTCGTCATTCGTTTTTCTTTTCTAGTTTGAATCCAATCATTTCTCTTGGTTTTCTTTAGGTTCACCCAATGCTTTCTCAATGTCAGCCTGCATTACAAGGGCAGCAAATTAACTGATGCAAATGTGGTCCATTTCTCTTTTTGTTTTTTTAATAAGATACAAAAATAAAGACTGCAAATATGGACACGCCAGTCGGGTCTATGCCAAATGGGTTCGAGTTAAAATGATAAAAATCTAGTATAAATGAAAAAGGTATTATTTAGTGCGAGTCAAAACATCCAAAAACTATTGTTGTAATGACAATTGACAGTAACTTCTTTTAAAAGGAAATTTAACATGTTGACTACTTATAAATAATTTGAAGTGTCTGGAAAGTGTTTGTGGGACTACCGGCCCATTGACCCGTATTGACTTGTCTATGTGGTCACACTTGTTAACAACACACAATCTTACCACCTCTAATCAATAACATGCAAATTGATTGAAGTTCAAATACCTCGAGGGCTGATGGCTCAACCCTTGCCCCAAACCGACGTATTACTTCTCCATTCTTGCCAATTAGAAACTTTGTGAAGTTCCATTTGATTGACCCTGTAAGTCCTCCTCCATTTGCTTTCAAGTACTTGTATAATGGTGCTGTGTTACTGCCATTCACTTTCACCTGATTACATTGAATGAATGTATGTAAAACGCTAGGGGCGTGTAAAAATAGGACAGGACCGATTATACTGAAAAACTGAACCTGGATTTGGGATTAGACAAATACGAGTTCTCTGCCCAGCAAATCACTGAGCCAGTTTTTTTTTTTTTTTTTTCAGAGTGTCATTTTCCTTAAACATGAAATGATTTTATATATATTTTTTTTTCAGAGTGTCATTTTCCTTAAACCTGGATTTAGTTTTCTGATCCTGGTTCGTTGTGATGGACCCTGCAACTTAGTGATATTTTACTTTTGCAAAGATCCTTACTAAGCAGGTTTAGATCAGTCAGCCCTTATAATGAAGACGACAAGTGAATAAATTAGTGATAATTTACTTTTGCAAAGATGGGATATTCAGCTTTGAACCTCTCACACACAAACTGAACAGTCTCTTCTACCGGCCCTGGCTCTTGCAAGAATTGATTGCATGGGAAGGCCAATATCTCAAAACCTGGTTCAAGAGTATAAAATGTTGAATATACCAAACGGTTTAGCTAAACATGTTTACAAGTGTGACCTATACAAATTCAAAACCATTTAGACTAATCCAGAACCTGCAAACTATATTTAGGTTCCAGTTCATGTCAGAAATTCACTTAAAGTGTTTGTTTTCACATTTAGGTCAAATTTTGGTAGTTATTTCCCTCTATCCATGATTTCATAAATTGTATTCTGAATTACATCACCTCATGAATTTTACCAAAATGTTCAACTTTTTATATAATTTAACACCATGTCAAAACTCTATAGGCCTATTGTGGAAAATTATGCAAGAGTTAGTTAAAACTTAAAACCCTGGTTAGCCTGTTTATGATTAATAAGGTTCGGTTTATGGTTTGTAATCTGCAAGTGACCATGTAAGAGAACCTACTAAAATATTTAAAAAATAAATGATTTTTATGTAAGAGAACCTACTAAACTATTTAAAATATATAAAATATATGATTTTTATGTATAGGAATCTAACATGTATAATACGTATACTTATATTTAGTTATAAAATACATAGCTTATTTGCTCTTAGTTTTTTTTTTCTTCCATAACCTTTTAATACTTAAAAAGAATAACCCTTTAATACTTAGAAGGAAAACTTGATCCATTTACTAAACAAGTGGTTTATCAAACTCTGTGTTGCAGCGATGATATTGCGGGTGTTTTAGATATTGCGGGTATATATTGCAAAACATTAATTTAAGAAAATTTGTCATCTTTGGGTCTCAAACCAATTATATATCTCTATATTTAACATAAGGTTAATCTAAAAAAATATAAAACATTAAAAAAAATACGAATAAATTTCACGAGACACACAAAGGAATTCCATCCAAGTTTTAGGGAGATCTAAAAAGGAATCTAGACATAACATCATGAACTTTAGTAGCCCGATAATCAAAATAAAGTTACAAATATAAGAGAAAATTATTTTAAAAAGGGTGGGCATGCAAGGATCTAACACGCGCCTATTATATGAGAAGTTAAGCCGTAAACCAATTGCGTCAGATCTCATATTTTCATAATATTCAAACAAAAAATCTTCCAATCGGTTAAAAAAATGAATGGTGAAGATATGATGATGATACCTTTATCCTTGTATTTCCTGTAAAGCTCGGTAAGTTGCGTGTAATTCGCATTCGTCAATCCACTGTTTCATGCATGCATCATCACAAACAAACGGGAATTAATCGAAACAATCAAACTACCCTAAATTAATTATGATCAGATCGATGGAATAGGAATAGGAATAGGAATAGGTGGAGGATATGAAAAGGAAAACCAACCATTTGGAAGCAACGTTGACGATGAGCAAGACTTTCCCTTTGTAAATGCTAAGCTCCACGTCGTTTCCTTTGCTATCCTGTAAATTGATGAAAAGGTTAATTGGATTGCAATTTGCATGAAATGCAATTCGAAGATTATTGGGTGGATGATTAATTGAGATACCTTGACTGTGAAATCATGAACGGATGATTGATCAGGGACGGATGCATAAGAACCCATGCTTCGATTGATTTCGAATGAATCTCAAAAGGATGATCGGTCATTTTTGAGGGATTTCTAGATCCGGAATGAAGATCGGCCTCAATTCTCCCTCCCAAATCCAAATACTCCGTCCGTAATCAATGAATAACACAATTTTTAATTAAAAATGAATAGTAATTTACAAAATTGGTAAAACAAGGTGGAGATCACCCGCCGCGCGTTGCGGCGGCGCTAGTTTTGTTTTTTTGTAACTCGGTTTGTATCGTGGTTGTTTCGTTTATTAATAACCATTGTGAGATTGGTGCATAACACATGTCTTTTTATTTAATAGAAATTTTATCATAAAACCTTAGATCTATTAACATAAAGTTTTAAAATCATATATATGTACACAAAATTTGAATGAGCTCAGCTCTGATTAGTAGGCACAATATAATACGAAAACGTATAACAACGATAGCCTTCAATTGAACAAACCTTTGATATGTTCATTCAAGCTATAATCGAGCAATTCTCTTGCTAAATCACATAAGCATGGATATAAACAACTTGCAGCCATCTCACAAATCGATGAACATACTTTTTAGGTGTTGATGCTCCAACTGTCACAAAATGCTCCAGTGTTGTGCATTAAAATTTAATCTCAAAACCCTAGAAATCAAGAACACACTTATGTATAATTTAAGAAATGCCTAAATCTTCAAAAATTAGGGTTAAAATAACGATGAAGCAAATAGGCAATTGCATAAAAGCCTAAAATCACATAAATGAAACAAATTGAGGTGTATCACTTGCTATAAAGTTTATTGTACTTAAAAAAATTTCACATCAACCACAGAATCCCACCAAATTAGAAGCTAAGTGCACTATGTCTTGGGAATTGGGATAAAGGCCCAAAGTGTAGCGCTTACTAAATACAGTGAGTATTATATCCTTTTGTAAATCTAGCATATCAAAAATCTAATATTCGTCAAAAAAACTTATAGCTTTTACTAAACATAATAAACTTTTACCTCCTTTTTAATTCTCCAATGTTGTGAGCTTGAGTCTGGTACTATCCCAACTCTGAAGTTAAACAAAACCTGAAAAACAGTTCAATGACTAAAAACCCAGTAAAGATGAACCAATACCTGATATATGGCCAATGAAACTGCATCGGGTAACAAAAAAGCCTACAAAAAACAGGTAAAACCGTAAAAGTTAGCAAACCAAAAATTGATCTAATTAGTAATTGTGGTTATCCATAGTTTATAACCACAAATTTTCATGAAGCAAACTACCAGTAGTGCTTATAGTCTATAAGCCACAATTATCCTAAACTAAACACCTAACAGCCCTGCTTATGGGTTATAACGTATATGATTCGAAACGAAACGGAGGACGACCACAACTGTGATGATGGTATCGATCAACCAATGGCAACAATCTTCTTGTTTGCTTCTCAATCACCACAAAATCTCTGCCAATCAGAAAAGAAAAAAAACACAACAGCCAAATGTACACTGGTAAAAAGCCCCAAATCAAAACAAAAACAACCTCCAGAACACCCAAACACTTACGAATATCGAAATATGTAGTCTTCTGTGTTTGTGTCGTAGTCCTGTCACTTGAATTACGGCATTTGTCCATGAATTTTTACAGCACCATCTGCATTGTATCAGTATGATGAGTTGAATTATTATCAAAAGAAATAGTTGTAGAATGAATAAAATACTCATAAAAAGCAGCCTTCACACAAATGTTTCAATCTGGTGGCATGTATCAAAGCAAATTTACTAAAAGCTTGATGAAAGTCAAAAATTAAAAATCATAATCAAACTATCCGCCTAAAGTACATTATAGATCATCATAGCTCAAATCAGGTTTAACCATCGGTAGATATCGGTATTGCCTCATCCCAAAATCAGATATAAGCAAACAAAGACTAAGATTATAAATCATCTTAGCCCAAATCATGTTTAACCATCAATATATATCGCAAATCAACCCCCAATAAATCAAACCAAGAAGACACATGAGGAGCACTACTCACATCCAACTGCCATAAGAAGCATAAAATCGTTGCCCTAAGGCTTAAGTCAAACCACGGGCACTAGACACACGATCCACAAAAGCAACTTTAAAAGCCGGCGGCCACCATCTCCAAAACGAAGATGGCGACACCAGCCGGAGAAGCCGTCGGAACCACGGTAAACCGGAGCACAGCAACATGTAGTGAAATTGTGAAGGCTCAGATATGGTGGAAACCCCACCTGAATTCATCACAGCCTCTATAAGATTTATTCAAAACCTGCATTCATGTAAATATATCCAAGCACTAATAGTTGTACTGTAGGTTTAAAATGTTGTACAAACCACATGTAAATCACCAATACAAATCTGAGTTGCTCATAAACCGGCAACGGCTGTCGTTAAAGCACCGCCGTCACCGGCAACCGGCCAAAGATATACTAAACAACTCGACGTGGCCAGAAAAATCATCGGAAAACATCCGATAAAAACCTCTCGATAAACAGAAAACCTCTTACAATCAGTGACACGGCTACGGCGGCAAATAACCGGAAGAACCAAAAGCCAAATATAACAACGAAAGTGGTTCGGATCTAAGAAGAATTTCAAGATCCAAAACCAACATAAGCGGCTCAGATCTGACGACTCACGGCTGCGATTAACGCCACGCCGGAGATCAGAAAACCTCATAGCCTTAAGAAAGAACACCGGCACCGCATAAAGGCGGCGACTACAAACGCCGGAAACACGGCGTCCAGAAACGGATGTCACGTGCTACAGCGGCAAGCGACAAACGTCAACAAAGCTACACGCGATCTCCGGTAAAAGTCAACACCGGCGAACCATAGCAACAAAAAGGACATCGGAGATCCAACTTGCGACAGAAAGAAAGATGAAAAGTTACCTATGGTTAAGGAGTAGAACAGAGACAGCCCATAAAAAAGCAGTGATATCAAGTGGTTCAAGGGCAAATGTCGTGGGTGTGATTGCGGCCGGAAGCTTCAAGCTTCACCGGAAAAGTCGTCGGGATAGAGAGAGAGCTCTCCCTTCCCTCTTTGCGTGTGTTTGTGAAGAACCGAATCATCCCACTATCCTTATCCCTGATTTTGTGATACAAAACTCTACCCTTAAAGTTCATCAAAACTACAAAAATGCCACAGAACTACTGTTAAACTTTTGAGAAATTGATGATAGATAATTATAATATGATTCTTTAAAGCATAAAACAAATAGTAGGTTTTTATACAACTCTACTACCATTGTTGTTGGTTAAAACAATTTTTTTGTAAATAGTTATTTATACCCATTTTCTTGCGTATTAACTTACAAGATTGCAATAATGGGTTATAGTTATGATTTTATGATTCTTTAAAGCAAAAGCTTTTCGAAAATTATGGATTTTATCCCTAACTTTCATAAAATGCAAAAGACATCTAAAACTTTGCAAATCTTTATAAAAAACATCCCCATAACTGATGGATGTTTGATATCTATGTTAAGTGGGCCCACGTGAGCCACACACAAGAGCATAATTGACATCTCTCCTCTTATAATATTTTTTTTTTAACATGGTCAGTTAAATAACATGTTAAGTACCATACTGTTCACATCATACGTTTCAAACTCATTACTCACACCTAGTTCTTCTTCATCATCAAACGTGCGCGCTCAACTCTAAAGATGATGGTATGCTACTGTGGGCGAATTATGATCATCCGTACTTTATGGACGGATCAAAACCCAGGTCAATTATTCTACAGTTGCCCTTTGATAGTTGTAATTTCATTCATTAAGCCGATCCACTGGTGTGTTGACGCTCAATGCTGATAATTCAAAGCCTTTTGAACTCAAGAAACAAACTTAAGAAGAAATTAGGGTTTTAAAAGCTCAATTAGCCATGAATAAGACTTAATTGCTTAGGGACAAGAAGGCTAATTCATTTTGGAATCTCAGTGTGTCTCTTTTAGTAGTAGTTGTTTTATATGTATACAATTAACAGTGTATGAAGGTCACTAGTCGACAAATCTATTATAAATCCAATGGCTTGAGCAAGCCGTTTGTGTTAATTATAGCACAACTTCATCAGAGGTATCATATAGTAGTAATAGATACTAAATTCATAAATAACCGGTATACATAAGTATAAAAGAGACTTCTGATTAAATTAAAAAGTGTGGTTAAGTTAAAAAGACTCAACCACTTTATAGGGAAAGACTTTATAAGATTTACATCCTATATTCAATGTGGGATGAACCAATCCATATCATTTCACAAGTTAATATGTAAGTTTAAGATTTTGGTGAATGTGATCTTATTTCTCTCGTTTTATAGAGATGGAAAACTTAAAAAAATTTATCTAAGAATCAATGTGGGATGGTAATAATAGATACTAAATTCATAACAGTATACAAAAGTCTGAAAGAAAGTTGTGATTAAATTAAAAAAGTGTTGTTAAGTTAAAAAGACTCAACCATTATAAAGGGAAAAATTTAATAAGATTTTCATTCTATATTCAATGTGGTATACTGAATTCATAACCAGTATACAGAAGTCTAAAAGAGTCTTGTGATTAAATTAACAAATATGGTTAAGTTAAAAAGACACAACCATTTTATAGGGGAAAACTTGATAAGATTTTCATCCTATATTCAATGTGGGTGAACCAATTCATATCATTTCACAAACCAATTTGTAGGTTTGAGATTTAGGTGAATATAATTTTATTTCTCTTTTTTTTATAGAGATGGAGAACTTTAAAAAATTATCTAAGAAGCAATGTGGGATAGTAGTAATAGAAACCAATCCATATCATTTCACAAGCTAATTTCTAGGCTTGAGATTTTTGTGAATGTAATCTTATTATTTCTCTCATTTTATAGAGATGGAGAACTTTAAAAAATTATCTAAGAATCGACGTGGGATATGAGTAAACTCATCTAGTTTATGCTTTATGAACTTGTACATGTGGTTTATTTAGTTGTAAGCGTCTTAAAATCAAGTATTTTTTATATGACGAAAATATCCTTTGAGCAATATGCATTATATAGTAGTAATAGATAATTATCCACCATTTAATTATTAACTATTAATAATTAAATATACCGTCATTATTCAGTATTTATTTATTTATCTCATAAATAATAATTACGTTATTATTTAAATAAATTAACCAGTATTCCCGCCAATATTATATTAGAATAGTAACATTTATCTAATCGTTTCATTAACTGTCGGTTAACTAAATTAAGTGAGCTTTTACACAATGACCCCGGTGTGACTCTTATGGGTCAAGACCGGGTCAGTTATCTTAATGTGTTGGGTCAGGACATACAATATCCAACAGAAGGGACGGTAGTAGCGACATGGTTGCGTTCCGCCGTGAGAAATTCGTGTCATTAGATGGACCATCTTGCGGTGACGGTGCAAATGTTGCTTCATTTTAACCCTCACAGCCGACCATCAATGTAGCCGAAAACCGCCCTCAAGTATAGTAATTTACACAACAGATTTCTCAAGTTTAGCAATTTACACAAAATGGGATGTCGAATTTTTTAGGTTTTACTAAAACAGGCAGCGAAATGACAAAAATATCCCTAAGAGCATTCACAATATATTCCTTATCCTTATCCTTATAATTTATACTTTTATTATTTTTTTTTCTCTCTCTTTCACTCACAACTACAATTAAATAATATTTTTTATACCCTTATCATTATATTTTATCTCTATTTCTCTCACATCAAACCTCAAATTTTACAAGTCAATATTTTTTTATCAAATTTATAGATGAACAGTAACTTTTTTTCTCTCATCCACTCACAACTACACCTCAAAATTTAAGGCCTATACTCACAAATTTATAGGGGCTCTACCGTGAATGCTCATAGTTAATGTGACACCCGACAGAAAATTCAGGTAATTCGGTACAAACACGAACACGAACAATTAAATATATCAAATATACATGCATTCATACATCTAATAGGGTTGTTAGATGTGTCATTGAGTTCACAAGCATTCACGTATGAGTCAGTCCTGAACGTTGGTGACTAATTAACAAAACACGAAACAAACGAACATAAGATATCCAACTGACAATTACGTGATCTTATGTCACTTATGTGATAACCATATTTTATGTCTAAAACTTCATGTTATTCCTTAGTTAATGGATTACCAACGTATCCATAATTGATAAATTATGTGGGCTATGAAGGTTATGATAGTAAGCTATAGTTAGAACATGTACAAAAGTTGGTTCCCATAGAACTTTTATAAAAATTTCGAGATACCCAGAAGATCATTAGATAAGACTTCTTATCTAATTCAAATGTCAAACCCACCCTAAAAACCCTCAACCTTCCCCTCTAATCTCCCTCACGTCCCCAACACACCCCCTATCTCACGTACAATTTTGCAGCCCCTCTCTACTTTCTCTGCGATCTCTCTCCCACCTCTACGATTTTTGCAGCCCCTCTGTACATCAATCGGAAGTTATCAAGGCTATTAAGCAGTCTCGTACATCACAACAGTCCCGAGGTGCAATAGTGAGTAAGTCGGAACCAACAATGAAGGTCACCGGCACCGAACACTCAATCTAACACCATCCAACTTCCGATCACGAGGTACGTTCAATTCTGGGAGTCTTCTTTTGAAACCGGAAAATTTGTAAATCTGATTTCTTTCATGTGCTCTTGTATTCCATCGTGTCATAAGTAGAGTTTGTTGCATATTGATGGAAATACGTAACCTGATTGACGACCTTGAAACAATCTTCGAACCTGAAAAACCATAACACTGAATCGATGAAGTTTATGTGCTTGGCATGCATGTACTGTTATGATATTTAATGTTGATGTTGTGATGATTTCATTATACATGTTCGATCTATAGAAAAATATATATATATATATCCGAAGGAACAATAACCATAAATTGTTCATATGTGTGAATATTGCAGATGCTAGCCATGCATATGTCAATTTCATGAGTAATAGGCTAGGATTAAGTTTCGATGGGTATAAGCCAAACCCAAAACATTATGATCCATGAACCTAATTACTTGCTAGCATGCATGAATCATATCGATATTAATAAAGATTAAGGGTGTAGTAAACTAATGTGTGGTCTGATGAAACATATGAAACTTGAGAAACTTTTAATAGTTTTATTATGCTTAAAATCTGATTTTTTTTAACTTGGGATATTACTGATTTGAATAGAAAAAAAGTGTTGCTCATAATCCCTTGAGTTTAGAACTCATAAAAGTGATCAAATGGATTTTTAAGCAAACTTGGATATTACCCGTTTTCTTGACAGCTTGCTGTCAAGATTTTGGGTCAACTTCGGGACGTCATAACTCACTCAATTCTTAACGGAATTGAGTGATTCTTTTTCCAGAGTTTACCTTAATGTGTTAGCTTTCAAGCCCAAGTGGTGGAACTCCATTTGGCTGAGATTTCGACCTCCATTCTTCCCTTACAAAATCAGTGCACAACAGCTCTTTTTTTTAAACATGTTAATGAAATAGATTATTTGACTTTTTATAAATTAATGGTATGTTAGAGACCCTTGTTGGTGGTTGATCATAACTCATGTGGGTTGCTGTAGTTAAATTTTGGAGCCTTAACTAAATGTGAAAAGTTATAAACTTGGACATTTTAGGAACCGTGTTGATGAATGTGATTCATGGTGATGTTGTGTTTACAAGTACATGCTCAAACTAGAAATCTTTGCATGAAACTTATATGATCCATTATTAGGCATGCTTAACATGAGGTGTGTGAAGTTTATATGAAATACCGATGTTACTTGAGCTATTTGGTAAACTTATTGCTACGCCGTTTGGCGAATAACATGACTTACGTGTATGCTAGAATTCTGGTAACATGTTCTCGCATGATTTTATTTGATAACTTGCTATACATGGAATTATACTATTTATGGAAACCTACTAAAGATAGGAACATGTTAATTTTAGAAACCTTCTATAAATAGAAAATTGAATCAAGCAAGCAACGCAACTGTTAATTGAGTCACTAACGTGTCGTCAGGGCCGACTGAGTCAGTCTAAGTGTTCTTACACTGTCGTCTCACACAGTTACATACATATAGGTGATTTGTAGGATAATCATCTGCATCATATCAAACTCTTACCGAGCACCCTAAGGTGAGTTCACTGCCCCGCTTTTTAAGTATCTCCTTTGGGGGAGAAAACATGCTTACAAACATACATACAAACATGCTTACAAACATTGAGATCTGGTAATTCGGTTATATTCTCTTTCCACTGGTGTGCTTACATAACACGCTTAAAAGTCCTTAACATATCGGACCGTTAATATATGGATTATAGCAAGGAGGTATTGAGTAGTACTACTGGGTCTGACAAACCCCGCCCGAGTTAGTCGCTCTAACTTGACTGGAGGTCAAACGGGTGTAATATTTGTCCTATCAAACGCCCTTGTTCGTGTTAGACAAGGCAGTAAGGCAATACAAACACAAACAGTCACGCTTCGGTTGCGAACGCATAGTGGTATTGAAACACAGCCTAGCTAGCTAATGATATAACTGTGATTACATTTCTGCAAACTCTTGAACGTACATTTTGTTTAAACCTTTGAACTCACCAACCTTTGTGTTGACACACTTTAGCATGTTTTCTCAGGTATCTAGATTCGAAGCACGATTAGGACGCATGCATCTCATATGGGTCTAATAAGCGGTTTAAACCATTTTGGGTCATTTACTTTCATTAAGGTTTTGGGCGCGTGTTTTGCGCAATATGTTTACTTATCTTTATTTACGCTTCCGCATGTGTTGAAAGTTATTTTTTTGCATGGTTTAGTATGGCTATTGACTCAGGTCCTGGTTTGTCACATGCCTCGCGGTTATACTCCGCTGGTGGATTTTGAGGG
The DNA here is from genome assembly GCA_039602395.1 of Deinandra increscens subsp. villosa. Lineage (NCBI taxonomy): Eukaryota > Viridiplantae > Streptophyta > Magnoliopsida > Asterales > Asteraceae > Deinandra > Deinandra increscens. The sequence continues at coordinate 3,219,242 of JBCNJP010000014.1, forward strand.
TGTGACAGTTAACAGATGAGTTTTAACCCCGTTAGTCTCAATGGACCTTTTCCACAATAAGTATGTAAGATAAATGATGTATAGTGTAGTTACTTTAGCTAAATGACCTAATCCAAAATTTGTATAAAATATGAAGGACATTTTATGTAATTTAATTTTTTTTTTCATCTTTTATATATTTTTTTCTTGTAAGGTGCATGTGAGATGTAGTATATTTACATACTTGTCTAGGAAAAAACAAAGATGATAATCTTTAACTTTCATATAGAGTAATAGAATACGCTTTTTATAACAAGCTAAACACTCAAAGCATTTATAATTTATAAATCTTTTGAAACAAATACATTATTTAACGCGTATGGGTCAATACCCATATACCCATTTATCAAGACCTACTAAAACCCTTTAAATAAATGTATGGATACGAATTCACTTTATTGTCTTAAACATATAAGAATCAGGTAAAACCCGTTTCCACAACCCTAATTTTCATGATAAAATCAACACATTTGTATTTCATAGGATTCAAACCTACAACGTTTTGATTGGCCCACGGTATCCCTTCCCAAGGCGATTAGTCAAACACTTATGACTTATCCACTTCTTTTAAAGTATACATGGGCCCTCAAGCCAAAAGCCCATCATGAAAAGCCCATAATAACTCCAGGCCCACCCGAATCTTTTCCGGACTGCGCGCACTTTATCGGCAGTCCACAATCATCACGAATGACCGATGACGAGTCGGTAGGCCACGTGCTGTTTGCACCAGTATCCATATCTCATCACCGCTCACGTTAGCCCACCACACGCATTCCTGTATAACCTAAATCCACGCGCTTGGCGCACAATAGCATCACCCCCTTTCTTTTCTCTACACCAAATTCATATCTATTTCTCACTTTCTCTTTCTCTTTCTCTTTCTTTTCTCTCCGTATGTGAATGAATCCCCCCTCTCTTCCACAGGAGGCACAGAACCCCCTCACTTCCTAATTTTAGGGTTTCATTCTCCTCCAATCTTTGACAGTTGAAATTAGGGCTTTTTTCGTGCTCTATATCACTTATATAGCATCTGATGAACTGATGGTCTTGATTTTACCGTCAGAAGTTAGGTTTTAATCTACAATTTCAGTGTTCCACCCCGCTAATTCATCATTCGATGTCTTCATACTGTTTTGGGCGGCATTTGGCTGGTAGAAAGCCCTAGAGAGTTCGAAGCCGGTTGCTTTTGGGCGGGCGATTTTGCAGCCGTCGTTGCTGTGGAAGAAGATTAGCTGATAACTTTATTCTTCTAGGGTTTGTAAAACTGCATGATTTTGATTTGTTTGACCGTGGTCGTAGGTTTACTTTTTCGTTTTTGGTATGGCGCCGAATCGGAGAAAAGGCGCCAGTAAAGCCGCCGCAGCCGCCGCCGCTTGTCGGAAGTGGAAGGTCGGCGATCTTGTGCTTGCCAAGGTTAAAGGCTTTCCTGCTTGGCCTGCTACGGTATGTTTGATGATTTTTTTCTATTTTTTATTCTGGTCATCTTGTAGAGTATTGATTTGCATATTTACTTAGGGTTCTGTCTGATCATTCATGAGTTGTTGATTAGATTCCGCACCAAGTTTGAGACTTTTTCATGGCTTTTGATTTCTGTTTTACTGTTATCTGAATGAGATATTGATAATGCACTGTTCTCTATTTTGTCCAAGGCAATGATTGACCTTTTGGAATTGGTATTATCTTGTTCTTCTTTCTTGATTCTGTTCTGAGTCTGGATGCCAAAGAACTATATTAGATTCAAACCACATGTTTTGATTACTTCAGAGAATAACAGGCTAATGATGTTATCTTTGCAACAAAAAATGCAGTAGTGTTAGCTAACATCAGCAATCAAGCCTAGCAGTAAATGGTAGAATAGATCTGACATGGTTCGTGAATTTATCTGTAAACCGATATGCTTGGTGTCTTATAATTTCCTGATTGTATTTTTTTTCTGGAAGTAACATGGAGGACTTTGGCAATATGAACTTGTGCTTATTGTAATTTTGTATGTCTGGTTGCAGGTTAGCGAGCCAGAAAAGTGGGGGTACTCTACTGACTGGAAGAAAGTTCTAGTTTTCTTCTTTGGAACTCAACAAATGTGAGTATGCTTTGGTAGTTCATTTTGTTATCTTAGATATACTGTTGATTTTGTTCTCAGTTAGGCAACGTCTCTTACAAGAATAGACCATAAAATTAATAGGCTGGGCGAGAGTTATATTATATTGCTGACCTAAAGTTCTTGAATGAAGACCTTGGTAAATTCCTTATTTTTTGTAAGGTGTATGTAGCCCTCTAGCCGCTTGAGTGGACCAGTGAGTTCATCATTGATATTTTGTCATTCTTTCGTGTCATAAATTTTGAGAATCATAGTTTTTTGATGCTAGAGGTGCAACATTGAAGATCTTCTTTGTTTGGTTTTAGGCTTCAGTCCATAGTAAGCCAAGTTGATTAGGAGAACACGTGCACTTAGGGTTTGGCTGGCCCTAGCATCCCATGCCCAATCTGTTTAACTTGTTGATTAAGTTAGCAAGGAATTAATCCTATTATGTTTATCTATATAATTATCTCTTGTACTTTTAAGTATTCATCCCCTCAATAAAAGATAAACCCCAGTTACCCCATGGACGTAGATCACCTCAACCGAACCACGTTAAATTCTCGTGTTTGTTTTCGGTTGTTTATGTGTGCTCAAATCCTAACACTTGTATTTGACAAAGATGTTTTTTTTTTCCTAATAAGGAGTTTGTTAAATGAGTTTGAGTTACTGTACTTGCTATTTTTTGTTGCTTGTTTTATAATTTTATTTTTGTTTTATTGACTACCAAAGCTGTGTTTGCTGGTTACCTTTTCAAATTGGGGTCATCTAACTCGACTAATAGGTAAGGTTTATTATTTTAGTTTTATGTTTTTAGATAAAGATTAGTGAATTGAGTTATATTAAGATAGTGATTCTCTCTAATCTATATAAATAGAGCTATAAGATCGTAAATATTTTCATGCATAATTTGATTAATGGTTTTGATATCATTGGAGATTTGGTTTAGTGTTTACCCCTCTAAAGTAAAAACAATGGCATATTTAACTGATCTCTTGAACGTCGATTAATATATCTTTATTATTCCTTCAAGCTGTTTTTGCTTTGTTTGTTATCTAACATCAATTTAGATCTTATTAACATGATGTTAACAATCCCATCTAATTTCTCATATTTAATAACCAATATAGTGTTTAACAACTGTTCAATTATTATTGTCATTAAAGCTGTAGTAAATCTGGAGCAGACAATTAGGCCTGCAATTTTGACCAACGTATATGAATCTAAGTTTAGCCATCACTCATAATTTTTTAGATGCTCGAGGGAATCACAGGGAGACAAATCGGTACCCCCATAGGACACTAACCTGTAGGTGTGACGCAGAATTCTCATCTTGGTATAATTAAAGCCAAAGAAAAATCACGACTTTATGAGGACTAGATCCATAAGATGCACATTTGCAATGGATAAATGAACATAAACCTAATTGAGAGCTCTGATGATATGTGATTACTATTTTGAATGCTAAATATTTTTGATTAAAAAACATTGATAGAAGTGTCATGTTGAGTTTGCTATTTCCACTTGAAGTTGTTATTCCCTTTTCTTTCTGGTGTTTTAACTGAATTAATAGATTCTCAGTATTGACATTGCATTTTCACCGTCGATCAACAACGACATAGAAGCCTTATTTTTTCTAGTCTAATTATTCACTCAGTTACTTTGCCTATTTAAGTTCAACCTTAGATGGCAAAAGTAATATTGGCATGTCTTCTTTGAAAGGCGTACCTAGGTAGTGTTTTGATTTTTTGAACATCTCAAGTCAGTTTCTATGTTGAATGATCAGATATGTGTTCTTTCCACTCGAGAACTAAAAGAGTATACATAATTATACATACATTGATACATATATATATATATATATACAAATGTGTGTGTGTATATACTTGCACAAACACTTGTGTATCAGAATAAATATATTGGAAGTATTCAGATAATGTTGTTTTATTATAAAATCAACATAAATAAACATGGTCTACATCCAAACAAATTGAATGCGTAGATACTAGTATACACATGGCAAACATCGAACTCCAAGATATAATGCTGTAACTAGAACAAGGTATGAAATGCATGTACTTCAGGTGGCCTTAAACTACTAATTTTTTTTCCAGTGTCAATAGAAGTCACTTTCACCTTGGCATCTTGTCAGATGCAAAACCTATCATATCAAACTTGTGCTATCTTATTACAAAAAAATGTGTAGTCCGGTAGTCCTGTTGCAGGCTTGTCTTCGTATTTTCATTCTGGGGGTTGATTGTGATGTCACAACAATCTATCACTAATACACACCTTAGTCTTGAAAAGTGCGCCTAGGCGTGAGGTGCACTCAGGTGTAAGCCTCGCCAATTTTGACTTGAAGTGATGGTTGTACTAGAGGCGCACTTGAAACACATGTGAAAATGGCTTGAGGCAGAGGCATTAGAAGCACCGCTTGTCAAAGGCGGCTAAGTGAAGCAAGGCGTCACTTGACAATTGACACAATTTCAGCAGGATTCTAGCAAAATCTTGTAAATTATGAAATTATATGCAACTTCCGGCCCAGACTTATATGAAAAAACAAAAAATGATCTTGAACCAGCCTACACTAGCACCAGAGAAGCCCAAAATGTATATAACCCCTATAATGGTATGTTTATGCTATGCACCTTGCTTATCTCGGGCCCGTGCTTTTTAAGTGCCTTGCGCCTAGCCCCAAGTCTCACTCTTTGCGCCTTTGACAACTATGTATTAACATATATAGAGGTTATTTATCTCTAAATCATGTGTATGTGATGATAGGGACCAATGAGAAATATAAGAAAAAGTTATATAAATGCCTTGACCCTAGCTTACATGACGCCTTGACTTTGGGGACCCTATTGCCTTGATGCACCTTGTGCTTATCAGAACCAAGATACACATGACCACAAGAAGTTAAAAATTCTAAATGTTCCATTATTCGTGTAATGAACTGTTAGGTAACATGTCATTATAGGATGTGCATTATGGAAGTGATTATTTGATATCTAATAGTCAGAATCGGATAATCTATTGTGATAAACGGATATATGTTGTGTGAGATGGGGTTAGCAGTCTTTCAAATTAGCATAAAGGAGAGGACAATTAGGTAATATCATTCGTGTATTGAAAAGGAGGCGTTCTTTGTAAATGCATCCAGCATTGAATGGAACTGATTATTGATAGTTGTTCTGTTGACCCCTAAATTATCATACACTCAGTAGTCAGTAGCAGAGTCTGTTCATCCCTGCATTGAAGAATGTTTATTGCGGCTACAAGTCACAATGAGTGGAAACTGTACACGGATAGGCTTCTTACCGCAGCCATTTATTACACTTGCGAAATTCTGCAATCTTTTTGGCCTATTGTGTCTCTTGAATGTTAAGTTGTCATTGAGTCTGGTGTGGGGTCCAAACATCTAATGTTTTATATTTGTTTTCATATATATTTTTAGATTATAAACTTTTGAACAAAAGTTGTCTTGGGTCAACTCGGCAGTGGGCTCATAACATTTTCAACCGATTTCCTTATGACCCATTTCCCAACAAGCTTAATATGCCATGTCTAATTTTTGCTGCCCGTGGGCTGGTATTGCCTTCATTTTGTAAATACATAAGGTGACTAATCAGTGAATAGTTATCTCTTTGCAGAGCATTCTGCAATCCAGCTGATGTTGAGGCTTTTACCGAAGAGAAAAAAGAATCTATTTTGAATAAGCGCCATGGTAAAGGTGCCGATTTTCTTCGTGCTGCAAGGGAAATTGTTGATAGTTTTGAAGAATTAAAAAAACAGGAGCAAGCTAATAACATTATTAAAATAAATGGTCAAACCGCTTCAACAAATGTGGTAAAATCTGAGGAATGTGTTGCCAGCTCAGGTTCAAAGGACGAGGCTGTCACGCCTACCGTTGACTCGTCCCCAAAATGCCCAGATTCTGTAGAACTTAATGGCGAAAGTGCTACATTGCTGGAACAAGATGACAAAATAATGTCTGAGTGGCATAATGGTAGTTCTGCGGTCAAGAAAGCACCTTTACCAACAACATACTCGAGAAAGAAATATACTGGTACTCAGATACTTTCTGCTCGAAGATCAAGAAGTTCGGTAAGAGAAGATGTGCTGAATAATGGTAATTCATTGAGCTTATCACGAGACAGGCCACAAAAGAGGACAAAGCGGGTTAGGACATCATCGGGTTCATTTGATAGACCGGCTTTAAATGCAAGTCCTGATGAGAACGGGTCTGAAATTGTGACTCTTGATTGTGATACCAAGAATTTAAATGAGGGAAATTATGTACAGTCTGGTGTTAACAAGGTAATAGAAAACGAGTATGACTTGCAGCTGAGTAAGACACTTGAATTTCAAAATAAAGCTGTGATTAATAAGAAAAAAAGAAAACCAAGTAGAAAACGTGAATTCCATGATAAACTAGAAAAAATGAATAAAACCGAACCTGTTCAGAGCTCTGATATTGAAACACCTACTGAAAAGTATTTCAAAGAAAATGGTGATGAGCACCTGCCTTTAGTGAAACGGGCCCGTGTTCGAATGGGTCGAACCACAGAACCTGTGAATAAACCGGGTCATGACTTTGTAGCATTGAATAATGCAGAAAATACAGTCATGGAAGAATTAGATCCCTGTATTACATTACACAAATGTAGTGTTAATAAACCACCCTTATTGGAAGCTAATAGTAATAAGCATTTTGGTATTGTTGATGATGAAGCTGCTTTACCACCATCCAAACGGCTGCATCGGGCCCTTGAAGCCATGTCTGCTAACGAGGCCGAAGATAAGCAAAGTTCTCCTGGTGGGCCATCTACCATGAAGACAATTATTAATGGAATTTTGGAGAGTAAAGAAACAGATGATTGCAATATCAAATTATCTATACCAGTTAAACAGACGATTGATGAGATCGGCTTGTGTGGTCAACCTTCTAAAACTAGTAGCCCCGAACACAAGTCAGTTGAGATTGCTGATGGTAAAGACTTTGTTACCCTGGATTCTTCTACTGAAGTTGACAAACCAGTAGCATGCCCAGAAAGCCCGAAACCTTTGTCAGGTGACGTTGAGAAAAAAGAGCCTTCTCCCGAATTTAAGAAATCTCTGTCTGATGTTTCTGGGCATGGGGTGAGTTCAGTTCCTGTTTTAAGTAATTTGGAAATTGGAGTTGTTTCACATGACGATGGTAAGGATTCTGCTATGCTGGATTCTTTTGCTGAAGCTGTGGAAACAGTAGCATGCCCAGAAAGCCTGGAACTTGCATCAGATGGCGTTGAGAAGATAAAGTCTTCTGACTTTAAAACAGACCCATCGAATGTTTGTGGGTCTGGGGTGAGTTCAGATACTATATCAAGTAATTTGGAAAATGGAGTTGTTTCACATGATGATAATACTTTGGTGCGGTCTTCTCCACAAAAAAGCTGCGATATTGTAGACCATCCAGTTCAAGATTATGCCAAATACAATGCAATGTAAGTTAATTCGCATCCAATGCAGCACCCTTTGCTTATGTTTAATTAAGAGAGTGCTAGAGGTATCAAAAAATGTTAAAATTGGCATGTTGAATAACAAGTTAAAATGGGTGCAGGTCAAAACAAGTCTGACGATCTCGACTCACCCGCCAACTTATTTCTGAATTTTGTAAATAATTAATGTATAATATACAATATTACCAAAGTAATTTCGTAATATTACAATTATTGTATTAAGTAGGAGAATGGAAGCATTTCTATACAGTTTAGGTGATTTTGACTTGTCCAATCAATCTCATGCCATTTGTATAGTGGTCAGTAGTTTTTTTTTTCTTTCTATACAAATGGGTTGAGATGTCTACCATGATATAGTGGTCAGCTAATTATTTTCTGTTACTTCCTACATTTGTTATTCTGGTTTTATGTGGTCTTTATCAACTTCTTTGTTGGAACCATCTTTTGTTTTAGAGTTGAGGATGCTGAAGTACCTAAAAACTCAACCATGGAAGTAGATGACTCTCCATATCTTATCACTGTGAAAGAGTTAACTGTTGAACAAGGTCCTGAACTTTTTCGTTCAACTCATGTATTTGAAGATAACACAAGTGATAAAAGTGTGTCAGGTACCAGGACACCCTTTCTTCTGACTGATCCGTTAGGCTCAACTGATGTGTCACGAGCCTCACCACCCAATAATACTTCAATTTGCCACACCATATCCACGTCATGTAATGGTAGTTTACTTGAAAACAGTGGTGGTTCTAGTCCCAATGTGAATGATAAAACAAAACATACTGACAACAAATGGAGCACTATCTCAGAAGCAAATGCTGCTTTGACTTCCTTTGAGGCAAGTCTTGGGGCACTAACTCGGACCAAAAAAAGCATTGACCGCGCCACCCGTATTGCCATTGACTGTGCTAAATTTGGCATTGCTGTCAAGGTAGCATTATATTCATAATTTTGTTTAATCTGTCCAGTTTTAAAGCTAGATAGTTATAGGAGTAACTTACAATTCTCGTAGTAGGGCTTTGATATATATTATGGAGAAAGGAAGTATTTTTGGGTTTTGGATTTGATTATATTTCGTGCTAGGGTTTGATTTCAGCTCGATGTAAGAAGTTATGTTTAAGTTTGTGCTCTTAAGTTTTATGAAAGCGGGTTTAAAAATAGTTACAATTGGCATGCATAGAGCATAGTTCATTCGTTGTTTGACACATAGTATTGCCATTTCCTTTTGATATTTCTATGTGTCTTTTTTTAACGGCAGATTCCTACATGTCTTAAATGCCTTTGTTGGGCATGCCAATAATTTCTTTTTAAAATAAAGAATTATACTTCAGATGAAAGTCATAGTTGAAGAAGATAAGGGTATTTTTGTCAATAGTACAAGATATGGGGATCATAATTGTTATGAAACATTGGTAACAGGGATGCCCAACGTAATAAATGAAGTCTAGGAATTGAATCTGTAATTTCTGCCTAAGTGTATGTAATTTACTCTAGCTACAATTTTCTGATCTTCCCATTTAGCACTTAATTAACTCCTAACATTTGCTTTTGTAAGCTTTTAAGCCAGTTGGTACTTAAATGCGGAAATGGGAAGTAAAGAGTCATCAAATATACGTATCTTAATGATGTTCTTTTTGTGGACAATTCTCATGTTAAGATCTTGATTAATCTTTCAATTATAATGTGTTAGGTAATTATACAAGCAAATGTTTTGAATGTAGGTGGTGGAGACTATTGCTCACAGTTTGGAAGTTGAATCAAGTTTACATAAACGGGTGGACTTGTTCTTTCTTGTGGATTCTATTGCACAATGTTCTCGAGGGCTTAGAGGTAATTAGTTACATCTATTGTCTTCATTGGGGGCAAATTGCACAAATGAGAACTTGGTAAAACTTTTTAGTGATCTTAACAACCAACTTTATCTTAGACACTATATTAGAAACTGACTTACAATTTATAAATGATTTAGCATCTAACCTCATTTTAAGTGACTTTACCTGTAATTACTGTTGATGCACTGGTTGATTCCAAGCCTGATGCCAAATCAGATGTCACATATGCCAAAAATGCTCATATGAAAAATTAAATAAACGGATTTTTAGGTTTGAAAAATATGTTATGTTTGTTAACTTTGGTTATTAAATGTCACACATCGTGGCGTATGTCAAGCATTTAAAAAAATCACATACAAGTTACTACAATTGGTTGAACATGTCATTTGGTTAGGAAATTGGTAATTAGTTGTAAATTGATAATAAAATTGATAGTAACATGTAAGTTGGTTTCTATCTTGTGCCTTTTCAAAGTTTGTAAATTTAGGAAAAAGTATTGAAGATTCTTTCTATTAAATGTGATGCAATAATTTGTGTTTCAGGTGATGTGAGCGGCTTGTATCCTTCAGCCATCCAAGCAGTGCTACCACGGTTATTGTTGGCTGCTGCTCCTCCAGGGAATAGTGGTATTGAAAACCGTAGGCAGTGCTTAAAGGCAAGTCATTTCTTCTCTCAGATATTATACATTTATACTCTATTATTTTGTATGGTGGTTT
>JBCNJP010000014.1:3229900-3270417 GCA_039602395.1 Deinandra increscens subsp. villosa
TAGTAAATCTGGAGCAGACAATTAGGCCTGCAATTTTGACCAACGTATATGAATCTAAGTTTAGCCATCACTCATAATTTTTTAGATGCTCGAGGGAATCACAGGGAGACAAATCGGTACCCCCATAGGACACTAACCTGTAGGTGTGACGCAGAATTCTCATCTTGGTATAATTAAAGCCAAAGAAAAATCACGACTTTATGAGGACTAGATCCATAAGATGCACATTTGCAATGGATAAATGAACATAAACCTAATTGAGAGCTGTGATGATATGTGATTACTATTTTGAATGCTAAATATTTTTGATTAAAAAACATTGATAGAAGTGTCATGTTGAGTTTGCTATTTCCACTTGAAGTTGTTATTCTCTTTTCTTTCTGGTGTTTTAACTGAATTAATAGATTCTCAGTATTGACATTGCATTTTCACCGTCGATCAACAACGACATAGAAGCCTTATTTTTTCTAGTCTAATTATTCACTCAGTTACTTTGCCTATTTAAGTTCAACCTTAGATGGCAAAAGTAATATTGGCATGTCTTCTTTGAAAGGAGTACCTAGGTAGTGTTTTGATTTTTTGAACATCTCAAGTCAGTTTCTATGTTGAATGATCAGATATGTGTTCTTTCTACTCGAGAACTCAAAAGAGTATACATAATTATACATACATTGATACATATATATATACACAAATGTGTGTGTGTATATACATGTATTATCTTTTTTTCTTTCTTCATTTCTTTTCTCTTCAAATTTGGAATATAGTAAGTTTTGCTTAATCAAACCCTTTGAATCTTTGTGTTTCTTTCTATCTTATGCACATCATGGATGTATTGTGGCTCATAGCTCATGTGTTCATTGTATGGTCATTTGTGATCAATAGGAACTCACTTGCACAAACACTTGTGTATCAGCATAAATATATTGGAAGTATTCGGATAATGTTGTTTTATTATAAAATCAACATAAATAAACATGGTCTACATCCAAACAAATTGAATGCGTAGATACTAGTATACACATGGCAAACATCGAACTCCAAGATATAATGCTGTAACTAGAACAAGGTATGAAATGCATGTACATCAGGTGGCCTTAAAGGCTCAAACTACTATTTTTTTTCCAGTGTCAATAGAAGTCACTTTCACCTTGGCACCTTGGCACCTTGGCAGATGCAAAACCTATCATATCAAACTTGTGCTATCTTATTACAAAAAAATGTGTAGTTCGGTAGTCCCGTTGCAGGCTTGTCTTCGTATTTTCATTCTGGGGGGTGATTGTGATGTCACAACAATCTATCACTAATACACACCTTAGTCTTGAAAAGTGCGCCTAGGCGTGAGGTGCACTCAGGTGTAAGCTTCGCCAATTTTGACTTGAAGTGATGGTTGTACTAGAGGCGCACTTGAAACACATGTGAAAATGGCTTGAGGCAGAGGCATTAGAAGCACCTCTTGTCAAAGGCGGCTACGTGAAGCAAGGCGTCACTTGACAATTGACACAATTTCAGCAGGATTCTAGCAAAAGCTTGTAAATTATGAAATTATATGCAACTTCCGGCCCAGACTTATATGAAAAAACAAAAAATGATCTTGAACCAGCCTACACTAGCACCAGAGAAGCCCAAAATGTATATAACCCCTATAATGGTATGTTTATGCTATGCACCTTGCTTATCTCGGGCCCGTGCTTTTTAAGTGCCTTGCGCCTAGGCCCAAGTCTCACTCTTTGCGCCTTTGACAACTATGTATTAACATATATAGAGGTTATTTATCTCTAAATCATGTGTATGTGATGATAGGGACCAATGAGAAATATAAGAAAAAGTTATATAAATGCCTTGACCCTAGCTTACATGATGCCTTGACTTTGGGGACCTTATTGCCTTGATGCACCTTGTGCTTATCAGAACCAAGATACACATGACCACAAGAAGTTAAAAATTCTAAATGTTCCATTATTCGTGTAATGAACTGTTAGGTAACATGTCATTATAGGATGTGCATTATGGAAGTGATTATTTGATATCTAATAGTCAGAATCGGATAATCTATTGTGATAAACGGATATATGTTGTGTGAGATGGGGTTAGCAGTCTTTCAAATTAGCATAAAGGAGAGGACAATTAGGTAATATCATTCGTGTATTGAAAAGGAGGCGTTCTTTGTAAATGCATCCAGCATTGAATGGAACTGATTATTGATAGTTGTTCTGTTGACCCCTAAATTATCATACACTCAGTAGTCAGTAGCAGAGTCTGTTCATCCCTGCATTGAAGAATGTTTATTGCGGCTACAAGTCACAATGAGTGGAAACTGTACACGGATAGGCTTCTTACCGCAGCCATTTATTACACTTGCGAAATTCTGCAATCTTTTTGGCCTATTGTGTCTCTTGAATGTTAAGTTGTCATTGAGTCTGGTGTGGGGTCCAAACATCTAATGTTTTATATTTGTTTTCATATATATTTTTAGATTATAAACTTTTGAACACAAGTTGTCTTGGGTCAACTCGGCAGTGGGCTCATAACATTTTCAACCGATTTCCTTATGACCCATTTCCCAACAAGCTTAATATGCCATGTCTAATTTTTGCTGCCCGTGGGCTGGTATTGCCTTCATTTTGTAAATACATAAGGTGACTAATCAGTGAATAGTTATCTCTTTGCAGAGCATTCTGCAATCCAGCTGATGTTGAGGCTTTTACCGAAGAGAAAAAAGAATCTATTTTGAATAAGCGCCATGGTAAAGGTGCCGATTTTCTTCGTGCTGCAAGGGAAATTGTTGATAGTTTTGAAGAATTAAAAAAACAGGAGCAAGCTAATAACATTATTAAAATAAATGGTCAAACCGCTTCAACAAATGTGGTAAAATCTGAGGAATGTGTTGCCAGCTCAGGTTCAAAGGACGAGGCTGTCACGCCTACCGTTGACTCGTCCCCGAAATGCCCAGATTCTGTAGAACTTAATGGCGAAAGTGCTACATTGCTGGAACAAGATGACAAAATAATGTCTGAGTGGCATAATGGTAGTTCTGCGGTCAAGAAAGCACCTTTACCAACAACATACTCGAGAAAGAAATATACTGGTACTCAGATACTTTCTGCTCGAAGATCAAGAAGTTCGGTAAGAGAAGATGTGCTGAATAATGGTAATTCATTGAGCTTATCACGAGACAGGCCACAAAAGAGGACAAAGCGGGTTAGGACATCATCGGGTTCATTTGATAGACCGGCTTTAAATGCAAGTCCTGATGAGAACGGGTCTGAAATTGTGACTCTTGATTGTGATACCAAGAATTTAAATGAGGGAAATTATGTACAGTCTGGTGTTAACAAGGTAATAGAAAACGAGTATGACTTGCAGCTGAGTAAGACACTTGAATTTCAAAATAAAGCTGTGATTAATAAGAAAAAAAGAAAACCAAGTAGAAAACGTGAATTCCATGATAAACTAGAAAAAATGAATAAAACCGAACCTGTTCAGAGCTCTGATATTGAAACACCTACTGAAAAGTATTTCAAAGAAAATGGTGATGAGCACCTGCCTTTAGTGAAACGGGCCCGTGTTCGAATGGGTCGAACCACAGAACCTGTGAATAAACCGGGTCATGACTTTGTAGCATTGAATAATGCAGAAAATACAGTCATGGAAGAATTAGATCCCTGTATTACATTACACAAATGTAGTGTTAATAAACCACCCTTATTGGAAGCTAATAGTAATAAGCATTTTGGTATTGTTGATGATGAAGCTGCTTTACCACCATCCAAACGGCTGCATCGGGCCCTTGAAGCCATGTCTGCTAACGAGGCCGAAGATAAGCAAAGTTCTCCTGGTGGGCCATCTACCATGAAGACAATTATTAATGGAATTTTGGAGAGTAAAGAAACAGATGATTGCAATATCAAATTATCTATACCAGTTAAACAGACGATTGATGAGATCGGCTTGTGTGGTCAACCTTCTAAAACTAGTAGCCCCGAACACAAGTCAGTTGAGATTGCTGATGGTAAAGACTTTGTTACCCTGGATTCTTCTACTGAAGTTGACAAACCAGTAGCATGCCCAGAAAGCCCGAAACCTTTGTCAGGTGACGTTGAGAAAAAAGAGCCTTCTCCCGAATTTAAGAAATCTCTGTCTGATGTTTCTGGGCATGGGGTGAGTTCAGTTCCTGTTTTAAGTAATTTGGAAATTGGAGTTGTTTCACATGACGATGGTAAGGATTCTGCTATGCTGGATTCTTTTGCTGAAGCTGTGGAAACAGTAGCATGCCCAGAAAGCCTGGAACTTGCATCAGATGGCGTTGAGAAGATAAAGTCTTCTGACTTTAAAACAGACCCATCGAATGTTTGTGAGTCTGGGGTGAGTTCAGATACTATATCAAGTAATTTGGAAAATGGAGTTGTTTCACATGATGATAATACTTTGGTGCGGTCTTCTCCACAAAAAAGCTGCGATATTGTAGACCATCCAGTTCAAGATTATGCCAAATACAATGCAATGTAAGTTAATTCGCATCCAATGCAGCACCCTTTGCTTATGTTTAATTAAGAGAGTGCTAGAGGTATCAAAAAATGTTAAAATTGGCATGTTGAATAACAAGTTAAAATGGGTGCAGGTCAAAACAAGTCTGACGATCTCGACTCACCCGCCAACTTATTTCTGAATTTTGTAAATAATTAATGTATAATATACAATATTACCAAAGTAATTTCGTAATATTACAATTATTGTATTAAGTAGGAGAATGGAAGCATTTCTATACAGTTTAGGTGATTTTGACTTGTCCAATCAATCTCATGCCATTTGTATAGTGGTCAGTAGTTTTTTTTTTTTCTTTCTATACAAATGGGTTGAGATGTCTACCATGATATAGTGGTCAGCTAATTATTTTCTGTTACTTCCTACATTTGTTATTCTGGTTTTATGTGGTCTTTATCAACTTCTTTGTTGGAACCATCTTTTGTTTTAGAGTTGAGGATGCTGAAGTACCTAAAAACTCAACCATGGAAGTAGATGACTCTCCATATCTTATCACTGTGAAAGAGTTAACTGTTGAACAAGGTCCTGAACTTTTTCGTTCAACTCATGTATTTGAAGATAACACAAGTGATAAAAGTGTGTCAGGTACCAGGACACCCTTTCTTCTGACTGATCCGTTAGGCTCAACTGATGTGTCACGAGCCTCACCACCCAATAATACTTCAATTTGCCACACCATATCCACGTCATGTAATGGTAGTTTACTTGAAAACAGTGGTGGTTCTAGTCCCAATGTGAATGATAAAACAAAACATACTGACAACAAATGGAGCACTATCTCAGAAGCAAATGCTGCTTTGACTTCCTTTGAGGCAAGTCTTGGGGCACTAACTCGGACCAAAAAAAGCATTGACCGCGCCACCCGTATTGCCATTGACTGTGCTAAATTTGGCATGGCTGTCAAGGTAGCATTATATCCATAATTTTGTTTAATCTGTCCAGTTTTAAAACTAGATAGTTATAGGAGTAACTTACAATTCTCGTAGTAGGGCTTTGATATATATTATGGGGAAAGGAAGTTTTTTTGGGTTTTGGATTTGATTATATTTAGTGCTAGGGTTTGATTTCAGCTTGATGTAAGAAGTTATGTTTAAGTTTGTGCTCTTAAGTTTTATGAAATTGGGTTTAAAAATAGTTACAATTGGCATGCATAGAGCATAGTCCATTCGTTGTTTGACACATAGTATTGCCATTTCCTTTTGATATTTCTATGTGTCTTTTTTTTAACGGCAGATTCCTACATGTCTTAAATGCCTTTGTTGGGCATGCCAATCATTTCTTTTTAAAATAAAGAATTATACTTCAGAAGAAAGTCATAGTTGATGAAGATAAGGGTATTTTTGTCAATAGTACAAGATATGGGGATCATAATTGTTATGAAACATTGGTAACAGGGATGCCCAACGTAATAAATGAAGTCTAGGAATTGAATCTGTAATTTCTGCCTAAGTGTATGTAATTTACTCTAGCTACAATTTTCTGATCTTCCCATTTAGCACTTAATTAACTCCTAACATTTGCTTTTGTAAGCTTTTAAGCCAGTTGGTACTTAAATGCGGAAATGGGAAGTAAAGAGTCATCAAATATACGTATCTTAATGATGTTCTTTTTGTGGACAATTCTCATGTTAAGATCTTGATTAATCTTTCAATTATAATGTGTTAGGTAATTATACAAGCACCTGTTTTGAATGTAGGTGGTGGAGACTATTGCTCACAGTTTGGAAGTTGAATCAAGTTTACATAAACGGGTGGACTTGTTCTTTCTTGTGGATTCTATTGCACAATGTTCTCGAGGGCTTAGAGGTAATTAGTTACATCTATTGTCTTCATTGGGGGCAAATTGCACAAATGAGAACTTGGTAAAACTTTTTAGTGATCTTAACAACCAACTTTATCTTAGACACTTTAGAAACTGACTTACAATTTATAAATGATTTAGCATCTAACCTCATTTTAAGTGACTTTACCTGTAATTACTGTTGATGCACTGGTTGATTCCAAGCCTGATGCCAAATCAGATGTCACATATGCCAAAAATGCTCATATGAAAAATTAAATAAACGGATTTTTAGGTTTGAAAAATATGTTATGTTTGTTAACTTTGGTTATTAAATGTCACACATCGTGGCGTATGTCAAGCATTTAAAAAATCACATACAAGTTACTACAATTGGTTGAACATGTCATTTGGTTAGGAAATTGGTAATTAGTTGTAAATTGATAATAAAATTGATAGTAACTTGTAAGTTGGTTTCTATCTTGTGCCTTTCCAAAGTTTGTAAATTTAGGAAAAAGTATTGAAGATTCTTTCTATTATATGTGATGCAATAATTTGTTTTTCAGGTGATGTGAGCGGCTTG
Organism: Deinandra increscens subsp. villosa; assembly: GCA_039602395.1. Lineage (NCBI taxonomy): Eukaryota > Viridiplantae > Streptophyta > Magnoliopsida > Asterales > Asteraceae > Deinandra > Deinandra increscens. Next base: position 3,236,808 of record JBCNJP010000014.1, read on the forward strand.
TATCCTTCAGCCATCCAAGCAGTGCTACCACGGTTATTGTTGGCTGCTGCTCCTCCAGGGAATAGTGGTATTGAAAACCGTAGGCAGTGCTTAAAGGTAAGTCGTTTTTCTCTCAGATATTATACATTTGTACTCTATTATTTTGTATGGTGGTTTACTTGGTTTAAAATTGCGCGCATAATGCGCGCATATTGCGTGATGCGACGATGCGAGGTGATGCACGCATCGCTACACCTGATGCGATGCGTTTCCATGATGCGAGTAAAATGCGGCGATGCGAGCAATATGCGGTGATGCGCTGATGCGCTATGATGCGCGCATCTCTGTATTTTTATATTTTTGGCTGCAAAATGGGTAAATTAGGGGAACTGGCGGGAACTATAGGCGACAAAAGTATAATGCGAGGAAAATTCCTTCTTCCTTTCCAAAATTCACTTTTCGGTCCATCTTTTCCTCAAATCAAGCATGGTGCGACTTGCAAAAAATAGATTGCTAACGGTGGAATAAAATCAATTAAAAATTCCGACCTGCTTTGCTCTTGATTTCTTGCCAAATCAAACCTGTTGTGAAAGACTTAGATCACCAAATCGGACCTCCTGTGGTAGTACACGGTTCTTAATTTCTTCTTGTATTCTCCAATCTCCATGAATATTTTAACCTGCTGCTGTTCTATTTCTCTCATCAATATTTTTTAAGTTTTAACATCCTGCTACTTGTTTGTTAATTTAAGTTTGCTTGATTTGGACCTTTATGTCTCTTAAACACTTTTGATGGTTAATTTACCTATGTTTATCTATATTTTAATTTTTTAGTAATTTTTTTATTAAGAACGCATCGCATACGGTGATGCGCTCGCAACACGCATCACGCATCACGCATTGGATTTTTGGACCAAACGCATCGGAACGCATTACGCAATTTAAAACCAAGGTGGTTTATGATTATTAATATTATTATCATTATTATCATGATGAATTGATGATTATTGTCATATGATGAGGCCGTTTGTTGCACTTGCCTGTCTATTTTTAAAACATACAACCTCCTAAACACTTTATTGAAATGTTTGAATTGTTATTGCAATGAACATTGTTCTTATAAAAATATATAGCACCTTATCTATTTATAAGTTAACTATAGAAAAATAGACCTAAACATGTTTGCTGGTTGTCCACTTGACCTAAGCCTGTTTCAAGCCCACTAAAAATGACTCGTTTTAGCCAAGACCCACACCACCTGCTTCATCACCAAATATGACTTGTTTCAACAGGTACCACAGAACTTTCTAATTTTATATTTGTATTGCTGGTAGGTTTTGAAGCTGTGGCAAGAAAGAAAGATTCTTCCAGAACCAATGATCCGTCACCATATTCGTGAACTTGATTCTCTCAACAACTTGTCTTCTAGAATCAGTAATTCTCGCCGGCCGTTTAGAAATGAGCGAGCCTTTGATGATCCGATTAGGGAAGTTGAGGGTATGCTAGTTGATGAGTATGGAAGGTATTATATTAAATTAGGGTTATTGGATTTTAATAATCCCAAGTTTAACATATTGGCAAATAATAATCCCAAGTTTAACATTTACTCCCACCAGTCCCAACTTTAATCTTATTTACTGTCACCATTCCCGCGTGTCATGCCATGATCCGTCATATCCGTCAGGTTGGGACTGGTGACGGATCTGGCATGACACGCGGGACTGGTGACAGTAAATAAGATTAAAGTTGGGACTGGTGGGAGTAAATGTTAAACTTGGGATTATTATTTGCCAATATGTTAAACTTGGGATTATTAAAATCCAATAAACCATTAAATTATCTTACTTTTTTACTGAATAATTAGTTAACAATAATAGTTTAATGTAATTTTTTTTTGTTTTATTGGCATTTAGCAATTCAAGTATACAGTTATCGGGTTTTTGTATGCCAACAATGTTGAAAGATGAAAAACAAGAAAGTGATTCTGACGCCGAGGGTTTTGAGGCTGTAACCCCTGAAAGGGATCCTGAGACTTGTGATGAATGTGATAAGGTTCCTACACCTGCAGCAGAGAAGCATACCCATGTATTGGAGGATGTTGACGGTGAACTTGAAATGGAAGATTTAGCCCCTACTTGTGAAGATGAAAGTACAGTCACTGCCCATGTGGAGAAAAGTGCAGGGGCGCCCCATAAATTCCCACAACATTTGCCACCGTTGCCAACAGAGTTGCCTCCTTCATCTCCACCTCTGCCGGATTCTCCTCCACCTCATGCTTCCCTTCCACCACCACCTCCTCCTCCTCAGGCCTCCCTCCCTCTACCTCCACCTCCTCCTGCCCCCCTTCCTCCACCTCTTCCTGTCACCCTTCTTCCGCCTCCACCTCCACCAGTTTCAATTACTCCGCCTTCTTCTACCTCCCTTCCTACACCACTTCCATTGCACGAAACCATGGGCAACTTTCCTAATGCCAAGCTTTATGTTGCTAGCCAGGTAAGTTTGATATTTAATTCTTTGAACTAGAGGTTTGATTTTTGTCTTACTATTTGTGAATGGGCTGATCTTCTATATGTTTTTAGCTCCAATGGGGCAAACGAGTTAACAAAATGAGTTAAAATGGAAATGGGTTGAAGGTTGAAAACTCGCTCAGATAGCACTTACTAACTCATGTCATTCAAAAGTCGTACTTTTTATGAAATAGATTATCTTTGTGGTCATATCTGACACACTAGAAACTTAGAAAAAGCTGAAATTTTTTGGCAGAAGTTTTTCGGGTGAACCCAACCTAGTCCTAACTTACGTGTTTTGGCCCATATTTTGTCGGTATATTTTGCCAACAATACTTGAAATGGGGCTAGATAATTATGTGTTTGACATCTATTTGACACCTGGCATTGCAGAACGGTAATGATAAAGCACCGCAATCAGCAGCTGCCCCGTCAGTCCATTACCATCCTTCTGAAGAACCAGAATCATCGAACTCTTGCTCTTTTGGTGTCCCTCGGCCACCTGTTCAAGCCACCAATAACGTGCATCTAAGGCCACCACACCCTGCACCTTCATCTCAGTTCTCGTATTTTCAGTCTGATCAATCATGTAGGGAAATTCCACCCCCTTCGTATCCTGGCAGATTCCATTTTGTCAACAGTACAGATACTGGTAATTTTCACAGTGATCATGATAGAATGCATGTGCCCCCACAGGATGACGGTTGGAGATATCCACCCCCTCCTTTCTCTGGTAAAAATCTTAATTCTATGTAGTGCATTGATTTTTTTATTTTTTTTGCTACTGTATACATTTACCATCAAGTATTCAGGACGTCTTATTATGGCTGACTAACTATAATGATTTTTGTTGTTTTGCTGATTCTGTCAGAAAAAACCTGTCTGGAATTTTTAAAATGCGCAAACTGCCACAGAATTCACCAATCAACTGTAGATATATTTTCAAAATATAGGCAGGCATTTTCAGAGTTGTTTCGTCATTTTTACATCAGGAATTGACAAAAATGTTAAATTTGGGGCGTTTATGTCTCAAGGTTTTTACATCAGGAATAGATGATACCAGAGTACGAGTTATTTTGTTTCTGAAAAAAAAACTTGCTTGGAAGTTGTAAAATGACAAAATGCTTCTAGTTCTGAAGCTTCTTTCAAACCTGAATTCCTTGTTTTTGTAAGTTTCTTAGTTGTAATTAATTTTCTTTTGTTTTCTTATGTGTGTTAACAGGTCCTTGTCATCCTGATGCCCCCAGAGGAATGTATCCTCCCAACATGTATGCAGGCCCGCCTTGTGAACCTCCTATGTCGGGTAACACCTGGCATTATCCATTAAAACATCCAAATCCTCGAGATATGGCACCTCATAGACCATATCCTGAAGCATCCGTTCATACTAGAGGTTGGTCCATTTCTCAACTTCAAAAATATTTTAGTGACTTTTGGGATTGCTTATTTAGTCGGCTAATTTGCTTATTGTGGATATTAAAAGTAGATAAGCACATAGTGTTTTGCTTCTCTGCTTCTTTTTGTGTTAAGTAAATTGTTCTCAAAACTGTGTATTTTTGGTGAACTTGTTAAATGAGTGCAAACATTTTATAAATTGGGATGAAATAAGCTATTATTAAAAATCTGATTATCCGCTTCTGCTTATAAACATAAGCATAAGGTGTTTAAATATGCAAATCCCAAACATCCATCTGAAGTGAGAAGTGTGTTAATCATGGGTGGAAAAAAGTTTCGGACAGATTGTGTCTTTGACCGGGTTGGGTCCTGTTCACCCATTTTTTCTGGTAGTCCCGTGATATGCTCACTCCTAATTTTAATGATATTGTTTTCACAAACATATAGTCGAAATGCAAAAATATGTCACCAACATCACAAATTTCAGCAATCAGATTCTTTATGCTTGGTTTTAAGTAGCAAACTCAGTTACTTCTATGTTGGGATAACTTTTAAATGCAAGGAGAATTGCATATATCTCCCCCAATTTGGAGCAAAATTGCTTATTTCACTAAATCATAAGTTTTCAATAATACTCTTTAAGCACGATTTGGGGAAATATGCAATTTTACAAGTTTAGAGAGGGATATATGTAATTGCCCCTTAAATGTAAGGGTATTATGTTAAAAATTGAATGTTAGCCAAAATTTATAGTAATCATTGTTCTTTGCCTCGTTTTGATGGTTTATAAACTTGGCTACTTTTTTGTGCATTTTGCTGTATAATATAATGGTACATCGTTTATTTATATAAACAAGAAGGGGAGACAAGAAATGTAATGGGTGATTCGACCCAAACTTCTTTCAACTTGTTACCAGTCATGCCCATTTTGAAACCCCTATGATGAAGAATTTCTGCATCTTGATCCACAAAATGTTTTACATTGTCTTCTTAGGTCCTAACTTTTGGAGACCAAGGTGACACACATGAGGACAACCATTTAATACTCATTGGAATTTTCTTTACCCTTATAAAGAGACCAAACATTCACTTGAATCCGACATGCTTATTACAAAATACAGTTGTACCATCTTCTAGAAGAACCCAGTTGCATCAAACAGTGCGCATAAATGCTCTATTACATGAAATGAAGATGCATAATTCCCAAGTGCAAATGCGTATTTCATTACGTGGAGAAGAAGTATCATGATGCAGTCAATGCTATTGACATTTTTCTGGTGCTTACATATCTGAATCATCTTTGGGTTTTTTGCTGTTTTTTTGTTTCATTTTTAAGGATATTAGATATTGTCGTACATGTTTAGCCAAACTGGTGGATGTGATTTTTGTCAGTTGTCAAATAGTTGGGAATGCTGATAGATTAAAACTTTATCTTGGCTGTACATTTTGGTTATGTTTGCCGGTTCCGAATTGAAGATATTTGTTGCTTTTTCACACACTTTGATGCTACATTGCTTCATGTTGGACCGACTTATAACCAACAATTATGCCAAGCCTGTTAACTGAGTTCGATTTCAAACTGAACCTGTTTAGAATAACTTCAAACCTTTGCTAGGTGTAACCAGAAAGAGAAAATAGTCAAAATTACATATTCCATCCTATCAAAGGGTAAAATTAATAAAAAACTTATCTTTTTTATTAGTGAAATAGGCCTGCTGTATTTTAACTTTTCAAATGAAGGATGGTTTTTATAATGGGGTTTGCTGTACATAATATCTGAAAACCATCTGAATTCTCATCTCACTGTCACGGATTGAAAGCCATCAGCAATATGTTTGGACATCTGCCTGTGGCCTGTGCTATTGTTTTTCCAGAAAAAGAAAAAATTGTTCGTCTTTCAGGTTGGAGCCGGTATTCAGGGGGTTCACATCGGTCAAGTTGGGTCATGTTAACAAGCTCAAAGTTTACCGACAAGCTAATGTAACATTAATAAAAAATCCAACCAACGTAATAGCGCTAACAATCTAAAGTTCAAAAAATAAAACTCATAATCACATTATAAACGAAATTATCAAATGATAAACTAAAGTGTGAAGATAAACATTACAAAGAAATATCTAAACGAAAGATTTGAAGCTATTTAGAATGTGATTTGAAAGAGGACATCGTGTCTGGTAGCAATAAGAATTCTGGTTGGTCGTATGCTCGATTGGCTCCATGAGCAACAACGATCTTGAAAGTAAGAGACGAGTAAGGGTGAGATTAAACATAGTTATCGGGTAATTGGGTTTTGGCCTAACTTATAAGATTTTGAATAGTTGTTCGGTTTATATTTATATAAATCTTAAATTATAAAAGGCTTGTAACGTAATATTTTAGTATCTAGCGGTGTTAATAAAACTAAGGTTGTGTTTGGCGCACTAGCTGAAAAGCTAGTTGCTAGCTTATAAGCTAGCTGTTATCTGATAAGCTAGCTGACAAGCTAGCTGCTATCTGATAAGCTAGCTGCTAGCTGATAAATTATAAGCTAGCTGATAAAAAATAACGTTTGGTAAAAACTAGCTGATAAACTACCTTAAAAATATAAAATGACATAAAAGTACATGTCATAAATGTAAATAAAGATATTTATTTATAAGTTATGGAAGAGTAAGATTGGAAATATTATAAAAGCTAGTTGAAAAGCTACTCCAACTAGCTTTTCAAAAGCTAGCTTATAAGCTAGCTTATGGCGCGCCAAACACAGCCTAAATCCTAATTACACTTTGCTTTGAGTTTTTACTAAAGCGTCTTTTCAAACAAACAACTCTTAATGAAACAAGAAAAGTTATATAGAGTAATAAATCATAAATAAAAAAGGTAGCAAGTAAAAATAACCTAAATCTGTGTATATTTTTATAATTCTCAAATTGCCGTGGGGGTACCGTTTGATGTTTCGGTTTTCGCCTTTATACACTTGAAGTCTTGAACTAGAGGGTATTGTCAGGGAAGAAAAAAAACTATGGGGTATTTAAGGGTTGCTTTAATCTTAAAATAAGCTTGTGTCCATCTTCTTCCTTCTTCAAAATTCCTTAACCAGAACTATAAACTAAAACTCTGTCCATATAAAAAAAATATACGTAAACTAATATACATGTCACACACCAGACAAAATATCTCTTACGCTATTCCTAAGTCAGTTCATGCACCAACCAACTCAGTCACATTCGCAAGTTGCTATAAGGGTTTTAAGATGTCTTAAAAAATTCCCTTGGAAAGGGTATTCTTATTGAAAAAGACAATTGTATTAACTTGTCTGTTTTTTCTGATTCTGCTGGCCTAAATGCCTTGTCACTCGTAAATCCATTAGTGGTTATTGTGTATTTTTTTTGGGGGTACAACTCTCATTTCTTGGATAAGTAAGAAACAAATCATTGTCTCCCGACAGCAGAGACTGAATACCGGGCCATGTTCAATGCAACATGTGAACTCATGTGGCTGTTAAATATCTTAAAAGTACTACATGTATCAATTGTTTTACCTGTAATATTTTTTTTGTGTGAATATGATGTTTCGGTGTCAATCACTGCTAATCCCGTCTTTCATGACAGGACTAAGCACTTTAAAATTGATTTGTTTTTTTAAGAGAGAAGATTACAAATGGTACTATCAGTGGGCATTTGGTTTGTGAAATGTAATGGAATTGGAATTACAATATTTTCCTTTTAAATTTGTGATTAGTTGGATTATGGATAAATTTAAATTGTAATAAATTCTTTTACTCAATGGAATTTGAGGTCATGTAACTTTCCTTCATTAAAGGTAAATTATTTCTAAAGAATGTTGAAATAGTACTAAATTACATTAACTTCATTGCATTTTAAATTCCTTTGTTAGCCAACTAAACAAAACTTTAAAATAAAAATATTACAATTCCAATTTTATTATATTTCACGAACTAAACATCATTCATAACAGTTTTCAAGGTGTGTACACAAAGACACGTCGAGTAAGGGACCCTAAGGTATGCAAACATGTCAAATTGAAAAGAAAAAAAATCTAATTATTTGATGAGATATATATTTTAAACTAAAAATTGCAACAATCTAGAAACCGGTCAAAAAGTGCAAGACAAAAAACACGTCCAAAAATGAGACAACATACCTCGAACAATCCATTTACATCAAATAAAATATATATTCCTTTTTCTTACCTTTTTCGTCCCAAGTCACCTACTGCACGTGTCCTGCACCACAAACCAACACGTGTCCCACTCCAAACGATATTTTCCCTAAACGCGGCAATCATTCCCTCCGATTAAGCCACGTTACCCCAAAATATCTTTTCGAGCAACCAACTTTTTTTAACATACTCCTGGACACGTGCCTCGATTCTTTCTTCCCTTGCAAGCACCATCCCCACCTCCCACGTGTCCCCGTTAAACTAATCGCAGCCGTCCACGTTTCCAACCTAAGCAACAGAATCAGAAAAAAATCGGAAATAAAAATCATCCTCCACTTAGCACGTGACACGTGTGCAGCACCACTCTAGTGCCGTGCGCCTTATATATAGATTCTCAAGCCCCCAAATCGGAAAAAGCGAGAAGAAAAAAAAGGAAAAAAATGAGCGCGGATCCGGTTCCGGTTCACCAGAGGGTGAGGCTGAACTCCGGTTCACAAGAACCGGGTTTTTTCAACGAGCGGGTGCTTCTGCTAGTCATGGAGTCGATGAAATGGGACGTTAGAGTTCTCTGCCGGACGGCGTCGGTCTGCCGGCGGCTCCGGGCGACGGCGAAGCGGTTACTATGGCGGGAGCTTTGCTTGTTTCGCGCGCCGAGGATAACGGAGTCGTTATCTAACGGAGTTCATAGTAGCCGGATGGGCGGCGGCTGGCCGGCGCTAGCCAAGCTGCTGTTCTTCTGCGGCGGGTGCGAGTCCAGCCGGAACTTCGCGATGAGCCGGGCGAAACCGGGGCACTTTGTTACGGAATCCCGGTTCTCGAAAACCTCCGGGCGGAGTTTTCTGATGAAACGGTGTCGTCGAGACTTGTTGTTCGTTAGCGACCCGTGCGAGCACCGGCTCGGGGACCGAGAGGATGATTTGGGGGTTTTCCGAGGGGTGTTTCGGGGATTTCGCGAGTCCATGACACGTGCCTGTTTGATAGCGAGGCAGGCGGCGTTGGAGGAGAGTGAGAGGTGTCCGTATTGTGGTGCACGTGTTTGGAGCATGACGACGGCTGGGTTGGTCCCGAGGGACGCGGCTAAGCGGCTCGGCTCGCATGACGGCGCGCTGGAGTATTTTGTTTGTGTTAATGGGCACTTGCATGGCACGTGCTGGTTGGCGCCGTTGTCGTCGGATGGAGGAATGAACGGCGATGATGAAGGGTATGAGATGGACGGTAGTGATGAGACGGGGGGGAATAGTTCGGGTGATGGAGTCTCGGATGAGTTTTATGGTGATCGGACGGTCAGAAATGGGTTCGGAAATCATGGGTATAATGGTCGTGCCGCTTGATTTCCGGGGTTTGGTTATTCCAGAGCGGATATTGTTTTTTCCAAACCTCTTGTGTTTTGGTATACACGTGAATCTCTGGTTTTAGCCATTGTACCCCTGGAAAAAGTGAAAAAGTTTTGATGGGCGAGATAGAGGGTTGTGTTGATTTTTTATTTGGGAAAAAGTGGTGTGGGTTTTGTTGTTACTATGAGGTTGTGAGTTGAGACCAGGGATTGTAATACATCGTCCACCGCTTACTCCATTTGTACCATTTGAGTTATTTAGTATGTGTTACTTTTGTTGTACTTTCTTTGTAGTTATATAAATAACTTAAAGAGCGAATATATTTATTTCTTATGGTAACCATGTGTGCCTCTATCGGACACAAACATTTGATTCAGGTTTGGACCAATCAGCAACAGTTAATTCCCTTTAAGAAATGATTTCCAACTCATATGGGGTATACACCTTCCTTATGAAAACCATATAAATTCATTAATTACCTACATGACAAAACATAGATATGTGATATACCTTATGTCCTAAGTTCTTTTCAAGGGTTGACGCCCAACAATCTCCCTACCAATGATTTCTCGTACTAAAACTTAGAGTAATCGTTTCCTTTTTACACGTTGGTATCAATCAACTACTTCTCCCGATAGTTCACTTTCACCGAGTACATTTCACCAGACTTTCATCGTATTCTTCTATAGGTTCGTTCCAAATTATATTGCTTAATTATCATATCACCACAATATTAGTCAGATTCATTTAACACACGAAGTCTATGCATCAAGATTTCATGAAGCGTGTAGTTTCCGGTTCAATGAGAGAACAACTTTTTGTGAGGCGACGGTAAAGTATTACAAAATGCAAAGTTAACGAGGCCAATGGAGTTTTAAACCGTTTCTATGGTCCGACCCGATTTTCACAAATTTTTGGGCCACTTGCACGACTAAAAAGTAAAAACCAATATCACAATTGTCAATGATGTTAACCAACCAAAAGAGATTAATATATATAACAAGTTATTAAGAGAAATATGAAATTATCAGAAAAACATATAAATGCTACTATATTTCTTTTTAGGTTTAACTAACAGCGACTTGTCATAACAACCACAAACATCTGGGAATAGAAAGTCCTTCGGGCTTATATGTACATAATTTAAACCTACCTTGTGAGTCACCGATTAACCAACTCTCAAGTGATTTAGAAACGCATTAATCAGATAATCAACTTCAAAACTAAACCAATGATTCAATAATCATTTCAGCGGCAGAACCCATCGCATTCACCCCAGAAATCTCGAGCAATGTCAGAGCCAGTTCTTCCTCATCCCACTTCCTTAGTCCCTTGCTTAACCTCTTTAAAACTGCCAAATCAACCTCCATCACCCACTTTGGCGCACACGTCACCATCAAGCTCACAAAACTTGACACATAAGCCCTCCACGTCGCTTTATTACACCCGAGGGAGATCTTCCCGTCAAGTGCACTCGCCATGAACTCCAAGTGGGCTCCGAGGATAACGGGTCGCTTTTTACAGCATATAGAAACGGGCTCCACACCCCAGCCAAACGCCCCAGAAAGAACAGCGAAATATGCCAAGGCGTAACCCATTAGCATCCCAACCATCCCACCCGGATCACCTTTGTTTATATCAGATCTATGGCCTGATATAAACCATGAGGGTAGCGTTTCTTTCATTAAAGATTGTACTAAATTTAATCGTCCTGTTAACCAAACTAATGTTGCCCCAAGTGATGCTGCTAGTTTGATACGGGTCATGGCTGCAGATAAAGAAACCTCGCCATATCTCATCACGAGCCCGTTCGGCTTTTTAAGTTTATCATATGATAAATCTGTCGACATAATATCTTTCACCGTATGCATTAACAATGAGACGATTTCTTCAGTCATGAACATGACATCTCCAACACTACGATGAACCCGTAAATAGAGAATACCGGGAGCCACAGGAGAAATCCCGCCTGAAGAGTTGGACCCGAACCCGTGACCGAGAAGACCACCAATACAACTGCCAGAAAAAGAGGGTGGTTGAGTGATGGCTGATGTGAAACACATCCTAAGAAGCTGGACCACCGCGTTGCTGTTGTGGTGGAAGACAGTTCGTGATGCGGAGAAAACAAGATAATCGGTCCAACGTTTGGCTTTTTGGACCCAAAGTGCAGAGATAATGGCCATGCAAGGCCATGGACAGCTTGCACCAAGGGTGTTTAGGGCTGGGGCAGCTAGGTTTAGAACAGATTCAGAGACTCGGTCAACTTTATATGTTATTGTGAGGCTTACTAGGGCAGCTAGAGGTAAGGGAAGAGTAGGAGTGGTTCCCCCTGCAATGAAGAGACGTGTCATTAACAAGTAGTTAAATGCAAACTATGAGATTAGGGGTGTAAATATCCGAGCAGCTTGTGAGCTACTCGACAATCAAGATTGGTTCGCTAAAAGCTTAAACTGAGCCGCGCTTAAACAAACTCAAGCCCACATTGGAGCTCATTTAACAAACAAGCTCGAGTCCGAGTTTCATATATCGAGCTTGACTAGTCTTGAAAGTCCAAACAAGTCCCTATTTTATATAATTTCTATTTAAGATATAACAAAATTTTTGTTATTATATAGAAAATTATGATAAAACTAACTATATATTATATATAATGTTATATTATGAAGTATAATTACAAATATATGTAAAAATAATTATAAATATCTATGTATATATAATATAATTAAAAAAAATAGCTAGTTAGCTCGAGCTTGAAAACTACTCACGAGCCGAGCTCGAGCTTTAGAAATAGGGCTTGAAACAACCCGGGCTCTCTCTTAAGTTAAATGAGCCGAATCTCTTAAGTTAAATGAGCCAACATCAAGCTTAAGCCAGCTCCGGCTCGACTCAATTTGTTTACACTCCTATATGAGGTAGGTCTGTGTATTTGGCTGGAACGGGACTGAAATCGGAAAAGAAAAAAATTTGGATCCAAGAACAAACTTTGAATGGTTTTGTTCTTGGTCATGGACAAGGCCATGCATGAGGAACGATCTTGAGATATAAAATCTACAAGTACAAGCATGTCAGAGTACTACCAAACCAGAACTGAAAGTTCGAAAATACAGGAAACCGGATCCAGGGCATATATTAAATGTTAGGTCCCCACCACAGTGTGAACAGGATTCAAACTCTGTATACCTGGTCTCTTGACTCAATCTTTTTTTGCCTATACAACTTAGTTTAATTACAGTAAACAAAAAAACGGTTTTGCACATGACAGAGACAGAACTGGACTGTGAACTGTCTTTGCTATAACTAGACACCCTTAATTACACATTTTCAAGCATGAAAAATAAAAAAGACCGAGAACTGACTTTTGGAATCTTCTCTTGAACCATGATAGTTTCTAAAAGATGTAGAACCAGTTCTGTCTAGATCGGATTCAAACTCTGGTCTATTGAGTATTGATTTAAGAAAATACTTTTGCCTAAATAACATAGTTTCATTACAGTAAAAGGTAAAAAGAACTGTCTTGGACCCAGACCAGACCGGACCAGGAACCGTATATTTCATATAATAAACACCGAGTATACTAGTTCATGTATGTTTCTAGTCCGTAAACATCCTAAAACACATCACCTATTCAAGTTTGAAAAATTAACAAGACCAGTTAGATCACACTTTGAACTTGTGACTAGACCAGACCAAAGCATACCAAGAACAAAATTTAAGAATGAGAAGATCTCAACTGGGTATGAGAAGATTCGAGTTTAAAGAAAGGGTAGAGCCGAACCAAGTACAGCTGGTGCTGGTCCGGTGTGGTCCTATTCCAGGTTCGTTTTATCAGTAAGGACTGTGTTTTGCATGCCCTAAAGCTATGAGTTCTGAAATGCCAAAAAGGGTATTTTGGTATAGATATACCTGCAGAGACACTTGGAACATCCACTCCAGTGGCAGACAATATTTTATTTATGTTATTCTCGACCATGGCTAAACTTGCTGCAGGACTTGGCCAATCAGTCCCGTTCATAGATGCAGGCTTCCAGAGACCACGCGTTGTTTCTGCTGAAAGGTAACTTACAATAGTTGCCATTGACGCAGGAAGGAAAATAGCAAGTTCTTTGAGTCCTGATATCATTATTCACAACAATAAGATCAAATATATACACACCAATATATTGTAGAATATGTAGTTGCACCAAAAATTTTAACTCAAATGCATGCATCAAATTTTTGCACCTGAGTTTTACATCAAACTAGATCATTTTAATTTATGCATTGATTTGGTTCAATAAAATTACTTTTATTTATAAGATTAAAAATTAATAATTTAATTTAATCTTTATGAACTTAACTATTTAAAGTTAGTTATTTAATGAACTTACTAATAACAATCACAATTACAAACGAATGATAAAAAAGACTTAGAAACAGCATCTAGTATGGTAATTATTTTTAAGCACTCGGTGATATTATTTTAATAGCATTTTGGTAAACTAATTTTACATTTTACGTTATGTAATAGATAGATAAGTGAGTTATGGAGAGATGAATAGTAACAAACATACTAAGTAAAGTCTCCACTCATAGCAAAAGCTATACATAGGGTCTGGAGAAAATGGGACAGGGGGCAAACCTTTCCTCTATCCCAGGAGATAGAGAGGCTGCTCCACTGAGACCCCTGACTCCAGAAACCTTCTTTTTACATGTGAAGTAAAGCATCCAAGTAACAAAAGAAGGACGTAATTGTGACTAAATGACTAATAAGGGGTTCGGATATTTCAAGCTACTGTTAGGATATAAAAGGTTTGTTATACAAAAGGACGTAATTGTGAGTATCATTAATAGTATCATAGTTAGCATTATCTTTCAGAGTAATCAGCTTATTAAGGGTAAATCAAGATAGTAAACCTGAACAAATGCAACTTCAAGGTTTTATAAGAATAGGATGAGTTACAAATATGAGGAATTTAGGGGTGTTTGGCGTTGCATTTTGAAAATGATTATCTGAATAGTGTTAAGTATGAGATAATTAGTATTTAGTGTTTGGGTATGGTGAAGCTGAATTCAATTATTTGATTAATCAGTTTGGATACTCAGTATAGGGGTTACTGCACCAAACTTGATTCTGCTTATCTGATTTTTGGGGTCATTTTACAAGCAAATTTTCAAATAATAAAGATTTGCCAAACGCTCCCAACCACTGACTATCTGCAATTCAAACACCATCTTTTCATTAACTGGTTCCAATTATTCAATACCACATAGCCACTTTGAAAACGCAACACCAAAAACCAGTATTCCCAAGGAAATGAGACAGGTATAAAACTGTTTGTAATGAGAAAAACGACCTCAATTTATAAAACTTTATAATTACCAAAATACCTACTCATTAGCAGAATAGGTGTAAAATTGTTAGTCTTCCTTCACTTTCCCACCAACTCAAGAACACAAACACATAATGTTTCCTTTATTTTCTTGTCACTTCTTTACTCTTATTTTCCTTTCTTTAGACTATGGGCTGATTAGTAGATCTACACTAAAAATTTATATGTTTATAAAGACACTGTGGTCAAAAGGCACAAACCTGTGATAAGTTCAGGGGGAGACAATTTTCCATGTGCACAAGCCGTCAAAGCAGCCTCAAGCACAAAAGGAACAGCTTCTAGAATCTCCCAAGCAGGAAGTCCAAGTCGATTAGCACAATCCTCAGGTATGGACCCACACGAATTGCTACTTCCAGATGCACTCAACGCCTGACCAACTTTATTAATATTTCTAAACATCATATTCAGAAGCGCATCAAAAATTTGGTACACAGAAGTACCAGGTTTAAGATCAGATAAGGTTGAAGCGATACACGCTTGGTGTTGCCTATACCAAAATGTTAATTTTGGAAAAGAGTCCAAGAATATTGGCTCCGAGGATGACAAATTACTAAAAAGTCCTCTGCGGGTTTTTTGGTTATTAAGTGGATGATTGCGTGCCAGCAAGAGGAACTCGGGATTTAGCTGAGATCCCACAGGAGTGACATCACCCATTACATGTTCAAGAGGTGGTTGGTGAAATCTCCATAGTTTTAAAAGAAGAATAAATGCATTTGAGAATACAGAAAGGGGAGATAAATGTTCCCCGTTTGGAAGAGTCCAAGAAACTGTGGGTGAACATGATCCAAACACCTCACATATGGGCATTAATACACCAGCAAGATGTGGAGCCTGAAAAAATAACGTGTATTAGAACAAATCCAATGTTGCAGCATAAAACTTGGGAGTAAATTACAAAAAATGGTTCCAGTGGTATGTGGGAAAATTATGGAACTAACCAATGAACTTCAAAAATTACAATTTTACTCCCTATTTTGAGATTTGTTAACGATTTGGTCCCCCTGCTAGTAAATTCGTTAAGCCCCTCACATGCTTTGCGCATGAGTGGCTTTTCTAACATTTCAAATTATCATCATCTTCTACATCTTCACCTTTAAATCATACATCCTATTCCACATTAAATTCATTTTCATCTTCGTCTTCGCCCGTTCGTACTTTTCTTTTTGAAAGATTCAACAACTCTTTTACCCATCTCTTTTACCCAGATTTAGATCCATATTCAAACTTAAATTTCAAATAAAGCTTTAAGAACTGATTTTCAAACAACTATTATTCATCATCCGCATATTTTTCCTGAATTATTAAACGGGTTCCTTACATTTAAAACATAGATAACTTGCATACAAGTTTTTACACAGTATTAGACATATATCGCATTTAGTATTTATACATTCTGGAGGGTCTCTTATGTAACATCAGTTAGTATATATATATATACATGTATCCCTTGTATTCTATTTCACAATAATACAATACGTATTCCTTTATACGGTTCAATTTGGTATCAGAGCCATGTACCCAAAAATCCTACGGTTGCCGCCAACCCTAACACCCTAACACCCCGAACCCCTTTGTCGTTGCTGACCTTTTTTTCCGGCCGCCGCCCCTCTCCAATCTTATTTTTCTCGATGGCACTCCTACAAGCCTTTACTACCCAAGAGAAAACCTCCCATAATCCCCATAAGTTTGCTTTTACCCTATCTCCATCCAATTATGCTTTTTGGAAGACAATGATCCAATCGTTCTTGATCACCACCAACATGTTTGCTATGTCGATGGAATCATTCCATGCCTGCCAGCCACTATCGAACCAGCCACAACATCCGCTGACAAGAATGCCGCTACTGATGATGTTGCTCGTCCCCGTCCCAACCCTAACCACGCGGTGTGGACTACCAATGTTACATGTCCGCATCTCCTTATATCCATAGTTTCTAAAGCCTCCTTCCACCATGTTCAAGGCACCACGGCCAAGGATTCACTGACTTTCCCTTGAACGTGGCTATGCACCACACACCTCCCGTGAATACACTCTCAAAGCACAGCTTATGAAGATTCAGATGGAGGGAGACAAATTTCTCTCCACCTACTTGTCTCGCGCTCAGGGGTATGCTAGTGCCTAGCTAATATCGGTGACCCGTTAAAGACAAAGATCTTGTCATGCTAGTTGTTTCGAGTCTTCATGAGTGGTTCAATTCATAGATACATTAACATAGTGTTGAGAAATCTCACCCAAATAAACACCCACAAACAATTGCAAGACCAATAATTGCAAGAATGATGAAGACAGTAATATTGTGTGATTCACTGCATCTAAGTGACGGGGTACGCCCACGCCCCATGGCCGAACTAAAGAGACTTTTTATTTATTGATTCATAGAATCATAGATTTTGGAACAAAGCTCACGATTACAAAAGAGCTAGCAGAAAAACTAGGGTTGGTGACTTGATCTCTAAGATTGCACTGCAGAACCAGGCCAAGTTCCACCGTTATAGTAGCGATCAAGTCTTCTCAGCAACCATCGTAGTCCATATAACATATATTATATCTCACTATTTTCTTTTTCCTTGTTCCAATAATATGGCAACATCAATTCAAGGTAGAGGCGGGCAAAATGGGCAGGGTGGATGAGTTGGGAAACGGTCAAAATGTGTAATTACATTTTGTGCAGATCGAGTCAAAGCTACAACATGTTTCAAAAAATCATTTTTACAAATAGTTACTATTTCAAATATGAAATATGATTTATGAAAATTAAATTAGATATGATCTAATTCTTTAAATAGAATGATTTTGGAAATTTCAGGCATTGAGGATGCACTTTAAGTGACTTTGATTTGTTCGGCCCATGAGCCCATTTGACCCATTCTGTTTTAAGCTAAGTGTTCTTTATAATACCTTTTTAACTTGTTAGAGATAAAACACAACCATAATCAACAAGCTAGGGTAAACGGGTAAAAAACTAATTTCAAGTCCTTAAGCCAAAACAAGTTAGGGTGTTTAAAGTAGGCTAAAGAGAAAACCCAGCATAAGGAAAACAACAGGAACTCATAAAACAGAGCATAGAGTCAATAAACAAAAGTTCACTTACCAAACCATGTAAAGACAAAATTTGAACACAGTCTATTGATGATATTCCCATAAGAAGAACGTTTAGAAGGGGAGCGTAGACAATCAAATGACTCTCGTTCCCTGAATAATCCACAGGAACTGGAGGTGATAACAGCTTAATAATGAAAAATCCTGTATGTTCCTGTAAACATTTTCAACAAAAGGGTTTAAATATGCAAAAAGTAAGATCTGAAGGAATATAGGTAGCAAACTAGGCAAGTATGACAGAATTGGGTAAAATATAGAATTGGCAAAACAGGAGAGTTTGTAATGAGTCAAGATGATCAATTTTTGGCAATGGGTCAGATTGAAGTGTTTTTAACCAAAATTTGTAATTATTACATAAGCAATTTGCGTGTCAAATGATTAACAAAAGAAGTACAAATTATTTCAATAATAATCTATATTTCTGAGTAAAATGATTTAGTAGGTACTATCCATCAAAATACACTTGGGGTTACTTTTGACCATCCAGCCTATTTGTTGTTTCCTTTAAGCTAATTTTTTTTATTTTACTCGTTTGAACTTTAAGAGATCAAGCATAACATTTGGTCGACCCATTCAAATTCAAGAGTAAATTAATCATTATTGCCAACTGTAAGAAGGAAACAAAAACTCATGAGTGAACCTGTATATTCCACCCACGAGTTAGCGATGCTCCACATAGAACTGTTGCAGCAGAAATCTTCTCTTCTTCTGAGCCATTGATTGCAATTCCGTATATTTTCTCTATTTCTGCTAAGCTTCCATTTATTCCAAAACCTTAAATTCAGTTGCTAAATCACAGCTTAAAATGTAAACACTACACACGGCTATATATTTACACGGTAGTCATGCATCAAATGGTATAAAACTAGGTAAAGGACTATTTGATGTTGCTAGCAAGTCAGAATAATATAGAAGTGGCAGAATGGCGGGTTGGGCAAGTGGGGTCACAGCTAATTTTTGGGTATGGATCAGGTTGGAATAACCCAAAACACTTCAGAGCTCATAATAGGGGTGTACAATAGTTAATCAAGATTGACAAACCTAATTACAAAAGTTATAATATTTCAATACTCAAAAGAAGTTTAAATTTCAAAATAAAATGATCTAGGAGGTTTTATGCATTAGATATTATACTTTGGGCAGCCTTCGAGTCTTTGAACCATTTTCCTTTATGTATTTGGGTGAAGAGATTATTGCAACTGCCGACTTCTAGCCACAATAATCAGTTTTGGTGTTTGGATAAAGTGAGTTTGATTCTGATTGGCAAATTATATAGGGTCAAATAATCAGCTTCAAACAGAAAACAACAAAAGCTATTATTTAAGGAAAATCCAGAAATACTTCTCTAAGAGGTATTTAGTATGTTTAGGACTCAAAGAATGAAATCATTTTCATTCAAGTGAGTTTGTATAATACATGGTAGATCTGCATCTTTTCTGGATTTTTTTTCCGTATCTTTAAGGTGAGCATGAAAATGATGAATATATAAGTTTTTGTTGTTCAATTAATAGATTCTTTGTTGTGCACTTGTGCTTTTCTTTTTGGAAAATTGGAATTAAATAATCCAAGTTATTGGGTATTGGCGGATAATAATCCGAGTTTCAATATTGGCCTACAATAATCCCAATTATTTGGGTCTTGGAATTCATTGGGCCGTCGTTAATTTTTCACTAACTCCGTTAGTTGTGTGTTGACATGGCACATGCCACGTCAGCAAGTGTGATGCCACATCACCTGCCACGTTAGCAAAAATGATGTCACATCACCTGCCACGTCAGCAAGTACTAGCGGAGTTAGTGAAAAATTAACGGCGGCCCAATGAATTCCAAGACCCAAATAATTGGGATTATTGTAGGCCAATATTGGAACTCGGATTATTATCCGCCAATACCCAATAACTTGGATTATTTAATTCCAATTTTCCTTTCTTTTTGCATTTTAGTGCTCTTCATCTTCGGTTTAAAGAACAATAAATGTGTATCTTCACTTGAAGCCATTCCGTCAATTGAACACAAAATCAAGCTAAACAATAGGACTGAAAAACATAAACTAAGTGCAAGATTCATGTCATTCTCATTCCACCCTATAATCAAATCAATTGATTACAGGATAACTATCCAACTTTTTTATCTCATTTTACCATATTTTACCTAACTATAAATTACTGTTTATCAACATTTCATATTGATTATGATTCTATTGTTGAAGAAATATTTATTGAATTACATGATTCTATTATTAAAGAAAGATCCAGTCCCAAATTGATTCCACGATAACTATCCATCTTTTTTATCTCATTTTACCATCTTTTTTACCTTATTCTAAATATTGTTCATCAACATTTCCTATCGATTACAATTCTATTGTTAAAGAAAGATGATTATTGAATTACTTAGAATATGAGGATTCCACCAAACACTCCAGGAGCAGAATCACATCCAAACACCATCTCCTGTGGCGCTTTCTATGACAATTGATTATCAGATTCTAGTTATTCAATATCACATAATCAGTTCCAAAAGGCACATCCAAACACCCCTATAAATTAGAAACCAAGACCTACCTTTATGCAATTTTATTGTTTGTTTGCGTAGAGTTAAAAATACATAATCACTATTTCCTAAGCAAGGGGCAAGCATACCTTGAAGCGGGTGTTGAAACCAAAGTATGCATCATTTGAGAAGTCAAAGGAGACCCCTTCATCAATGTTGACCAGCCAGGCATTTGGCCAGAAATGTTTCGAGGTATTTGGTTACTATGTCCCTTGACATACCCAGGCCATAAATATGTTGATGTGTCTAAAAGATTCCTTGCGATACAAGCTTCCACGATAAGATGCCTCAGGTTTCCAGCTGTGAATAAAAAAAACATCTGACTTAACATCAAGGGTTTGACCATCCGATCCCGGTCTCGATCCCAATACAAAATTCTTAACTTGATAAATATACAAATACTATATCCATAACTAAATAGTAATTATATATATACTGATATGAGGTTAATCCATGTACAGAGATATGGCTTCTAAAGAATATAAGGCTGCATATTATAAATAGCAATAAGACATGAGACATTAAAAAAGTACTTAAGAATACAAGTATCAACGGGTACCAATAAAATAAGACATGAAGACATTAAGAAAAAATGAGTAGCAACCGCAACCATTTACTCTAAAGACTCGGACACAAAAGGTCACATGTTTGATCTCAGTTTACAATCAAAGCACTTATGATAGCTCTTACTTAATTAGACAAGGTAAAATGGGTAGGTCGAGCAGGTTGGGAAACAGGTCAATTTGAAATTGTGTACAGGAAGAGTCACCATCCATACTTTTAGTTATTTGTAGATAACTAGCATGTGAGTATGTTCACAGAAGTGATATCATTTCAACACATATTGGTATAAAATAACTTAGAAGGCTTTATGCATTAAGAATACAAACTGGTTGACTTTTTACCCACTCCACACATTTGACCCTTTTCCTTTCAAACAATTTTTTACCCATTACATAGAACATAACCTCAATTAACCCATTGAAAGTAAATGGGCCAAAATTTTCACATTTAATATTGATGCAAGATAAATACCCCAAAAGGAGTACAGAAGAAACAAAGTAAGAATAAAGAGATTTCTCAATGCATGTAATTTTTGGACTCAAATGACTTGCGAGGATTTATTAACTGAAAATACGATTGGCGTTTCGACCTGTTTCCTTTTAGGCTACTTTTTCTTATTTGAACTATTTGACTCTTTATCGAGAAAAAACTTATTTTTATAACAGCAACACCTGGAATTTTTCTTGGAGAAAATCACCACAACCTTGCAGGGTTTAAACTCACAGCCTTTTGGTTGGAGGTACACCACTTCACCACCAAGATGTCCCCTTGGGGACAGAGAAAAAAAACATATTAACCCATTATAACTTATAAGTAATGGGTGGATACTGCCACCTATTACTGGCAAAAGATAAATACCTCAAATTATTAAAAGGAAAACATAAGAAGCAAAGTAATATTGAAGAGAACACTAACCACAAGTGTTTGGCATATCATTTAAGCTAACACCATCAAGGTAACCATTTCCAACCGATATACCCGAGACAACCATAATAGCTTTTGCAGCTGCTTGATTTGCTATAGAAGCAACTGATGGCGGTGGGGTTAATAAACCTTCAAAATCACCTAACTGCTGTAAACTAGAAACTAGACTTTTGCGGCAGTTTCCAAGAACCTGTGTTTCATTTCCTTGATGCATATGGTTATGATCATTTTCCTCAAGCAGAGTACTCTCCTCTTCATCAATAATATTAACAATGGCAAGAGTTGTTGTGCATAATAGTAAGCATAAACATGTATCAAGGCGAGGTATTGGACCCTCAGCAGCTTCCCCTTCCTAAAGAACCAAATTTAATAGAAAAAACAGAATAACATCAGACAAAGTAAGATGAGCTGGCAATGAAAAGCTACACGTTTGGGACGTCTAGCAGATTTACTATAATGACTTGACTAAATTATCTGGTCATGTTGACTTGACTAAATAAACAAACAACTGGTTATATTTGTAAAATGCATCTTCACACCTGTGTGCTGTTCAGCACACTAGATTATCCCTATTCAAGATCTCAAATATAAAGTTCACAGTTTTATATCTATATCTATATAAATATACACACACACACATACATTTATGGGGAAAGTGAATACGGGGTGGTTATGCGTGCAACTTGGGTGCGAAATCAATCAAAACTATGTCGTTTCGACTAAATCTAACTTCAATTTAATTCAAATCTTTTTATTTAACTATCCTTCAATTTCTCACTTTGATCTTTTTTACTAATCAACCAATTTTATCATTGTACCCAAACTTCTAAATATCATATCACATATTCTCCATCACAAATGGATGACATGGATAGATAAAGCTTTATGTTACAGTGTAAGTTTAATGGAAATCAATTTTAAATTTGGATCTCATGTCATATGTGAATATCAATTTCAGTTCGAAATGCAAACTGGATTAAACAACCTGGATTCCATGAACGAAGATTATTTATAGCTTTGTTCAGAACGTGGTAAATTGATAGAAGAAAATAGTTGAATAAAAATATTTGAACTAAATTAAAGTACGATTTAGTCAAAACGACGTAGTTTTGATTGGTTTGGTGCCTAAGTTGCACGCACAACAACCTCGTATTCACTTTTCCAAATACATAAATAAAACTAGTGGTTTAGAATGGTTCTCTGAAGTTCTCAAAACCAAATGGTTCTCAAATGATCCTCTCCCATACATACATACATATATATATGTATGTATGTATGGGAGAGGATCATTTGAGAACCATTTGGTTTTGAGAACTTTAGAGAACCATTCTAAGCCACTAGTTTTATTTATGTATATAGCCCCTCCATGAATTATAGTCCCCCCCCCCCCCCCTTTTTTTTTGAAATTAGTGGTTGAGATTTGGTTCTCAAAAGTTCTCAAAACAAAAAATTCTCAAATGAACCTAACCCTATATATATGTGTGTGTCTGTGTGTGCGTGTATGTGTGTGCGCAGTACATAAATGTGTGTGTGTTACACATATAGGCTTAGGATCTACTAAGAAGCGTGAAAACAAACTGACTCACTAATTCTGTAACTCTAAGTCATAAATTTGTACATTTAAACAGATTATGAATAAATGTTTAAAAATAGTAAATCAGTTTGCTTCTCGTGTTTCTCATGAATAATTACTTTCTCATATGATCCTGACAATATATATAGGGAGAAAATATATATAACAGACACACATACATACATACTTATATATATACATAATATTTTATATGTATATAAACTGTTATGTGTTTTTACCCTTTGTACAAGCCGTAAAGCTGCAATCCATAAGCCAAGCAAAATATCCTGCCAAGAGGCCCGAGTAATTGCCTGATGAGCTTTCAGGAGATCTAAAAAACGAACCAATTTGTTTAGAGGGCATTACAAATGATATACTTTCTATATGTGAAAATTAAATAGAAGTGTACCGGTAAGAGTTTCAGCTGCGCTGGTAGTAGCCACTACATATCCATCCATAGTGTCTTCAAGGAATAAATCAAGTGGAAGCCAAATAGCCGAACGACTAGCACCATAACTTTGCCCTGCAGATGAAATAAGTGATCCAGTAGCCATTACTGCATGGAACTGTTGCAGGGATACTGTTTTACATTCCTTAGACAGTTGTACATGGTTATCAGATGTTAACTGCAAAAGAGTCTCAGGAGTAATATCTTTCGAATTTCTTAGAGCTGTTGAGTTTCCTACAAGCAGTCTCAAATGATGCATAAAAGATCCCCAGTGTGCAGGCCTAGAAGTATATATAAGCAAACCATTATTAGAAATAGAGAAATAAAAAATATAGATCAGCGATGATCAGTGTCAACCACATAATCAGGAAAGGGACCACGCTAATGGAATATAACTATTAACACTAAAAGCCCCAACGTACAAATATAGCATAGATGCCAAAAAATGGGCAGTTCCTGGTACAGTAATGGGTCAAATCGAATACATTTCCAAGAGCAGAAACTGATTGGTTTGACCTAAAACACTTTCCGTCCAAAACTTTGCTTTCTTTAAACATTTAATGTGTGAAATATGATTAATATAATTTATATTGTTTCAGTAGTAATCTATCTTTTGAAAGAAAATAAAAGAGTGTTATGCGTTAAAATCCACTTTCTTTATTATCTTATCTGTATGAAAAACATGACCTGGATCCACCCATTCATAAGAGAACGAGTCAAAATATAGTAACAAATTTTGGCACTTGTTGCTTACATATTCCGACGTGCCAATTGCAGAATTCTGAAAGTTACTTTATTACGGAAAATTTCTCCAATTATCTCAATGGCTGTTATGGTATTCATTTTGTACAGACCCTGATGATAATCAATTTTATTTTCTCCATAAGTATTATGATCATCAATCTCCATTTCCATTGGTTTGTTTGGCCATGGAGATTTCTTTTCAGGTACTAGTTCCAGTAAGTTTTCATCGCTGAGTGAGGCAGAAAGTAACTCCCACACTACAGAAAATATAAACTCGACCACCACAAGCCCGGGTTCACTTGATTGAAAACCAAATATTTGGTTGAGGTGAAGAGCATCGTCTATAGATTCCATGATCCTGCAATATAGATGAACGAATGTCATTCTTACTATGTTTAATTATATTTTCAAGCTACATGCATATCAACAAAAACTACCTCCCCATTCAGTGCAATCACACGATGAAGATATAAGAGAGATACAATTTTCAATAATCATTTTAAAAAACAACAATAGACACCTCAGAAACTATATCCCAAAAGCAGAGGTCATTTCCAAACCAAATGGAAATAAGAATCTTACTTGTGATAGTTTGGACCATTAACTTCAGGAGCCAATGGAAAAATGTGTCTTTTAAGGAGCTCCAAATAAAGCCTGTAAGCAGCAGGATGGCTTCTTCGACTCGGGATTACTCTACGATAACCAAAAACATTTGAATCGAACAACAATATTTAACAATAATAAATTGTATAAGAACCTTCTGCTACAAATCATGTAGTATGTAAACACAACATTATAAATACCACCAATTATGAACCTCTACCTCTTAACAGGTACCCGCATGTTCTTCTCCAAGCTTTGATCGTAAGCTATACTTCCAGCTAGTATTTGGATGTACATTTCAACTTACTTATCTAATTATCTAGTAAGTAACCTACTTTTGCCTTCTTTTCAGACATCAAAAAATCAATTCCATATTACCTAGAGCAAAACTGATTATTACAAAATCAAGCAGAAATAGCAAGTCTAAAAACAATTTCATAAACAGTTATTTATTACAAAAGACCATCCAATTGAATACCACAAAATTTCAATTTTAGGAAGAAAATTCAAACGCCCCTTATAAATGAAAATTTCCCTTTTTCTTCCATTTTCTGGCAACGCTATTGTGTGCTAGTGGTAAACAATCCTTCATTCATTCAGAACGTCCTAAGCATGTTGATTGTAGTATTGAAGACTGAATTACAAAGTTCAAGTTACTAAATTATCTACTGGTCTCTGTAGAATACACTGCAACTAAATCACAGTTTCAATCACCACTGTATAATCCTCCACGAATAAAAAACATGAACTAATATAGGCTATATAGCTATAATATCGTAATATCCAGACCACAATTACTCTACGATTATAAAATCAACTGAATCAGAGAAAACACGAACAAAACCTGTTAGAGAGAAGCGCGAGAACGAGCATTGGCGGTACAACCCTAATAGACAGCGCTTTTTCGAGAAATTTCCAAGCAATTGGAACGTTATTCGACCAGCAGATGTGAGAAACGAGTAATTCAGCGACCTTCGTTGACGGCATGGATACTCCTGCAGATAATAGCGTGGAAGAGAGCTCGAGCGCCCACATCAACGGATCGGCGCCCTTATTTTGAGCAGATTTTGTCATTTCCATCACTCTGTCCCACATGCTCGTGCTCGCCGGTACGGTAACCGCCATGGTTTGCTCGGTACCGGAGCTAGGGTTTGTTTTCTGATCGGAAGTTTTGAAGGAAAATTTCACGCAAGTGGCAGTGACGAAGGTCGTTGGAGTGTGAGAGGGGCCAGGAAAATTATTAGAAAATTAAATGCACGGTGACCACCGGTGTGGTGGCGGGCGGGGTAGACAGAAAAGATGGCCACGACTGCTGTTACGCGTACAGTTTCTTTTTATCTTTTTATCTTTTAATAACTTTTTAATGGGCTTACCACTTAATCGTTCAAATCCAGACTGTTTGGTTTATTAATTTTGTTTACCACTTAATCTTTAAGAGGTCTAGAAAGTCCAGATGTTTAAGCAACGCGGAACCATCCAGCAAAAAAAAAACGATGGAGAGCACGTTTCTACCCCTCCCTTCGACGCTGCTATACACTGCTCTGGTTGCTCCCTTGTTCATCTCTAGTGATCAATTGCACCTCTCCGGCCGATCCTTTGCTCGTCTCCGGCGACCAATTACACCTCAGACCTAGGCACCTCTGTCGTCCCCTTCCTGCCTCAACCCTATGTTTTCTAGGTTTTCTTTTTCGAAATCGATGGGATTTTTACAAATTGATGTGATTTGATGTTGTAAATATGTGTTTGTTCTTTGTTTAGTGTGGTTTTGATACTCATGATTTGTTAGTTCATTGTTGAATGTGGTGCTTGCTTTAATTTGTTTAGTTTTTGTTCCAAAATTAGGGTTTTTTTTTACATATTAGTGTGATTTGATGTTGTAAATCTATGTTTGATCATTGTTTAGTGTCGTATGATGCTCGAAATTTGTTGTCCTGTAACACCCCAAAATTTTATGACTTGAATTAAATATGTGTGCTATACGTGTTAAGTAGCTAAAACGTATATTGATATGGCTTATGGATTGATAAATGGGTAAAGGATAATGAATTTACAAATGATATACGTATTTATGTTATAAATACCTATGATATATGTGTTAGATAGCCAAACGTGATGAAACGGGTGAAAAATGCATGTTTACCCCTTAACGGGTAATGAATTGATAAAAGATAGGGTTATGTGAATGATGCACGTGTTGATTGATGAAATGAAATAAATGCGTGTGTTTATAACCATGATAATTGATATCATCAAAATGAAATACATGTTTAGAAGTGGTTATGATAGAAATGAATGGTAATCGGAGGAAAATAC
The DNA here is from genome assembly GCA_039602395.1 of Deinandra increscens subsp. villosa. Lineage (NCBI taxonomy): Eukaryota > Viridiplantae > Streptophyta > Magnoliopsida > Asterales > Asteraceae > Deinandra > Deinandra increscens. The sequence goes on from JBCNJP010000014.1 coordinate 3,264,373, forward strand.
CTTTACACAATTGTATTATGTTAGATATATGTGTAAGTATATATATATATATATTTTAATAGCTTAAATGCATGTGAAATATTCATTTGGTGAATATATGCGTGAGAATATGTGTTAGAGTAGTTAAACATGTGAACAATAAATAAAAACGTATCCTTACGTTGAAATAATGGTTAAAATGAATAAATGCATAACGTATACGAGTATTATACGTATTTATATGTATTTATATGAACCCAAGACTTAGAAGTTATTATAAATGTGTCCTAAAGTGATTCGGAGCATGAAATAATAAGTATCTGAAGTAGAAGGACTAAAATGTAAATTTATGGAAAATATATATATAAATATATATTTAATATACGAAAGTATATAAACGTTATCGAAGGTATCCCGAACCCTAAAACTATTAAAATTATGTCCCATGATGTTTTGGAACATAAAATGATAAAGAGATAAAAGTTTGAGGGGCTAAAGTGCAAAATAGCGAAAGATATATATATAAATATAAATATATATATATACGTATGTATATGTGTATCATCGAGCATGTCCCAAGCCTTAGAAACCTTTATAAATATGCCCCATAATGTTTCAAAGCATAAAATAAAAGTTTGGTAGAAGTCTAGGGGTTAAAATGTAAATAAAATATAGAGGGACCAAAACTGTCATTTGCCTAAACTTTCCAGGCGTATCGCGAGCAAGACAGGGGAGAGCGGAGCAATACGCGACCCAGCTCAGGTCGCAGATTTCTCCCTTGGCTCGTTTTTGTCCACGTAACTCGACTTGCAGCTCACGAATTCGGCTATTAGGTGTCGATTTCAATCCATTAGTCCCCATAAACGCGTCTAGAGGCTGAGGCGCATCTGTAGGCTATATATAGAGCTCGAATTCGTCCCTTAATCCTCACAATTTCACCAAAACATCACTCAAAAACCCTAAAACAAACCCAGAACTTCGTCCGAGAAATTCGCGCAAACGGTGAGGAATCAAGAGCTGAATTTCTGTAGTCACCCTTTATTTGGTATGATCTAAAACAATCTCTCTCAGTTTTTGATAATATTGCTTCTAAGTATGATTTCTAACAATGCATAAAAATTAGGGTTCTTGAGCTTGTTTTGCCAAAATCGGGTGATCGGGTTGGAATTAGGGTCTGAATTTTATAGGTAATCCTAAAATAATGTGTTTTAAGAAAGCCCTAAGTTTATTTCATAATTGTAAAAGGTTTGATAAAGGTTTTGTTAACAGGTCAAAATTAGGATTTCCGTAACGTTGTTCTGCCCAAATCGAGTAAATGGTTTTGAATTAAGATTTGATATTTTAAAGCATATTATAAAATGTTATAATGGATAATACCCTAAGATGGTTTTGAATAAAAATGATTTTTGGTCAAGACATGAGAAAAACGGGAAATTAGGGTTTCTAAATAAGATTATTTGAAATAAAATAATCCGGAGGGTATGGGGACTTGATTTTAGTATGGCAACATGTTTACATATATAATAAGTATATATGAAGTTAAAATGAATAAGTATTAAAGTATCAAATATACCGAGTTAATCGAATATTTAGAATTTCGTGCAGACCGGAAGGGTAAGCGCCTGCACACTCGGGTTTCTGGTAAAAGCGAGGGTGTCGCATAAATCCCAACTGGAAATGGCATCTCTCACTGGGCGATCCCGGAGTGAGCGTTTACTTATAGGAATGCGCGTCTTCGTATTATCGTTAAAAGAAAAGAATAACTGCCTAAAGTGCATTTTGGTCATTTTGACATTTAAAAAGGAATGAACTTAATAATTGAATATTATTTAGATAATAAGACGTTAAAATAAACATAGGAAGTGTTTATTATATTAAACCTTGCGTTAACACCATACAATACGCAATTAGGTTTAATTGGAAGGCATAGCGGGGGTTTTGCCTAAATTAACTACTTAAGAGAATAAGGTGAGTTCTATGAGTCCACTCTTTAAATGTTTTAAATGTTTTAAATGTTTTAAATGTTTTAAATGTTTTAAATGCTTTCGGGCTGATATACATACAGATGCTATGAAAATATCTTCAATTGGTTATAACTGAAATATTGTCTGTTTTAACTGTTAGAGTTGTTAAAAGGTTTTTGATTGATATATACGTAAAAAGTTATGAAAATGTTATGGAAATGATTATTGATGAAATACTTTACAGTATTAATCTTAAATGATTGTTGCTTTGAAATATAAGTGAAGAGGTTATGATAATGTTTACGGGTGAAATGTCCTAAACAGTTAAACTCCTAAATTGCTTTAGGAATGATATATATGAGAAATGTTAAGGAAATGCGTTAAAATGCCTTTTACATGTTTTGTGCCAATACACATACGTGAAATGTTTTAAGGCCTATAACTGTTATAAATGATGATTACCTGTTATGAACCGTTTTTGGGAAAGTTATAATAAACGGGTAATGTAAAGGATTAAACTTTTATATAAAGTTTTGAGAAATGGAAAATGTGAATGTTTGGTCTAAGCTTATGTATGTGAATAAGTGTCGAATAAATATGATCTTATTAGCCTTGTTGTGATTGTAAGATGTAATCTATATTGGGAAGGTTCTATATCATATCCGTTTGTATTTAAGGTGTGGTGGACATGTTGCAGTACTTCCTATATATATACACCTGTAATACAATAGGAAATGTTATAGAATCAGTCCAGTGTAGTTTTCACTGAAGTTTAACTTGTAACACCCGTATACAATCTGATGTCAAACATAACATTTTATAACATTCAAGGTTGGTCCCAGAAAAGTTTGTTCAAAATTACATGATTATTAACCCTACAACCCGACACTTGGGATTAGCTTTTACAAAATATATCATTTATATAGTACTAGCCTTCACAGGTTGTTAAACAACATTTACTAGAGTTATAAACAAAATACGGTACGGGTCATTAGCCTTCACGTGATCGGTTCTTCCAAGTCTTGATGAGCATCCTTTAAGCCTTCCCCTTACCTGCAACATACTCACATTCAATAGTGAGTTTCTATTGCATAACCATTCATTACAATATCAAATGATGGAGAAAATGATAAAAATCTGGTTTTTCATTCTGGGGCGGTACGCCCAGAATAATTAATTCCTGGGCGGTACGCCCAGGACCCTTTTTGACAGAATGTTGGCTATTTTCGGCCAATTCTATACTTAGCCAAATTTTTGGCTTTCTTACACAATTTTGCCCAGATTTTCCAACCCAACTTTCCTACCTTATAACAAGTGTTTCAACACTTATAAATTGACTCTAAATACAAGTTTTAGTCATTTACACATACCTTGGTCGATTACCAACCCAATTTGCATGAACGGAATCCATCCGACCCATTTGACCCACTAAGGAATCTCTTGTGACAACCATCAAGGATTGTCATCCGGAATTCACCCAACACATGTAATTAATGATGCAACGCATCTTATATATGTTTTTGAATTGCAAATCCCACATTTTTACCGGCTTTTGATCGAGTTTGATGAGATTTTGTTACTTAATTGCTTATTTGGTGAAATTCAGGAAATCTGGTGATGGTGGGTTGATTTATGGTGATTCGGGCGAAAACGGAACGTGAATCGGAGTCCGGGAGAAAAAAGATAGATGATTTTGAAATTTTGCTACAGCAGCCGATTCGCGGACAGCCACTCCCACACATTAATTTTAGCTGTCCGCGAGTTTTTGCTTGGAAAAGAAGAAAAGTGTAAGTCGCGGACAGCCATTCCCTTGTCTGAAATTCTGGCTGTCCGCGAGTTTTATTCCCAGAAATCAGTTTAATGATTTTCGCGGCCAGCTAATCCCAGAAATACCTTTTTGGCGGTCCGCGACTACTGGACAGTCGGCTAAAAATTCTAAAACGGGTATTTAAGCATTTTTGGAGCCTAGGGTTCAGGAGATTCGACCAGAGAGCACGTTTTTGAGAGATCTTCGAGATTAGAGGTCAATTTTGAGCAATCAAGGGCCGGATTGAAGATTTTGAAGCTTAGATTGAAGATTTGAAGGCTTCGGTTGGAGATTTCTTCATCTAAATCGGTTTCTTCTTCCTTGTTTTTGATTGTTTGAACATGTATTCCTAGATTCTACTGATTTCATGATTAGATACATGATTTGTGGCTGATTTCTCATTTATCACCTAGTTTAGATGAAGCTTTACCCATTTTGACTTTTCGGTTTGACTTTTCAACATGAATTTGTGATTTTTGCTCATGATTCTAGTTTTGGTTGATTGATATGATCATGTGTGCTTGATTAGCTGCTGTTAATGATGTATTGTGTGGACTAATTGATAGGGATTGTGGAATTGCAACCATTATTAGTTAGTTTATTGTTGATCCTTAGACTAGAATTGGTTTTTGGGTTGATGCATGATCCGGAGACCTCCTACATGATGATATATCATTGATTAGTGGCTGATCTTGTGTGCATCCATTTGAGGTTGACTTGACCGAGTCGTTTCTTATGCTAGTTATTGTCTAGGCATTGTTTAGTAGGTTAGATTGCTTGTGACCGCAAGATTTGACCCTACTTATTCGTGTTTAGAGGTTTCTAGGTCTCAGGTAATCGAAATTAGAATCATTGCATGTATTAGGATTCATTTAGAGAGACCTCTCTTGGTGTTTCCCGATTTATGTGTGTTTTGCTCGTTTTGACTGAAACTGTGAAACCGTTGTGCAAATTCACATATTATGCTATCTGTGCTTCATTTAGAATCGTCTGATCATCCGGGATGTGTCTATAGTCCTCCTTGGTTGGATTATTCTCATTTGGTGATAGTTTCATGTTGATAGGTCTTGCCGGGGGTCTTACTTGGGTTTAGTGGATTCTAGGCTAGGTGATATCTCTCTCATTCTGTTTCTCTGTCGTTTGCTTTGTTTGCTGCTAGTGTTATTGCTTGCTTAGTTTGTTTATTTCAAATCATTCCAATTGCATCGGTTAAATATTAGTTATGATACATTATCGGGAGTCTGATTACGCGTCCGTGGATTGATACTCGGTACTTATTGATACTATATTGCATACGACGGGTACGCTTGCCCTAGTGTGTGGTTTGGTCACTCAGTATTTACCATTTTTAACTTGACCGTTTTTATATATCCAAATTGACACATCAAGTTTTTGGCGCCGTTGCCGGGGACGCGTCAGCTTTCGAGACCTATCAGAGCTAGTAGTTTAGCTATTTACTTGTTTTCTATTACTTGTGTTATTTGCATGTTTCTAGTATGTTTGCTTATTTCTGTGTTTGCTTTCGTGTTAGTTAGTTTTCTTTGCTGCAAATTTCATGGATTGGTACTTCGAGCAACATTATGAGAGTTATCGTGTGCGGTGTGATTTATGTGGGGAACCCCATCATGCACGATTTTGCAATTATTCTGTGGGGCCTCCCACCGATTACTATAGTTATTCTCCGTCACCCGCATACAACTTTGGAGTTAGCGAACAAGCCCCAACTGAGGATAACAGCATGAAGAATCTAACAGAGATGATGGCGCAACTCATACAACAAAGTCAAAAAACAGCTCAGCAGAATGAGGCTCGGTTGGCAAAGAACGAACATGATATAACATTACTTGCCAAAGAGTTGAGCAGTTTGGGAGCTCGTGCCCTTAATTTAGGGAGAACTGTTGGTGAGCTCTTAGAATTTGTTTCTGAGAGCCAGCAGGTTTATGAGGAGAGTGATGATGAGCAGGAGATTTTAATGGATGAGTTGCAATCGAGGCTAAGCCCAACAAGTACTACACATGTCCCACCTCCACTTCAGCTCGAGATCAGTCATGATGAGCCACACTTAGATGATATGATGCAGGAAGATCAAGCTCCACATGATTTATGCTCACATGATGCATTTGATGATCAGATGTTAGAGGAATTTGGAGACGATTGGCTAGCCGTGCCACTCGTGGTTGAGAATTCTGATACTTTTGATCCAGATAGGTGATCTCGAGGAGCTGGAGGCCATGCTATATGGAGGGCCATGTATGGAAATTAAGAAGGAATCATCACGTGAGGATAAGTTAGCCG
>JBCNJP010000014.1:3270917-3288502 GCA_039602395.1 Deinandra increscens subsp. villosa
GAAATTGTTGAAAGGTTGAATAAAGTTTTAACTAATGTTAAAACTGAGTTTTAGAATGTTTGGGTTAATAATGTTAACCGGGTGAAACATGGAGGACTAAAACTGTAAATGTTCTATTTGAAATCAAATTTCCGTTAGAAAGTTAGTTAGGATCTGTGTGTTTATATTTGTGTAGTGCGATGTAAATCCAATCGAGTTTAATAATACATGTTTCATTCCAGTTTCATTAATCTTTCTCTTTGATTCATTTTCAATTCGATTTGTGTTCTTTATTTGGTATCAGAGCGTGATGGTAGCTCCGATCTCGTGTGTCGAATTGAATCGCTTTTCTAATTGAGAGCTGAAAGGGGATCAGTTGATCTCCGGTGAAGTTCCGGTACAATTCATCGATTTCTAACATCTCCAAGGCGGCCATCACCTCAACGGCCAAGAAGTCCGGCCATGGGAGACGCTGCAGGCGGCGGCAATCGTCAGGTGATTCAAGAGAAGTATACAACTATTCCATTGCAATGTCCCCTACTGAATCAGACGAATTACTCGGTATGGGCAGTGAAGTTAAAGGCGATCTTCAACGTTCACGGTCTATGGGAGGCAATCGCACCTGCAGAAGGGGCAGAAGTTGATCCTAAGAAGAATGCAGCGGCAATAGCTTATCTGTTTCAAGCATTACCAGAGGAGATGGTGATCCAGGTTGCAAATCAGGAAACGGCAAAAGGTATTTGGGATTCTATCAAAACTCGGATGTGTAGGTGTTGATAGGGTGAAAAAGGCTAGGTTACAAACTCTGAAATCTGAGTTCAATTCACTGAAAATGAAGGACAGTGAAACAGTTGATGAGTTTTCAGCCAAATTAAGTACTCTAGCCACCAGATCAGCCGATCTTGGATCTCCAATTGAAGATTCTAATCTTGGTCAAGAAGTTATTGGAATCTGTACCTGAGAGATTCATTCAAATTGTTGCTTCAATTGAGCAATTTATGGATCTTGAAACCATGGTGTTCCAAGAAGCTGTGGGCAGGTTGAAAGCCTTTGAGGAAAGGGTTGGCATGAAACAAAAGGTTGCATCAGTAAAAGATCAAGAACTACTTCTTAGTTACTCAGAGTGGCAGGCAAAGAAAAAGGATTCTAAGGCCAAAGGTAAATGGGACAAGAACAAAGGTAGTAGGTCTCAAGATGGGGAGAGTAGATTTGATGGAAAAGGGAAAAATGGCTATAAGGGCAACTCTGGAAATAAAAATCAAGAAAATAGGCCAAAGAAGGATAATGTCACACCCAATGTTCCCGATTTCGTGGGCGTGTGACGTCATGGGGTCATAGTCGTGGATACAAGGAACGACCTCTATCAGTTTTGTTTACGTTTGAAAACCAAGTATGTTATCAAAGTTGCAGCAGATTGTATAAAAGATAACATTGTCTTACAATACTGAAATGAGAACGTTACGATAAGAAATACGATTGTTCGTGGTTTATTTAGATAGTAAGAGGTGACCATGACTCCATTCCTAATGCAGGCCCTGTTGTTTGACAGACTTCTCATTTGCACACCGAGAGCGATCTTAGTTACCTGAGAAATACATGAGTTTGAAAGGGTCAACGTAATGTTGGCGAGTTCACAGGTTTAGGACTCTACAAAAATGTATTTGTAAATCAGTTGATGATATACAAGATATTATAACGGTTTTACTCGTCGTTGCATTGATCTACTCGTTCCTTGATTTCAAACACTAACAGATTTACCCACCTATGGTAACTTCCCCTTAGAAATACCAATGGCGTAGAATAACTGACATGTACCCCCAGACGTGTATGCATGGAGTCAGAACTGGAGCGACCAGATAGGGCAGGGGTGTCAACCCAAATAGATCTATTCACTAGTTATCGTTTCGTTACAGGAACTAATTGAAATCAATTGTTGGTGGGATTTGTAGCAATAAGTTGTATAACAAATTACTATGAAGGGGTATGAAAGAACAAATAATCAATAAGGCGTAACAGTTGTACCATAATATCAATCAGATGTTTGGATGGACGGTCATATTTATTGTCTAAAAGTATATTAAAATAGTTTAAAGTGTGTTTGTCTGTTTCATGATTCTTCCCAAAAGTATTTAAAATAGTTTAAAAGGAAGACTTTGTATACAATCAAAAGAATGTATAAAGTTTGGTGTTTCATGTATTTCTCCCCCATTGATAAAATAGTAAAGGAAAAGGGGCCGTGAAACTCACCTGTTCCAGGTGAATGATCGTGATAGCTGATACGAGTTGTAAGTAACCGATGTCCTAATATTGATAATAATAATAGACACGATTTAGTTCATTGGTTCGGTTTGAATAACGTTCAGTTACCCAATGATCCTGGTCGAGTCTTGACAACTTACTCCCGTTTGTAATGTTTGGAAAACCCGTTCGAAATGTTTACTTGTTGTATAAATATTTGGAAAATTGGAATAGAATAATCCCAACTTTTGGGTATTGGCCTACAATAATCCCACTTTTCAAAATAATTCACAACGGTCCCAACTTTCATCTAATTTATTTCTAATGGACCTGCCGTTAACTTTTTTTAACTCCATTAAGTGTATCCTTACGTGGCATGCTGACGTGTATTTTTTTTAGTTTGTTTTAAATTTTTATTCCATGTCATTTCCATGTCATAATAACCTTTTATTATCAATAAAAAAAATCAAGTTTTATCTCCTAAAAAATCCTGGATCAGATTCACCCTCTCCAAATTGAATCACGGATCTGCTATCTGAATCTGGAATCGAGATTTCTAGGGTCACCACCGGCTGGTTTTCAGCTCCTAAAACGTGATTAGTCTTCGGATTTGCTGAAATCTGAGACGCGAGTAGCGATTATTGAGTCGGCGGAGGAGGTGCTAGCGATTGGAGGTTCGAATGCCTTGGTGGTTGGAGATTTATAGGTTGTCGGAGGTCTCAATGCCGATTTGAAGATTTCTCAGGGTGTCCGGGGTTCAGATTTGGTGATTGAAGCTACTCAGGTCGCCGGAGTCTCATCGATTGGGATTGATACGAATGTTGAGACTTCTTCACCGGCTGATCTGAGTGTAATGCCGGTTTTTGATTTGCCGTCTCAAGCGACTATTGCTCAATTTGTAGAGGAATCGCCGGCCAGGAACACTCGTTCTGCTGCTGCTAAACGGAAAAACGAACATCGATTGCTGGAGGATAATGGCTCGTTGAAATTGACTCGTAGAACGCGTACTCCGGCCAGGAACACTCAATTTGTGGAGGAATCGCCGGCCAAGAACACTCAATTAGCCAAAATCATGGATCTGCTAGATCTGAATCTGGAATCGAGATTTCTAGGGTTCGTATTATTAGTAACGAGGATTCAATTTGGGGAGGGTGAATCTGATCCAGGCTTTTTTAGGAGATAAAACTTGATTTTTTTTAATTGATAATAAAAGGTTATTATGACATGAAAATGACATGGAATAAAGATTTAAAAAAAATTAAAAAAAAATACACATCAGCATGCCACATAAGGATACACTTAACGGTGTTAAAAAAAGTTAACGGCGGGTCCATTAGAAATAAATTAGATAAAGTTGGGACCGTTGTGAGTTATATTGAAAAGTGGGATTATTGTAGGCCAATACCTAAAAGTTGGGATTATTCTATTCCAATTTTCCTAAATATTTAGACTTGCTATGATATTTAAAACAATAAACATGTGGATAGATGTAAATAATTATTAGTCTAATAATTATTCAAAGATTTGTGAGAATATATATGAACATATATATTTATTTTAGATCTCAAATATTGTGATAAATAATATGTATTATTTATTCCATTGTTTGTTTTATATTTGGTCCTACGCTCGTAGTTCATCGTTAGATAGCTACGCGTATAAGTTACAAGTTATTATTCAAATAATTGTTATAACTTGTGTAAGAAAACGTTGATTGCTTTAGTCATAAGGAAGTTAATAACTATACGATGGAATTTTGATGAAAATAAAGTTAGTTTAATTATTTTCGAGTTCGAATGCATATATATTTGGTGAAAAGAAATGTTTTATTTTCCTTGAATTTGTGTCGTTGGAGGTGGCGGTTGAAGGTGGCGGCGGTGGCAATCGGTGTTGGTGGCGGTGGTTGATGGCGGTGGTGGCGGCAGTTGGTGATGATGATGATGGTGGTGGCGGTCGTCGATGATGAGGATGATGGTGGTGATGATCTACGATGATGAGGATGGTGAGGGTGGTGGTCGACGATGATGATAATGGTGGCGGTGGTTGAGGATGGTGGTGATGGCGGTGTTCGATGATGATGATGATGGTGGAGGTTGGTGATGGGAAAGAGAGAGCCGAGAGGTCCAGTGGCGGTGGCTCGGTGATGGTTGGCGTCGGATCTGCGACGGCAGATAGGGAGGTGGCGGAGCTTCCAGCGGCGGCGGCTGGGGTGGTGTTTGGCGTCGGATATGTGATGGTGGCAGGGAGGGGCGGCGGTGGTCGGCTGATCGGCGACAAGGGGGAGGCTGCGGTGGGTGGCCGTTTGTGAAGAGAGGAGGAGAAGGTGGGGGGGGGGGGGGGGGGTTGAATCGGAGGTTGTGTGTGGATGTGGTTTAGATGGTATGGTGCACATGTCCTTTTGACATGTGAGAATATCTCTTGCAAGATTTTTTGACAACTCACTAACCATGGTTAGTTTAGAGTTAAATCTTGGGTTAAGGGGTATGGTTAGAGATATTTAGGTAGTTTAGGTAATTAGGTGGTATTAGTTTTATAAAAACTAACGACTTTACCCGGATATTTTATAAACTACAAAATATAAAATGTAGTGTTTCTATAAAATAATCAATAAAAAGTTGACGGAAACTTTAAATGGCCGAAAATTGTAAAAACGGTTGTCGGGCCGGTATAGTTCGTGTCGGGCCGGTATGCGGGGCTTTCTCCGATTTTCGCGCGGTTTGTTTCGTTATTCACCGAAATTAGTCGGGATCGATACGTTTGAGTTTTAAATAGTCGGTTGACTCGTCGGGTCATGTTTTGGGCTCGGTTTGTTCGTTTTGTGTTATTGGGCCGAGTCGGGTCCAATTCGGTATACGGGCGATTCATACCGAATCGTCCTACCGTTTTAGTCGAGACAGGTTTCTAAAATAATTATGAGGCTTCAATATTGTTAAACAATTATTGTTTTGGTCGTAAATTAATTATTTAGAAATTTTAGTTTTTATTTATTTTATTTGCTCGCATACCGCGTTCAAAAAATAAATAACTGTTTTGATCCACTTTAAGCTCGAATATTTTACGGTGTTAAAACTAACTAAAATTTTAAATAAAACGTTAACTCAAAGACTTTGTCGAGTGTCGGTGTGACTTCTCACGACACTGTTTCGGTAAAATATAAAAGTCGTTTTATATTTTTTTTTTGTTATTACAGTTCCATCGATCTCGTGGTGAACTTTTGATTTTGGTATGGGTTTGTTCTTCTAGTACGAACGTGGGAATTTGTCAAGGGTGGACGTTTACGTGCACAGTATTTACTAATAATACTACTAGTTCAAGTTAGGCACATGTATATACGTATATATAGTCAAAGTATACGTTTGACCCGGTATTTTCGGGCGGGTTGTCACAGATAAGTCCAAGATTAGGTGCTTCAAGTGTGACTCACTGGGACATTATGCCAGTGAATGTCATAAGATCAAAGTGAAGAGTCAAGAGGCTAATCTGACACAGGACTTAGAAGATGAACCTACATTGCTAATTGTTGAGATGAGTGGTGACTGCAAGGAAGAAGTGTACCTAAATGAGACTAAAGTCATACCAGAAAGGTTCTCAGGAGCAGAAGATCAAGAAGGAGTTACTTGGTTCTTGGATAATGGAGCATCAAATCACATGACAGGTATGATATCACACTTTTCTACTCTTAACAAGAATATATGTGGTAATGTCAAATTTGGTGATGGGTCAAGTGTAGAAATAAAAGGCAGGGGGTCTGTTATTCTACAAGGGAAAACATGTGGTCAAAGGGTATTGACTGATGTTTACTATATCCCAAATTTGAGAAGTAGCATATTAAGCTTAGGGCAAGCAACTGAGAAGGGGTGTGAGGTCATAATGAGAGATGATTGTCTGTGGTTATATGAGGAAAACAAGAACCTGTTAATGAAGGTGAGAAGATCACCAAATAGGCTCTATAAAATTAGTTTGAAAACTGGTTCTCCTGAGTGTTACTTAGGTAATGTAGAGGATTGTGACTGGCTGTGGCATGGTAGATTAGGCCATGTTAACTTTCAGGCCTTAGAGGAAATGACTAGGCAAGAAATTGTGACAGGAGTGCCTAGGATTAAGAATTTATCTCAAGTGTGTGATGCCTGTCTGGCAGGTAAACAAACAAGGCAGTCATTTCCTAAAGAGTCATCTTATAGGTCTAAAGGTCTTTTAGAATTGGTCTCAATGGACTTATGTGGGCCCATAACACCAGCCACAAGTGCAGGGAATAGGTACATGATGCTTCTTGTAGATGACTTCTCTAGGTTCATGTGGGCTTATTTGATTAAAGCTAAGGATCAGGCATATGATGTGTTTAGAAGATTTAAGGCAGAAGTAGAAGGCAAATTGGGAACAAAGATTAAGTCACTAAGATCAGATAGGGGGGGGGAGGAGAATTTACCTCTAAGGAATTTGAATCTTTTTGTGATGAAAATGGGATAATTAGGCAGTTGACAGCACCTTATTCTCCTCAACAAAATGGAACTGTAGAGAGGAGAAATAGGACCATTCTCAATATGACAAGAAGTGTTCTAAAAGCTATGGATGTCCCTGATGAGTTTTGGGGTGAAGCTGTTAGGCATTCTGTCTATATTCTCAATAGGTTGCCTACTAGAGCTTTAACTAAGACTACACCTTATGAAGTTGTAAAAGGTAGAAAGCCTAACTTGCAGCATTTAAGGGTTTTTGGATGTGTTGGACATGTCAAGATTGTCAAACCTGGGCTTAAGAAGCTAGAGGATAGGAGTGTGCCTATGCTCTACCTAGGTGTTCAAGAAGGAAGTAAGGCTAGTAGGATGTATGATGTGAACAATGAGAGAATTGTGATTAGCAGGGACATTAAATTTGAAGAAAATAGAAAGTGGAACTGGAAACAACCCAAGGTTAATGGTATGGAAAATAGTGGTTATCCTGATAAGGGTGCTATAGTGAGTGATACTCAAGAAATGGTTCATGAGTATGATAGTGATCAGTTATCTGATCTTGAAGATGTTCAAGAGGGTAATGAGTCTGAAGGAAATGACCAGGAAGGTCCTAGTCATGAATCAGCAGAAACTAGTACCCAGGGGCAAAATGGTCAAACTAGAAAGTCTTATAGGCAAACTAGAGTTCCTTCTCATTTAAAGGACTTTGTACTTGACAATAGACTTAAGCAACTGGAACATAGGCAGCAAGTGTGTGATCATATTGAATTAATGTTAGCACAAGAAGAGGAACCTATAGTTTTCAGAGATGCAATTAAGAACCCTGAGTGGAAGAAGGCTATGAAAGAAGAGATTAGTGCTATAGAAAGGAATCATACCTGGTATCTAACTGACTTGCCAAAAGGTCATAAGCCCATAGGTCTTAAGTGGTTGTATAAAATTAAGAAGGATGCTAAGGGTGATATTACTAAATATAAGGCAAGGTTAGTTGCTAAAGGCTATGTTCAGCAATTAGGAATAGACTATGAAGATGTGTTTGCACCTGTTGCTAGAATAGAAACTATTAGGTTACTTCTGTCATATGCTGCTATGTTGGATTGGAAAGTCTATCACTTGGATGTGAAAGCAGCCTTCTTACATGGAGATCTTAAGGAAATGGTGTTTGTTAGCCAACCAGAAGGATATGTCAAGAAGGGTCAAGAGAACAAAGTTTATAGACTTGAAAAGGCTCTTTATGGGTTGAAACAAGCTCCTAGAGCTTGGAATCTCAAGTTGGACAATGTTCTAAAGGAGTTAGGCTTCAAGAGATGTAAGCATGAATCTGCAGTATATTTCAGGATTAGAAAAGGAGAAAGGTTATTCTTGGGAGTGTATGTTGATGACCTTTTAATAACTGGGAGTAATCAGTCTGAGATAGATAGCTTTAAGAAGGAGATGCAGAGCAGATTTCAAATGACTGATTTAGGCTTACTATGTTACTACTTAGGAATAGAGGTTGACCAAAGGAAAAATGGTATAGTTATTAAGCAGGAAGCTTATGCTAAGAAATTGGTCAAAATTGCAGGGTTGGAGGAATGTAATTTAACTAAAGTTCCTATGGAATTTGGTTTAAGATTAAGGAAAGAAGAGGGAGGAGAGGATGTGGAAGCCAGTCTTTATAGGAAATTAGTTGGATCCCTTAGGTACTTGACCCAAACCAGACCAGACTTGTGTTTTTGTGTTGGTTATGTTAGCAGGTTTATGGAGCAGCCTAAAGAAGATCATATGAAAGCTGTGAAGCAAATAATCAGGTATATCAAAGGCACAATGGGTTATGGGTTGAAGTATGGAAAGTCTGTTCTGCAGGGGCATTTTGGTCAGAAATTGATTGGGTACTCAGATAGCAATCATCTTGTCAATAATGAAGATGGAAGGAGTACTTCAGGCAATATATTCTTTTTCAATGGAGCTGCAATTAGCTGGTACTCACAAAAGCAGAAGATTGTCACATTATCCTCATGTGAGGCAGAGTTTGTAGCTGCCAATGCAGCAGCCTGTCAAGCTGTATGGCTTAGGAATTTATTAGAAGAATTGACAGGATCTAGACAGGAGGCTGTGGCTTTGAAGGTTGATAATAAGTCAGCTATAGCCCTCATGAAAAATCCAGTTTTTCATGGGAGGTCTAAGCACATTAACCTTAGATATCACTACATTAGGGAATGTATTGAGCAGAATCTGATTATGGTTGATTTTGTTGGAAGCAGTGAGCAAAAGGCTGACATTTTGACTAAGGCATTAGCTAGGACAAGGTTTGAAGAGATGAGGTCCTTGCTAGGAGTTAATGAGTTTTAATTGGTTGAATGGAGTTCTGTAAATTAGCTTCTTGATCAAGGGATTTTGGCACACTAGTGTGAGTACATCCATTGGATCACTACCACATGGTGTTAATGCTAATTTGTCTTGGTTATGAAGTGAAATCAGACTTGTAAATTGGAATGAACTGATTGGATTTAAGGGGGAGAATGTTGAAAGGTTGAATAAAGTTTTAACTTTAATGTTAAAACTGAGTTTTAGAATGTTTGGGTTAATAATGTTAACCGGGTGAAACATGGAGGACTAAAACTGTAAATGTTCTATTTGAAATCAAATTTCCGTTAGAAAGTTAGTTAGGATCTGTGTGTTTATATTTGTGTAGTGCGTTGTAAATCCAATTTGAGTTTTATAATACATTTTTCATTCCAGTTTCATTAGTCTTTCTCTTTGATTCATTTTCAATTCGATTTGTGTTCTTTAGAAATAACTAAACCAAATGAGTAACTAATGATTCGATGTTAAATAATGGAGCTAATCTAATAAAAACACTTTAACAATAACTTTTGTATTTTTTATGGGTGATATCGTAATATCTTATATGTTGGAAACGTTTTGTTATAATTTCTATAAATAATCGACCCGTTTGTTAGCAAACGGGTCAAAGTTGTAACATCTACTTGACAGAACCTTATATAACTCCCACAGGTCGCTGTTAGTGATGAGGGGAAACAGCGCTGACACGGCTAGACACACCACGTGCCAATCTCCGGCTAAGCGAACCAGCATCACATTTTTCAAAATCTACAAAAAGAACTCGTCAATAACCGGTGAAACGACTGTTTTCCAGCCTGGCGGCCCGACACCAAATGTATCCCTCAACGACCATAAACCGATGAATTTTGTCTCCCCATGGGACGAAGCTCTAGGTGCATCGCAACTACTAATGTTAGCCCCTGTCTGTCCAGTGGTCCTAACCCCAAGACGTCAGTTACCTCATGGTGGCACCGGGGTTTCCTTTAACAACTAATCTTGCTTTATAGGCAGAGATGGATCCATCTAGATGATACTTTTTTTTAAAAGCCATTTGGATCCGATGCGTTTCTTTCCCTAAGGTAGATCAGTTAACTCCCAAGTTCCATTTCCCATTATTGAATCCATTTCATCATTGATTGCTTCCTTCCACAATGGAGCATCTCTTGATGAAATGGCCTCACTATACATTTTAGGATCATCTTCCAAGTTCATGGTGAAAATGACCTGACTCGTGACTTTCTTTCGCGTTCCTTCAACTAGATAAGAAAGAAAATCATCATCGAAATTCTTTTCTTTTCTAGCTCTTGTACTTCTCCTTGGTTCTTCAATAACCGGTGGGGTATGGACTATTTCTCGAGAAGTACTGGGGTTTGAAGTGAGGTTTAAGTTTTCAACATCTCAGGATTCTACGACTATTTCTGATTCGTCATCCAAAAGTTGGTAAGCCTTGCTATTTGGAGTATATCCAATGAATGTGCTTTTCATAACTCGAGCTCCGAGTTTGGATCTCTCAGGATCAAGTGTTCAATAATAAGCAACTCGACGACGACAAAAGTCACCCAACAGAAGCAACAGATCGACGGTGAGGTAGCGACGCAAAACTACCACTCATCCAGCCACCGAAGATTAAACTCGGCGACGACGAAAGTCACCTAATAGAAATAACAGATCAACAGTGAGATAGCGCCGCAAGTGGCTTCTCTTTTCTTAAAGAGAAATTTATCCGTATCTAGAGAGGCAGAGAGAGAAAAGCCCACAAAAAGAATAGAACGAAAGTAAAAGGAATGTGTCACCACCCCACTAAACCAATAAGATATTAACATGTAGTAACCACCCCACTAAACCAATAAGATATTAACATGTAGTAAACGATTACACATGTAGCCATCTAATTGGCTTAAACTAAGTAAAGTGAATCATAGACACCTTCCAACAATTAACAATTTTGTTATATTATAAATTTGTTACTATGTATATGACTATATATTATACATTCTATCATTTATCCCCACCTCCCTCTCTAATCTAAAATCTCCGACGTAAAATCCCGACTACTCTCCGACTGCCTTCGGCCGTCACTTTCTCTGGCCGGAAGTCTAACGACGTTTTCTTCCGGTACCATAAACCTAGAGGTGAACAGAATGGCGTCGGAATCCGGCGTTTCTTCATCCTCCGATCATGCCCCTTCGTTATCACCGATCGATGAACTCGCTAAGGACGCGATCATCTCCTGGTTCTGATGCGAGTTCGCAGCGGCGAATGCGATAATCGACGCACTGTGTGGCCATCTGTCGCGGTTAGAGAGCCGGAGGTGCGAGTACGAGCCGGTGTTCGCCGCTATACACCGCCGGCGCCTGAACTGGATCCCCATTCTTCAGATGCAGAAGTATCATTCGATCGCTGACGTCACTCTCGAGCTTGATAAAGTTGCAGACGAGAAGGCGAGATCGAGAGGATTCGAGAAGGTTGAAGAAATTGAGATTGTTCGTTCGACGGTGAAACAGACGCGCCGTGAAGGTTCGGAGGAGGAGTCCTCCGATCGCCGTGGAAATGGTGTAGATGAGGCGGTTGATTATCGTTCTACACGACTCGATTCGTCAACGAATGAGATAATCGATGCAGGTAACAAAAATTATTCTCGTCACGTTTTCGTTTTCGTTTAATTGCACTAATCTGCCATTAATTTTCAGTCCTCTTTCTCCGTTTCTCATTTTCCGTACACGAGTAATGAGTTTCTCGTTTTCTGCCATAAAATTCTGCCTGTAAAATGTGCTTGAACAGTTAAACATATGATCGCTTCGTGAACTTCATTGAATTTGCTTATTGATCTGTTTATTTACATCAGATTCTATATCTGATTATCTTCAACATTAGTTTTTCGTTTGGGATCTGATTATCTGAAATTTGTGAAGGAACAGTTTATGCGTTCACGCAAACTTTCCTTCGTCGGAACTGAGTCAATTGCCGGAATCGGAAAAGTTTAACAGGAAATTCACCTCAGTTTGACATTTTCCCGAGGAAAAAAGTTTCTGGAATCTGGAGGTTGGATTTCCATAAACCGCCTTTCGATATTGGTATAGCTGACCGGCGCTCATAAGGACTAGACCCTCCACTTTTCTCGAGACGGGTGTTCAACTTTTCCGAATTTATGGCAATTGCAGACCATTCACATTTTTTTTCCCGTCACAACCTAATTTTTAAAAACTTATTTTATATTCATTCTCAATTCCCATACCCTATTAATTGAACATTGAATAGTATGACATTTTAACAAAATGATAAATAAATTTAAAAAATAGTATTCTTAGTTAAATTATAAGAATGATAATCAGAAAGTGTACTCGGAACTGTAAACTAATTTAGTTTTTGTTAACTAAATCTCTTTAGCTCTTTTTTATTCTTAATGGCTGAATGTTGAAGTCTAGTTGATTGTAAAATAAATATTTGAAGTAGGTAATTAGTGTAAAAGTTGTAGTTTAAAAAAAATCTAGTTTTTATCATAGAAAATTATCAAAAGTTTTATATAAATTGAGAGCAACCACGTGATTCCTAAAATTATAAGGATAGAACAACAATTTCCAGTAAAATCTCATTTCAAAGAGTAAGGTTTGGTAGGGATGAGACGAAGTCAAACCTTACCTCCATCTTATGGGATGAAGAGGTTTCTCCCTGAGAGATCTCCGGCACAGAAAAGCCAATTTAATTAAAAAAATGGGCAAAACGAGTTGGAGAGCAAGGAATAGATCGATAATGCAATAGCAAACGTGATGATACCAAAGTATAATAAAAGGCGGCAAGAATATGCACCTAAAGCATGAAGAAGCTATGTTTAAAGGCACACATAATACTAAAGACACATACTAGTAAAGACCCGCTTTTATTTAAATGCAGACATGAAGCCTTCTACCAACCATTCTACGATTAAAGACAAACTAGATGAAGACAAAACAAAAAAAAGTAAAATGAGACCACGACAAATACCCTTCCCCAATGATAGCCACTGAAAAACCATAGAATCCCTATGTTTTACAATAAGAAATCGATTTACGCAATGTAATAACATCACGATGAAGCTTCCCTTAAATTTAAGGGTTCGAGCTCCGTTGAACATGAACACATGAAAATCAAGATTAACCGTTAAACTATGATAGTAGATTTCGAAAGACAACTTTAAAATATATTTAGATTAACTGATAGAAAAGCTATTGAAGCTATTGGGGTTGTAACCCAATGGTAACAGACAAAATCTCTTTGATGAAGTGGAATAAAAAAAAATATGCCGTTAAAAAGAAAGCTGTTAAAAAAATGCCCTGTAGTACCCAATGAAACGATACCACTTTGTGTTACTAATCTACCTTTGCACCAATCAGAACACATGTTTCCCATTTTCATCACAAATTTACTATAGATGAAAACAAGTACTTGTACCCCATAAGGCCATAAGGGTGTACAAATCACATGATGCCATAAAAATTCTTGTCAGGGTAAAAATAACCCCATATCTTCTAGCCATTGAATTTGCTTAAATTTTAAAAAAGTTACAATGATAATTTAAGAGTGAAAACAGTGGCTAATTTGTTTAAAAAGGTGGTCAACTGAACTATATTCATAGTTTTTTTTACTTTTATTATGTTACTTAGAATTTAACTTGAGTTGATTGACTTTGTAGTGATATATACAGCATGTTTAACTTGAGCATCAAAACTTATGTTATTTTTGATTCATTTTACAGCCACATTTACAAAAACGAATTTGTTATTATTAGATTTATAAGAATCCTTGAACTATACAAATAATTTGACTATATAATTGCTGATTGCATGTATTAAAATGGATTAGAATTTGGTGGCACATGATTGTGGCTGAGCTCTAAGTCGAAATTCAATTCATAAATTGGATGTCACCGCTTGTGTCTTGTTTGTTGGCCGGAGTTCTTCACCCTTTTGTGGTGGTTGGACTATGATTCCTGCTGCTGCCGTATCTTTGGATTTTTTCTTTTTGGGCCAATTCTATATGTTTAACATTTTATTTTATCATCGGTGCAACCCAATGATCTTAATTTACAAATTAATTTCTAATGGTTTATTTTTTGCAAGTTATTTTGGTTTGTTGAATGAATGTAAAACATTGTAAGAAGTTCCAAGATATTAGTTCTAACGCATTAGATTTGCTATAACTAAAAGTTAAATGTAAATTTTATATATTTTATTTCTATTCTATTTCTACTTTAGTGTTATACTGTTATACAACAGACCAGGGAGGTTCCTTATATCCAGGGGGTGGCATTGCCATGGGTTACTCTAACTTAATTGTTGCATGATATTGATAGGGGAATAATCTTAATATATTTTTAAAAGTTGTCTTTTAATCTAGATAGATATATTGATGCTCATTTTACTGCTATTTCAGCAAGATAGCAAGTGACATGACATTAAGTTCCTCAAAGAGTTTTCTTTCATCTAAATGCATGTGTGTGATCCTGGCGGAAAGCTGGCCAAATCTTTAGCATCATGCTTATAAAGTGTAACATCTTTGTCCCGGCCACATATAGTATAGACTTGTACCAGATTTTAAACGGTACGAATCATTCAAGTGGGACAAAGGTAGGACACAGAAAGTAAGACTCAAAATGCCAAAATCAATATGCTTAATAACTAATAAAGTAACTAGGCAAGATCAGGGCCATGACTAAATTAGTAACATTCATATAAAGTCATGAATAGGGTCATGACAAAATCAGACTAACAAAATTGACTACATTGTACCTTATGATTTGCAGGATCATCTGAAGAAATGCAGCCATTGGTAGAGAACATTATTATATGTTCAAACCTTGAAGATTGGAAGACCTGGAGAGCTCAGATCAACATAACAAAAGGTTTCATAGCCAAGGAGTGTGTAAAAGGGCATACCTGGTGAATTCTTTTCTCAGTTTAATATTTTATATTTTATACATAAAACTGGTACCTTTTTCGACCTATTTGATCAACCTTTATTTAATTTTAGATAATCTTTTTGTTTGACTTGTTTGAGATAAAACATAACCCAAATCCACCCGTTTGTTAATAAAGGATCAAAATGGCAACGCTTGTGAACTTTTTATTTGAACTACTAACTTGACCACTCTTTTGGCCCATTCCATTTTTTAGCTAATATTTTTTACAAGTAACATGGTTGAAGCTTTCAACCTGTTCGACTGGTTTGGCCCATTTTAGTTAATCTTTCTATTTGACCCATTTGTGTTTGTGATAAAATACAACCCAACTCAACCCATTTATAAGTAAACCAGTTGAAATTGCAAGTATTTAACTTGTTTTTTATTTGACATGTTTAACCAGCTCAACCCATTTGCCCATCCCATTTTACCTAATATTTTTACAAGTAACAGGTTAAAACATTCAACCTGTTTTACTGCTTTGACCCATTTGATATGTCTCTTTTTAGCTAATCTTTTCAATTAATGCTTTGAATATAACATAACCCAAATTGACCCATTTATAAGTAAATGAACGTATGCAAGTTTCCTATGCTATGAACATAAGGATTTGGACTACCATTGATTGGCAGGTGAATGTTGTAAGAGGATTAAAGTTGTACGAGAACATATTGACGAACACTGAGTTAACTCGGTTAACTGATCTACGTAAATAAACTCCAAGTTGCCGGCAAAAATGGAGAACTCTCAGGTGGATCTGTGCCTCATGATGCTTTTATACTTGAACTAGTTCATTCCTTTTGCAACTGAAGTTTGGGCATAATAAGGTTTGCAGTTAGTTAGTTATTCATTTACTTAAAATTTATAAAACAAAAGCATTAAGACCTTTACGATGTCTCCAAAACAATCAGTATAACTACATAGCCCTTCTTTAGAGGTGTATTTTGAGATATTCGATGCTTATTTGTTTCATTTCTATAAGTAAGTTTATTTAAAAGCTTTTCAGTTATTGCAAGGGTACAAGTCCCCTCTGTTGAGTATTTTGATGTTAAGGTTTAATGTCATTAGGTGAGACGATTATAACATATAACCAGGAGTCGAAGGTGATCAAGAGAGAGCTTATTCAGTTTGGATCTCCCATTATTGGCCAGATAAAAGATGGAGTTACAAGTAAATCACAAGATAGTAAGCAGTCTTTGACATATATATCTTTTATATCGCGCACATTTTATAGGTTCACCTGAGAAACAATTTAATCTCAACCCGTTTACTTACAAATGGGTCGAATCTTTATGGTTTATCTCTAAAAGGGATTGAGTAAAATAGGATTTGGGTCGAGATTCGACCAAATTGTATTTTTAGTACATAAATTCTCCAAATCATAATACTATTAAACCATTATAAATTTTGTAAACATACAAGAGACACAATTTATTTACAAACTTTTTGCACAAGATCTGACCCGTACCAAAAATGTCCTCTTTTATTTGTTACCCAACCGATATGCCCCCTTCATTTTACCACGTCTACATAACATATTCCTTGGTTATTGACATATCTATAGGTCATATTGAGCCTGTTCCAGCTCCTCTTGAAGGTGTCATCGACCACCTGATAAAGTATCGTTTGATTTCTAAAAACAGACGACCAAACAGCTGCATCATAAACTTTTTTGACAAGGTATATTTACATCAAAATGTAGCGAACTTTCGTGTTTTTGCCATTGTACATAATCAACTTCTCTTTTACAATTTGAATGTAACAAACTTTTATTCTGTTACGATGCAATTGACTTGCTATAACCAAAAGAAATCATGCCACGTCACCTTACAGTAAAAAAAGTGTACCATGTAACCTTTTTGGTTATAAGGGGTCAATTGCATCAAATGGTGAAAAAGGAATTCATTACATAGTGAACTGTATTTTTTTTACCTTTGATGTAACAAGCTGTTATTCCACTACCATTTGATGTAGCAAACTGTTATTTTGTCACCTTTTGATGCAATTGACTTGCTATAACCACAAACAGTCTCGAGTTCGCTTTTTTATACTGGTTATAACAGGTAAAATCGGGTGCAACACAAGGTTAAATAAATCAAACTGTAATGAAATAAATTTCTTGCAACACATGGTAAAAATACTAGTTTGTTACATATAACACGAAAAACATGTTGAAAATTTGTTACAGTTTGATGCCATATACCCTTTTGGCTTTTGAATAATGAATAAACCAAAACCAGTTTACTTCATGTGCAGGGGGAGTTTTCACAACCGTTTATGAAGCCACCTCAAATAGACGAACCGATCTCTACACTTATTCTCTCAGAATCAACGATGGCTTTCGGGCATACCCTGGTCTGTGATCAAGATGGGAACTATAAAGGACCACTCACACTTTCTCTAAAAGAAGGGTAACAAACATTTATTGTTATGTCCAAACATGTAGTTATTGGAATATATTAGATTAGGGTTTTTAGTATGAGCCCGTGGCTGTGGGCTCTCAATCGCTCATACCAAAAACCGTAATCTAATTCTAATATATTTCAATAATAGTATAGAATGTCCAAACTTGGCAAGATGGGCGGGTCGGTGATGGTTCTAACATATTTGGGTTGAAACAGGTTATTTATAGTACGGATGAGCAGAAAAAACCAAATAAC
>JBCNJP010000014.1:3289002-3441593 GCA_039602395.1 Deinandra increscens subsp. villosa
GCAGAAACCCTAATTTGCACTATTTAAGCACATTTAGCCACTACCACCGCATTTGTGCTCTCCTAAACGTCCCATCAGCTGTGTTTACAACCTCAAACCTTCTTCTACTCAAAATCCATCAAGTTCCTTGCTTTTCTTCAAGATTCAAGCCCCCAGTATCATCCTTGATCATCCTACATTCATTCGGTATGTGTTTCTTCTTGTTTTGCTTGTTTAAAAATTGTCAAGATCCAAGCTTTATGTTAGATCTAGGGTTGAATTGTAATGATATGATGATATCATTAGTAGATCTAATGTTTGTGATGATAAAGTTTGCATCTTTGGATCAAAAGTGTGATTTTTATGCAAGATATGATGATCCATGCTAGATCTAGGGTTTTGCATGGTTATACATGGTTGCATGTGGATAAAGATTGAAGATTGATGCTAGATCTATGTTCTAATTGCTTGATAATCCTAGATCTAGGGTTTTTAAGTAATAAAATGCTAACTTCGTTGCTAACTTTATGTGAGATCTATGATAAAAACTCGATTTGATAGTTATGCATGCTAGATCTTGAATAAAGGCACTTGATTTGTGTTAGATCTACTATGAAGTTGCTTAATCTAGGTTAATGGATGCATGATAGTCTATAAAGTTGCCAACTTGATGTCGGATTGGATGTGAATAAATTAAAAAAAACTATTTACGTGAAATTATCATGTAAATGGCCTATTAGGTCAAGATGGCATTCATGCATGTGGTTGGGAACTTATGACATGGCTTTAAATATGTTAATTGATGATCCCTATGTGACTTACATGAGATGATGATGATGTATTATCATGGAATTAGCCTACATGTGGTAAATATATATTTATTGGAAAAAAAATTATCTATGTAAATTGGTCATGGCCAATATCCTCTCCCAGGTTTATACGAGGTTTCTGGCCGTAGCATTACCCCGTTTCTACCTTGGACACTTCACTCACGCACTCCCCGGTTCAGGTGTGAATACACCTCTCCGTGCGTCCCCTGAGTGATAGCTTATAACTTTGCCCTTACAGGCATATAGGAACATTCATTCATTTTCATACTATTTCAATAATTAATTTAAGCTTAAGTACCTTGCCCGGACGCTTCATCAAGCTTGAACCGATCACTTTTCCCCTATCCCTTGAGCTCAAGGTTTGAGTTCAAGTACTCCCCGAGTACTTGATTCTCTCAAACCATGGCTCTGATACCAAATTGTAACACCCGTATACAATCTGATGTCAAACATAACATTTTATAACATTCAAGGTTGGTCCCAGAAAAGTTTGTTCAAAATTACATGATTATTAACCCTACAACCCGACACTTGGGATTAGCTTTTACAAAATATATCATTTATATAGTACTAGCCTTCACAGGTTGTTAAACAACATTTACTAGAGTTATAAACAAAATACGGTACGGGTCATTAGCCTTCACGTGATCGGTTCTTCCAAGTCTTGATGAGCATCCTTTAAGCCTTCCCCTTACCTGCAACATACTCACATTCAATAGTGAGTTTCTATTGCATAACCATTCATTACAATATCAAATGATGGAGAAAATGATAAAAATCTGGTTTTTCATTCTGGGGCGGTACGCCCAGAATAATTAATTCCTGGGCGGTACGCCCAGGACCCTTTTTGACAGAATGTTGGCTATTTTCGGCCAATTCTATACTTAGCCAAATTTTTGGCTTTCTTACACAATTTTGCCCAGATTTTCCAACCCAACTTTCCTACCTTATAACAAGTGTTTCAACACTTATAAATTGACTCTAAATACAAGTTTTAGTCATTTACACATACCTTGGTCGATTACCAACCCAATTTGCATGAACGGAATCCATCCGACCCATTTGACCCACTAAGGAATCTCTTGTGACAACCATCAAGGATTGTCATCCGGAATTCACCCAACACATGTAATTAACATCTAAGTTCACAATGTAGGTAATATAGCAATGTGCTAATTATATGTAGAACTATCAATTAGTCCTACACAATCGTTATGAGTTCAGCCTTATGCATTACCGTTACTACAAGTTTTGTGCATAGTTCACATAAATTCCACTATACTTATAGTTAGTTCACTAAATCATTACAGAAATTGGCCAAATAAGCCTTGTACCATTATTTGACCCATTAAGACGGGTCAATGCCTTTGGTTTACCCCAAATGCCTCACTTGACCATATTTGAGCCTTGGAATCCATGGTTATCCAACCATTATGGTTCCTCTTTTCCTTACTACTTGGCATAGACTTCATAGAGCCTATCTACGCCATTGAAACTTTCATTCGTCCTTGGATTCATCCGAATCCCTTTTTATGGCCAAATTTATCATTGGGGAACTTCAAGGCTTAGGGCTTCACGGTTCCTAGAACCGTTCATCACCCCTTAATATAATTCAACGTTTACTCTATCAAAACTCGAATAAACATTTACTAACTATTTTCATGTAACATAAAGTTGTTACCTTTTGAGCTTGAACCACTGTTTCCTCCAACTCCGGAGCTATTTCCTTGATCCCCTTGATTTCCTAATGGGTCACTAACCCGTTAGGATCATAATCATTAACATAGTAGCATTTATCACATTTCAATCACATGGTTTCTATGCTACATACATATTCATAATTTCACAAGGAATGGTAATCAAGCAATGATCATCAAGCTTACATTTAGCAATAAGCATCATTAACAATAGCATGACCACTAAAACGTACATCGACCATATTAGTGAATGCACATGATTTCATCAAGTTTATCAATTTTGGTGAACCTATAGTCCCCCTATGGCCATTCAACATCAACACAAGCGAAATTGTTACATTCTACACGTTTTTGACTCTTTTAGGCATTTCATCGAACACCTTGTGTGCATACTTACATACACACATGAAACTCAATCCCATGACCTCCCAATTAACCAATTAGCCTAGGTTTGGTGAAATCTATCACCAACCCCCCGTCATTAACTCATTTAACACAGATTTCATTCATGAATTCACGAAATACAAGCAATCACACAAGTGTTGTAAATAGTTACTTCCATGGAGGTTCAAGAACAAGTAATTGGTGATTACTTCACCAAATGTGAATCAAATTAGAAATTCATGCAACATACAAGTTCTCTAACATCATAGCATTCATAAATCAACATCAATTTCACAGATTTGAGGGTCAATTTCGCGACCTACACATGCAAGGTTCATGGGGTTTTACTTACTTGACACAATGATGGTGATGAAGGGTGTTTAACTACTTCAATTCTAGGTTTGCATGCCAAAATCGCAGCTTGGAAGCCCTTGGATTGCAGCTAATTTGAAGAACAAGCAAGAAGAAGGAGGAGGGGGTGAGGCTGGTCTCCAGGTCGTGATTCACGACCTGCCTCCCCTTTTCTTCCTTTTTGATTAATTCTAAATTAGCCTATTTGCAATCTGGTCCCTCATTTTTGGTCATTTGTTTTTATCTAGCCAAAACTTGAGTTTACCCATTAAACCCCATAATAACTAGGCATATATCTTTTGCTAACCCCAAAGGGGTTATTTTAATTACTAACGGTTTTTACTTAACTAGATGATGACGGGAAATTTTTAAATTATTAAAAATTTGGGATGTTACATAACTAGACCCATAACATTGTATTTATAAAACACTTATTTCCATATACGGGTGATGGACTGGTATTAAAAAGGTTATGAGTCCAAATACAAAGGTTAATTTAAATGGACTTTTGAAAAGGTTGAAAAAGTTTTAATCTAGGTAGATATTGTCTAGTGAAAAGGGAAAAGGTAGTTGTACAACTAGAAGCGGGGAACGACGGTTCTTCAGGGTAGCGACGACTGCTTACTTTGAAAGGGTATTCGGGTGGCGACGGTTGCCCGAGGAACTAGCGTGGTTCCAATAGACAATGCTTAGTAAGTAAACAAATGACGGCTTATAATATTTCGTATAACTCTTTTATGTTTTATACCTACTGATTATTTGCACAAGAGAGGGTCTAGGAGACCCAGAGTACTTTGAGTACTAAACAGTTTAAAGCTTATGTTTTGGTATAAATGTTGTCATGTTTTATACCTGATAAATGTTTAAAGAATAATGGTTTTAAAGTTATAGTATAATTCTGTTATGTTTTATACTTGATAAAATGTTTGATAAAAGGGGGTCGTTAGGCCCAAGCGTTGGAATAAACTTTCGAGACAAAGGTAACGCTTTTTGAAAAACGTAGAACTCACCAGCGTAAGCTGACCTTTACAAAAACATATGTATGTCAGGTAATGATGATGTTTAAGGTAGCAAGGAAAGAGCTTTGGTGAGGACAAACTAAGTGGACAAGCTATCAGGAAAGGACTCGGTAGTAGACTGGCAATAGACATAGATAAGATCTAGTTGTTAGATTATGTTGTATCTTCCTTACTATTGTACTTGGCTTATATATAAATGAAAAGTTTTTAATTTCCGCTGCTTAGATATCTCTGATTGTACCATGTGTTCATGAGTAAATCCGATTAGTGACCCCTCCTGGTGCCAAGTCTGGGAGTGGGCGTCACATGTTCGTTGTTGAATGTGGTTTTGCTTCAATTTGTTTCGATTTTGTTCAAAAATTAGGTTTTTTTCATATTGATATGGTTCAATGCTCAAAATTTGTTGTCTGGTCATCATTGGATGTAGTTTGATACGAGCCCAATGTGAGTTTACTGTGACAATCCGACTTTTTAGGTCATTTTCTGACATTAACTGAACATTGAGTGTATTAAATGTTATGTGAACATTTATGTGTTGACTTTAGCAATTAGGGTTTTGTGTGGTCAATCACTAAGAGCATGCACGAAAGTTTAAACGACTGAAATTCGATGAATAATTATGGAATCATATCCTATGATTTTATGTGGTAAAACGAGGTTTATAATTCTTATAAACGCTACATGATTTATATACTTTGACATTTCTCGTATATCCATCGTTTATTTGTGCCTTCGTTAACCTCGTTAGATGTCGTTAGTATTTATAAACCTGCAGGGACTGACCTTGTAGTTTTAGGAAGTTGGTATGTATATTGTAATTTATATGGGGGACTAATTCCGTCATCTGTCCAAAGTTGAAATAAAAAAAAAAAAAGTGAAACCGTCGACCTCTCAACTGATTTGAATTCAGAAAATTAATTCCGATCGGTTTCAAGCAGCAACCGATCATTATGTCTAGTTTTAACTCCAAGGAATCATTAGGCAACCTCAAATCACCTCTCTCAACCCTCTCGCAACTTCCCTGTTCTCCCTCTCGATTCTAGTTTTTTTTCCGGTGACGTAACCACCACAAACACCACCATCGGAGCATTGTTTCACCACCAATCAACCACCATCGTGACCGTAGCTATCCCCTGAGCAGCCCTGGGACATCAGTCGCGTGAAAGGAGCAACAACAAAAAGTTCGAGTTCGAGTTTCATTCGCGTTGCGGGTTCGTTTCGGTGTCTAAAACTCGTTGTATCTCATCTCCGACTCGAGGTAATAATCCCTCTATGTTAATCGCACGTTTTCTAGACCTCGTTTTGTGTTTCGCGATTTTCCGGTCGCCGGAAAACATCTCCGGCGACATTAGGGTTGTGGGTGAAGAAGATGATGCAGGGCGGGTACGGGTTATATAAATCTCGTCCGGATATTAAACCAGACGCCAATCTGGCACAATGGTTTGGGCGCTGGGCTTGGTTACGAGAGGTTGGGGGTTCGAAACCCGTCCCCCACATTTTTTCCTGTTTTATTATGTAAATCAATTCCTTCAGTCGCGACCTATACATAAGGTGATGCGAATCCGATCTATGACACCAACCAAGCGCTAGCCGAGTGGTTTGTACACTGTATCGTAACAGTGAGGTCGCGGGTTCGAACCCGAGGACCTCCAAATCTCTGTTTTTTTTAATTTTCTTATTGTTTTAAGCTTTTGAACACTAGATTTTGTACCAAAGTCATCCCATAGCACACCTAAAACCCGTAAAAAGATATTTGAGATGTTAAAACTCGTAAATCATATTTTTAAGTTGAAAAATATGTTTAACTTGTCAATTTAAATTAAAAATATAGTTTTTAACATCCATGTATATATATATTGATATAAAACTTTGGGTTTATCTAAAAAGGAGAAATATATACATATATTCATTGTGTAAACTATTATAAATATATATATAAATGATGTTAGCTTGAAACGAAGTAATCATTTGTATAAACATTAGAATGTTTTAGGAAACTATTAAAAAGCGTCGTTTTGACTAGAAACACGAAATACTCGGTTTTGGAATTATGATTCACCATAAATCGTTGTTTCTTTTCAAAATAAACATTCACATCATTGGATTTAACATGTTTATGTATATATATATATATTTATAACTTGTTGAAACTTTATTATTAACGTCACTTGAGCATTTAGTTAAATATATATATTATATATGTATTTATTTTTGATATCCTCAAACCTAGAAAATATATATTAAAGTTATATATTGGATTTTCTCGCGTCATTTCGATAACCACTCTGATGTGGCACACGTGCCATCCTCGACTTATTCCGGACTTCACGATCCTTCATTTTTATCGTTTACGTTAGACTTGATAGTTTATAGAACACACACTTATACATTTATGCTCGTTAGGTGATTGATTGCTTGCACAAGACTCGTTCTTGCTACTTGAATTAACTGTTTTATCTGGAAACTTTGCTGAGCAACCTAAGGTGAGTTTCACGGCCCCATTTTACTTATTTTAATCCTGTTGGGGGAGATTAACATGCAAACACTTGAACTGTTAGATAATTATATCACCTGAATGATAGTGGCACACTTATGATAAAGTCCTCACTTTTAGAGTTACTGTCAATGTGACATCAGCGGGAACTTATTTGGTAGATCTACTGGGCCTGACAAGCCCCACCCGGGTCATTCGCGCTGACTCGATTGGATATCGAACGGGTGTAATATACTTCTTAGTCTTAACGAGGCACAATTGAACTTCTCGAGCTTCAGTAACTGGATAGCTAGTTTATCTAGTCAAACGTGCACTGATTTCTTGAAAATAGCCTAGCTAGCTATTGATATATTATCTGGATTCTAAACTGAACTTGAACATGAACTTGAACTGTTGTTGAACAATCAACCTTGAACTTAATCTTGAACTGTCGATGAACAGTTGATTTACTCTGAACTGGGACTGTTGTTGAATAGTCGATTTACATTAAACTGGAAACTGTTTTGAACCGATAAACCTGTGAACTCACCAACCTTTGTGTTGACACTTTTTAGCATGTTATTCTCAGGTTGCAGATGTTCGGGTATCACGAGTACGCATGCATGAGACTTCGAAACCCTTTTATTGTCGTTGAACAAGCCACGTCACCTTGGGTGGCGGTGTTTTTACAATAAATACTTTCAGCATATTACGCTTCCGCATTTGTAAAACTCTGTATTTATATTTTAATAAAATATACAACCTTTTATTAATTATTGGTCGTTTGGTGTAACTAATGGACAACGATCCTGGTTTGTCACGCTCCCTGCGGCGCGTTATCGCGCGTGAGATTTTTGGGGGTGTGACATTTACGGCCCCTACTTTTAATGTTTCGTTTTGGGGGAGAAGACATGCAATAAAACATCTTGAAGTTTTAGCAAATTTTTATACCACACTTGATAACTATAGTGAATTGTATTTTGCCATTTGAAAGTCATTTCATAACGTAACACTAATATTGGGAATAGCGGAGAAATACTAAGTAGTACTACTAGACTTGACAAGCCTCACTCGAGCTAGTCGCTATAGCTCAACAAGAAGTTGAGCGGTTGTAATATTGTGCTATCTTATTATCATGCATGACAATGCATGGTCGAAAAAACAGTTTTTGTAAGTCAGATTTGGTTACATGTCACTATATGTTACAGAACTTTATAGACTATCTATCTATCGGTATTCCAATGCTATTTGAAACTCTGGGTCCTTGGAGACCATCATATGGGAAGTCTTTGGAAGACTAACTCGGATACCTTTGATAAACGTTTGTTATCATACTTGTTTTTATAAACCTGTAAAATCACCAAACTTTGTGCTGACAATTAGCATGTTTCTTCTCAGGTCTATAGGTACTGCTTGGACTTGGACGCAATGTCTCGTGTTTACCATGTTAAACATTATAATTGCATTTGTTATGGGCGCTTTGTTATGCGCAAAACTATTAACTGTTTTTAAAACTTCGTGTTAGTTAATTCAAACATCCATATATAGGAGGGAAAGTTCCTCAAGGTTATGGTAACCAAAAGAAGGATTAAGATGTAATCCATAAAAGGTAGTTGCTACCACCTTAATTGCACCCCCAATGTCCATAAAAGGACATCAACAGAGTGAACGAGGGACTTGTCTCATTGAACAACTTCCTCTCTAAAATTGCTAAAAGGTCACTGTCGCTCACCTCCACCTCGAATAATTGTCTGAAAAAGAAAAAGTTCACATGGATGGGAGAAGCTCAAGTCGTATTCTAGGAGATGAGATATTCGTGTCACCTGGCCACCATCACCGCTCCGATCTTTGAGAAAACACTGTCGATGTATAGCTTAGATGTAAGTATTGTGATGATGATTGATAGAGGAGATAAACATATCCCAATCTATTTCATTGATAAGGCCTTGAGGGATCTATATACAAGGCACACATTAATTATGAAGGAGTTGGCCTTATCCTTAGTGTATGCCTCATGATACATAGATATGCTCCCATCAAATTTAGGTCTTGACAAAACAACCAATCCATTACATGTTATGAATATTGCTGTTTTTTTTGTTTTTGTTTTTGAAAACTTGTAAAATGGACTATAGGAGCTGGGGTTATGACATTTCTTACAACCAAAAATACGATTGAAGGGTCAGATAATTACATATTTATTCATTAAAATGTTAAAAGACGATATAAAAAAATGAAACAAGGAAACATGCTCTCTAAAAAAACATATAGATGGTGCTGCAAATGACGAAGGCTGGGAGCCATGTTGATCATCACAGATCCCGGAGTCATCGATGTTGCATTTGTTGTGCTTTAGTTTTACTAGTTCAAATAGTCAAACCGAATATAAAGCCTTGGACTAATGATCAATAGAAGATGAAAGACCAAATACTTGGAGACGCATACCGACTTTGTGCCTCATCAAGCTAACAATCATCATGAGGTGAAAGAAGATCGGATTATGTAACACCCGAGTTGATATATAGCTTAATAACGTTCAAACGTTGGCGATAAGTTTGGTCCCATAAAATTTTCCACAAAATAAGTGGTGTTTAAGTGTCAGTTATCCAAATTCAGACTACCAATTATCAATCTTGACTAACTAATACAATTCGACGACCACATTTACAAGAGATCAAATCTTATTTAGGAAAAACACTAAGTTCTTTGTCGAGCGTTCGGTTCTTGAGCTTCCATAGGACATCCATTTATGTCGGCCGCTTTCCTGCGTTTCCCCAACCAAATTAGATAATGTATAACATAATGGGGTCAGTTAGGATACATTAGAATGCACAAAACAACAAAAATCAATACATAGGAATGGGGGGTCCACCGTAAGCTACGGTTCCACCGTAAGCTACGGTGGCCCTGGCTACCTTACGGTAGCTTGGTGCTGGCCCACGGTGACCTTTTTGTGCCTGTGGCCACCGTAAGCTACGGTGGTCACCGTAAGTTACGGTAGCTACAAGTCAAGTTGTCCTTTTTCATGCATTTTTAAGCCATAATCTCAAACGGAGCAACCTTGGTTCGACCGTAGGACCTGCTACCATTCAAAATTGACAACCAAACACATTAACAGCTTATGAGGTGCCACCATGCCCCGAGGGCATGGTTCACACATCAGATTCTTACCCAACTTCGACCCGTTTGACCCGTTTGACCCGTTTACCTTGACTTACAACATTTTATCCCAAGGGTTATGCCCAAGCCAATTTACCCAATGGCAACCTGTCCAAAACATGTATCCCTACACACTTTACTAAATGTTATGATTTATATTATAGGAACCATTGTGGTCATCAAAGGTGCCTTGTACCCACGCTTGTGATTCCATCGAACCCATTGGTCCCAACACCACTTGATGGACTCATCAAGGTCCCTATAACACTTTAAGTCCCGGTTAGCGTTCACCTAGGTTCCCATGAACCCTTGTGCCGAAATTGGCATTTAGGGACGTTACTTACTAATATTAATACGTTACCAATGAATGTGCAATCCCTTGGCTTGCCATGACTCCTACCAGTCATTAGCTTGCTCAAGTATGCACTTAACTAAGGTTTACCATGTCTATTCCACCACTACTAAATATGGTTATCATGTATCATAACACGTAATGCATAAGAACACATTACCTCGAGAGTTTGAGCTTCCACTACCTCCGGCGTGGGTTAGATGATCACCACCTTCTCCTTGGTTGCCTATTTAGTCCACACACAAGTTAGGACCCTTACATTATAACCAATTGACCATGTTTTTATGGTGTCCATGACATTACATATTCAACTACTATTTAGCATACTATCAAGTTTCATTAACAAGACTTCTCATGCATAAAACACACTAGACACTTAGGAAGTTTATCAATTTACCCAACACATCAACATTTTAAACTCCCAATGGGTCAAGCAAGTCACACAATGTAACACTTGCATAAAAGCATCAATTTTAGTAAGTAAACTACCTATGATCAATTAAGCATGAATCATAACAATTTAATCATCTAGCCATATATAGGTGTCATTTAGGCATTTCATCAAACACCTTGAGTGCACATTTTCATACATGCATATAATCCAATCTTTTGAACCTTCCTAGTCACCCATTATCATGAATTAGGTGGAATCTCTTCCAACCCATCATTAAACAACCCAAAATCATCATATATCTTACATGTATTTACAATATAGACTACCATTATACAAAACCTTTAGGTAGTCACTTACCCAAGTGTTCATCTTAAGCAATTGGTGACTGAAGCGCCAAATTAATGATCACACATGGATTCTACATAACATTACATGATCTTAACATCATAGATTTCAAGAATTTCCACAAATTTCAAGTTTCTAACCCCTAATTTTCGTGACCTAGCCATGCACAAGAATGGGGATCCACTTACTTGATTCAAAGATGGTTTTTGGTGATAGAAAACACTTCCAAATCAAAACTTGTGGCAAGAATTCGCAGCCTTGGTATTGCTATGCCCCAATTTCGATTTCTCTTAGGGTGGAGGGGCTGAGATCGTTCACCAAGAAGTGAATGGCGACCTCCCTAGTATTTCCAGCAATTAGTCTAACCAACTATGGACTAATTGCAGTTTTGGTCCTCCTACTTTCAGTTTTTAATTTCTAGTAACTAAAACCCCTTTGTACATAATAAACCAATGTACTTTCACATAACACATATTTATAACTAAGTTAGGGGTTTTTAATATTCCATGATATATATATATATATATATGTATAACATGTTATTTAACGGATATTCCCAAATAAGAAAAACCCGGATGTTACAGATTAGAGAAATACATGTAGATAGTAAAATTGGTAATGAAGGAGTTTTACCAAAGACTAAACTCCTTTGATAACACATTATCCTCAACAAATATCATTAATAACTGTATTTATTTATTTATGTCCTACATGTACGTCGATAATCTCCAGTCTCACAATTTCCCAGAGTTCTCAATACACACAAACCTCTAGTTCCTCCACTCCCTCACCTCTGATCGTCGGATCTCCCCCTCTCTCTCACGTCCCCCTTTTCTGAATCAATCGTTAAAACAAAAAAGCCCTAATCGCATCACCAATTTGTCGTATCTCGACCCCAAAACTTGAAACTCACGTCATTCTCCGTCATGGCCTATGTTTCTTCTTCAATGTTCGGAGGTTAATAACTTAAAAAGTTAAAATCCCTTGATTTCGTTGATCGGCGTGCTTTACTTTCTACAGCGTGATGGTTCCTTGGGGCGGAGTTACTTGTTGTTTGAGTGCCGCTGCTCTTTATCTACTTGGTCGAAGTAGCGGGAAGTAAGCTCTTCAATTTAATCTAACCCCTTATTACATGCTTAATTTGTCATCGACTTATTGTTGTTGTTTGATTTGATTGATGTTTTAGGGATGCGGAGGTTCTCAAATCGGTGACTCGAGTAAATCAGTTGAAGGATTTGGGTTAGTTATTTGATTCCCCTTTCTAGTTTTGTTACTCTGGTTCAAAACCTTAATCAAATCAGATTAAATTTAAAAACTGGTTAGACAATTTTACATATATGATCAGGATATTATATATAAGTAATCAATGTGCACTCTAATATTTGAAATGGATAGAAAGTCTGTTCCTTTTTAAATCAAATTCATCAATGATAAAATTCTTCCCAATTCCCATGCAATGTAGGCCAATCAACCAAATGTAGTTTAGATGTTTTTTTTTTCTTTTCTTTTGCAGTTTTTAAGTATTCAAAGTGGTGAATTAGTTACAGAAAAGTGTATGTTGTTTGGTTTGATTGATGTTTTAGGGATGCAGAGGTTCTCAAATCGGTAACTCGAGTAAATCAATTGAAAGATTTGGGTTAGCTATTTGATTGCTCTTTTAGTTTTGGTACTCTGGTTCAAAACCTTAATCAGATTAAAGTAAGAAATAGGTTATACAATTTTACATTAAATGATCAGAATATTATATATAAGTATCAGGTTTAACTTCTGTAATCAATGTGCACTCTAATTCTATGAAATGGCTAGAAAGATTATTCCTTTTTAAACTGAAAATCTATCAATGATAAAATACTTTCCAATTCTCATGCAATGTAGGCCAATTAGCCAATGTACTTTCAATGTTTTATTTTCTTTTCTTTTGCAGTTTTTAAGTATAAAAAGTGGTGAATTAGTTGCACAAAAGTGTATGCATGTAAAGTAACTATAAACATCATAGGAGTCAGGAGAGTGATAAAGCTTGTGGTATCTAAATGATGAAAAACGTGTTCTGTTCATTTCAGCACATCTACTAGAAGCTGCAAACAAAGTGTTGCCTTTTGTTGTGACAATATCTGGTAGAGTCAGTTCGGATACACCAATTAATTGTGAGTATAGTGGTTTGCGAGGAGTAATTGTAGAGGAAACGGTAAGGAGTGCATACATGATACACCCCGTTTCTTTTGATTTTTTTTTTATGTTGACGACAACTCTATTATCATTTACAGGCAGAACAACACTTTTTGAAACACAATGACGCTGGTTCATGGATTCAAGACTCTGCCTTGATGTTATCGATGTGTAAAGAGGTTCCCTGGTACTTGGTGAGCAATGCTTGGCCCACCAATTTTTTTTTCTGTAACCATCTTTTTGAGTTCTATAAATAATCAGTATGTTAGATATGATTAAACGAGCTATTGTTGAAAATGTGATTCAGTTTATTTGCATAGAGCAATTTAGGACGATTTAAACTCTTCGTTATAATTTGGTCAGGGCCTTTAAATTGGTTGACACATTTGACTTGTTTCCTATTTAGTTAGATTAGTAAAATCTGTATCCCAAAACCCCAAATGTTGTATATTTGAAGTTCATTGGGACGGAGTTACCTTAGATAATTCTACCCTATGAAGTGGCAAATGGTGGATTGGGCAGGCTGGATAACATATCAAAATGGATAGATTCGACAGTTTGGGTTGACAACTGACACCTCCTTTGCTTCATTTTTTTAATATGGAATGTTTTTACACGAACAATGATCACTAAAGCTATTACTAGAAGAGTGTTTTTGTATAAATATCAATGTTCTTTTTTCATTTGTGCCATTTTTAGTCATTGAATTAATTTTTGTTTCCTACAAGTGAATCGCTAAAACATGGTTTGTATACTGTCTGGGTTGTTCTTTTGGTAAATGTAATATAATTATATAACAATTAACATTTATATATAAATATATTGTTTTTCTAAATAAATTTAAAATTTATACATAAAAAATAGATATTTTTGAATTTTGACATTGCAGACAACATGATCCAAACAGGACACAAAGTCATCTTCTAAGCAATTAGGTGTACAAAAAAGGACAATGGCTAAAATGGGACACATGAAAAAGCATGTTTGTAATTTATGCAAAAAAACCAAAATCTTAATGCCTAAACCTCCTATGAGTAATCCAAAGTTCATTGAGATGGATTTATCGTAGATAATTCAAGATTAAGAAAATTTGGTGTATGTGTGTGTGAGGGGAGGGGGGGGGGGGGGGAGGTGGCAGGTTGGATAACAGATCGAAGCAGGTAGACTTTAACTTTAGGCGGTTGAAACCAGATTGGGTTTGACCCGCCAACTCTTCTTTTATCTCCTCTTTTATAAATCATTTATTTTAAATAAACAATGTTTACGGAAGCTATTAATAAAATAATGAACTAGTTTTATTTGGATAAAGCACTAATTGAATATAAACACTTGAGTATCCCTTGATCCACTTTTAGACTGTTCAACCCATTTGACTTGTTTCCTCTGTATTAAAACTTCCTAATTTTACCCATTTCATTTAGCAATAAGTTATGGCCCAGATCAAACCATTTTCAGGTAAACAACATGCAATTTCCTCTCAATTCTTGGTCATTTTAATATTTGTATCAGGATGATGGGAGTGCTCGTGTATATGTTGTTGGAGCTCGTGGTGCTGCTGGTTTGGTATTAACTGTTGGAAGTGAAGTGTTTGAGGAATCAGGAAGGTCACTTGTTCGTGGAACATTAGACTATCTGCAAGGTCTCAAAGTACGGAAATTGTTGATTTATTACACTCATCTACACTTGAACATGCTAATTAAATTTATGGTTTTAGTTATGGTTTATGTAACATATTTTATTGTTTTGAAGATGCTTGGAGTCAAGCGAATTGAACGTGTTCTACCGACAGGCACTCCATTAACTGTTGTTGGTGAGGTAAGGTGTTTTTATGCTAGTGAGGAACTCTTTTTTTTTTTTTTATAGTTTATTTGTACACTATATTCTGAGGTGGGGATATGTGAAGGACCGTAATGAGTCAAGATGGGTGATTTTAAGGGCCGGGTTTACCTGAAACACTTTTTTATTTAGTAATTAGGTTGTCAAATATGGTCTCAGAATTATGTTATTTATGTACATGTTAATTCTGTTTGAATAAAAAGATTTGGGAGGTTCTGTGTATTAAAATATGGATGGCAATTCATAGCGCAAATCAGACACAAAATAAAAGGGTTAGGGTTGGGGCTAAGCAGGTTCAGGTTGTAACTGTGGCATGTTGGGTTGAAATGACCAACATGTTTCCAACTCCATTTATAAGTAGAATTTAAAACTTAAAAAGTACCACTTCAACCTGCCAACCCATTTACAACTCATTGACATGCCAACCCATTTGTAAACAATTTTTTACTTCTATATACCATCTAATCAACCTGCACTTGCAAGGATTTGTACCCACGCCACATTGTTTTTTTTTTTGAACGACAGAAGAACCCACGACACTTTGTATGTGTGTTTTTTTTTTGGGGGGGGGGGGGGAGATCGCAATTCCACTAGGCTATAGATCCATGGGCATTTTCTAACACATTTAACCCATTTAGATAATTGGATGAGATGTGATGCTAATACATTTGGTTTTGTTCACTGTCTAAATTCTAAAACTCCATTGTGTTTTCTCCTAAAATACAGGCTATTAAAGATGACATTGGAACTGTTCGAATCCAGCGACCCCTCAAAGGCCCGTTTTATGTGTCTCATAAAACCATCGATCAACTCATTGCAAATCTCGGCAAATGGGCCAGGTTATCTACTGTTAGTCAAGTTGTATTTACTTCACCTCATCATGGCGTCATGAACGTGTGTGCATGCTGATTTATATATTGCTTTTTCCTTCTTCACTGATATGGCAACCCATTTAGTTGATTTGGGATGTGTAGCGTTTAAATTTGAGTTCTTTTTTAGCTAAAAGGGGGGTCAAATGGGTTGAATAAATGAACTTGTTGTGAGTCAGCCAAAGTCTATTTCTAATGCATATTGCATACCACCTCCTAAGTCAGTTAACTTAAAACAACTTGATTAGGTTAATATTATATTCATAATCAACATATTGTATATTAAAAAAGAAATAGTTGATAAAAATATGTTTGCAAGTCAACCGGAGTACCGAACCTCTTATGGCGCACTTTGATCGGCATTAAAAAAATTGTTTGAACCCAAACCCGTATATACCCATTATCCAACCACCCGATCTATCCATATGCCATATTTGTTTCAACCACATGAAGCTATTTTTATTTTTCTTGTAGCATCAGTGTTTATATCTACATCTTTTTACTGAATTCTTTCTCTCTTCAGGTGGTACAAGTACGCTTCAATGGGTTTTGCTGCATTTGGCTTTTATTTAATTGCTAAGCAAGCCTTCCAATACATAATGGAAAGAAGACGTCACTGGGAAATGAAGAAAAGGTAGTTAATTTATAATCATTGTAATGGTTGTTTTGGGAACTAATATGCTTTTAAACATGACTTCCATTTTTAGCTTTTTACTTTTAATTGAAACAGAAGTCTGGATATTTCTGTCTAGTTTTTAGATAGCTTTTTGTGAGTTGGATGCTTGTTAAATGATTGGTGCCTTTAGGTTAGGACTAGATTTAGTGAGCACATGAATAAAAAGGATAATATAAAACATTTAATTGTTAGTTTTAGCATTCATATAAGGTTTTAGTCGCTAAAGTTTTATTATGCAATAATAATTTTAATTAGTTCAAAATAAGCTTACATGGTTGTAAATAGCTTCGTGTTTGTTGAATATGATAATGTATTATTTGTGATTTGGTAACCAATTATAGCACTGATTAACATTTAATGTTGCGTTATCTTAAAACTTAAGAAGTCGTAAAAAGAGAGACCTAATGCTTTGTAATTTAGTATGCATGGGACACATTTGTTTCATAACCAATATTATGTTGAGGACTTTCACCGTGTAACACGTGTAGATAGTGCTTCAATGAAAAGTGTAAAACTGAAAATAATCGTGTACTTATCTTTTCACATTCTTTTTTAATTTTATCTCCTCTACTGATTTTATTTCATAGTAGAACAATGTGCACATGTGCATGTAGTGTGTATGCACTCGTTGTGAGCAAAATGCAATCAGTGATATATTTTTTCAAAATAAATTTATATTGAAATCCACATGCATTCTAGTCTATAATACAAAATTTAAGGTGGTTCTCGAAGTTTTCAACATATTATTGGTCTCGAAATGAATGCCCCTTGTATATATGTTTGTGTATATATGGATGTATAGACAGCTACACATATGTATGCTTACAAGTTACACTCCATTTTCATGATGTGCAAGTTGTTTAACACTATATTACTTTGAATTTGGAAATTTATCCTAAGTTGTGGCAATAATAAGTTGTAGATTCTAGGTAGAAACTTGATAGTTATGTGCCATTTAGGGGTTTCAAATATTAATTTCCAGGCTGTAAGTTCTATACTTGATGTTGTGTGTATCAGTTTCTGAAAGTAGGCATCAAGCGATCAAGTATTACTGTGTCCTAGTTTGTAATCATGTGAATATTTCGTTGGTATTCAATATAATATGTTAGTATGCTACACATAACATTATATATGTATGGTAGTTAATTAATGGTTTATTTTTGTGTGTTCCTATTATATAACTTATAAACTTAAATAGCATATGGGTGAATTTGTTGCCATGTAGATAATGACTGGCTCCTTGTCATTGCTTTTGTCTGCTGCCATCATCACACATGGTAGCGTGGCAAATATGTATGCAATATACATATTCTGAGTACCTAACCTACTTTAATATGTGATCAAAACATATGGTGCAATTATGTTTTGAAGTTTCTCAATTCAACCCTTCTTTGTAGAAGTTCAGTTTCGACTTATTATGAATGGGTGGTTTTGGGTTATGTTTTATCTATAATGGGTAAATGGCCCAAACAAAAAAAAATAGTTAGAGCTGGTTGAAATCCCCTCAGAGTGTAATTTTAAGGCATACAACCTCTTAAATCGTTTTATACAGAAAATTAGATTAACATATTAATAGTATAGCTTTTGTGATTGTATTTAATGTACTAATTATTTATAGTGGAAAAAATCCGGGCAAAGCGTTTCCCTGGTCAGCCGAACCGGCCCGTACAAAATTACGTGTTTTGTCCTTGTCCCATCTCGATCGAATCACCCATTTTGCCACTTTTACTTTTTAGACTATAGCCTATGGAGACCTTGGTCTTACATCCCCACCTCTTTATACAAGTTAACAAATTAGAATTATGCAAATTCTCATTCATCTCAGTTCGCCACAAGTGTTGTTCATATATTGCTTTTTCCTTGCTCTACTAAATTTTATGATTTTGAGATGAATCAATCTTTTCTGTACCAACTTTGTCATGCAGAGTTCTTGATGCTGCAGCCAAAAGAACAACCTCAGACACCGAAGGTTAGTTTCTCAGATTTTAGATATAATAATTTAGTTTCTTCAGATGTTCAATTTGTATGTCCACCGCACCAGTGCACCACACAAACATGCACCGAAAAGAACCCTTACCAAATAAATTTCAGGTCCAAACGATAAAGCAGAAACTGGAGTGAATGGAACCCGGAAGGATGGAAAAATGCCTGATATATGTGTCATATGCCTTGAGCAGGAATACAATTCTGTATTTGTACCGTAAGCTTTCTTAAATTATCTTCTCTCTTTATACTTA
Organism: Deinandra increscens subsp. villosa; assembly: GCA_039602395.1. Lineage (NCBI taxonomy): Eukaryota > Viridiplantae > Streptophyta > Magnoliopsida > Asterales > Asteraceae > Deinandra > Deinandra increscens. Next base: position 3,307,770 of record JBCNJP010000014.1, read on the forward strand.
AGTCCTAAAAAACTAAGTGTGGTTGAATTGGTAAAATTAAAAAAAACTTAGTCAAAAAGAAAATGGGTCAAACAGGTCAAGATCGAACAGGTTGAGTCTGCAAGATATTACAACCTCCTAAATTTGCTTTATATAAGAAGTCACTTTGTTGTTTTGATGGATATTTTTTAACCTTATTTGATATTTTGATGTAAAAAGTAATTCTGAAATTAACAAATTGGACAATAAATTGCTGGTTGGTCAACCCTACCCTATCCAACCAGTTTTGACCCGTACGAGAAGTTGCCTGTTTGACACATTACCCAATCTGTCTGACCTGGACCGTTTTGCCACACCTACAATATACATCAAGCCTCAGGTCAGATGTAGATTTACTGTTTTAGAAAGCTGGAGCTAATATTACCGTAAAAATAGAAAAAACAAGGTCGTGAAATAAAACAGAGAATCACCTGTGAATTGAACTACAACAAATGGCATCTTCCTAAGTATGTAAATGTTTGTTTTACGCATTTATCCAATTCATTACGATATTATTTTTAGAGTCGTAAAATTTTAAACTTTGAAAATGATTTTTTTTTTGAAATTGAATCTTCAGAATTAGATAATCAGCTTTATAATGAAGATTGAAATTGACAGTAGAATATAGTGTTTGGTTGTGCCTCTGTAATCAGATGTTCTGATTATATAAGGAATCAATAGATAAAATGATATAAGAAAAAAAGAAAAACTATGAAAAAAGAAGACAATTAGCAAATGAGAGTAGAAGTCTCTCAAATTACATTAAACGAAGTGATATTTGTTCTTCCAAACATTAAAAACTAATTATTGTGACTTTAAGTTGCAATGATCATATAATCGTATCCAAATTGTGAATCCAAACAACCCTTTAGTTTAGCCTCCCATCTTGAGTACTCAAAGTTCATTTTTGAACCTTTAGAATATGTTTGTTAGCCTTTTCTTGGTTTAATATTATATTCAATACTAGTATATTCTTGAACATGTTTTGGTAGCCAAAATTAGAAACATGAATTAATATATAAACAAAATGAGAAAATATCCATCATTAGTTAATAAGCAAGTAGATGTATTTTTCTGTATTATTTGGCTGATCTTCATTGTTTTTGCATATCATTATTTAAACTAAGCCTGGCAAAACGTGGGTTAGGCAGGGTTGGGTAACAGGTCAAACTGGGATCCGGGCAAAATGAGTTTGGGTCAAAACATGCCAAAACAGGTTCTGACAAAAAGGGACCACAGGTTGAGAAGAGTCTTTTTTAGAATATAACAAGTACCAATTTAGTTTCTGGTAAAAACGGGTTATGACCAAAACGCCCTTTTAATTTAAAACAGTTTACAGAACAAATGGAATATGGTTTTCAGGTGTGGTCATATGTGCTGCTGCGTGACATGTTCGTCACACTTGACAAGCTGTCCACTATGTCGAAGTCGAATCGGGCAGGTGGTGAAGACTTTCCGTCACTGAGAAATCAATTGTCTATTTGTCAAGATACTATATATCTCATCTTCTTAATAACTAGAACCAACATTTAGCATCACTTGTATATTAGAGGCTACATTTCCATCTTTTCAGATTCTTCTCTTTTACCCGAAACGGGTGTGTGTCTCTTTCTATAAATGTATAAGGGGGCGTGTTTTTCTAGAAACAATGGTATGTTACGAACCAAGGACTGTTTGGTTCGTGAAATCCGTTCGAATTTGAAAATTGAAATTTCAAGGAAGGAATTGAAATATATCAAAAGGAATTGGATACCCTTCTTTTTGTATTGAAGTGTCATGTGTTTCGCATGGTCCCCTTTAACTTGTAAGGCCGTTTGAGTCCTTTCACGCTTATGAAGTTCTTGGGCGTGGTGTTGGCGTGATTGTAAGCCTATGTCGACTGGTAAAACGACCGGTTCGGTTCGATAACCCGTCTAGTTACAAAAACATTGCATACGTTAACTATGATGATATAGTGATATCAGCTAACGTTCAAGTTCAAGTAGTAATAAAGTTGGCACAAATAGAATAATTTCAATATTTAAAAGATTACATCTCTTAGATATCAAGTTCAAGAAGTTAGCACAAATAGAATAATTTCAATATTTAAAAGATTACATCTCTTATATGACATGCAGCTCCTGTTCTTCTTTTTGAAAGCTTTGCTAGAATCTGATTCTGATCAATGATCATCAACTAGATGAATTGTAGCCCAATAAAATGGAATGTGATACTTTACATAGAAAATGAAGCTTTAATTATACAATTTGCCCTTAATACAAGAATCTTAGTTCTTAGTTGATTAATCAAGCTTCAATTAATTATAATTATATACTATACAAACTCAAACCCCCTTGCTATAGTAAAGTTTTATCCCATGTGGCAGCCATCTAGGTGGTTAACATAACACTGCCACGTGTAATTTCTTTTTAGGTTTTGTTTATTTTATACCGTTATTTTTCCGTGTAAAATTTTAGGATTTTCGCATGTTCTTTTTACTTCGTTTTAATTTAGTTTAACACCGTTGTGTTTCAGTGTATAATTTTTTATTGTTTGCGTGTAGATTTTCTTCGTTTTAGTTTAGTTTTACTTTTCGTATGGTTTTTTATGGTTTGCATTGATGTGTTTATTATTTTTAGGTGTATAACTTTTTCGTTCTCTTATGTTACGTTATATTTTCAGTAAAATATTTCATATACCCAACCGTCCGCGACAATGCATGAGTAATAGTGACTTGTTACATACATTTTTGTCTTAGTTTTATAGTTTATGTTTTAACTATAGTTGCATACATTTTTCTCTTGTTTTATATGGTTTATAGTTAGGCAATGTTTGAGATTTCTAGTTGAGAAAATTTACTCAATAGTAACCGTTTTTTTCTTCCAATTATTTCGTTAAAATCATTTAATTTTTTTTAACACTTAAAGTTATTTAATTCCCATCATGTTCTTCAGTTTTGTATAAACTTTTAGTTTTCTATAAGTGTTAAAAAGGATTAAGTAAGACAAATAAAAAATATATAAATCTTGATTACTATTTAATGATATATTTTTATTTATTTTAACTTGTATTGTACTGTGAAGTAACACTAAAAAAATCGCTAAATTAATAAATAACAAAGTTCTGTAGTTGTTCAATTTAGGTGAAGTCGTAATAAATAACCACTAAGTATTAATTAAGATTCATATATGTTTTATTTACCTTACTTATTTTATAAAAAATATTTAACGTTAATAAAAAACCATAAATATTAAAGCATCTAATAAAAGTTGAGAGCGTTCAAAAGAAAAAAATTGAAATAACATTAACGGGACAGTTGATAAACTTGATAGCTAAATTAAAACTGATTATGTTAAGTGCGTTTAAGAGTGAAAAAATAACTTTAAATAACTTTAACTTAGTGGTTGATAGCTTTTGATGGTCACATATGAATATATGATCATTTGGAGTCTTGAATGATTGGCATGATCACTTTTTATCCTAATTTTAGAGAAGAAAAGCTTGATATTACTAAATTAAAACGGATTATGTTTTCAGATCTTAAAGTCGTCATTCTGCCCTTACGGGAAGACGGTGTCGCAAGCGGCTATCTGGCTACACCGTTGTCACCCGTGGCTATTTTTATTAGTTTAAGGTTGCTACTTTTTGCTGTTACTTGTAGTCGAATGTGGTGATGAATGTTGAGGGTTGAGATGAGAATATTTCATTAAATAAAAAAAAAATTATATTACTCTACCTCCACCCCTTCTCATGCTATTATTTTTTTACGATTTTCTTTTTTAAATTTGAGGTGTCACAGTTTTATTGGTTGTCGTCTCTAACTCTCTATTACTATTCTACTACTCTACTACCACCACTCCTCCTTAAGACGACTTTCTTTAGCTATTTGACTATTTCCACTATATATAAGTTGATTATTTGATTGTGCTTATAAGCATAAGTTTAAATTCATTCTTCTAATGCTTTATACCAAACTAAAAAACAAATGATCATCTTAATCTATGATAAAATATTTATTAAAGAGGTTCATTGTATGAATTAAAATGTGTTAAATTTATTTGATTCTTTATTTAGCATCAAATACAACTTTAATCCCCTATTAAATAGCCACCTCTTATTACCAAATGCCCTCAAACCACTAGCTACTTTCTTCAACCTAATGGCAAAAGACCACTCAAACAAAAGTTTTGCTAGGACTTCATTTGACAAGCTATCCAAAGTCACCTTTGGGTTTTCACGTAGAGCTTCCCAAAACCCCAAACCCAAAAACTACGTTCCAAATCCTCCACTACACCACCCCGTTATTCCCGATGACATAATCTCGACCCCAAACCCCGAGTCTTACGCTCCCCCGGAAGCTAAACCGTCCAAAAGATTCGTGCGCTTTTCGTCTAGTGTCACAAAGAAAAGTGGACATGACGGTGGGAACGAATTGACCGAGAACAAGACTTTTAGTGAAGAGAAGTACAATAGTTATATTAATGATACAAAGATGAGAATGAGAGCTCCTTCGAATGTGTCGGGCGGGCGGTCGGTTTCTAGGCGCGAAAGCTTTAACGACATGTTTTCTAGTTATATTAGCCGAACAAAACTGAGGTTGAGAACTACGTCTAGCGTTGATGCCTCTAAATGAGGCTATAGACCGACACTTAGTTATCGGAAAATAACACGAGGCGGCACCGAGGCGGAATACGGTGGTGGTCCGGTGGTGGCCTTCTCCTCCTTTATATCTACTTGTTCAAAAGTTTGTAATGTTTTAGTTTGCTTCATGTGTTATTTGTAATGTTTTATTTTACGTGTAATGTTTTACACGTAAGTTTCATTTCATAACAAACAAGATGGTGACCCGTCCGCGCTTCGCGGCGGGCCACCCATTTTTCAAAACGTCGCGGTCAAAATCGAAAACTCTAAAAGTGATTTATAAGTTGACCACCTGCGCTTAAGCCTGAAAAAAAAATATCCACATGTACATGACATGTGGTCTAACACCCGTTTTCAAAACGCTGTGACCAAAGTAAAAAACTCTAAAAGTGGTCTAAAAGTTGACCACACGCGCTTAAGTTTGAATAAAAATATCACCTGTACATAACGCGTGGCCTAACACGCGACCACGTGTCGCAAAAACATTAGCCAAGATATGACATGTGACCTAAAACATGGCCACGTGGCCTAACACATGGCCACGTGTCGCCATACGTAGCCTAACACATGACCACGTGTCACAAAAATATTGACATACATATGACACGTGTCATAACACGTGTCATCACATGGCCTAACACGTGGGCACGTGTCAAGCCACGTGTCATAAAACTAATGACTTAGATATGTAGTGAATTATCTGTCATAAAACTATTGGCCATATATGGCCACGTGTCATAAAACTATTGGCCAAATATGAATAGTGACTTTTGAGTCTATGACCACTAATTCTTTTTGTAAATATATATAATAATATGTTAACTGTAAAAACGTATTATCTTTTATATTTTTTACTAGTTTTTTATCTCCGTGTATTACACACGATTAATTTTTTAAAAAAAAAACTATAAATAAAATCATAATCTAAGACAATTATGTATTTTTATAACTATTTAAAAATTTCTTAGTAATTATAGGCGGGTCAGAGGTTCTACGACAGTGGGCATTTAGGCGGTGGGTTTCCTCTAGGATGGATGTGCAACACAGAAAGTCTTGATTACTTGCCGGGCTGCGGTCGTAACATGTCGTGGGTAACATCGTTTGCTATGATAAGACCACCGGGTAACCGGATGCTTGCGGTTAAAAAAAAGAAAGAAATCTAGTCACGAATAATATATTTGTTGTTTATTATATTGAAATAAATTACTTGTAAATTTGAATTTAAACAATTAAAGTAAAAAAATATTATAAAATTGAATAGAATAAAATATTTTATGTTACATGTATATTTAATTAAAATATTTTTATGAATAAAGTATTATAAACATTATATTAAAGTATTAAAGTACTAGGTTTGTTACCCGTGAACACCCGGGACGTATTTAGTAAAATATTGGTAGGTAAATATTGATGGCATGGTTGTAGTAGACTTATTTTTGTGTTGATGGTTTAAACATAGTATTTTTTTTATGGAATATTTATTTGTAATATAAACGGATGTAACTAAGTATAGATATAAATAAATTAATTTAAATGCAAATTTTTGCGATTTCGGTGAACATTTCGTAGTATAGTACATGGTTAATGAACATGTAAGATTTACAAATCCCTTAACACTTTCTTGTATACAAAACAGGAAAAGATTATCAACTGCCCTCATATTTTTAAGAAAATTTTTAACAGATTTTTTAATTTGTTTATTCGAGGTTCCTCCTAGCGCTAAATTAATTAACTTTATTTTGGATCCAGCCATGTTCATGTTAGATTTAATAAAGGTTGAAATCTAGTACGTTTGTTAGCTTGTTAGCTGACATGAACGCTCTGATTCAATCCCATCCCATCGAATGCTTCGAGATGAATGAATATGTTATTACATATTAACTTAAATAGACAAAAGCACTGCTGCAAAAAAATATGAGATGCTTACATTCACTGTTTTGTTGTACAATAGCTTAATTACCAAAAGTTCAACGAAGATACAACATATATTTACTGTTTTTGGTAATTATATGTTGTATCTTCGTTGAAATTTTGGTACAATAGCTTAATTACGAACTTTTGGTACAATATGTTGTACAATAGCTTAATTACCAAAAGTTCAACGAAGATACAACATATAGTTACAATAGCTTAATTAACAACACTGTACGTGATGTGTTCGGAACGACTCTAAAAATACTATTAAAACCTAGACCTAAACGTAGACCTAGACACACCGAATTTTACCGAAAATACCTAAACTAAACCGAACCCTAAGGCAAGTGTACCTGTCGGATTGTAGTAGAGCTAAGGCAAGACCCGGAATATCGAACCCTAGAGACACTCTATAGAGAAAACTAACCTAGGACCTACGAAATGGAAATACTGAGAATTGAATTTGGGGTTTTTGATTTGAGATTGATTTAACTAACTTAATTACTAACTAACAACCAACAAACGAGAAACAGGAAACCTAAGGACAACCTTCAGAAGCAGGGAGAGATACCACCTAGACTCGGAATCCTAATCACTAATGACAACTTCAATCGGTTATGACTAATCTGATGGTGGCTAGTTCACCTTTTAAGTCCTTCCTAGCTACACTTCTAATGCTCGGACAGGAGTTCACCTTTTAAGTACATCCTACCTCAACTAAACCTAACCACCTCTGAACCTAATCTCGGGCACCTTAGACCTAGCAGGAGCTACCAATGACAACCATGACCAACACGAAATACCAAGCTGATCAAAACCCTAGGACACTTCCTTTTGAGACAATGCAACCCTAGAACTCTAACCAACACAACTACCCGACAATTCTTTACCTTTTAAGTCTCAGAAGAGGCAGCACATTACAAGCAAATAATCAATTAACTACCAACGCAATAGTCAAGGACAAACCCTAAACCAATCTATCGCAATTAACCCTAAAGGCAACTACTTTAGATAATCTACCTAAACCGAAAGACATTCGCAGGTAAATCATGCATCAACAATCAACTAACAATCTGCTCATAACATACATATGCATCAAACATGACATTCATTGGAATTTAATAAAAGTGCAACATCAATCAATAAGTCAAAACCGAATAAAAGTCGTCAAAAGATCGAGTAATAGTGACTTGTTACATACATTTTTGTCTAGTTTTGTATGGTTTATGTTTTAATTATAGTTGCATACATTTTTTCTCTTGTTTTATATGGTTTATAATTAGGCAATGTTTGAGATTTCTAGTTGAGAAAATTTACTCAATACTCAATAGTAACCGTTTTTTTTTCCAATTATTTCGTTAAAATCACTTTAAATTTTTTTAACACTTTAAGTTTAAAGTTATTTAATTTCCATCATGTTCTTCAATTTTGTATAAACTTTTAGTTTTCTGTAAGTGTTAAAAAGGATTGAGTGAGACAAATAAAACATATATAAATCTTAATTACTATTTAGTGGTTTTTTTTTAATATTAACTTGCATTGTACCGTGAAGTAACACTAAAAAAAACCACCAAGTTAATAAGAAAGTTTTGTGCAACTTCCATTGTGGTGTAGTGGTAGGAAGCCTGTGTTCTCTACTTGAGACACAGGTTCGATTCTTGCGGGCAACACTTTGGAAGGGGCATTGGCGATGAGGGGAGACTTGGGGCTGAAAGGTCACAAGTTCGATCCCTGAGCTCCCAGGTTTTACCACCCGGCCGTTCGCGGAGGTGGATTTTCCCTGGAATGGGCTCAACTGGTGTAAATAGTCCCCGGGTTTTCCGGGACATTCGTTGGCCGTTTAAATAAAATAATAATAATAAAGTTTTGTAGTTGTTCAATTTAGGTAAAGTTGTAATAAATAACCACTTAGTATTAATTAAGATTCATGTATGTTTCGTTTATCTCGCTTAATTTTAAAATATTTAACGTTTATAAAAAAATCATAAATATTAAAGCATCTAATAAAAATTGAGTGTGTTTAAACGAAAAAAACTTTAAACAACTTTAACGTGACAATTGATAAACTTGATAGCTAAATTAAAACCGATTATGTTGAGTGAGTTTAAGACGAAAAAAAACTTTAAATAACTTTAACTTGTTGATAGCTTTTAATGGTCACATATGAATATATGATCATTTGGAGTCTTGAATGATTGGCATGATCACTCACTCTTTATCCTAATTTTAGAGAAAAAAAGGTTTGAGTTTCTTAAATTAAAACTGATTTTTGTTTTCAGAGCTCAAAGTCATCATTCTGCCCTTTAAAAGAGGACGGGGTTGCAAGCGGCTAATCTGTCCGGCTACATCGCTATCACCCCACGGCTACTTCTATTAGTTTAAAGCTGTTATACTTTACTGTTACTTATAGCCGAATGTGGCGATGAATGTTGGGGGTTGGGATGAGAACATTTCATTAAATAAAGAAAAATAATTTATGTTACTCTACCTCCACCCCTTCTCATGTTATTATTATTTCTATGATTTTTTTTTGAAACTACTATTCTATTACTCTACCATCACCCCTCCTCAAGACAACTTTCTTTAGCTATTTGACTATTTCCACTATATAAGTTGATTATTTATTTATGCTTATAAAGCATAAGTTTAAGTTTATTCTTCTACTTTATTCCTAACTAGATAACAAATAAACAATATCCCTACAATGATCATCTTACTCTATGATAAAACTATTAACTAAAGAGGTCATTGCATGAATTAAAATGACGGGAATATAAAATCAAGAAATCAATTTCCTAAATGGTACGTAAGGCACCATTACTAGGGAAAGTGGCTAGGAAGCCTCGAGTGTAAGTGCATAAGTGTGTGTGTTGTGTGTGAGGGACATTGAGAGTTCGATAAGGCATGTCTAGGAAGCATCTATGAACAAGTAGCAAAGTAAGGCATCTTAACATGAGCTAGTCATGTGGGACACCTAAGGTATAGTCTAGGTTATCCATTTCTAATAACCTAAATCCCTATAGCCAAGGCTCTGATATCAATCTGTCACACCCCAAATAACGGCGGAATACGTTGGGGGCATGAGGATTGCTCAGATGCTCGTGACAACTAATATAGTTACCAAATTTAAACATGCCACTCATTAAACATAAATAATGTCATACGACTAGTAATATCCAAACAAAACAAATAGATAGTCTTATTTTAATCTTAATCTAGGTCCAAAAGCATGTCCTAAGCATCCACGATAAATCATCAGTTATGTCATGCAACATGTACAACATAATAAAGTCAACTATTAGAGTTGGTGAGTAAACATAGGTTTGGCATATAATGTAAGTAAAACATGTGATCTTACGTGGAAATGCACAAGTATGAAAGAACATGTAATGAAATAAAGCAAGTACTAGAGTGGTGCATAAATCAATCCTTTCGTTTAGGTTACCAATCACTCGACGCCAAAACCTATTAAGTCAAGTGGGACGTCACCCCAATAGATCTATTAATGGAACCCATGCTTTTTACAGTTAATGTTACGCGAATGATCATGAAATATAATGAAAGAACAACATGCAATATGACATACAGTTCACATACAAGCAAACACACCATAACAAACAAGAATTGCATTTGAGTTAGATGAAAAATATATCGTATGAAAGTCCGATAAGTGTACATGTTACACCCCAAAACATAAAACAAAAATGGGGCTATGAGTACTCACCTGGTAAGCAAGTAGGTGACAAAGAATGAGCAACGCACGAGAAGAATTAACCCTGACGACGACCTAGTGATGGGAAAGACCGAACAAGTATAAAGACAAATACGATCAAACAATGATTTAAATCATTAATTGAGTATTACTAATTACTTATGTCAAAAACATTTTATTTAATGGTTAATAGTACTAAAATACCCTTTTGTGAACATAAATACCACTTTTGATAATTATACAAAGTTTAGGGTTAAAACTATAATTTCTTAAACTTAGGGGTTGATTATGACAATTCAATAAAGTCTTAAAAATATCATTTTCCTGAATTTAGAGTTTATTATATAATTAATAAAACATCATAACAATTCTGAAAATTTCATATCTTTAGTAAAATTACACTTACTACCCGTTAAGTTTCAATAATTACATAAATGGCCGAAAAGTTGTAATATTTTGCGACGGTCATATTTAGATTTATGAAAATCTTAACATATGTCTATTAACATCCTAGAAGTGGGTTAGTAAGTTTCATTCGCTACAAAATTATTAGATTAATAAACTATGTTATAAAACACTTACTTTAACGGGTCAAAACGCATAACTCTTAGGTTTTTGATTAAAAAAATTCAGTTTTGAGGGTTTGGAAACATCATAATACACTTGTGGGACTTATTAGAATAGATTAGAACCATTGGTAATTAGTAATTACAATTATATGCGATTTTCCCAATTAAAGTGTGTGTTAAATGTTTGAGTTTTAACACAGAGAAGTTTTGGTCAAATCCAACAATGAGGTATTGTAAAGCACACAAAAAACAAGAAACTTTGATGAAGAAACTTACTCGTGAAAGTCGAAGGAAGCTGGTCAAATCGGAAGGTCAAACCGCTGGACTTTGACTTTTGAAAACGCGAATGATCGGACAAGGCACGAAATTGACACTTGCAGAAGCTTGAGGGAGGTTCATAGGAGCAATATCAACTGGTATTTAATTATTTATAGGGTAGGGGTCGTCTAAGGTTCAACTTTGACAAAAAGGAAAGTCTTGAAGAGAAAGTCTAGAAAATTAAGAAAGGAATTGATTGAAATTGATTATGGAAACCGATTTAATCATGGAATTGGCTTTGAGAATAAGTTAGGGGACATTGGGATGAAGTTATAGGAGAAAACGGGGTCAAAAACGAGTTAGAAACGAAGATTTTATCCCAAAAATAGTCCCAAAATCGAGCTGGTCGCAATCAGATACAAAACACAGGATATAAGTTCTGGAACCAGATACAGTTAACAAAAACTCGCATTGCCCCAATGGCCAGGGCGCTGTTATTAGACAGGAGGGTCGCAAGTTCAATTTGCTCGTTACATATTGGATGGACTTCAAATATGAAACACAACTACAAAATACTTAAATGAACATTGTGAAACCATAAAATATGATTTTCGAGATTCGCGGATCGTCCGGTTAATTCCTGAACGAGCACGAAAACCAAGATTTTGTTATTCGCGCTTCGACCTCCGATTTCCATGAAACTTCACACGGACCTACTTGTGTGCGTGACTAGTATTACCCACAAGTTTAATACGTGTTCGGATTCATGGAAACTCTCAGTTTGACTTAAATAACGAAAACGATCGAATTTGCGATTTAAAATGCAATAAATGCAAGATATTCAAACAATTCACGAACGATACATTAAATGACATAATTAAACATATCCAAATGATAAAAGTGATAATAAAATGAAATAGAACACGATTCTTCATTGATTATCAATCAGGATTACAAGTTCGGGTCGGGTACAATCAAATGGAATACCGAAATGTTACAGTTTAATGGTTGGTAATTGATCACAAGCCTTAGCTTTTCACGGACCTGATCACTTCTCTTATTGACATAGAATGCTTCACAAGCCCATTAGGAAACGTCCTTGACTCAGTGAGTTCTGATTAAGTAACTCGGAGCATTCTTGAATGTCTAGCTGAGTATGTTTAGGATTCATACCTGGATAGCTAGCTTTTATGGGGTTGATGTCTTCGGTCCGCTTGGAATGGTAGCTTAACAAAGATTACAAATGATGAGAAAATGTGATCGAATGATGCTAAGTGTTACAAGAGAGTTCTCTGAGCTAGTTCGTGAGTGTGTAAGTGCATTCTCGATCACAATGCCGTTATAAATAACAAAAATACAGTAACGAACTATCAGGAAATCTTGAGGTTCTGCGGTTGAGTCAATGTAGCCGTTATAGTCCACTAGACCCACGTTTAACGACTTCGAACGATTCTTCTGGCCACGTCAACTTGCACGTTTAAATTACCTACAAATAAATAAACACGAGGATAAGTGTAAATGGTTAGTTCGCAAATAATGTTAAGGATACTAAACCTGCCAGGATATTGGATTCTGCTAATGACTTCCGGGATCCCGAGTAACAAACCCTAGCATGTGTAATGAGGGTTTCACCTCATTTGTAATACATCAGACATTTTTCATCTAGATTTGCTTCAAGGAGCAAGGTGTTATTGATTGTAGTGTCTAGTATTGTTGATGTTTTTTTTCTTTTTTTAATTCATGTAATCTTTTTCATGCGGTCTGGAATCGTTGTATCAAAGTTGCATGAATGGTGTATTCATAACCATCCATTGTTGCATATATTGAACTAGGTTATGTCTATGTAATCTATTAATACACAATTGAATCAAATGATATCTCAGTTAGCCAACCCGAACCTAGTTGTGATCATCTTTTCCTTATTGCGTTTTTTCGTTGAAGAGTCTTATCTACTTAATCAATCAATCAAATATCAAATTGTCATTATGTTAGCAATATAAATCAAAGTGAACAATGCGCCAACCACTAGCTCCTTGTCGGTTCGACAACCCACCTACCCTTGCTAGTCATTCAAGTGAGGTTATTTGGAACAAAAACTTTCTGTTTAGTTTTTTTGATAGACACTTTGATCCGCCGCGCGGGGAGGGCGTGAATCGCTAGACAGTTGGTCTTTCAAGAAATACCACCCGTCTTTAGTTGTGATGTCTTTTTAAACCCGTGTTATAAAGTGTAGAGGCTAGATTATGAGGCTTGTAATATTAAATTAGTTGGGCTGGGCTTAGAGGGTTTATTTAGATTAGTAGACTAGTTTGGTTGGGTTTACTATTGGGCTTGAGGTTTACCATTGGGTTTACTATTAGGGTTTAAGGTCCATTAGGGATCCTATATAAACCCCATGTGTTTACCATTGTAAGGGTTGGCGAGTTTATGATTGAGAGGAGTGCCAAGGAGGTGTTTATGATCGTAATCATAAACTAGAGAGAGAGTTCAAGTTTACGATTTCTTGTTTTGTACCCGACAAGGTTTCTTGTGTGCAAAGATCAAGTTTTTAGCGTTAAATCATCGTATTCTTCGTGTTTTCTTCTCTTCTCTATCTTGAATCAATCACCTACGAGGATTCCGCACTCGTTCGTGATATCAATATCGTGTTTTAGGAGATTTTCTGGACCTACAATTGGTATCAGAGCCAAGAATCTTAGATTCGAGGTTCTCACGATATTGGATTCAAGCTTTTTCCAAAAAAAAAAAAAATTGAAGATTTGAAGATTTGAAGATTTGAAGATTTGAAGATTTGAAGATTTGAAGATTTGAAGATTTGAAGATTTGAAGATTTGAAGATTTGAAGATTTGAAGATTTGAAGATTTGAAGATTTGAAGATTTGAAGATTTGAAGATTTGAAGATTTGAAGATTTGAAGATTTGAAGATTTGAAGATTTGAAGATTTGAAGATTTAAAGATTTGAAGATTTGAAGATTTGAAGATTTGAAGATTTGAAGGTTTATGATCAAGGCTTGAAGGTTTGAAGGTTTATGATCAAGGCTTGAAGATTTGAAGGTTTATGATCAAGGCTTGAAGATTTGAAGGTTTATGATCAAGGCTTGAAGATATGAATGTTTATGATCAAGATTTGAAGGTTTAAGACCCAACACAATCATGAACTGAGTTTACTATCGGAGTTTACTATCGGAGTTTACTATCGGAGTTTACTATCGGAGTTTATGATTGAGATTCCGATTCTAAGTTTATGACTGGTGTTTATGACTGAAGGTGATTACGATCATAAACAGGTGATTACGATCATAAACAGGGATTACGATCGTAAACAGTGATTACGATCATAAACACGGATTACGATCATAAACACGGATTACGATCATAAACAGGGATTACGATCATAAACAGGTATTACGATCGTAAACAGGGATTACGATCGTAAACAAGGTTGGTTTACGGCAAAAAGTCACTATTTCACACTTTCACGGAAACGGACGTAACTTTTGACTCGTTTGGAGTTAGAAGCTCAAATTTTAACACGACGTTCGTGACACCGAGCCCCAGATTTACCCCCGACTAACGTCCAGGGGAGCTCGTTTGGACCCCCAAATTCCACTCCGAAGGCCTCCGTTTTTCAGTTTTAAGTTTTTGACACTATTCTTTGAATAGTACTTTTGCCGATTTTGCCGTTTTTGCCGATTTTCAAGATTTTCAGAAGTTGCATACCTAAAGAAAGAAAATGAGTTCAGTGGTTGAAGAAAAGAATATATTTGAGGACGAAGATGCTGAGATATGCCCCAATCCTACTTGTGCTCGGATAATTCCTGAACTTAAAGAAATGTGTAGAAATTTTCAGTCAGAATTGTTTGAGACAAAGTGCGAGAAGAGTTCCTTTAAGGGTAGATGGCAAAAGAATGAAGAGAAGGTAAAAGCTCAGAAATTAGATATAGCAAAATATAGGAACCTTGCAACTGAGAACGCCTATCTGTATGACAACGCTAAATTAGAAATAGCTGAGCTAAGTAAGCAGATAGATGACCTGAAGCATAAGAACAATGAGATGCAGGTTAAGCTTGATATGAATCAAATGAGGAGCAAAAGAATGCTTGATGCTGGAAAGGAATTGTCACATGCTGTTGTGACTGGTCAAGTTGGGAAACACACACCTGGATTTGGATCAGAAAAGACTGATAAGGCCTTGGCTGCAAACAGCATCATACCTCCACCAGTTCCCAGAGACATTATCGGAATACTTCTTAGTGAGGATCAAGTTGTACGAACCGAGTCTGATTATAAAGAAGCTGCTCCTCCTGTTGATAGTGTCTTGGTTGGAACTACACCATTGACACAAGAAGAAATTGATAATGAAGCAAATATGACTTATGGTGAAGGGAGGGTAAAGGATATATCAGAAAATGATGCTGAGTGCCGAGAATACAACAGGTGTCATAATTCCAAGTCTGATGAAGTTGGGGTAGAGTTGAAACCATACCCTAAAATTGAAACCCCATGCTTGAAAGTTGTTGACGAAGTCAAAAGGGAAAAGGTGATCTTGACGACACGGCCTGGGGGGAAGATATTTATGACATCTGGATCTATGTTTGACCAAGAACCAGATGTTGGGTATGACTTACCATCCTTCTCCTCCAAGTTCAAGGGATTAACTGATGGAGTGGTCGGTGAAGCTAAAGTTGAGAAGCCAAAGATCACCATCAAGCATCCAAGTGTGAAGTCAACAACTGTGGTGAAGAATGAAAAACTCAAGGGAGTGGCTGTGTCTCCCATTTCTTCAGTTGGATCATGCAGTTGCTGTTGTAATTGCAAGGATGGTGCTTCAACGTCAAAGAATCAAGGAAGCACAAAGATAGTAAAGACAGGTTCGACACAGGCTTCGACGAACCAGCAGAAAGTCAAATCTGAAGCAGCAGTCAAAGCAACGAAGCAGACACAAGGCAAACCAGCTCCATATCAGCCACCAAAGTCAAATGGGTACACGTCTGACTTCTATCTAAAGAAGCAGACTTGCTTTAATTGTGGCACTGCTGGTCATATTGCTAGGAACTGTCTGTATCGCCCCTATGAACCCTACTTTCCAAAAAGTCAAAGGGTTTCATCTCAGGAGTCTATAAAGTCTAAGCCGATGATGGTGCAGAAACCTAAGGCAATGAAGACTGTTACTCCTAAGGTTAAACCCTCTGATCAACATTGGGGCGCTGCCAAAGCTGAAAGAAAATCTATAAATCAAAACAACAACTTTCCAAGTTACAAAAATTTTCAAAAACAGGTGAAGAAACCAGTTTCAAAACAACCAAAGCTTGAAAAACCCAAGGTAACTAGAACTGTTTTAAAAAATGATTCTAAAACGAAGAAGGTTGAAATTCCTAAAGTCACAACTCAAAAGGTGACTAAAACAAAAACTGTTTTGAAAAGTGAATCTAAAACGAAGAAGGTTGAAATACCTAAAGTCACAACTCCAAAAGTGACTAAAACAAATGTTAAATCACCTGGAATTTGGAAGCCAAAAGTCAAGGCAGCTACAACCGAATCATCACAACTTCCTGATTTTTCAAAAGGAATGTTTTTAAAAGAAGTTTCATTCATTGATTCCTCAGGTGTACCCAGAAAAACAATGGCCTGGGTACCACTGGCTAACTAATCTCTCACTCTGTGCAGGAACGATCAAGGAGGATTATCACTAACGTTTTTATTACTAATTTGTTTGTTGATAAGTGATTGTTCCAGGCACAGTTTAGGAGACGTATCTTCATGTCATGTCTAGTAATCTATAAATGGAAGGCATGTCTCATTGAGAGGTAAAAGGTAAAATTCAGCACGAAAGGTACTGTTCTTAACTTGGTTGTGTGAATGAAGCGGCAAAGGGTGTTTTGAGTCAAACCAAATTTCCTAAAATTTTCAATTGATTGATTAAGTGGTTGACTTCAAATGCAATGAAGTGTGCATGTCATGAAACCCTATTTTCTAAAAATTTTCAAATCAATACTTTGAAAGTTAGCTTGGCCAGATGTGTGTAAAGTCATTTAATTTGTTTGTGTGTTTGTGTGTTTTATTTTGTTAAAAAAAAAAAAAAAAAAAAAAATGATTATGCTCACAAAATTGTGACATTAAAAATCAAAAAGCAAGGGGAAGAAATGTAAAGAAGATGAAAATGTTGACCCCTCAAAAATAGTGTGCTTTTCAATTTTTAATTGTTTCTTGTTTTTGAGAAGTTTAGGGGATGTAAAATGAATGTTCGGGTTGGAGATGGCTGACACGCGTAAGGCGGAAGTGAAAGGCAAGCTCCACGGTGATATGCTCGGTAGGCTCGACCTAAACTTATGACCTCAAATGAAAGTGCAGTGAACTTAAAAGATATATATGTTTAGCTTCCCATCCTAGGTTGCATGGTTTAAAAGACTGAGTCCCGACAAAAACGGGTTGAGAGTGGTAATTATACCTAGTATTCACTCTCTCACACGCCATGTTTATGCTATCTTGACAACACCACAGAGCAAAAGAAAATGAAAAAGAAAGGAAAAAGAAAAAGAAAAGAAAAAGAAAATGAAAAAGAAAAGAGAATAAATAATCACTCAGTTGGTCTTCTTTGCGTGCTTAGCGGCCGACCTGATCACCAACTGATGGTTAATGAAATAAGTGGTAGTCATAACGGTGTTGCATGGTTCCTCAAGTTGGGGGTTTGTGAATCCTCAATAAACTCTGAGGTTGGGTAGGTTTTGCTGTGTACACTTGGGTGTGGGGACAATTAAACATGACGGTAATATTGTACCATATTAAGCATGACGCATTCGGTTGGGATTAAACGGGTTTGAGTTTAAAGCGGACAAACATACCGTCAATCACCTGGACTAGTCAAGTAACTGAAGCTGAAAAGGGTTCCTCAGTCAGATTCATACGGTTTGATCCCTTGTAAACTTTCTCATGTTTGGTTTGGTAAGTATTTGTTTATTTTTATCTTTAGTGTGTGAGTCGTTAAGTTCCTTTTTATGTGTTTTCGTCTTGGCCAGGTTGATTTGAGAAGTCAAAATGTGTTTTTTATGGGTTTTAATGCATGACAATATGCCCCCGACAGATCTTGCCAAATTTTTAGGGGAAGGAGTATGGGATAATAAGTATTATCCGAATGGAACTCGAGGATGATACTTATTATCTAATGGAAAAGACTTCCTCCGTCAGATCTTGACAAATTTTTAGGGGAAGGAGGGAGGATAATAAGTATTATCCGAAAAGACTTCCATAATACATAGTATCCGAAGGGAACTCGAGGATGATATGTATTATCTCAGGGGAAGTCCTTAGCTGAGGGGAAGTAATCAGCTAAGGGGAAGTTTTTAGAGGTCTTTGGGTTCAGGGGAAGTTTTATAGAAAACCCGTAATCTATATTAGGGTTTTTGGTTAAAATATTGTTAATTTGAATCAACTGAACAGATGATAATTACCTTCTAACTCAAAGACCAATCATCAAATGTCTGGTGGAGTATATTTTTTTCAAATGTGTGTCAGACAGGTTGATGATAGAAAGATGTTGCTGCTGCTCAAAGTTAAAGAACCAGCCGGACAAGACTTCCATCTGGAAAAGCAACTGTTCAGGGGAAGTTGTTGGTGTCTTTACATGTTTCCAAAAGCTTCAAAAGTTTTTCAAAGAAAATGCTCACAAGTTTAGGGGAAGCTGATGATTTCAAGTCAATCTTTAATGAAGAAAATGATGCAGAGAGCAGTCAGAGATCATGAAGTTTGAAGATCAACAATCAAGTTCTTCACAGTTAGAGGCATTCAAAATTTTACCCTCTAATCTTTGGAGATTCAAGGCAGTTACCGAAGATTTAGCAAGAACCTGTTCTTTCAAGAGAAGAAAGTCAATGAGAGTCCTCCATTTCATTGATTGTTCATTTAAAGAAGTTCGAGCTGATGCTGATCAAGAGAAAGCCCCAAATGCCCGTCATGAAACCCATTGAAGATTTCTGCGGAAAGAATCTTCATCAACATCTATGCCAGCCAGTCAAGAAGAAGAACTTCAAACATTGAAGACATTTAATATCACAAGCCTAGGGGAAGATTGTAGAGGCTAGATTATGAGGCTTGTAATATTAAATTAGTTGGGCTGGGCTTAGAGGGTTTATTTAGATTAGTAGACTAGTTTGGTTGGGTTTACTATTGGGCTTGAGGTTTACCATTGGGTTTACTATTAGGGTTTAAGGTCCATTAGGGATCCTATATAAACCCCATGTGTTTACCATTGTAAGGGTTGGCGAGTTTATGATTGAGAGGAGTGCCAAGGAGGTGTTTATGATCGTAATCATAAACTAGAGAGAGAGTTCAAGTTTACGATTTCTTGTTTTGTACCCGACAAGGTTTCTTGTGTGCAAAGATCAAGTTTTTAGCGTTAAATCATCGTATTCTTCGTGTTTTCTTCTCTTCTCTATCTTGAATCAATCACCTACGAGGATTCCGCACTCGTTCGTGATATCAATATCGTGTTTTAGGAGATTTTCTGGACCTACATAAAGTTACGGGGGTAACGGATAAGATATGTTCCGATCTGTAAAAAAAAAAAAGAAAGAAAAAAACGTGTATTGTATTGTATATATATACAATAGAGAACGCTGCATATGGAATTGTGTCGGTGGAAAAGACAGAAAGCATATTTTATACATACATGTTTTTAGGGAAAGTAATCGGATGGCTATGTGGTTCAGCTGGTGAATAGTGGGTTATTTTTTTAAGCAGACCCGGTCTCGAATCACGAACAAAGATTTTTTTTTAAAAAGCTTTTCCATTCTCCCGTTTTTTTAATAAGAGGAAGGACGAAGATGACGATAATGGTGGGGACCAGCTGTCATCTTTTCAAATGTTGCAACTCAAATTTTATTCTACTTGATTACTGAAAAAAGAAATAATAATACAATCATCGAATTATGCAATTAATTTTTTAACAGTCAACTTCGATTATAAAAACAATTAATAAGGATAATTTTTTTAACATCTAATGTGGGAGTAGCCCACTTGGTAGAGCCTTTATCCTCTTAGGTGAAGGTCCTGGGTTCAAACCCAGGCAATGGTGTAATTTGGTGTGTAAATATTACTTTGCTGTTCAAAAAAAAAAACATTATATAAAATTTAAGTATCATTTCAATCACACAATGCATCTTTTATCAACTATCATAACATTTTCTCACAAAATAAAATTTAAATACAATTTCAATGGCACAATGTATCTTTTAGGTCTAATTTTTTACATTGTGCAGATGTTTAAACAACCGACTATCAATCAACTTTTAAAGCCATGTTTAAAGAAAATCCAACCTCATAAAAGTGAGATCGATGGACATGTTAAAGCCATGTTTAAAAGGCTGAAAACAAATTTTTTTTTTTGTAATGTATCGTGGCGCAATTAGTTAGTACAATAGTATAGAACATGAAACTCAAATGTAATGTCCACTTTTGGATAATACGTTGTTATTAGTTACTATATAAATGACATCAAGAGATCGCACACTCACACACCTAGAAAACCGTTAGCAACGCGCGGTCAGATTTCTCATATGTATTAAGTGGGTCAAATATCTCATATGTATTAAATGGTTAGTGGTGTTGGTGTTTATAATCTTCAAGTTAGATTGGTATACATGAGTTTGTAATTTGATTATTAACAAATGTCGTTAGGATACATATAATATCAAATCAATGAAGGGTATAATTCTATTCTAATCTATATATATAATAAAAGAAAAGTTTTTGGCATCACAATTTGCCATGTGGCACCACCACATTCATCCTCAATAAATTTTCCCGCTAATTCTCCTAATTATGGAAGTGATTTGTATTTCTAATTTTTTAGTTATTGCATTCTGAATTATTTAATAACCAATTATTTAATTACTAAAGATATAAAAATACATAATTATCGTAAATTATGATTGTATTTATAGTTTTTTTTTTTAAAAAGTCACCCGTGTAACACACGGGGATTAAAAACTAGTATAATATATATATGAAAAGATTGGATGCCACGTGGCATCACCACAACAATCCTTGAATTGTTTTTTCCGCTCAAATGGTTCCAGCTTATATCATAAGCTTTTAGATCCTTTAATTCCGTCATAATTTTCAGGTAATCAGTTCTTCAATTTAAACTTCAAATCCGGATATAATATCTCATACAAAATTAAAGATATTTATGTTAACCACATCAATTAATATTTAAATTAATTAGTATACCAAAATTAAGTCATTTCAGTTAAGCGGTCAATCAAATTTTTAAATTTTATTTCAAAATTTTAAACTAAGGCAACTTCCTAAATTATTCAAACTGATTATGTTAGTTATTTTACCAAACTTAATCCATAATTACGCAGTCATATTTATTTAAATTGTGACAAATGTGCTAACATTCTCTGTTAGGAATGTTGTTTGTTTAAAATACTATGTGTGATCACTCCTTTTGTTGGCCCTAAGCCCCTAACATACCATGTCAATCACATAAACTTCCTCAAAGAGCATGTTGTCTTCGAGGAGGTACATATTCTTACCTTTTAATTAAAATACTTTTGTTTTAGTAATTTATTTCTCAGTTATTAAACTTCAATTTTCACTTATTTAGGCCATACCAATTAAAGATCCCTTAATTTTATCATAGATACATTAAATGTATAGAATTGGCTATTGAAGCTTAAAAATGTAAATGTTACACTTGCAAGTCTTAATTATAGGATTCACTCAAATAATGGAATGGTGAGCATGACATATCTTAGAATTCATAGCTAAAGGCTTATTTTTTTCATTATTTTTTCATTTTTTTATTCTTTCTTTTTTAAGGTTATCAATATATATTGATATCTAAATTGGTGAAGCGATGTCTATTTTTGAGGGTTAAGTTGAACTTATTTGAAACATTTTTATAAACTTTCTTTACAAACGAAAGTGTTTGTGGTCATTTAAATAATGCATGCTAACTTTTATTTTTAAGTTACATCTATTTCAGAGTTCACATAGCTATTACAAGCACAATTACTAGGACTATACTTTGCATATGTTGCTAGATTTCTTTGAATGTTGCTAATTTTTTTTTTAATTTCAATTATCGAATTACATTTAATGTAGCATGCTATTACAATTATTCTTTTTTTAAAATCCGTCCGTGCGTCGCACGGGTATTAAAAGCTAGTATATTATAAGTGAAAGTTTGTTTGGTCAAAGTGTGATAATTAAAGGGTTAAAATTATTTAATTATTATTATTTTATTAGGTTAATATGGTTAGAGTTTGTTTAGAGTTGTTAGAAACTTAGAATTAGTCTATTTAAAGGGTTTTGTGCCTTGTATTTTATGAAACCCCGCAACAAATAAAGTTTAGTTTTTCATAGCCGCTCTTGAACACTAATTATTATTTCATTATCAAATATCAATTATCTCTAAGAAAATCATCTATTATTACGAGTAATAAAATAAGAAACATACAAAACCAACACACGATCTGCGTGTTCGAATGGAAAGCTTTAAATGAAACCGCATAACAAACAAGAAACGTACAAAACCAACACACGACCCATACTAGTTGTAATTAAAGAAAAGAAGAAAAGAAGAAAAGAAAAAACCAAACCAAACCGACTTGTGCACCTGGGTCGGGTTTCTAAACTATGGTATTGGGTAAAAACGGTTTTGGTATGGTGCGGGTTAAGTTGATCCGTGGACAGAAAGAAACCAACTTCAATATATAATTAATTAGCACGCACCAACCACTTGCGATCAATCAATCTATTTACAAACAAACCCTAACAGAAATAACAGAAATAAATGGGAAAGCGATACCGTTGTTCGGAGCCATCAACCACCACCACCACCAATCAACGCCGCTCTAGGGAGGAGGAGCCACCAATCGAAGAAGACACCGGCTTTGAGATCATCGATCGTGCTCTCGCCGATCCTGTCGGCACCCTTGCTGAAGAGATCAAGAGATTTGACACCGACCCCAAGGTAATTAATTAATTTCATCTCACAACCCTAACCCTAATTATTATTCCTAATTCACATTGCTTAATTACCTGTCTGTTTGATTTACAGGTTCTTGCAGACCTAAGCAAGATTGTAGACTCTGATAAACAAGTTCAGGCCCTCTGGTAATAAATAAATTTCTCATCAAAATTGGATGTTGATGATGTTGCGATTTGATTAATTAGTTTTTCATGATTCATTAAAATAAAATTCTCTGTTCTGTGTATATGAATGTAACTAAATAATAAAGGAAAATTGGAATTAAATAATCCAAGTTATTGGGTATTGGCGGATAATAATCCAAGTTCCAATATTGGCCTACAATAATCCCAATTATTTGGATCTTGGAATTCATTGGCCGCCGTTAATTTTTACTAACTCCGTTAGTTGTGTGCTGACGTGGCATGGCAATGATGATGCCACATCACCTGCCACGTCAGCAAAAATGATGCCACATCACCTGCCACATCAGCAAGTACTAGCGGAGTTAGTGAAAAAATAACGGCGGCCCAATGAATTCCAAGACCCAAATAATTGGGATTATTGTAAGCCAATATTGAAACTCGGATTATTATCCGCCAATACCCAATAACTTGGATTATTTAATTCCAATTTTCCAATAATAAATAAAATTCTCTATTAATCAAATTATACCCGAGTAGATGATTATTGAGTGCTACTTGTCATTTATGGAGTGTTTTTTTAAATTACAGTTTTAAGTTTCTTAAAACCTACTGATCATAGTAATAAAAAACTGCTGAATTGAATTGAATTGAAGGTTCAAGGAACTGCGCAAGGAATGGGAACAAGGTCCACCAACGACCCCTATGGATGCTGCAAGACTTGTCTTGGACGTCCTAAACAGAGTCCACGACTATTATGTTCTAATTGGTGATCTTGAGGTAGTAGTAATCTAATTTCAAATAGGTTTTTATAAATATGATTTGCGGTCGCCCAACTGTGATCATCCCGTTTTTTTAAATCTACTAATCTAAAAATATACATATACAAAAAACACTTCTCACAATCTATTCAAATAACTATAATTTTTTTCTAGGGCTTCTTGTTTCATTACTCGCTTCCACATTATCGCGAAGTACTACCACAGCCGCAAACAGAGTGGATATTTTCAAGGTAAGCCTATATCTTAAGAAAAAAAGAACATGCATGACAAATTAGTTAGTTGCTAGTTTATGTTGGCCGCGGAACAACCCGCCTTTATGGTTGATTGATGAACAACTGGGTTTGTACTTTAGATGAATTTGTTTTTGACATTCTGCATATATGTCAACTTAATCTTTGTTTTAAATGCTAAACTGTCAGGATAACCTTTCCTCCGTATGAGCATAACGAGGAACCCGCCCTGAGTACTTAGGTATGGTGTTTTTATTTTATTTTATTTATTAATCATTCATGTCGGCAAATTATCTCTAATTTGTTTCTCTTATTAGCTAGAACTGTAAACTGAATTTGGATCCGATACTTGTTGCATCTGGGACGGATAGTGGGATTCAAACCTTCTTTAAAATGTTTTAAACTTATTGTAGCAGTAATAACGAAAGTTCTGAGTGTGAAAATCAGTAAGTAATATGAACTGAACCAGTTGGATGGGTGGTTGTAAAGAGTAGCTGACACTTGTGCTGAGTTTGTAAGCATCTCTGTTTACTGAAAAATATAATGGGATAAATCAATTCACAGGGCATCAAAATCTACTAGCAGTCTAGATAACAATTTGTGTATGATATCTTAATGATAACCTTTTTCAGATGCAGCACACCTTCATGGTTTGAGTCTTTGAGATGCCTTTGACAGCTAGCTGTAAGTTGGTTTGCTATTTTCTCTTATTGATATATAATGCCCTGGTTTTATGAATCCCTGTTTATCATGAATGGCTGCTATCCCATTGCCTCAGCTTTTTCTTTTTTTTTTTTTTTATCATTAAGATACTTGCATTACCCTTTTCTGTATTTGTAATCTAATCAAGATTCAAAGAACAAATGACATAATTACAAGACTGAAAGAACAATGAGTTATGATTCTAAACTGTTATCCTGTTATTTTGAGAAAGAGTAATAATTTGAAGCATTTTGTTAACTAGTCGGGTTATAGGTGGTGGTTATAAACAGTAGATGAACCCAAACTGCAAAAAGCATAATTTAATTCACAAGTATTTACCAAATAATGCATGGATTCAAACCTGATTAATTTTTGTATTATTCTTTTATAATTGCAGATTTGTGGACTCGAGTTTAAGATGATTGAGCAAATAAGATGGAGGGTATATGATTGCAGACCTGAGTTCTATTAGGCTATGGGCATGTTTAGTTCTTACTTTGTCAACAAGAAGTTTGCTTTTTTTTTTTTTTTTTTTAATTCTGTCAAGTAGTGTGGTCTGTTGACATGGCTTTTACTTGTTGTGAACAATCATGTTTCATACTTAATATAGTTTGTGAAACAACCCCCTCCCTGAAATGGATGAAATGCAGTGCAAAAAAATCATTTTTAAATTTGAAAGGTTAAAATCCTCAAATCACATGAATCAAAACGATCATTTCTTTTTTAGTTCACAAATGCTGAGTTATTAGGTAAAGTGTAGCACCTTCTTCCTAGTTTCCTTTTAAAGTATAGGCAGAAACAACCTCAAAAACCATTAGTGGTCACAGTTTCGAGACCTTAGAGGTTTCAAGTTCAAAGTTGATTCAATTGGGGGGTTTTTCTCAGGTGGGTTTCCTCCTTAATGGTGTTCTTGGGTGAGTCAAGTCTGGAGTGTGTCAATGTCTCTTTCATCTAAGGCTTGAAAATTATCAATTTGAGGCCTAAAGGTAAATCATCGATAACAAATAAGACCTAAAACTAATAAAAAATAAAAAAACCTAAAATTAACACCTTTGTTATGTTTTTGTTTCGTGAATTTGAATCTATTTCGTTAAAACTCATGATGATGTTGTACCCCATAAGTAAGGGTGTACAAATCACATGATGCCATAAAAATTCTTGTCAGGGTAAAAATAACCCCATATCTTCTAGCCATTGAATTTGCAGCTTAAATTTAAAAAAGTTATAAAGATAATTTAAGAGTGAAAACAGTGGCCGGCTACTTTGTTTAAAAAGGTGGTCAACTAAACTATATTCATAATTTTTTACTTTTATTATGTTACTTAGAATTTAACTTGAGTTATTTTTGATTCAATTTACAGCCACATGTACAAAAAAAGAATTTGTTATTATTAGATTTATAAGAATCCTTGAACTATATAAATAATTTGATTATATAATTGCTGATTGCATGTATTAAAATGGATTAGAATTTGGTGGCACATGATTGTGGCTGAGCTCTAAGACGAGATTCAATTCATAAATTGGATGTCACCGCTTGTGTCTTGTTTGTTGGCCGGAGTTCTTCACCCTTTTGTGGTGGTTGGACTATGATTCCTGCTGCTGCCGTATCTTTGGATTTTTTCTTTTTGGGCCAATTCTATATGTTAACATTTATTTTATCATCGGTGCAACCCAATGATCTTAATTTACAAATGAAATTTCTAATGGTTTATTTTTTGAAGTTATTTTGGTTTGTTGAACTTTTTATTTGAACTACTTGACCACTCTTTTGGCCCATTCCATTTTTAGCTAATATTTTTACAAGTAACATGGTTGAAGCTTTCAACCTGTTCGACTGGTTTGGCCCATTTTAGTTAATCTTTCTATTTGACCCATTTGTGTTTGTGATAAAATACAACCCAACTCAACCCATTTATAAGTAAGTAAACCAGTTGAAATTGCAAGTATTTACTTGTTTTTTATTTGACATGTTTAACCAGCTCAACCCATTTGCCCATCCCATTTTACCTAATATTTTTACAAGTAACAGGTTAAAACATTCAACCTGTTTTACTGCTTTGACCCATTTGATATGTCTCTTTTTAGCTAATCTTTTCAATTAATGCTTTAATATAACATAACCCAAATTGACCCATTTATAAGTAAATGAACGTATGCAAGTTTCCTATGCTATGAACATAAGGATTTGGACTACCATTGATTGGCAGGTGAATGTTGTAAGAGGATTAAAGTTGTACGTATGAGAACATATTGACGAACACTGAGTTAACTCGGTTAACTGATTACTACGTAAATAAACTCCAAGTTGCCGGCAAAAATGGAGAACTCTCAGGTGGATCTGTGCTTCATGATGCTTTTATACTTAAACTAGTTCATTCCTTTTGCAACTGAAGTTTGGGCATAATAAGGTTTGCAGTTAGTTAGTTATTCATTTACTTAAAATTTATAAAACAAAAGCATCAAGACCTTTACTGATGTCTCCAAAACAATCAGTATAACTACATAGCCCTTCTTTAGAGGTGTATTTTGAGATATTCGATGCTTATTTGTTTCATTTCTATAAGTAAGTTTATTTAAAAGCTTTTCAGTTATTGCAAGGGTACAAGTCCCCTCTGTTGAGTATTTTGATGTTAAGGTTTAATGTCATTAGGTGAGACGCTTATAACATACAACCAGGAGTCGAAGGTGATCAAGAGAGAGCTTATTCAGTTTGGATCTCCCATTATTGGCCAGATAAAAGATGGAGTTACAAGTAAATCACAAGATAGTAAGCAGTCTTTGACATATATATCTTTTATATCGCGCACATTTTATAGGTTCACCTGAGAAACAATTTAATCTCAACCCGTTTACTTACAAATGGGTCGAATCTTTATGGTTTATCTCTAAAAGGGATTGAGTAAAATAGGATTTGGGTCGAGAGTCGACCAAATTGTATTTCTAGTACATAAATTCTCCAAATCATAATACTATTAAACCATTATAAATTTTGTAAACATACAAGAGACACAATTTATTTACAAACTTTTTGCACAAGATCTGACCCGTACCAAAAATGTCCTCTTTTATTTGTTACCCAACCGATATGCCCCCTTCATTTTACCACGTCTACATAACATATTCCCTTGGTTATTGACATATCTATAGGTCATATTGAGCCTGTTCCAGCTCCTCTTGAAGGTGTCATCGACCACCTGATAAAGTATCGTTTGATTTCTGAAAACAGACGACCAAACAGCTGCATCATAAACTTTTTTGACAAGGTATATTTACATCAAAATGTAGCGAACTTTCGTGTTTTTGCCATTGTACATAATCAACTTCTCTTTTACAATTTGAATGTAACAAACTTTTATTCTGTTACGATGCAATTGACTTGCTATAACCAAAAGAAATCATGCCACGTCACCTTACAGTAAAAAAAGTGTACCATGTAACCTTTTTGGTTATAAGGGGTCAATTCTATCAAATGGTGAAAAAGGAATTCATTACATAGTGAACTGTATTTTTTTACCTTTGATGTAACAAGCTGTTATTCCACTACCATTTGATGTAGCAAACTGTTATTTTGTCACATTTTGATGCAATTGACTTGCTATAACCACAAACAGTCTCGAGTTCGCTTTTTTATACTGGTTATAACAGGTAAAATCGGGTGCAACACAAGGTTAAATAAATCAAACTGTAATGAAATAAATTTCTTGCAACACATGGTAAAAATACTAGTTTGTTACATATAACACGAGAAAACATGTTGAAAATTTGTTACAGTTTGATGCCATATACCCTTTTGGCTTTTGAATAATGAATAAACCAAAACCAGTTTACTTCATGTGCAGGGGGAGTTTTCACAACCGTTTATGAAGCCACCTCAAATAGACGAACCGATCTCTACACTTATTCTCTCAGAATCAACGATGGCTTTCGGGCATACCCTGGTCTGTGATCAAGATGGGAACTATAAAGGACCACTCACACTTTCTCTAAAAGAAGGGTAACAAAC
This sequence comes from Deinandra increscens subsp. villosa, assembly GCA_039602395.1. NCBI lineage: Eukaryota > Viridiplantae > Streptophyta > Magnoliopsida > Asterales > Asteraceae > Deinandra > Deinandra increscens. The sequence continues at coordinate 3,336,702 of JBCNJP010000014.1, forward strand.
TTTTATTGTTATGTCCAAACATGTAGTTATTGGAATATATTAGATTAGGGTTTTTAGTATGAGCCCGCGGCTGTGGGCTCTCAATCGCTCATACCAAAAACCGTAATCTAATTCTAATATATTTCAATAATAGTATAGAATGTCCAAACTTGGCAAGATGGGCGGGTCGGTGATGGTTCTAACATATTTGGGTTGAAACAGGTTATTTATAGTACGGATGAGCAGAAAAAACCAAATAACCGAAACAACTAAACCAAATGAGTAACTAATGATTCGATGTTAAATAATGGAATTAATCTAACAAAAACATTTTAATATCTTATATGTTGGAAACTTTTTGTTATAATTTCTATAAATAATCGACCCGTTTGTTAGCAAACGGGTCGAAGTTGTAATATCTACATCTTATGTTCCTTGACACAACCTTATAACTTCCACAGGTCGCTGTTAGTGATGAGGGAAAACAGCGCTGACACGGCTAGACACGCCACGTGCCAATCTCCGACTAAGCGAACCAGCATCACATTTTTCAAAGTCTACGAGAAGAACTCATCAATAACCGGTGAAATGATTGTTTTCCAGCCTGGCAGCCCGACACCAAATGCATCCCTCAACGACCATAAACCGATGAATTTATTCTCCCCATGGGACGAAGCTCTTGGTGCATCGCAACTGCTAATGTTAGCCCCGGTCTGTCCACTGGTCCTAACCCCAAGACGTCAGTTACCTCACGGTGGCACCGGGGTTTTCTTACCGAGGAGTGCCAGGTCAAAAAAACTGCCAAAACATCAACCTCCTCATTCCCAAAGAGGACGTATTCTCACTTAAATCCCCGGCTTAACGGCAAAACTTGGAGCTTGTGACGTAACAAAAAATTCTTAGTGCGACTTGTTTCTATCGACTACATGTCTCGACGGGTCAATGACCCCCTTCTCCGGTTCGGCCCCTGTTTATGTTTTTTTTTTTTTTTATTAGTTAAGCAGGAAAGTAGGAGGATTAAGTGTCATGATTCTACCTCCCTTTGAAGTCATCCTAGTGTTTTAGTAGTAATCTGTCAGCTAAAACTTGTGAATTATTATTAGCCTATAAGGGCATGGTTAAAACATATTAGCAAACATTTTCACTACAATCACAATTTTGAAGGTAGGCCTGAACAAACGAACTAAACACAATGTGGACATAAATATTATTGTATGGTGAAGCTGTTTATGTAAATTTGACTTTTAATTGAAAATTTTCAGAGAATATAGAAAGAAATGATTAGACTTAACTATAGATGAGTTTGACATGATTGGGTATGGAAAAAATATAGTTGTGTTTGTTGTATTGTGTTTGAAAAATGTTGGCATTTGTTGTTAAAGTATAGACGTGACATAGTACACATGAAAAACATGGACAAAACATCTTTCTAACATGGAAAAATTGCATAAAATAATCCCAACTTTTCCCCGTTCGCAAATAATAATCTCACCTTCTGAAATTGCAAGGAGCAGTCCCAACTTGTCAATATTTTGCACCTAACAGACCCTCCGTTAAAAAAAATTAACGGCGTCAAAAAGTGATGACGTGGAAGCTGATGTGGAACTTTTTTTTAATTTTTTTTTCTTTTTAATCCCAAGTTTTCACCTTTTTGCAAATAATAATCCCATCTTTACATTCATTCTGTTTGACTTTTTGGAGTCAAACTTCATGTATTTTGACTCAAAAATTGGACCCGAATTTGAGTTTGTTTGTGTTTGTGATTGATTACAGTAGTTATAGTTTATCAAAACGAATCTACCGTAGGTTACGAAAACAATTTTCATTGAGTTTTGTTCATAATCGCGAAATGGGGGTGGTGAACATTTTCTTGAGCTCACCAATGGTGAAATATATAATCCGTAACGGTTTTCTGCAAGTCTGGTTCCACTAGCTTCGGTTTGAACTCGTGAATTCAATGGTACAATCGGTTTTGAATTTCGGTTCCGAAGCTAGTGGAACCAGACTTGCAGAAAACCGTTACGGATTAAATATTTCACCATTGATGAGCTCAAGAACATGTTCACCACCCCCATTTCGCGATTATGAACAAAACTCAATGAAAATTGTTTTCGTAACCTACGGTAGATTCGTTTTGATAAACTATAACTACTGGAATCAATCACAAACACAAACAAACTCAAATTCGGGTCCAATTTTTGAGTCAAAATACATGAAGTTTGACTCCAAAAAGTCAAACAGAATGAATGTAAAGATGGGATTATTATTTGCAAAAAGGTGAAAACTTGGGATTAAAAAGAAAAAAAAATTTAAAAAAGTTCCACATCAGCTTCCACGTCATCACTTTTTGACGCCGTTAATTTTTTTAACGGAGGGTCTGTTAGGTGCAAAATATTGACAAGTTGGGACTGCTCCTTGCAATTTCGGAAGGTGGGATTATTATTTGCGAACGGGGAAAAGTTGGGATTATTTCATGCAATTTTTCCTAAACTTTATAAAATTATAGAAATCATTTCATAGATGATGGCGGTGTATTTATTATTAGTCGTTGTAGATTACTATAAATCATGGATTGTTAAAATCACCAACCAAATTTCATTGGTCATCATGTCAAAGATAATATGCCATGAAGCAACACAATATTGTGGTTGGGTTCACCACCCTCTTACTATTGTGCCAGAGCACAAATGTCATTGTAGCCTGTTTTTCGGCTCCATCGATACTTGGAATCAGAATATCAGATGAGTACTGAAAGATGAGGGATACATGGATGAGAAGATCAAACCGTAATATTCAACTACATCAAACATTCAAACAATCCCTTCATAGAACAAATGGCCACATTAGCAATTACCTCTTCAGATGCTGAACTTGAACTGGAAAGTATATCAAACTCTTGTGCTTCGTTGCATACTCTAGGCCAGCAAAGTCACGTTATTATTTCTTGAAGAACTCATTGAAACTAAATTTGCAGACACCCTGAGCACGTAGTAACCATATAGGCTTGGGATCCATCGGTCCCATCCCTTAAACCTTGCTCTTAACAACCATACAAGATGATCTTGTATTTCAAAAGATCAATCTAAGTAATCAACAAAGGTATGAGCTTTATGAAAACATAGAAGAAGCACATGTCCCCAAAAGAATTGCAAGGATGTAGCCAATGGGACAAAATGAATATGGATATAATAAAATCTGATGGGTTCACAAACATGTAGATTTTATTTTACATGTTATAATTTGACATTGGGTTGCTTAAAAATGTTAAAAAATCATAATAGGTAGCGTAAATAATAAAGGCTATTTGAACATTTGAACATGAAAGTAATCAAACTCTCAACCAAGTTACTTGAGATCTACCTAGTTAACCATTCAATACAAAACTGTTTTGACTGTTTGTAACTTGAAATGGTTCGTTTAAATTTAGTATGAATTCAAGCTCAGCAAAAAATATTCACAAATATTCTTCCAGGATGATATTCCATATCTCTCTGCAATCTTGATGCAGAACCCGGTTCTTAAAATCGATTTCTTTAATACACACCTATCTTTTTCTGTATGGGTATGTTTTTTAGCCCTAAATATGAAAAAAGATATTTAGGGCTCCCTAAAGATACTTAGGGCTCAAGAAACATACCCATACAGAAAAAGAAGTGATAACGCATCAACACAAAATCGGTATGCTCCCTAAACTCCATTGTTATTGCAGAAGAATCGATGGAGAATGTAAAATCTGGGTGAAAAAGATTGTTAACACTTCAATTAACGACTGGAAACATAAATAGTCAGCCGTTAAAATCCGAAATTGAAGGCTTCTTTTCAGATTCCATGAGATTGCCCCGATTAGACTCCAAAATTCCAAACCATTCAACCAAAATTGCAAACCATTCTAAAAAAAACTAGATAAAAATGCTATTAGTATAATATTTTTCAAAAAGTTGGGCATGGATTTAATTCAAGTCTTATAATAAACTAATAAAATGTTTTTTATATCGTAAACTTAAATAAATTTTGAAACTTTTTTTCAAGAAAAATCAAATTCAAAAACGATTTTTAATTTTACTGAAAATACTAATATGGAAAAACAAAGGTAAAACTTGTCGTATTTCCAATTATTTTTTTTAAGATTTAAAACATTTCTATAAAAAATGTTATAAATATTTGTTGTAAAAAAGGACAAAAATGGTACAAAAAAATGTTGTATAAAAAATATAAATAACTTTTTTCCTTCTCCTAAAATGCTTTAGGTAAAGTAACGATGTTTGTTAAGAAACAAAAAAGTTATTTAAGGTACGAATATAAGTAAAAAAAAATTCAATAGATTCAAAAATGATATCTTTTAAGAAACTTTCTTTAACTGACATGTTAAGTTTTTATAACGTTATAATATTTCGTTTTTTTTAACAAACACAATGTAAGTGTTTTTTTTTTCTTTCTAAAGTTAAGTTTACAGTTATTTTTTGTTTTAATTAAGATTTGATTATAAACCAAATATAAAATAAAATTAAAGAGTTTCAGATTAAGACGGTAAATATTTTTCAAAAAAAGTTATTTTATTTAAGAAAAACAAAAATGAAACAAAAATGTTTAAATTGTAATCTTAAAAACACTTAGGTTATGTTTGGCGCGTCATAAGTTAGCTTTTGAAAAGCTAGTTGGAGTAGCGTTTCAACTAGCTTTTATAATATTTTCAGTTTTACTATTCTCTAACTTATAAATAAATACCTTTGTTTACATTTACGACATGTACTTTTATGTTATTTTTATATTTTTCAGTTAGTTTTTACCAAACGTTATTTTTTATCAGCTAGCAGTTAGTTTTTAAAGAAAATTTCATTGTTAATAACGGATAACAGTACAAGTGGACAAATCATCCCGACGGGCAAGGGAGGCGGGCAACAAGCTGCGCCGCCAAGCCTTTTTGGATAGCGAAACTAAGTCTCGTGAAAACAACATCCTTAGCACCAGAGGTCACCACATTACCATGCATGACCCGTTGAACCCTACTCAAGGTTTCCACGGCCTCAGAGGCGAGGAACCCAAAAGTGTCAAAGGCAAAAGGAACAAACACGTGTTGATTTTCAATGCACGCTTTCTCATGCTTGTTCACTTTTCCCATCGCAGCCTTAGAAGCCGCATGCCCCACTTTGAAATCCCCGGCCCCCAGGCCCACAAGAGGGGAGACCCCTGTGAGATCCAGGCATGCATGCTTCCCCCTATCCACCCAAAAACCAAGATGTTTGCCGGTCTAAGAGTCGATCGCCCATCAGACGGGTCAGTCAGTTTTTCAACAGGAAATAGGATACAACAAGTATAAATAATTTAAAGGGGATATCACTAATAACACCCAATAGAAAACATGTTTCAAGTTATATTAACGACAACTTTACGTTAATTTTACTCCTTTACTATTCCTCATATTAAATTACACTATGTTCGGGTTTAAATTTAAGAAGTTTCACTAAGTGGTAAAAATCTTTTTCAAGTAGGTCAATCCCAAGTTGATCATGTTTTAAGTTTTAAGAGTTGAGAACAAATGAACAATCGAAATCGTATGACTACTTATATGCGGTGTATGAAATTTAATAATATGTCTCACTTAATGTTTTAAAATCGGATTTTTAAACACGACCTGACTTCTGTCAAAAAGGTTCAACCGGTTGACCTGGAAAGTCAGACCGAACTGACTATTCAAACCTGTAAATCTTATAATCCTAATAAAGTACTAAATTTTGTGTCACACGTTTCATTTATAAAGGGTCCACATCATCACCGCCACATGTCAAGCTCACAATCAATTAGCAATTTAGTAAATCATCACATAAGATTAATTATCAATTCTGTTAAAACTAAATTTTTATTTTAAAATTTTGATAAAATTAATGTAGATTTGATTAATTTACTTAATAATTGTAGTCTTTTTGTGGAAAGTAATCAACTTGTCAAACATAATAAATTACTTAAATGTATTAAATTATTATTTAATATATTATAAGAATTTTATATCAATCATAATTTTCAATTTCTTGATCATTATTTTTTTTTATCTTAATATTATGAATCTATATTCAGCCCGTGTAGTACACGGGTTACTAACCTAGTTTATAATATACACTTTATGAACTTCTAACACAAGAAATGTCAAAAAAACAATTCCATAAAGTCTTAAACAAATTACAATTATAAAAAAACATTAATATAAATTTTAATCAAACTATATTTACCAAAACAAACTACATTGAGCATTTCATGCAATAAAGCCTTAAAGCCGATTCAATTAGCGAGCCGGTTTTGGTTTGAGGCCGGTTAAATTATAAGAACCGCCGAGCCAAAAAAACAGATCGAAAGTGGACTAAACCAGACACTGACACTGAACAGTTTTAGCCTCCTATTACCAGTTCGACCGATCAAAGACGCTAGGTCAATCCGTTAAAACATTGGTGTCACGTATTATACTAAAGGAATAATTGTAAGTGTTGATTGTTAGGAGAATCGAATTCAAAGAAGCTTTTAATACAAAGTGTATGAAATGAAAGATTTTGGACCATTAATTATAGAGATTTTCTAATATGTGTTTTAAGGCACACATAAGGTGTAATAAATACATCTTGAAAATTAAAAAATACATTTTCAAGAATATTCTCCAAACCTTTTTTATTTGTCAAGATAAATCTTAGTATCTTTTTCAATTTTTGAAAAAGAATTTTTTGTAGCTTTTTCAGTTTTCAAGATGCATTTATTGCATCTTATATGTGCCCTTATGACACATATTAGAAAACCCCTTAATTATATACTAATTTTATGATTAAAATTAATTGGTATAAAGATTGTATGATCATTTTCATCATTTGTTAAATCAATTTTCGCCATTTTTCTAAAATCAAATAACTTTTTTTATAATTTATTATTTATTTAATAAAATCACACCATAAAATATATAATTTTATTTTTTATGTTGCATTTTATATTTTCCATTGACTTTTAGTGACTAAAGTTAAAGTAAAAAAATATTGGACTTTTAGTGACTAAAATTAAAGTAAAAAATAGTTGACTTTTAGTTAATAAAGTGAAAGTAACAAAAAATTTTAGACTTTTAGTGACTAAAGTTAAAATAAAAAATATTGGACTTTTATCGACTAAAGTTAAAGTCAACAAAATATTAGACTTTTAGTGATTATAGTTTAAATTAAAAAAAATATCGGACTTTTAGTAACTAAAGTTAAAGTAAAAAAAGATCTATAGCGATGGTTCCGCTAGTGACACTTTTTATTTTAGAGGGAGAAAGTTTTTTGGACTTTAGTGACTCTTTTTTAATATACTTTTTGACTTTCTTTTAGTCTCTAAAAGTCAACTATCTTGTAGTGTGTGTTACGTATGTGATTTTAAACGATTATACATGTGTGTGACTTGTATAAACCATTTACGTGATTATATATAATTATAACATTACTAGGTTAGAATCCGTGTATTGCACGGGTTTAATCGTTGATAACTACGATTGGTGATTTAGTTTAGTATTCTTACTAATGTTAGCATTTCATAAAGTGAGGATCGAATAGCGAGAAAATTAAAGATATTTAAACAAATAATGTAAATATTTTTATAACAAAAATTACATAGTACATTACTTATAATAATAAACAATAAACTAATAACATTTATTCACAAATTTATAAATATTTGAAAGTATATAACATTTGATGTTTTAACACATTTACTTACAAACCAAGGGTGGCAGAATCATAAAGCAAATCACGATCAACAACCAAACATGAATCACAATGGGATTAGGGCATAATCGATGGGTTATTGATTGTATCGGTTGCAAGCATCTTTCATCTAATCGATGCATAATTCAATTTCTTTCAGGTCAGATAAGGAAGAAGTGGAAGCATCGTAAGATATAAATGATGAAAATCAATTACACAATAGGGATGAGAAGTTTTAGGGTTTGGAGATCAACAAATAAAGAAGGAATCAATAGATTCTAACAAACGTGTTGAAATCAAAAGAAATATTAACCAACAATCTGATTTAGGGTAAGAAATACATGAAGAACGCATGAAATAGAAACCAATCCTTGAAGTGTTATATGTGATGATCGAAGAATTATTGCACAAGCGAAAATGAAATCGCTACATTGAAGAACGATGATGAAAGAACGAAGAAATAACTTAATCAAATTGGAGATTCGACGTTTTAGGGTTTGAGCAAATTACATATAAAGCAAGTTGGCTTATATAGATCAGGTCAAGAAAACGTGGTATAGGAGGGCCTGCGTGTATTTTATTACAAAATGGGTATGAATGGTTTTTTCTTTAGAGGGGGGGGGGGGTGAGAATGAACCTAGTGTTGACATTTCTCAACAATTGTCGATAACTACAATTGTTTATTAGAGCTTGAAGATTTATGAAAAATAGATAGTGTGAATTATTAAAGTTCAATTTATATATTTGCTGAAGTTATTTTTCGTTTATTTTGCCATTTTTTGTTTACTAAACTCTTTTAAAAAGACTTTTGGATAATTTTTTTGATCGACGATACTATTTCACTCCAAAAACTAAGTTACATCAATGTCTGAGTTTTAATATACAACCTACAACTAAGGGAACAAAACCTTTAAAAATTTATATAATAGATAGAATTGCAAAATATATTAATACCCTAGACAATTAACTGCTTTTAATTAAATGAAAAACAATATTAATTTTTTTTAGAACGGCCAACAAAAATATTAATTTTAGGTTTTCATAAGTCAGCTTTCTTATCAATGCATTTAATTCATTTTATTACAAAATACTAATAAATGGTTTTGGCATTATTAAGATTCAATTTATATATTTACTGAAGTTATTTCCTGTTTATTTTGCTACTTTTTGTTTATTAAACTCTTTTAAAAGGATTTTTGGGTAATCTTTTTGATCGACGACACTATTTTACTTCAAAAATTAAGTTACATAAATGTCTGGGTTTTAATATACAACCAACTACTAATGGAATAAAACCTTGAAAAATTTATAGAATAGATAGAATTGCAAAATATATTAATATCTTATGTAATTAATTGCTTGTAATTAAATGAAAAACAATATTAATGATAGGTCTTCATAAGTCAACTTTCTTATCAATGCATTTAAGTCATTTTATTACAAAATAGTAATGAGTGGTTTTGAAGAGAATTTTAGTGTGAGAATAAATCTTGTGTTGAAATGTGTAAAGAATTGTAATTGTTTATTAGAATCAGAAGATTATCTATAATTAAGAAGAGAAGATTGGATTATTAAGGTTTGTCACATCTGAATGAAAAATGATATGTTTGACAACACATTAAAAATGGAGTGAATCATTATAGAAGAAATGTTAGTCCTTTCAATTTAAATACTTTCATTTCATAGGGGAGGGAGGTTTTTTTATTGTTTCAAGAAGTGTAATTGAAGTGTTTTCTTCAATTAGATTTACTTTAAAATTTTATGAAAAAAATAAAAAGTTAAAAAAAGGAAAAAATATTTAGTAAATTAAAAACATTAAAAATAAAAAACCATAATAAAATAAAATCAAAATAAAAATTCTAATAAAGATAAAATTAAATTAGAAAAAAATAAAAAATATAAATTAAATTATTTAACTAACATTAAAAATTTTAAAAAATAAAAATTAAAACATTAAAAAATATAAATATAAAACAAATATATTAATTTTATATGAAAATATTAGTAAATTATATTTTATTTCTCCGATTTCACTAACCATCAAACAATAAGCGCATACGGTATACTGGCGCCGTAAGGCGCCATAATACACTTTAACGGGCGTTATCGGCGCCATCACTGCCCCCCTCCTGCGTTATACGGCGCCGCCATGTAGCTGCGTGATAAGTTTGGCGCCTCTCAAAATGGCGTGGATCAAGGAACGGTCAATTTTTTAACCGTTAAAGTGAAAGTTGCATGCTTTAAAATAATAATAATAATAATAAAATGAGGTTTAACACCACACCACATAACATGGAGTATACCCCATGTATGTTATGTGGTGTTATAATCCAGTCATCGCCTACGTGGCGGTGTTAAAGTTTAACATGGCTTGGAGTATACCACATGCCCTAAGAAGTAATGATCTATTTAATTCACTCATGGTTACCAAACATGACGATAGAATGATAATGATATATTTCATTCTCTCGCCCGTTCCATTCCCTAAACAGTTTCTTTAGTTTTCTTTTACTTTCACACCATTCGTTTTACATATCTAATTTTGTGTAGTGCTTTATTTAACTAACGCGACATGAATTTATATCAGGTCATACATAGCCTTTAGGTCTTACGATCGATGCTTAAAGCGCTTGATTTTTAATTTTAACGTGATTGCATAATCTTTTTGTATATCCGTTTTCTTTGTGCTGCGATTTAACAATGCAAATGTTTTACATATCTAATATAGTAAAATGTTTTGTACATCCACTAGTTTAGGCTAGTAGTAAAGCCGTAAAGGTGTATGGTCTCTAATCATGAGATATTGGGTTCAAGTCTTACTTGAAATAAAAATAAAATAAAATAGAGGTTACAAGTTGAGCTAGAGAGTTTTCTCACATGTGATGAGTTTTCTCCTGATGTGGATTGGAGATGATCGGATGGGTGGTGTAATGTCCCCGTTAGTGATCCAAATTTATCGTTAAAAAAAATATTAAATGTAGTTATATATAATTGTTACGTATATACTATACGTTGAGTACACTGAGCATTTATATATAGTTAATGCAGTTTATTATATATATTTTTTAAAATGATCTTTATATCGTTCGTTTTTCTCATCGTATTAATTTCTTGGGATAATTAAAGTGACTATGGTAAAAAGAATCGAATCAACATATTGTTATTACGAGTATAAATACACACAACAAATTCATCAATATTCAATAGAAGGGTTTTGGGAGGTTTAGTCTGTACCTTCATTGCTAGCATGATCAGGCAAGTTTATAGTTGTTGAATCTCCGGTTATCGGCGAACAAATCCACGGCGGAATTCACCGTCATGAGTTCCACCGCCGCCGCCGATTCTCATCCACCACCGTCCGACGACGAAAATGAACAACAATGCGACGATCACGGCGACGAAAACGTTCGAGAAGGTCAGAATAACGGCGATTCATCGCAAAATCCGGTGACATTGCCGGAAATCGATCCGCTAGGGCTTGGAAACGAAGCGGTGCGAGGCGGCGCTACTGACGCAATTGCGACGGAAAAATCGAAATCGAAATCGAAATCGAAATCGGAGGAGCCGATTTCTCCGAGAATTGAAGATGATCAACGCGGAGTGATCTACGAATTTCCGCCAGGTTTATCGACGTTGAACGTAAACGGAAGACCGAAGTTTGAACTTATGGCGGTTAGGGATAACGGACGGTTACAGATGTTCATGGAGCCGAATCTGTCGCCGCAGCTGGTGAGGAGTCCGGGGAGAAACGGTCGGCTTAAGATGTGGCTTCTGAATGACGATCATCAATTGCACGGCGGCGGAGAGAAAGCGTTGCCGCCGGTACGGCGGTCGATATGATCGGAAAGTTAGGGCAGCGATGGAATCATTCACTAAAAAAATTGACCTGTGATGCAATATCTGGTATTAGTATTTCTAACTGTTTAGACTTTGGATAGAATATCAAAACATATATACCTTTTCCTTTTTTAGGAAATTCATTTTTAAATCCTAAATACAATAAAATTGAAATGAACAATCTGATTTTCAAATGATATTGTTATGGTTTAAGCCTGAAGAAGGTGCATTTTGTGTAATTTAGATGTGTACATTAGAAGTATCGTAGTTTGTTGGTAATTTTTTTTTTAAATTACCATTAATTTAGGTTTAAAAGCGGCTTTATGTTAGATTTTTGAATGTTTGGAAACTCTAAAAAGCGTGATATACTTTTGGACTAAAAATCTCGAGGGTTCGCTTAAGATTTCAATCGGATAAGATCTGGAGATCTTTTCGAATTCAAGAATGAAATTCGATTGTGAAGAAACCAAACCAGAAATTTTTGATGATTATGAGACGTATAAAACTGCAGGAGCGTATATGCAGTTTTAAGATAACTGCAAATTCGGTTTTTGGGCAAATTACACAAATAGTCCATGAACCTCCCCCCCCCCCCCCCCGGCAGGGGCGTTGCCCCTTTGGATCTCCCTAACCTTATCGATACGGGCGTGCACTATCTTGCACCACCGACCTCGACTGATATAAGTTATAAGACGTATCGATCCATAATTAATCCGATTATACTAAAATGACAACACTTCAGAGGGTGTATGAGTTGATTTTTCTAAAATAAAACAAAATTTAAATATTTCAAATTTATTTGCATTAGTTTCATAAGAACAAAAATATTTAAGAAAAAACTATTTTTATTTGACAATTTTAATTTATAATACAAGACATTATCGATTTTCTAGGTGGATTCATGTATTTAATGGACTATAGAGGTAAAGTGTTCTCTAAAATGAACACTCTCGGGGAATTCGATAATCAACACTGAATAATACTTAGGATAAATCTGAAAGTGAAATTGTGTGTAACATTTTTTGATCGAGATATTTGACGTGTATTTAAACTTTCAATCGGATAAGATCATATCGGACATTAACTTTCATATGGAAAGCTTTATTTCTATGTTTACATATGATCCGATCGAATCTTAAATATCAGAGTAGCGTATTAGATACGTGCTTATAGTTATCTAATTTTAAATTTTGAATATTTTACACATTTGGTCCTTCTAGTTTTAACAATGATAACTTTAAACTAAAATAAAAAATTTATGAATTTTTCTAAGCTCCACCGGCACCGCAGCCAGAGGCCCTACCCCTAGAAGGTGAAAACACATATGTTCATTTACATGTGATGTAAAAAACTATTTATTTATAATTTCTTACTGTATCAGATTATCTTACGTTTATTATGGATATAACCGATAGTCATTTTCTCCTATTATAATGTCTCAAAACAAGCCCGTGGAGGTTGTTCTTAGGGCGCATATCAGACATATTTGCAATGTTGAGGTGAGTTGGGTCGCATGTGGTGACGGGCTAATGCTTAGTTTTTTTTTTCTTTTCTCACACAATAAGTATAAATAAATAATTAGTAGATAAATGGGTTCTATGTAGAAAAGATGGTAGTGTTGTAGAAAGATAAATTAGTACGACAAGTTGACTAGTATCGAAAAATGGCCCTGTCTTATATTGTATTTATCGGCATCAAAGAGTAATTCGTTTTTTTCCTTCTAATTATATATATATACAATGAAATTTGGAACATAAATAGTAATCTTCTCATTTCTTATAATTTGGTCATGAAAGTTTGAGTATTTGACATTTTCTACCCTAAACTTTAATACTTTTTTTTTCTATAACGGAGTTTGGCATATTGACATTTTCTACCCTAAACGTTAACACTTTGTTTAACGGAGTTTGGCATATTGACATTTTCTACTATAAACTTTAACACTGTTTTTTTCTTTAACGGAATAGTAAACTTTAGGTTTCCATAGTTTAGCCACATATGTTTCATATTTTTACGTTTTCTACCCTCTAACTTTTAAAATTTTTTGTTTTAAGTTTTGTGGTCTTCTACTTTAGCCATGAAACTTTTAACTTTTCTATTTTCATTTCTTAGTATATTTTTATAATTATATACTTTCACCACAAGACTATTAGACTTTTACGTTTTATACCCCTTAACTTTTTAACTTTTGTTTTTTAAAGGTTTTTTACTTGAACTTTTGTTGTCTACTACTTTGGCCACGAAACTTTTAACTTTTCTACTTTCGTTTTTAGTATACTTTTATAGTTTTATACTTTTATCACAAGACTTTTAGACTTTTACGTTTTATACCCCTTAACTTTTTAACTTTCGTTCAGCATACAAATTCAATCCCGCAGCAACGCGCGAGATGGTAAACATCTCGTTTTAGATCATATTGGGTTTCATATCATGTTACTACAAATAACCAAAAGGCCCCTTTCATGACTTCTTTTGACTTCTTTATTCATGGTGTTCCATGCCATTATACTAGTGTATTAACGAAGCGCCTTAAAAAATGAAACGAAGCACAACTATAAAAAGAAACAAAATTAAGTATTGTCAAACAAGAGCTAAAGCAATTAAGTTCTGTCTATCATATATTGCATCATCGTTAATTCTACCCATTAATGGCAGCTTGTATCTGTTCTAGTGTTCGCCCCTTTGTTTCAGGTACCATCTTCATCACAAACACAATTGCACCCGCGTTTATGGCGCCATACACGATGAATGTCCCTGTAATCACACGCAAATTCGATCAGTTTTGCCCTGTGATCACAGTTTTGCAATGTTTTATAACCCGCTTTGGACCATCCGGTTCGACCGAAAGCTAAGTCGGTTCGGGTAAATCTGGTTTAGTCTAATTTCGAGCTAATTTTTTACCCGGCGGTTTTTATGGTTCAACTAGTCGAAACCCGGAATCGGGTCACTAACAATGTTTTAAAAACCGGTTTTTTAGTTGAACCGGAAAACCTTTCGGGACCGGTTAGACCGGCTGGTTGAACCAATTAGGGGATTTATATATATATTTTTTTATAAAAATGCTAATAAACTTGTACACCCCAACAAAAGTAGTTAAAATACAATTATAATCCACTCAAAAAATAATATCAAATATGTATTTCATAAAAAAATATAAGTTTTAAACTTTAAAAAATAATAAAAAATAATAAAAAATAAAAAAAATTAAAAATATATATATAAAAAATCAGAAAACCGGTTGAACCGAAAAAATCGGAAAACCGGCCGGTCTAACCCGGTCCGGTTATTACCAAAAAACCGGGATATAAAAAACCGGCGAGGAGGAGGGTTCGCGGTTGAACCGGCCGGTTCGAACCGGTTTTTAAAACATTGGTCACTAATTGACCCAGCTTATAAAACTTAAGTTGCGCATTCACGCTAAATGATAAAGAACTTAATGCATACAACACTCCATGGTAGTTTGTTTTATATAAATATAGTATGATTAAAACTTATATCAATGTTTTTTTTGGATAATTTTAATCTTTTTTTAGACTTTATTGATTTTTTTTTTGACATTGTCGTATTTAAAAGTTTATAAAACTGTATATTATAAATTAATTTACAGGTTTGAATAGTAAATACGGTTTGATTTTCCGGGTCAAACTCGGTGTAACCGGTTGTACTTTCTTTTGGCACAAGCCTGCTCCGGTTTAAACACACCCAAAATCAATCAGAATGTGTATTCACTTTTAGAATTTTGATGTATATATCATGTGATCTTACCATACGAGCTCCAGCTCAAGAGAAAGTTGAAAGTGAATGAAATCGCCCACGCGCCAAACCAGTTCACCAGAGTGGCGAGGCTCCCGGCCGCTCCTTTGATGTTGATCGGGAATACCTTAATACACAATGTTCATACAAAGCGGAGTCCGTTAAAAGACGCACATTTTCTTTAGGCGTTCATAAAATCATTACTTTAGATCAAACGAATAAACGGTGTGAATCTTGTATTACCTCGGACATTATAACCCATGGAATCGCTCCCATTCCTGCTGAAAATGAGACTATATACGTCTATACGTGTAACATAACTTTTAGTCAGTAAAAGATAATAGTTTAATTTAGAGCTCTCAGAGCATATTGTCACGTCTAGTCTAAAATATGATTCACAAGACACTAAGGACGCGTTTAGTTGTGAAAAACACCTCTTGTTTTAAATTGCAATTTGAAAACTACATTTTATTGTTTTATAGTTTTCTGATACAGAATATGGAGATTTCATCTTTTAATTTTTAAACGTGTTTAAAAAAAATATATATATGTGTGTTTTCTAAAGATGGAAAACCCTTCTATTTTCTAAAAAATTAAAAATGAAAAGCTATAAAACATTTTTCACAATTAAAGGCACCCAAGAATTCAATGAAATTTCTAGATTGATCTCTTAGTTAAGTAACCAGGGATGTAAAAGAACCAAACTACCCGTAACCCACTCGAGGCCAATCGAGCTCGAACTCAACTCGACCCATTTACACTCGGTCTTTTAACAATATGGTATCAATAGAGAGTAGTTTAGGTTTTTTAATGAACTTTAAAATTACCAATATGCCGGTTACTGCAAGTGAAGGTACTGCAGAGAGTCCAATTTCATAAGTCTGATAACATGAGATGCCATTACACATCAGAACATGCATTAGAAATTAGAAAGATGAATATATAACAATATAACCGAATGGACAGTTTACCTTCAAGAAGAATGAAAGCGCTGTCAATAGACATCCCAAAACCAATCCCGACGCCGAAACC
Source organism: Deinandra increscens subsp. villosa (assembly GCA_039602395.1). Lineage (NCBI taxonomy): Eukaryota > Viridiplantae > Streptophyta > Magnoliopsida > Asterales > Asteraceae > Deinandra > Deinandra increscens. The sequence continues at coordinate 3,353,012 of JBCNJP010000014.1, forward strand.
TTGGAAAATGCAGTTAAAAGTCGTCGGTAATAAGTATACTAAAGAGAATATATTGCGTTTACATTGTAATATGTCGTGTGTTAAATGTGTTCTTATTAGTTATTTACCAGTAAAAGTGGCTTTCTACCGGCTTTGTCTAGAAAAAGTGCATTTAAAGCGGTAACAACTATTTGTAACAACGCGTAGATTATCGTTCCAAGATCAGCCGGAAATCCTGAAAAAAAACACATACTAGTTTAGGTTAGCGATCAACACCTTATACCTACCAATATTGTTCGTTTTATTGTCAATGAGCTATTAATATATTATTTTTTGTTATTGATTGTCCTTTCCTAGGGTGTCACATATCCTAAATTACTCTCACTCGTAACGTTTAACTATGGAGTTGTCTCGTGGATCACTAACCATGTGTCCAAAATGCATATTCAATGACAAGTTGAATCTATCGAGGTTTAATTTATGTATACCTGCAGACTCGAAAATGCTACTCGTGTAGAAACAGATACCGTTGATTCCTCCAAATTGTTGGCAAACCATCAACCCGACTCCTATCTTCACATCGCAAACCACAAAACAAGGTAAACTGGCGAGTCGCGATTTGAAGCCTTTTTAATGATAGTTTGTAACGAGATACACTTACAATGACGGATCTTGAATATCTTCTTTGGAAAAGATCCAATAGTTTGGTTTTCGGAAGCTTTTCGAGTGTTTCTATGTAATCCTACAAGCAGTTGTGTGATTTCATGGTGTATTAAGGTTGTGTGTTCGATGCAATGGGGAAGGAAGAACGAGATCATCACACGCTCAAAGTGTCGGTAAAAAGTTTATAAGTATTCACGATAGTCAGTCGACGCTAACCTGGATTTCGTTGGCCTCTTCGGATATGTCAGCATCTTTCCCTCGCAGTTTCCTGAGTGCGACCCGAAACTCTTTTTGGTTCCCCGTCTTAGCCTGCACGTTAGTTATATCGTTGAATTAAGGCGACAGTCTCAACCCATTTACTTTTAACAAGATATAACACTCCAAATGTAGTTTGTTTTGGATAAATATACTTTGACTAAAACTTACATTATTGTCTTTTTGGATAAATGTAATTTGTTTATGACTTTATTGAAGTTTTTTTTACATATGTCGCATTTAAACGTTTATAAAATGTATATTATAACTTTACATGTTTGAATAGTGAATCTAATTCAACCTTCCGGGTCAACCGGTTAAACCTTTTCTGAAACACATCTGATTCGGTTTAAAAATCCGATTTTAAAACATTCTATCTTACCAACCATCTTGGAGACTCCGGTATGAAATACAATCCGGTCACCAAAACAATGCACGGAACCATTCCTGACATATAAAATTCATAATAATATGTGTTAATAATCACCAAAAAGTATTAATCGTGTGACCAACCTAACCCGACCCATTTTGAAACGCGTTTTAACTCAAACCCATTTTGTCGTTATAACTATAAGTTACCTACCTATCAACGCCAAGATCCTCCATGGTATCATCGTCCCGATCACAAAAGAAAGCGACACTGCGGCACATATCATAAGCTACGTATACAAATAACAATTTTGACGCGTATTAGCACAATCCACGCGTGTTATATCGATCTAAATTTTAAGGCGTGTTACATAATAGCTAGAGACGGCAACCTGATTTGCTGCTGTCAACATGCCTCGCAGGTCTTTTGGGGCGATTTCGGCTATGAAAACAGGCACAACGTATGAAAACACTCCCATTCCGTATCCCGTTGCTAATCTTCCCAAATCTAGCACCACAAGCCCCTATCGATCATAAGCCGAAAATTCACCCCGATCAATATATTTCTTTCACAAAAAAATCATTTATACATTACGCCTATCTTATATATAAGGTCAAATTACAATAAAATGACAGGTAAACTGGCAAAGAGCTGGGCCGCAACCTCTTGTTTAATCCAATCAGATCCGATAATAACACGAATCGGTCAAAAACACGAGATAACTATTACATACGTACCTCTGCAAAGTAAATCGCTAGCCATCCGATCGAACAAAAAACACTTGATATTCTCAACGCCTGTTCACATTCATCTTATCAGTTAGTTACTCATTCCATGTTTTATATATGTTCACACACCTATACATACATATAGTATATCATGTTGCCCCTATTTTCGAATATTTTTATTTATTCGATCGGAGTTAAATTCAATTTTTAATAATAAGTTAATGGTTTAGATTGATTTGTGGTGTTTATGATTCAGGTTTAAACTTTGTGCAACTATAACACTAACTTGCTATTAACAAGATTTCATGCACTAAATTACCCTATATAACAATTTTAAACATGGATGAATAGTAAATGGATGAATAGTAAATTGTAAAATGTACACCCCCAACAGCATCATGTACAAGTTGTTGTCATTGGTCATCTTGCACGTGCAGTTCATCTACTCCACGTTACCTTCCCAGTTCCCATACCATACCCACCATACCACCTGCTCTTCCATCGCTGCCACTTTCATAAATTTTATTTTTTGATTTAGATTTCAAGTTATCAGGTAATTTTGATTTTGATATATGATTCAATTTTTAGGCTTTCAAATAGATTCTTCCCCAATTTTGATTTTGATTTCATAGGAATTGGGAGAAATTTCAACCATGATCAGATCGTATGAGAATCGGAAGCTCTATAAGTCGCAGTTGTTCCAAGACCTCCTTCTAATCGGCTTCATCTTCGTCATCGTCGGTCTTTAATTTCTCTTCTTCTTCCCGATATCCTATTCCCCGTGTCTCACTCCTCTTTGGCTGAAGAGTTCACCAAAACCAAAAGCATGTCGAGGTACGCTACCTGCTCTCCCATCTCACTTTCTCTCTCTATTACGATTTGGTCCTCACTTTCGTTTGATGCAGAACCCCTAGACTATGGATTGTGTGATTAGGTGATGTCAAGGTCTCGCCTTCGATTGAAATCGCCGTTTATCTATTTCCTCATTGACTCATGTTTGATTTCTTTGTGCTTTGGTAGATTTCTTTTAATTTCTCTGTGCTTTGCAATGCTCCCATTATTTCCCGTTTCGTGTTTTAATTTTCACTTTGGTTTGCTCACGCGTGCTCATTTTAACCTTCTTTTTTTGCTGCATATTACTTTATTCAGCGCTGGTATTTTGACCTTCCAATGTAAGGTATTCGCTAAACCCTAAACCACACTAATTCTTCTCTAAAATGATGATGGTAATTGTTTGGCCATTTGGGAAAAAAAGAAAAGAGACACGACGTCCACAAACTTAATTAATCATAAAATCAAGAATAGATGTAGAAAACTCAACCCTATAATCAGGTCATATATATGTGTCATTTAAAAGAAATTATAACATAAAGTAGATAATCAACTTAACTCACCTCTAATATTTCAATCTGACATTGTAAATTTTATACTTTGTTGTAATATATGAGATTGTAGCTCACATTTTGTAACGAGATTACATATTTTTTCTTAACGAGTCAGACTACATTTTGTTGTTTGCAATTTGCAGTTTGTAGTGACAGAAGTTACAGGTTGCATTTTGTTGTTAACAAGTGAAATTACAGCTTTGGTTTTGAATGATGGTAAGGGAACATTTTAGATTGCAAGGGTCACTGTACAGTTTGCATGTTTTCTGGATTACATCTTCCATTTCAAAATGGTAACGGTTCCAATTCCATTCGGTTATCTGCAGCTTGCATTTTTACCGCCTGTCAAGCCTCAAAAGCAAGATCAAAATACTGTGCAACCAACAAGTAGTTGTGGAGCAAATACCCATCTCTGAAAAGTTATTACCACATCTTTAGGTAAATTTAACCATGTTGATTTGGTTGAGAATAAATATCAATCTTATATGTTATTACAAAGTTTAAATAATGGTCATGAGACGAAGAATAATTTTGAAAAAAACACATGTGTAGCAAGAAAAGACAAAGAAAATATCATAAACCAAAAATAAATGCTTAACAAAATTTATAGCCAATTTAATATATTCCTACAATGTTGAATAAATTTTTTTTGCCGAAGAAGAAGATGGACGATTATACGTCATCCCTTGATTTCAGGTTCTTTTTTTACTATTAATTGGTTATTGGGTATTCTAACTATTTCTGCAAAATATATGTGTGTGTATACAAGGTTTTAGGGGAGAGGGACCTTACAACCTAATTGATATTTGATTGTTCATAAAAGTTTTGGTTTGAGGGTTCTCTTCAAGTTGTTGTTCAATTTCATCATTTCTTTTCCTATTGTTCTTAGGTGAGGTAATTTTCTCTTTTTTGGATCAGGTGTAACATGAGTGTTTTGCTGTAGTTTTGTCTCTTGGTTATTGAGATGAGTAGATTTTAATCTTCTATAAATTAAGAGCAATGGGTCAGACTTTTCTCACATCAGTATGATTATAATTAAACTTCGTTCTTCCTGATTTAGTGTTTTTGTGTACTACGTCTGTTGTATATTTTGTATGCATACATGCTGCTGCTGGTTTAATGCTATTGTAGTCTCAAAAATTGTTTTTGTTGCTACTATTTGGAATTAAGATTACTAAAGTGGACTTGCGACTTGCAGGGTATAGGTTCAAGTATGCATGGAGACTATTCTAATGCCTTTTAACATCTTAGCTGAATGCGACCATTAAGGTAATTACTATTACTTGATCTCTTCATACCATGGATCTTAATTTCTTTAGATCAATTGCTTTTAATGATTTCAATATTTGCTCGGAATCAGAGTATTTGTAATTCTCTTAGTTCGAGTTTTGATGAAGACGATGGCACTACTATGGGTATTGGGAATGTCAAAATATATATATTCTAATGGGGTTATAAGCAGATTAACACAAGGATTAGAAGTCATTCACAATGAGGTTCTTTTCAAAGTATTAAGTTCTTCCATAGATTGGTAAAGTTATTTTGACCAAATACTTATTTATAGATTTCTATAAAGAATAGAGAAGATTTTGGTGTAAAAAGTTGGATGAATTTACCAACAGTCGAGACTAATTAATTCAGATTGTCAAAAATATATGATGCAAAAAGTGGATTAATTCTAATCTGTAGATAAGCATAGTGAGAGTTTCAAAATATAATTTATAGTCTAGCTTTTACCTACTGTGCTATAACATAAAAAAGGAATTTATAGTCTAATTTTTATCTTTTCCCCACAGACATTCAATTCTTGGATCGTTGCGTGTATAATTTACATGTTTTCTTTTCGGGATACGGAGATCAAGAAAGAAAGGGCAAGAAAGTTCAAGCGTCGGAAGGTTGGAAGGTTGGAGAGGATATTTACTTATATGTTTGCATTTATTGGTGTATATAAAGTTTCACGTAAACATCGCAGCGCGCAACGCGCGCTTCTAGCCCAGCTAGTATTTATACACAAGTGAATTATTTCACTATTCACTCTATAGTTACCTTTTTAGCCTTTTTAGCTGATTATCAGATTTTATTCGTTACAGATAAAAACACATTATGTAACATTATACATAAAAGATCAAATCACATACTTACCCCTTTGCGACCAAAAAAATCAGCAATCGGTCCACTTGTAATCGCCCCGATCATAGCACCAAACGTCAAGATTGAGCCAAATAACGAATACTGCAAAAACACCGATATAAATTTGAACTCGAGTCCCAATAAGATTCGGATCATGACACTTTTGGCCGAAATTAGCACTAACCTCGGCTAGTGACAGATCTAGATCTTTTGTGATCGACAATTGAGTCGGCGACGAGTAACCCGCCTAGTAAACAAAACACCAATTATAACTATCCATTCTACACTTTTAGTATATATCACCCTGTTTTAAAAACTTACACAAGATCCAAAGGCGAACGAACCACAAACTGCGACAAATGTGGTGAGATAGACCATGAAGTTGCTCGGTTTGTTGCCTTCGAGTTTTTCATCGGCGATTCGAGCCACGAGGGGAGTTTGGATCTCATCTCGTGCCATGATCGATCTCGGGTTTTCGCTGTACGGATTTTGGGAAGAAAGATCTACAAGTGAAGGTTGTTTAGTTAGTTGTGTGTCACTATACTAGTAAACATTTTATATATAGGATTTAGGAAGGTAACAATACCGTTTGTTTTTATTATTTGTGACGAATATTACTGACAGCTAGATGAAACACAAGGTGACAACATTCTTGTCATACTAGTTTTAGAGCTCAGAGCGATGGATGTTTTATTATTTACTATTAAGCAATTAGCATGTGGGTTTTTTTATATATGTTGATTACTTAAATAACTACAATTTTAATAATACTATATTTTGTTGTTTGTGTTATCGTGGTGTTAACGCGGAACAGTTGTGTACCGGTAAAGTGCAACGTAAATGAAAATATAAAAATGTGAATCGCAAGTTCGTAACGTAAACAAGACGGAAATAAAAAGTTGGACGTTACGATTAAAAGTCAAAGGTTCTAAGTATCGAATCTAGGTCCTAAAGCCTCTGCCCATTATACCACCATCCCGTGTTAATTGTTTTGCGTTTAGATGGGGTGTATAAGTACTTGAACTTTGATATTTTTATGTAGTTTCTATAGCAAATCTTTTTTTTTCATTTCACGATTCAATACAATTGTTTTGACGAGAGGGATTATTACGAGAAGTTTCCTTATAGTAAGAAGAGTAAAAAAGAATCACAACCATTAGATCATCTATGGCTCAAAATTTTCTGTGTAGATTTAGAGAAAAAAACAAAAGATGGAAGGACATTTTTTATTTTTATCAAGTTTTCCCTATTTTTTAAAACATTCATAACTCTTATATACGACATTATTTATTAAAAATTACAATAAAAACGAGCATTTTTTATCTTTAAAACGCGTATAGTGCTTTTATATATAAAAAAAATACTCTTTCGATTTAACACAATGATCTGAACATGTTTAGATCATTGTGTGAAAATGTGTAGATCATTATGTCATATTGTGTAAAAAATGTTCAGATCATTGTATCAAAATATTGAGATCATTGTGTCATATTGTGTAAAAAATGTTATGGTTCATTATGTCAAAAATTCAGATTATTGTGTCAAATCGAGAGAGTACTTTTTTTAATTTTATATATAGCAACACTATACGCGTTTTAAAGATAAAAAACGTTTTTTTATGATGTAATATTTGTTAAAAAATAATATCGTATGTAAAAGTTATGAATGTTTTAAAAAAATGAGGAACTTAATAAAAAGTCAACAAAAATGACTAACACTAAATTGACCCTCTCTTTTTTATTAGATCACAGATCTGGTAACTAAGATGATTTTTGTCCTTATTATATAGATCATACTTTTTACTTAAACTTTTCTCTAATTTGTACCCTCTATTTATATATACTTATTTGGGAAAATTGCATATATCTTCATATTTAAAAAAAAAAATTGTATATATCCCTGAAATACAAGTTTCTAATGCATAATGTACAATGGTAATAAAAATTTATTTGGGCAGATCTTATCTTTAATCATAATAAAGCACTAAAATGGATGTCACGTGTCACATTTCTAGGTGGTCCATATCAGCATTGCCACATGTCATAACCACATTCAAGTATCAATTATTAAGATTATCAATTAAGTCTAATTACCAATTTTATCAAAACTAAATTTCCATTTAAAAATTGATAAATTTAATGTGAATTTGATAAATTTATTCAATAATTTGATTATTTTAAGAAAATCAATCAACAATTTGTTAAACATAATAAAGTTGATTATTTTAACCGTTTTTTATATGTATCTAATATTATGAACTCAACCCGTGTAACACACGGGTTACTAACCTAGTAATAATCCTAATAAAGCAATAAAATGGTTTCCACATGTCTTCTTTTTAAGGTGTCCACATCAGCACTGACACATGTCGAAACCAGATTCAATTATCAATTTAGTAAATTACCAATTAAGACTAATTACCAATTTTATCTAAATTAAATTTTCATTTTCAAAAAATTGGCATACATAATATAGATTTGATAAATTACTCAATAATTTGAGTCTTTTTAAGAAAACAAATAAGGAATTTGTCATTTTTAATGTATTAAATTATCAGTTAATATTTTATAATGAATTATGTCATTAATTAATTTCAAATTTTTAATCATTTTTTATATTTAGCTAATATTATAAACCTAAATTCAACCCGTAACCTGTGTAGTACACAGGTTACTAATCTAGTATGCAATACAAACCTATTTGCGTACAGAATGTGTTTCAGTCGAAGTTCAACAAATAAAAATTTATAATTATTTGAAATAAAATTTTAAATTCGGCAAGTATCTTGGAAAGGAATCGTTGGTAATTGCAAGTTGCAATTATTTACTCAGTTACCAGTTGCGTTTTGTTGTCTTTATTATACTTTATAGTTGCTATCAGATCTTCATGATTAAAAATACTGAAATAATTTCATTTTTTAACTGGCTAAAAAATATTGAGATAATTAATACCAAATTTGCAGATTGTTTTGTCATTTTTAATATTTTTTTTTGAAAGGTTTGTCATTTTTAATATATTAATACCCTTTAGATCTCAATTTTGAATGCAGAGATTTCTAATTTTATACCAACTAAATTTTGTTGTTCACGCTCAGGATAAGACGGTACATAATATATTTTTATTGGTAGAGTAACGTAAAGAATATAAATACAAAATTACTATATAACAATATTAAAGAAAACAATAAAAATTGATACGTGAATGTAATGGTCTGAAACTAAAATAAAAGAAACCTAAAAAAACAAAAAAAACAAAAAAAAAATATTGTAGAAGAAAAAACATTAGAAGTCAAACGATCCATGGACCGATCCTAAGACCTATATATTGTGTGACACAGTCAAACTAAAGTGACTCCCTTGTTAATTATGTTGTGTTTATATACGCTTATCTATTAAGTGAATACCTTTTTAGAAAAAAAAATTAAAATTAATAATTATCAAAGTCTGACACGTGGCATCCAACCATCAGAGCCACGTGACCCATCAAGTGCGAGCACTATTCACCTCAAGTTATGAATTACTATCTATATAACTTGGTAAATCGCGTGTTGTAACGTGAAAAACGAGTGGACATAAAATAATTAAAGTTATCTAAATAAATGAAAAAGAATTGAACATATTACTTAAATTTTAAAATCAGAAGTAAAATGGTCAAATTCTTGATCATGTGACCTAAGAAAATAAATAATTAAATGGTGTCACATGCCATTAGAGGTGCACAACCCGTTTTTTTTACCAATCGGTTCCGGTTACTAGTTCGACTAGTCAACTACCAAAACCGGGTCATATACAAACCAGTTATAGAGGAAATGGTTGAACCGTTTTTTTTTTCTTTTTTTTTGTAATATCCTAGAGTCCTAGACCAAATACTTAACTTATTATAACTCTTTATGTATATTAGGCTAAGTATAGTGATAAAGCCCCATCCTTGGGTGTTTTTCGCCATATGAAGGATGACGTGGCAAGTGGTTTTATGGGTTTAAAGGGTGTAGTATGATAAAGCCCCTATGAAGTCTCTCCTAATCATTGCTCCATCATTATTTTTTTAATTTAATTAAAAAAAACTAAATTAAATAAAAGGTAATGTCATTAAAAAACACAAATAAATATTACATATTATTACTAGAAAAGCTAATCATTGTCGTACACATCGTCGTAATCCTCGTAGTCGTCCCCATCATTTTCTTCTTCTTCGTCAACCTCGTTCTCTTCGTCATTATTGTCTTGTTCACCCTCGTTCACTCGCTCGTCTTCGATCACATAATCAATTGGGCGATTACCCCATGTGTGTTCGACTAACTCCGCCAAAAAAGTCGTAATAAAGTGAGGACGCCGAAGGGGATCCCATTTCTTTCAACAAATATAGAGAGGATGGGTATAAAAAAGGTTTGAGAGAAGAGTGTTTTATAAAAAATGGTGGAAGTGGGTTGTGTTTATATAGTTGAGTTTATTGGATTAAAAAAAAAAAAAGTATTTTAAGTCAAGAAAACTAGCCGTTCAACGGCTAGTTGCATGGAAACAAACAACAAGAGTGGTGTTTTGTGGGTAACGTCTTTGGGCCAAAAACACCCATAGTGCCCCGGGAGGTGGTGATCCGGGCGCTATGAGACGCCAAAACGCAAAAAAAAAAAAAACCACTTTCGTCTTTAAACGCCAATTACGTTTAGCCTTAGCCTTATTTCGAAATTCATCTTCTTACCTAGATGTGGTTAATGTGGCTGATTTTGGTAGAATGTTTACTAAAAAGTTGACCTAAACTTCTTAAAAACTTTAATAACCATTTTGTCTATATCTGTTTTTTACATGTATAGTTTAATGTTATTTTTTTCCTACTTTATAGCTATGATTTGCCGTTAAAAAAAAATATAAAAAAACTATGATTTACAAAAAAGTTCTGTTCTCAGTGTAGAAAATGATTTCCCTAGAGGTTGGAATCCAGAGTACCTCTGGTTTTGAGTAGGTAAGTCACAATATGTTTTAAATTTATAGCTTATTTTCCTAATTTTTTCATGTTTTATTTTATTTACCCTATCATTCTATTAAGGGGCTCCTCATAACAGGTTCGCCTTCTCAGCCTAACAAGAAGTCTCGGACAACCGACTGATTTCGTCATGCTAGCACAATACGTTCTTGTAGATTTTGTGGAAGGATCTTTACAGCTTTGTTTTGTTATTCTATTAGCTTGTAAAATATCAAACTTGTACTTGCTATTAGAGGTGCAAAAATCAATTCTAAACACGAATCGATTCGGTTCAGGAATCGATTTCTGTCCAAATCAATTCTGGTCAAAATCGATTCTTGACCGAATCGATTCGATTCAGGAATCGATTCTTGAGATAAATTCCCGAATTGGTAGGAATCGATTCGATTCCGAATTGAAATCGATTCCTAGCCAGAATCGATTCCAACCAATTCGTTCGCATTTTTAATTTTTTTTAAAAACTTCATAAAAACTAAAAAAGAACACATTTTTATTGAAATCAAAGATTAAACATTGCAATCCCAACTTGGTTCAAACTTAAACCGATACAAAGATATATGTTTTTGAAAGGAAAAATACAAACTATGATATTGATAACGTTTGATGAACTCGAGCGTGTCAAACGTTTATGATTTGTTGCGATAGATTTTGTGTTTTTGAGTGTTAGAGAAGTGGGGGTAATGTTTGTAATTGAAAATGAGGATATATTTACAAAGATATAGTGTCAAAAAGCGTGAAAAAATGGCTGCAAAATCGATTCTAACAGCTATAAAGCCGTTTGCAACGGCTATATAACGGATATATGTCCTATGTGAACGAATCGATTTGGAATCGATTCCTATGGCATCGATTAGGAATCGATTCGAGAGGAATCGATTTGAGAATCGATTCTGGTCTGGAAACCTCGAATTGCTTGGAATCGATTTGATTTGGACCAATTCGTAAATCGATTCGGGAGGAATCGATTCGGATCAATTCGAAAACCAATTCGGAATCGATTCTTGACCCCGAATCGATTCGAAAGTTGCACCTCTACTTGCTATCATTAACCAACTTCCTTTCACCAACAAAAATATTTCAGTCACAATAGTGCGACATCATTGACCCAAATTAAGGACAACCTTCACTATTTGGAGGACGAGACGTCACATCGATAGCATTTAACCAAACATAACAAATGTCTTGAAAACAAATAGGTATATGATGGTAACAAAACCCGTACATTCTTTATAAATTTTACAATTTACAACCCTATACGACGACCCGGAGAGGTGAGCTTTGAGCCTTTGACTCACACGTCCCCAACAACCCCAACAACCAATATAGTCTGATAATAAAAGTGAAAATTATTGCAAAGCCCGAATAGCTTGTGAAGTTTTAACTTAGGTAACAATATACAAGTGTGATGATACTCAAGCTCAAGTGGGAAAGACACGCCCAAAAACGCGAAATGGCGCGTCTTCGGATGGATGCTATCTTCCACCTGAAAGACGGGCTTTCTCGTCATCATCATCATTATCATCATCATCCTCCTCCTCCACCTCCACTCCCTCGTTGGGGGCGGTCCGTCCATCCATCTCAATCGTATACGTTTGATACCCTCTAGGAGTATACAAGTGACCCGACCCGCCGCTACTACTCACGGATCTCTCAATATCCTCGATTCCGGCTGTAAGCGGTATCGGCCTTTCGGGTATCGAAGGAACCGGTAAATCCGTATCCAACATTTTCAAAACTTGATCCATCGTGGGTCGGGCATATAACTGTGGGTGAGACGAAAGAACCGCCACCAACACGTACTTCTCCATCATCTCGGGTGGATCACATTCCGCCATACCATCATCGATAACTTCTAAAGGCGTACCGTTTCGCACCATTGACCAAGCCCAATCAGCTAGAAGAACCGGTTGATCATCTCCAACCGATAAAAGAGCCTTCTTTCCACTTAAAACTTCTAAAAGCACGACCCCGAAGCTATAAACATCACTCCTTTCAGTTAACTGGCCATATAACGCGTACTCCGGGGCAACATACCCCATCGTACCGGCCACCCGAGTGCTCAAATGGGTCGCACCCTCGGGTGCGAACTTAGCCAGCCCAAAATCAGCCACTTTTGCCTCGAAATTTTCGTCTATAAGTATGTTGCTAGCTTTTATATCTCTATGGATAATAGCAGGCTGGGCTCCATAATGCAAATAAGCTAACCCTCGAGCCATACCTAACGCGATTTTTCGACGAATTGGCCAGCTTAGGTTATCCCGAGCCGATTGATTCCCGAAAAGATGATCATAAAGGCTGCCATTTTTAACCAAATCTGTGACTATGATTCTCTGGTAACCTTCAAAAGGTGTGGTGGCTGTGCAATATCCTCTCAATGCCACCAGATTTACATGGCGGACACTTGCAATTACTTCTACTTCGTGTGTGAAACTGGCATCACCGGCGGCTGAACAGTTTTTGAACCGTTTCAATGCAACTTCTGAATCGTCAGGTAAAACGCCTTTGTATACGTTTCCATAACCTCCTCTACCGATTATGTTTTCTCTCGAGAAATTTCTAGTAGCTTCTTTGATATCATCAATTGTGTACCTGATTAATGTTGTGCTTCCGGTAATTGAATCCAAAGCAGAGACCGAATTAGTTTCAGGTTTTCTAGTTCTTCTTCTCTTTCGATTCAGTTTTTCTAGTTTTTTTCTCCGATAGTACCAAATTCCGATCGCAATTGCTAACAGACTAATCGTAACGATGATTACGATGATAACGATGATAATCGTTTTGTGTTTGTTCTTTGATTTTGTGAAACTGAGATCTATGGAGAATAAACAGACTGCCGTACCTCTATCCGTGGGGCCGAAACGGTTGACGAAGGCGGCGGCGTAGATAAACGGATAAGCTCGGCAGGCGGTTAGGTTTCCGACGGATTCTCCGTTCAGATACGACGCCTGGAGATTAGACAGCGCGACGGTGCACGACGAACAGGAGGAGCCGGAGAGTGGCTGGTCACAAGCTGAAACGACGGTGTTTAGCAACGATCCGTTGGCCTTCTCTTCAAATTGTTGACGGTTTGTTATATTCATACATCCAGGATCCACGATCCAGTTCGTTTCGAAGCCGCAGCTTCTCCGGAGGTCAAAATTAGGGTAAAAGTCTTCGGCGAGGGCTTGGTACGCACGCCAACACGAGTCGGCGGTGTTCGACGGCGGCACGAAGGAGTTTGTGCGCCGGAGGTATTCCGATTCCACTAACTGGAGACCTTGCTGAGCGTACCGGCAGGCGGTGGGAACATCGAGCGACGGCCGATTGGATCCGACGAAGCGGCGGATTAAGTCGAAGTTCAGAGGACACGAAACGTTGCCGTTTTGAAGCAGACTCCGGTGGTGGTGGCCGGCGGTGGAGAGAGGAAGTATGACTAGAAAGAGGAGGAGAAGCAGATTCCGGTGGTGGTGGCGGTGGCGGACGGTGGCCATGGAGGAAGTGATTCCGTCAGAAGGGGTGTTTTTGACATTTTATATGATGTAAAAGTCTTTAAGCAAAGCAGCCATACATTAATTTGTTTGTTATTATTTTATAAAATAAAATAATCACACGATTATGCTTAAACTTTTCTTTTAACATCACGATTATAGTTGAATATACACATGAGGCCTTTTTAATATAAAATGGTAGGGTTATCATTATATGGTTTTTTTTGGAATTACATTCTTTAATAATATAGCAGTTAATTTGCTTTCAATTATTTTTGTCTTATGTGATTCATGTGAAATAGCTCATGAATTCGTAAGCTTCATAAAATATTCTAGATGATTTAGTTTTGAACAAAATCAATATATTTCAAAGAATTGGCTATTTTAAGCCTTTAAAAAAAATCTATATCATTTTAAAAACTTGCCATGAAGAGTTCGTCTGGTTTTTTTTCTACCATTCATTTATTGGATTGATCTTGATACTGATTGTATTCGAAACGAACTATATCGAGATCGACTAACTTCATATTTGTTTGCTAACTAATTTGACCACCAAACTACTTTTATCCTAGCATTAATAACAAATACTTATTCATGCAACTAATTTAAAAACATAAGATTCAAATAACAAGAGGATTAAGTGCGGGTCTGCAATGGGTTATGGGTTGTACACCCGTATCACGTACTATATGTCACTTTGAGCACGGTATGCTGGACACTGGTTGCTTGCTTTTTCTTTTTTATTTTCATTCAATTTAGATCCGTGTACCCGTGAGTTCGAGTAACCTTCCAACATTGTGTAAACAGAACCGTACCCAAATAACGGGATTAGAGCAACATTAATAAATAAAACCATAACTTAGATCATCATTTACATGTTTACACATTTTATATATCATATACTCAAGTCTCAAATTAAAGAATTAAAATTTTGTCTATTATGACATACTTAAAAAATAATAAGGGAAAATTTCACAGAAACATAACTAACTTTTAATTTTTTTCAATTAGGTCACTCAAAATTTTTTTGTTCCAATCAGGTAACTTAACTTTAAAATATGTTCTAATCCTAGATAAATGACCAAATTAGCAGGTAACCTTATCAACTTTTTTATAAAAACTGATTTTTTAATAAAAAAGATGAATTTTTTTTATAAAAATGAATTTTTTATTATAAAAAATGAAAATTTTAAAATCGAATTTTTAATAAAAATTCGAAATTCAATAAAAAATGTTTTTTTATAAAGTTTTTGTTTATAAAATTTCGAATTTTATAAAAAAACGTTTTTTTATAAATTTCGAATTTTTTTTCTTAAGAAATCGTTTTTATTAAAAATTCGATTTTAAAAAATTCATTTTTTATAAAAAAATTCAATTTTTATAAAAAAATTCAGTTTTTATAAAAAAAATTGATAAGGTTATCTGCTAATCAGGTCATTTATCTAGGATTATAACATATTTTAAAGTTAAATTACCTATTTGGAACAAAAAAAAGTTTGAATAACCTAACTGAAACAAAATTAAATGTTGGTTATGTTTTTAAAAAATTACCCCAAATAATAATAATAAATCATATAAAAGTTATATGGTTTTAAAATTAGGTGGAACTTAATTTTTAAAAAAGTAATAATTGTCGTTTTTTCTCTCTATTAAATTACTTTCTAGATCGACATGATTTAACCATTTGTCTTTAATACTCTCTCCCCTACCCATACAAATGACAAATCCATTATATATACACACACTAGGGGAAATCCGCGCGATGTAGCGGCGCGATAGTTAACCAACGCGATACTTGTTTTCTGCTAGTTTGTTAATCCTGTCGTGAAAAATTGTATTAGACATCTCTCACCTCTGCATGTCGATCGATATAGAGAGACGGTGTCTAATTTCAATAATTATCAAGGTATCTTCCAAAGTTGTAGTAAAAGGTTCTTTAATTTACATAGTATGCTATTAGTATTTTCAATGATCTCCACATGAAATTGGTGACATGTAAATGCTTTTCATGCAAACTATATCACATAATTTCATTTCCACGGGTTCAATATCATACTAAACTACAAATTTCATTTCCACATGTTCAATATCATACTAAACTATATAGAGCCTTACTTTTTAAAGAAACATCACGTATTTATATTTGCAAACCGAGTAGCTACCATCAAATTCAATGTCTATTACCTCCGATGTCTTGGATTGTATGGTATACCTCAAAATTAGAAGTGATAATATGATATTAAATAGTTTAACAAACAAAAGAAAAAAAAAACCATTTCTAAAGATGCTGAAAAAACAAAAGAGTTCAGCAGAAGTTGAAGTTGAAGAAAAGAAGAAACACAATTGAAAGAGAGTTTAGATATTTAGTTAAGGGAGCATACGAACCAGTGTTTTGCATTTAAGTTAAATCATATGATTTTGATAAATTTAGGTAATAGTATATCAATCTGTTGGGTTATTCTATAACTGTGTTGATACAGTATATGGGTCGTATAGAAAAATTCCCTAAATTAAACTGTTAACAAGGAGCTGCTGGATCCTCAGGTGACCCGCTGGGTTAACCGGGTAGGGTTCGACCCGGTCCATCCTTCTTATGTGGAGCCAAGTAGTGGCTGACTATGTCAACCACACCCCACGTATCACTTCCTGCCATGTAGTTGCTGCTAATTTTCTTTTTAACTTCCCGCACTTCCTAATTTGTAGTAGATCATGGATCAACAGTTATGTTATCTTTTCCTTTATGTATGTTTCGTATTCAATAAAAATGGCAGAAGTTTATGAGTAAAGAATTTTGTTTCCACTGAAACAATCTTAAAATTCCAATTGCTAGTTGAGTTGTGGCAGGCTCGGCGGTGATCTTTGGAGACGGGAACGTGATTGGTGGTGAATCTGTATCCGATTGCGTTAACGGTGCCTCACGAAAAACCCGAGTGTGGTGAGTATTCTGTATCATTCGGTGTATTCGTGGTTCATTTTTCAAGCTGATCCTGGTATTATAATCGTGTGACTAACTTCGATTATAACATCTGGTATCAGAGCTATACCATGACTGCAGATCGATCGATGGAGCAGCAAGTGAAAGAACTACAAAACCAACTCCAGGAACTCACTCTTCAGATGAATCGACAACGACATCGGGCTCGTACACCCGATTATGAATCTGATGAACGAGATGACGATAACCCTTTTGGTCAGCGAGGCAACGACATCAAGGTTGATATACCCGAATACGATGGTAAATTGGACCCGGATGAATTCGTGGAATGGTTGAGTACTGTTGAGCGGGTTTTTGATTATAAGCACACCTCGGAGGAAAAACGGGTCAAGATCGTTGCCCTCAAATTGCGCAAATACGCTTCGACGTGGTGGACTAATGTTTGCCAGAAACGAGAACAGCAAGGCAAAGATCGAATAAAGGAATGGAAGAAAATGAAGAAATTACTTAAAGAAAAATTCCTACCCACGTATTACCTTCAAGAGAGTTTTTCAAAGCTTCATCATTTGAAGCAGGGAACTTGTACGGTGGCAGAATATGCTCAAGATTTTGAGTTTTTACTGATGAAGTGTCGATTGGATGAAGATGATCCTCAGACATTGGTTCGATTTTTAGGAGGACTTGACTCCAAAATTTCGCAGGTAGTTGATTTGCAACCTTACACTACCCTAGCCGAGCTTACCACCCTAGCCCACAAAGTCGAAACCCAACTCAAAGCAAAACCAAAATTTGAAAGCCCAAACCGATACAACCCACCCTTTAAACCCAGTCCAGCAAGCCGTTTTAACCTATCCCCAAATCCCGTTTCTCCACCGGTGACCAAACCTAACACGATGCCAGAATCATCGCAAGCCGCTACCAAAGCTCAGCGCAAGTGTTTCCGGTGCCATGGTCTCGGACATATTGCGTCGGAATGCCCCAACAAACGGGTTGTCTCCCTTGCTGAGTACGAAGCGTCAGTTTTGTTGGCAACCGAGTCACCGGAATCGGACTCGGAAACACCCCGATACGATGTGGATGAAGAGATATTGGGTCCCGATGATGGCGAGTGTCTTGTTGTTCGGCGAGCTCTTAGTAGCACCGTGGGTCTAGAAGAAAACCTGCAGCGGGAATCGATTTTTCATACGAGATGCACAGTTGCTAATAAGGTTTGTTCTCTTATAATTGATGGTGGTAGTTGTACGAATGTAGCTTCCCAGACCCTTGTGACGAAGTTAAATTTACCCACCGAGCCACACCCTCAACCTTACACCATCCAGTGGTTAAATCAAGGCCCAGGTATTCGCGTGTCCAACCTGTTGGGTTTTACAGTGGGATCCGGGTTACCGATTTTAAAATAAATTAAAACCGATTTTAATGATAAAATTAATTCCAAATTAATTTAGCAGCGGAAACGAAATTAAACGCGGATGCAACTGTAACAGGATCAATCACCGGCACGACAAACACAGAAAAAATATTTATTTAAATAAATAAATAAATACATAAAATCAAATATCTAATAAATTAGATATACCTTGGCGGGATCCGAGCAACCGCTCGAGACACCCGGATTCAACGGGCTCGCGCTAGGACGAACAGAGACGTCCGACTCGAACCTTCGAGACAGATCATCAACGGCGGCATCGGCGGCGGCGACAGGCGGCGGCGACGGTAGTGGCGGCGGCGGTGGTAGAGATACCACCGGTGGTGGTGACAAAATCTTCTCCGTCGGAATAGCCACCGGGACCGAACCCACGACGAACGACTCGCCGGAGGTCGGAGGAGGGGCGGCGGCGGCGAACGGGTATAGCGGCGCCGGCCACGTTGACGTGACCGGGCGCGGCGGCCTTGGTTGCGCCGGCAGCACGAGGACCACCGGCCGGTGGTCTCGCGGCGGGGCATGTGCGGCAGTGGCGGCGGCGGCGGCTTGAGCCGCGGCGGCGGCTCGGGCTGCGGCTTCGGCTTCGGCTCGGGCTGCGGCTTCGGCTCGGGCTGCGACGGCTTCGCTCTCGAGACGGGCGCAGATACTGGCTAGACGGGGATCCATCGTAATGAGCAAGGATCACAATGGTGGAGGCGGGCGGCGACGGCGGTCGGCGGCGGCGGCGAGGGAGCCGGCTTCGGCTCTGGTTCGGCGCAGGGAGAGAGAAAAGAGGGAGGAGATTAGGGTTTTTTAACTTGCTTTTTTTTTTCAATTAACTCCTCCCTTCTCCCTTTTATTAAATTTCGCGGACCGGGGCCAGACGGACTGGGCCCGGTCGCGATCTCCTTTAATCCACCAATCGATCAGTCCGTTAATCCGGTAACAACTGATCGACTCGTCTTTTAATTACCAAGTATTTTGAACCGATAGATTTTGTCGATTTAAATAAATAATTAATATTTATTTAATTCACCATTTAGTTCGTTTATTTCTAATTAACAATTAATTAGATATAATAGTCCGTTGACCCGGGTGTAACTCTTACGGGTCAATATCGGTCGGGTTCGTTAATTTGTCGGGTCAGGACACCATTTATCCAACAGTCTCCCACTTGGACTGAACGCGACAGTTTAACGATCGCAGCCAGAGGCACTCTAGCTATGCATAGCTACACCAACTAATATTGACACTTTAAGTCGTTTTGCCAAAGTATATCTGATTGACCATCAAGCAGACTGACGACTTGTGCATTCATTGTCATATGTTCCTTTCTGTATAAGACATTGATGAACTATGGGACATGGACTCCCATATTTTATTCATCGATTTTCATTCTCGATACAATTCGAAGTGATCCAACAAACACACAGTAAGTTTGGGTGAGGCCTCACACTTATCACTTGGAATCAACGAGGGCGCCTTTATGTCTAACTGTTGCCGAAGCAAGAGTACAGAATCCCTTGTTGAGGCATACAGCTCCCACTAAACCTCAGAGCCATTCCCAAAAGTAGCCGTTATGGCTGGCAGTTACGCGACAACGTTAGACTACAATCAAAGAATGTTCTTTAGTAGAGAGGAGTTCGAATATGCGTCTCAGGTCTAAGGATACATTAGAGCATGCATTTAATCAAGCAAGCAAGACTTCCATGTTTGCGTTGCATGATGCGAGTTACGTCCAACGTCATTCACCAATGAGGTCTGTGAGTTTTGAACGTTAAACAACTTTAAGGTTCAACTAGTCACAATAGTCTTACTTTAGTAGAGCTCCCACTCACTAATCGACTACGGACATTTAGGACAAGAACTTATTGTCCATGGATTAAACGTATAAATATCGAACACAGTTATGTAATTCATTATTGCATAAACCAGATGGAATAAGAATAATATAGATAACTGTTTTGTGTTCATACATCCAAATACTGAATCAAAACATGTCTTTAGCTAATCTAAGCCCTATCGCTTCTCTGTGGCGTATATGAGTCTCCTGAGTCATAGGCTTAGTGAAGGGATCAGCTAAGTTTTGATCTGTGTGTACTTTGCTTATTTTGATTTCATTTCTGTCGACTACTTCTCTTATGTAGTGGAACTTCCTCAGTACGTGCTTGGCCATCTTATGGGACCGTTGCTCTTTGGCTTGAGCTATAGCGCCAGTGTTATCGCATAGCATCTCGATGGGCTGCCTAATACTCGGCACAGCATCGAGATCGGATATGAACTTCTTCATCCACACGGCTTCTTTAGCAGCTTCTGAGGCGGCTATGTATTCGGATTCAGTAGTAGAATCAGCTACTACTGGCTGTTTTGAGCTTCTCCAAGAAACAGCCCCTCCGTTAAGAGTGAATACGAATCCTGACTGCGAGCGAGAGTCATCTCGGTCAGTCTGAAAACTAGCATCAGTGTAACATCTTACAGTGAGCTCCTCATCAACACCCCCGAATACGAGAAACATATCAGTGGTGTTTCTCAAGTATTCCAGTATGTTCTTTACAGCCGTCCAGTGAGCTAGCCCTGGCGTCTGTTGGTACCGACTTGTCACGCTCAGTGCATACGAGACATCCGGTCGTGTGCAGAGCATGGCATACATGATAGATCCAATAGCTGAGGCAAATGGGATCGATGCCATTTGGCTTATCTCGCGCTCCGTTTTAGGTGCTTGAGATTTGTCCAATATTGTTCCCTTAGTCATGGGAACTGCTCCTTTCTTGGAGTTGCTCATATTGAACCGAGCTATGATCTTATCTATGTATGTGCTTTGACTGAGTCCTAAAAGGCGCTTAGATCGATCTCTGTGAATCTTGATTCCCAGAATATAAGCGGCTTCTCCAAGGTCTTTCATAGCGAAACAAGATGAAAGCCATTTCTTAACTTCGTTAAGCATGGGTATGTTGTTTCCTATGATCAGTATATCGTCCACGTACAGTACGAGGAACGATACAGCGCTCCCACTTGCCTTTCTGTAAACACAAGGCTCATCTTTGTTTTGTTCAAAGCCAAACTCTTTGACTTTCTGATCAAAACGAAGATTCCAGCTTCGAGATGCTTGCTTGAGTCCATAAATGGACTTGCTAAGCTTGCAAACCTTGTTTGGATTCTCTGGATCGACAAAACCATCAGGCTGAACCATGTAGACATCTTCTTCGAGTTGTCCGTTCAGGAAAGCGGTTTTGACGTCCATTTGCCATATCTCATAGTCATGGTATGCGGCTATGGCAAGGAGAATCCTGATCGATTTGATCATGACAACGGGCGAAAAGGTCTCATCATAATCAATCCCTTGAGTTTGAGTGAAACCTTTCGCTACAAGCCGTGCCTTGTAGGTTTGCACATTTCCATGCATGTCAGTTTTTCTTTTGAAGATCCACTTGCTCCCTACTGCCCGTGTACCGGGGGGTAGCTCAATCAAGTCCCAGACGTGATTGTCACGCATAGATTGCATCTCAGCGTTCATGGCTTCAAGCCATTTATCAGATTCCGGATCTGATATAGCAGCTTTGTAATTAATAGGTTCATCGTTAGAATCGGCTATTAATAGAACATCGAAGGCCTCATGATATCCAAGGTATCTATCAGGCTCATATCGTATTCTCTCGCTCCTACGAACGCTTGTGCTTGTGTTTGGGTCTGATGGTGCGACAACAACTTGTCGGTCAGACGCAGCGACCGTTTCAGGGTTGGGTGTATCTCGAATTTCTTCAAGATCCACTGGATCACTATTTGTTCTTCGAGTAAGAAATTCTTTCTCAAGGAATTTACCTTTCCGCTTGATGGAAACAGTGTTTGCATCAGGATGGTAGAAGTAATAACCGGTATTACCATAGTATCCAACGAAAGTTACCTTTTCGCCTCGGGGATCCAGCTTATTGTCAGAATCACTGCTAACATAAGCATCACATCCCCATACCCTGAGGTATGAAAGTTTAGGAAGAGAACCATGCCATATCTCATATGGGGTCTTCCCCACTTTCTTGGTCGGTGCCAGATTTATTAGGCGAGCGGCGGTCAAGATGGCATATCCCCAAAAGGAATGTGGCAAGGTGGTCCTGCACATCATCGATCGAACCATGTTTAGCAAAGTTCGATTCCTCCTTTCACTGACGCCATTTAACTGGGGTGTGCCAGGAGGAGTGGGTTGTGAAACGATTCCACATTCCTTCAGATGATTCAGGAATTCAGCGCTTAGGTATTCTCCACCTCTATCGGATCGAAGTATTTTAACAGTTCGATTTAACTGATTTTGCACTTCGTTTTGAAACTCTTTGAACTTTTCAAAAGTTTCATGTTTGTGTTTCATCAGATAGACATAGGCATATCTGCTGTAGTCATCGATGAAAGTCACGAAGTACCGTTCACGATTTCTCGTCTCGGTTCGAAAGGGTCCACACACATCGGTGTGAATAATGCCTAACAAACCTTGGGCCCGTTCACCTGTATGGGTGAAGGGTGACTTGGTTAATTTACCAGATAAGCATGACTCGCATTCATCGAAGGAATCTGCATCTTGGGATTCGAGAATGCCAGCAGTTTGCAACTTCTTGATGCGGGCCTTACTTATGTGACCAAGTCTATGGTGCCATAACGAGGATTCGTTACTATCAGTTTTGCTTCTTTTAGAAACATGATAGAGCTGGTCGTTTGTTTGAACATCTATCTCATATATGCCATGTCGAGGTTTAGCCTCGAAATAAAAGATATTATTAAGGTAAGCAGAAATCACATTTCCATTATATTTATACCGAAATCCTTGTTCAAACAATGAAGAGACAGAAATAATGTTTCTGGATAAACCAGGTGCATATAAACAGTTAATCAAATTAACTACAAGGCCTGAAGAACATGAAAAAGAAAATGTTCCAGTAGCAAGTACTGGGACCTTCTTCCCGTCACCAACGATGAGGTCCATGCGGCCTCGTTCTGTCTTCTTCCACTTTTCAGGTTCCTGCAAAACATTAACAATGTGGTAACCACATCCAGTATCAAATACCCATGAATTGGAGGAAACAGTGAAAAGTTCAATAACATTTATTGAAATACCTGATGAGCAACCCTTATTAGGGTTCTTGGTCATCTTCAGCTTTGCAAGATAAACGGGACAGTTGCGACGCCAGTGTCCCATTTTGTTGCACTCATAGCACAGGCGCTCCTCAGGAGGCTGAACCTGTGGTTTCTTGCCTTTGCCCTCTTTGACCTTCTTGGCCTTGGAGATCTTTGTATTCGCAACCTTGAGCACGTCCGGCGTGGTCCTGATCTTCACGTTGGGTATCAACGGAATAACCTCCTCGATCGACTGAGCCGAACAATTAATTGCAAGAATGCGATAATGTTCTGGCAAAGATCTGAGTACTACATCAAGAGCCATCCCGTCAGAGATGGAGTAGCCAAGGTCGATCAGCCTGTCGCGATACGCTTTCATCAGCATGACATGATCGTATGGAGAGGAGTCGTTAGCCATAGAGCAGTTCACAAATTGTGAAAGTGCATCAGCTCGCTCAGTCCTCTGACTCAATTCAAATAAATCCTTGAGTTTACGAATGATGTCATAAGCAGACATCCCCATGAAATTGTACCGATAATCCTGAGTCATACTGGACAACATCAGGTCAGTGACGTCCTTATCATCGTCAGTGTGCTTTTGGAGCTCAGACCGCGAGTTCTCATTTAGCAAGTAAGATGGAATACTCGCGATCGGTCGGTCAATGACATAGAGTTTCCCGAAGAGCCTTAAAAGATTCCTTAGGGTTGTCTGCCATGCGAGAAAGCCAGACTCAGTGAAGGGGTCGAGTTGTACCATTGAACTTAATGGTGGTGAGTTTTCTTTAGCCTTCTGAAAATAAGCAAAGTGAATTTATCAGTATTTTCGATGTTAATTTTTCTTTAAAAATAAGTTGGTAAAGTTTATTTTTAAGAAAAATGAGAATTCGTTTAGACGACATTACTTGAGACCGCCAAATGAGCCTCAGGAGCAAGGCCGTGTAAACAAACTGACAACGATTGTTAATTGCGAGACTCAAGTCACAACTCTCGGTATGAGGCCGCTATATACATACATTTGTATTTTGCGATACGTTTAGCCTCATCCGTGCCCACTCTAGCAATACACATCCGTGGTGCGGTGTTGAAATACTCCAACACCACGAACATGCACGTCTAAAGCGATAGTAATCCTAAATGGTCGATTGTAACGGCACGGTGTTGAAATACTCCAATGTCGCCACCTTGGAAGGTACCCTCGGCACCAAGTGCGGTGTTG
This sequence comes from Deinandra increscens subsp. villosa, assembly GCA_039602395.1. Taxonomy (NCBI): domain Eukaryota; kingdom Viridiplantae; phylum Streptophyta; class Magnoliopsida; order Asterales; family Asteraceae; genus Deinandra; species Deinandra increscens. Next base: position 3,377,616 of record JBCNJP010000014.1, read on the forward strand.
AAATACTCCAACACTGATGCTCCGGTAAATACGTTCCAAGTTCAACTTGAGATAGGATGGCACGAACTATCAGTTTTATGAATTACCAAATAGGGATATTAATTACTTTTAATATTTAATTATCGTCAGACACGAACGATAAAACCCTATCTCCACTCGGGACCAGTAAATTAATTTAACCTAATTAAATTACTAAGTTGTCGCGAATGGCATATTGTGTGTTAAACGGCATAAGGTCTTGATCTCGCTCGAGCCATACAAGCGAGATCACATGGGACAATTTTAAAATAAATTAAATTACAAAATGGTGAACAATCGAGATGGCATCTCTGTGCGATCAGGAATCCGGTTCAGCTCCCACTGGCTTTGACATCCCTCTTGCGTGTGTCCAGTCTTCGACTTTTGGTTACATACAAATTACAATTACTAAAACTACTTCTAGTAACCTAGCTCTAAATTTGTACAACTTTGAAACCCAAAACCGGGTCCAATAAACCAAAATCAAAAACAACCAATTGGGCCAACAACTTGGGCCAAACAGAGAAAGACAAAACACGCCATGACAATCATACATGATTACAAAATGAGAGGGGTCGGCCGTAACACACAATATAGTATATGGAATTAAAATAACAATTAAATTAATTCTAATTCGCAATCTGGATTTAAGTCGAAATTGCGAACTATCGGTCACAAAAGGACCGAATCTGGTTTGCGCGCGGTGATAATGGCTCTGATACCACTGTTGGGTTTTACAGTGGGATCCGGGTTACCGATTTTAAAATAAATTAAAACCGATTTTAATGATAAAATTAATTCCAAATTAATTTAGCAGCGGAAACGAAATTAAACGCGGATGCAACTGTAACAGGATCAATCACCGGCACGACAAACACAGAAAAAATATTTATTTAAATAAATAAATAAATACATAAAATCAAATATCTAATAAATTAGATATACCTTGGCGGGATCCGAGCAACCGCTCGAGACACCCGGATTCAACGGGCTCGCGCTAGGACGAACAGAGACGTCCGACTCGAACCTTCGAGACAGATCATCAACGGCGGCATCGGCGGCGGCGACAGGCGGCGGCGACGGTAGTGGCGGCGGCGGTGGTAGAGATACCACCGGTGGTGGTGACAAAATCTTCTCCGTCGGAATAGCCACCGGGACCGAACCCACGACGAACGACTCGCCGGAGGTCGGAGGAGGGGCGGCGGCGGCGAACGGGTATAGCGGCGCCGGCCACGTTGACGTGACCGGGCGCGGCGGCCTTGGTTGCGCCGGCAGCACGAGGACCACCGGCCGGTGGTCTCGCGGCGGGGCATGTGCGGCAGTGGCGGCGGCGGCGGCTTGAGCCGCGGCGGCGGCTCGGGCTGCGGCTTCGGCTTCGGCTCGGGCTGCGGCTTCGGCTCGGGCTGCGACGGCTTCGCTCTCGAGACGGGCGCAGATACTGGCTAGACGGGGATCCATCGTAATGAGCAAGGATCACAATGGTGGAGGCGGGCGGCGACGGCGGTCGGCGGCGGCGGCGAGGGAGCCGGCTTCGGCTCTGGTTCGGCGCAGGGAGAGAGAAAAGAGGGAGGAGATTAGGGTTTTTTAACTTGCTTTTTTTTTTCAATTAACTCCTCCCTTCTCCCTTTTATTAAATTTCGCGGACCGGGGCCAGACGGACTGGGCCCGGTCGCGATCTCCTTTAATCCACCAATCGATCAGTCCGTTAATCCGGTAACAACTGATCGACTCGTCTTTTAATTACCAAGTATTTTGAACCGATAGATTTTGTCGATTTAAATAAATAATTAATATTTATTTAATTCACCATTTAGTTCGTTTATTTCTAATTAACAATTAATTAGATATAATAGTCCGTTGACCCGGGTGTAACTCTTACGGGTCAATATCGGTCGGGTTCGTTAATTTGTCGGGTCAGGACACCATTTATCCAACACAACCGTGTTCTACTGTCAATCAGTCTCGGTCAGAGCTATGTTGATCAGATTTGGTGTGATATTGTACCCATGGATGCTTGCCACATTTTATTGGGTCGACCTTGGTTATTTGACAGACGAGTTACGCACGATGGATATAAGAACACCTATACTCTCACTCATAACAATCGTAAACTCACCCTCACTCCGTTACCACCTTCCCTAAAACCAATCCCAAAAACCCCTGCCCTTACCACTTTACTACATGCCGATCATCACGAATTCCATGCCCAACAAGAGTTAATCCTTTTGGAATTGGATGATGTAGAATCTGTTGTTACAACCAAAACCCCTCCTCTAGTTCAGCCTTTATTGACTAAATATCTTCATATCTTCCCTGACGAGATCCCGTCCGGGTTACCCCCACTTCGAACCATACAACATAAGATCGACCTGATCCCAGGAGTAGTTTTGCCCAACAAACCAGCCTATCGGACCAATCCACAAGAGACCACTGAAATTCGGAAACAGGTGGATGCGTTGCTTGTTAAAGGGTTGATTCGAGAATCTTTAAGTCCTTGTGCAGTACCCGCTTTATTGGTACCAAAGAAGAATGGAGAGTGGCGAATGTGTATGGACAGTCGAGCAATAAATCGGATCACAATTAAATATCGGTTTCCTATTCCACGGCTTAGTGATCTATTGGATGAACTATACGGTTCCACAATCTTTTCAAAAATTGATCTGCGCAGCGGCTATCATCAGATACGTATTTGCGAAGGTGACGAGTGGAAAACGGCGTTCAAAACCAAGGAAGGTCTATACGAGTGGCTTGTCATGCCATTTGGTCTTTCGAACGCACCGAGCACCTTCATGAGGCTTATGAATCAAACACTTAAGCAATTTTTGGGGAAGTTTGTTGTGGTCTATTTTGATGATATCCTTATTTTTAGTCATACTAACAGTGAGCATGTCACTCATTTACAGCAAGTCTTTGATGTTTTATCAAGAGAAAAGCTCTATGGCAATCTTGCAAAATGTGAGTTTTTTGCTAATCAAGTGACTTTTTTGGGGTATATTGTTACAGCAGAGGGCATATCGGTGGACCAAAGGAAGGTTGATGCTATTAGGGATTGGCCCGTCCCAACCACCGTGTCGCAGATTCGAAGTTTTCACGGATTGGCTTCGTTTTATCGACGATTTGTTAAAAATTTTAGCACCATAGTCGCTCCCCTCACAGAACTGACCAAGCACAAGCAGTTTAAATGGAGTCCACAGGCTCAAGTGGCTTTTGAAGAACTTAAACAGAAGCTCGCAACCGCGCCCATTCTTGCTCTTCCAAATTTCGATGATGTATTCGAAGTAGAGTGTGACGCTTCAGGGGTCGGTATCGGTGCTATTTTATCTCAACGAGGCAGACCTATTGCTTATTTCAGCGAGAAGTTCAATGATACAAAGAGGCGGTATTCAACTTATGATAAAGAGTTCTATGCACTTGTTCGAGCACTTGATCATTGGCAACATTATTTGGTGTCAAAAGAATTTATCCTCCATTCCGATCATGAGGCCTTGAAATACATTCAGGGCCAACACAAGTTACAACCGCGTCATGCTAAATGGGTTGAGTTTCTTCAAGCCTTCACTTTCAATATTCGGCACAAATCCGGTCACCTTAATAAAGGAGCAGACGCGTTATCTCGAAAGCATGCCTTCCTCACTACTATTCATCCTAAGTTTGGTGGCTTGGATTTCATTAAAGAAGAGTATCACGAAGATCCAGATTTTGGTGAGATATTTCATACTTGCAAACAACATGCCATGGATCAATTTCATATCTTTGAGGGTTTTTTGTTTAGAAAGAACATGCTGTGCATTCCCCGACAAGGTGTTCGCGAGGAAATAATCCGTGAATTGCATGAGGGCGGGTTAGCGGGTCATTTTGGTATTGAGAAGACAACATTACTGCTCAAGGAACATTTCTACTGGCCGCGCATGAATCGGGACGTTGAGCATTTTGTTCGCCGATGTGTTACTTGTCATCATGCTAAATCTCATTCCCTACCTCAAGGTAAATTACTACCTTTGCCAGTACCAGCAGCTCCATGGCTGGACGTGAGTCTTGATTTTATTACTGGTCTCCCTCGAACCAAGCGACATAACGACTCTATAATGGTTGTTGTTGTTGATCGTTTTTCCAAGATGGCTCATTTTGTTCCCTGCCATACTACTCATGATGCCGTACAAATTGCTTCGTTATATTTTCGGGAGATTGTTCGCTTGCATGGCGTTCCACATTCTATGGTTAGTGATCGTGATGCTAAATTTTTGAGTCATTTTTGGCTCACGTTATGGCGAAAACTGGGTACAAAACTGCATTTTAGTACGTCTAGCCATCCCCAAACGGACGGCCAAACGGAGGTTACTAACCGCACACTCGGTTCCTTGCTACGTTCCCTAATCACTAAAAGTCTTCGAGAGTGGGAGGACCTTCTACCCAATGCTGAATTTGCTTATAATCGCACATCACATAAAACAACAGGTTACAGCCCGTTCGCAGTGGTTTACGGTCTTAACCCCACCACCCCTCTTGATCTGGTTGTTTTAGATACCTCCCAGCAGTTTAATCAGGACGCAGCCAATCGTGCAGCTCATATTCAAGACATCCACCAACAGGTCAGTGCTCGTATCACCAAGATGAATGAACTTGTTAAAGCGCGGGTGGATAAACACCGCCGATCGGTACACTTCTCCCCTGGTGATCTCGTATGGGTCCATCTTCGAAAAGAACGATTTCCGTCCAAGCGGCGATCCAAGCTCAGCCCTCGATCTGACGGCCCTTTCAAGATATTAGAGCAAGTGAATGATAATGCATACAAAGTTGATTTACCAGGTTCTTATGGCGTCTCTGCCACCTTCAATGTTGCTGATCTACAACCTTACTTTGACCCTGCTGAAGATCTCCCAAGTTTGAGGACAAACTTCGTTCAACTCGGGGAGAATGTTAACAAGGAGCTGCTGGATCCTCAGGTGACCCGCTGGGTTAACCGGGTAGGGTTCGACCCGGTCCATCCTTCTTATGTGGAGCCAAGTAGTGGCTGACTATGTCAACCACACCCCACGTATCACTTCCTGCCATGTAGTTGCTGCTAATTTTCTTTTTAACTTCCCGCACTTCCTAATTTGTAGTAGATCATGGATCAACAGTTATGTTATCTTTTCCTTTATGTATGTTTCGTATTCAATAAAAATGGCAGAAGTTTATGAGTAAAGAATTTTGTTTCCACTGAAACAATCTTAAAATTCCAATTGCTAGTTGAGTTGTGGCAGGCTCGGCGGTGATCTTTGGAGACGGGAACGTGATTGGTGGTGAATCTGTATCCGATTGCGTTAACGGTGCCTCACGAAAAACCCGAGTGTGGTGAGTATTCTGTATCATTCGGTGTATTCGTGGTTCATTTTTCAAGCTGATCCTGGTATTATAATCGTGTGACTAACTTCGATTATAACATAAACGCAAATTAGGCCAAAAATAAAATGCATTAAACACTCAAATGTGAAAGTACTAAAATAGATTTGTGGGTATGTCACTGGTAACTTGTTTAGTATATAACAAATGGCAGCTCATGTATCTTCTTTCTTAATTTTCAACTCAAAATCATTCATCTGCACAAAAACTTTTTAGGCATCTCATAGTTGATATCAATTTCAAGAGCAAAAAGAGAGTGAAAATTGGTGCAAACCTTTCTATTGAATGCCTCTTTTTTGTTACCTTCAACTGTATATCTCCATTAAATCGTTTGTCAAATAATCAAGGGAAAACATCAAAAAAAAAAAAATAAGATCGAGATCTCTAAACCCTTCTATACTAAATTGAGTATAACGAAACCCTAAACGCAAGTGGATAGAAACTGAACCGCTGAACGAAAGTTACATAACCACAATGGGAATTAAAAATTAAATTATTAAAACCCTAAACTATCATTTTCCGATGACAGAATCATGAAAGCGTGAGCTTGGTATTGATACAAGTGTACGGCTACAATTTTATTTGAAAGAAACAGTAAAATGTATGGCACAATTGTCCAATCAATCAATTTTTTATTTTATAATATATATATTTAGTGTTCGTTTTTGAGTAAATTAATTAGTCACTAATAGTATTTAACTAATATACATACATGTGGTGAGCATCAAATTGAATTGCAAGAACATCCAAGAAATCCTTACGTTGACGTATTCCATTATGATATGTCCATTTTCTATACCAATAATCCATATTTATATTTATTTAATTTTCATCTCATTCCATCTGTTGTCAATATCTTCTGTAAAAGATATCATATACTCACGGTAGATAACTACTATAAAACAAATGAAATAATTGTTAAGAGTATCCAAGTAAAATCGTGTTAATTAATATATATCTTCTAAAACATTGTGTCAACTTGTTTGAACTTCGAAGCATATGTTTCATTCTAAATCTACTATTAAAATGGGGTTTTATAATATGTGCTCTTAGGACATACATAAGATGCAATAAATATATCTTAAAATTGAAATATACATTTATTCACGCCCATGGCCCAATTTTTTTTGAGGTTCTCGATGTATATTTATTACACTTTATTTGTGCCCTTAAGAAGCATATTAGAAAACCCTTTTTAAAATTATGTTTCATTCTAAATATATTTTTAACAAATTATTTCTTTATAAATGTCTCTCACAACATAAATCCTTATCTCCTTCTTTACAACTTTTTCAACCCACACTTTAAGTTTTAGAATTTCTTCCCCAAATTCTTCGTTGTATATGTCACCTCATCCGCCAATGTTAAATCCCTCGACCACTCTGTTCACCCTTATGGTTTGAGGATGCGATTATGAAGTAGATTTAGAAACACTGGCAAAGGATAGTGGAGACGTCTCCCCCCCCCTCCCCCCGGATTTTTTGGGGCCGAAGTGCTAATTTTTGGTTTTTTTTATATATATTTATAACCGCCCCGCCGTGATAAGGATCCGTGACTTTTCGGTGAAGCTTCGCTAATATTTAGAAAAAAACTAATAATTGTATGAGTTGCCATTAAAAAACTAAAAAGATAAATATCAAATAGCAGAGATTTAAGTAATGTATATATAATATTACAATTAGGGCCGACCCTGAGAACCTTAAAAATTTTTGAGCCGTGGGTGATCAGAATAAAATTTTGGTCCCCTGAGTGACCTGAATTTGGACTGTCATATTTTTATGTATTTAGTTATTAAAAATTGAGTTTTACTCATATTTATTGTTTGATATAAAATTATTTAATCTTTTGGATTAAAAAAGTGAAGTAACATTCAATATAATTTTAGGTTTAGAATTTTTTAATGTATACGATAAATATTATTATATATGATTTATAGTCACCAATTTTAGCAACATCTTAACTTGGTTGAATTGACAAACACATATTCCTTCAAATATATTCCTTCAAATATGATAAGGTCACAAGTTTGAAACTTGTTATTTACAGTAGCTTTACGAAAATTTCGTTCTAAGAAAATGTCACAGCCAAGGATCAAACCGGGTCTCTAAGTTTCTACATGCGCTTACGCCTTAAGCCCTTGAGCGCTTGCCAACTAATCTAACCAATCTTTATTTTAACGTTTGTAACAAAATACTGTATATCAGATAATCACTTAAGAAATTTTTTAAAATTTTTTCCTAAACAGTCCGCCATCCGCCCACCCTGCCCTTGCTCGGGACGCCCCGATTATATAACTTCTTTTATGAAGTAATCTTCTATAAAAAGTAATTAATTTGGAGCATATAATTGACCGAAAGTAATATTATTATAATTGTTTTGCATGTATATCCTAATCCAAGTTATCCAATGATTTAAAACTGAGAATAATCTTTTACTTTGGGAGAAATCATCTCACTAATCAGAGGCTTTTTGCGCAGCACAAAATTTGGGAACTCCTCAGAGACATCTTCAAGTCAAACCTAACCCAAGAACACCCACACACACTTGCGATTACTTTCACGCATCAAAAATCAATCGGATTACGCACTCGGATGGTCATAGTTGATAACCTAGAGTCGTCAGCTACGGCGGTGGTGACGGTGGAGGACGGCGACGCTCACTCGGCGGCGGAAGGCGAAGGATGAAGAAAGCCAAGGGGAAGAGCAACGGATTGTTGCCTAATTCGTTGAAGATTATATCTTCGTGTATTAGGACTGTGTCTACTAATGCTAGCACCGTCGTCCGCTCCGCCGGTGCTTCTGTTGCGGCTTCGATTGCGGCGTCCGGAGATGATCAGAGAGATCAGGTAGGTGTTTCATTTTTCAGACCTGGATTTGTTTGTTTTCTGATCGGTTTCAAGTTCCTTTTCATATGTTAATTGTTAATCATCTGGTTGTATGATTAGAATAACTGAATAAGTATGGATAAAATTAAATTAAACAGCTCTTTTAGCATCGTTGTGCTTGAATTTACAGTTAAGTGCAATCATAGCTTTATTTGAGAACTTACAAGTTCATTTCATGTTTTATCGTGCATAATAGGGCAATATAATGCTATAGTAAGTCTCGGAATCTCGACAATGTTTGTGTATAAGTGATATGAATCCATAAGTGTTTGCTACAAAAACAAATAAATATATACGTTGGTCCATGGGTGCTGATGTATGATAATTTTTGCGTAAACCTTTTTCCCTAAGTTGCATTAAGGAGAAACAAGTAACAATGCAACTTGAATGCTAGTAAAGAAGGCACCATAGCCATAATAAACAGTAGTTATCATAAGTTGTAAAGAATGTGGTATTTACACAATTTTATAGATTTCGATTAAGTTGTTATTGCTTGCAGAAATGTTTTAATGTTATATTTATAACACTCTATAATAAACAAAGCTGCAACAGAAGCACCGCGGGGTAGGGTGAGAAGGGGTGAACTTTACCTCTATCTCATGGGATGCATTGACCATTCTTAGAGAGACCACATCTCATGAAAGTCACACCTTTCTATTTTTTTAAGCAAAATACTGAAAACGTACAAGAAATAAAAAAAAAAGTATCACACATTCACACCAGAATTTATTAGTAGCATAAGATAAAAGAACAAGCATGTATAAACTTCCCTAAGGCTAAACTAGCTAAGACTAAAGGCACACCTAAGACCCAAGAGTAAAGGCCATCCTAGAAAGTAACTAACACCCATATGTATTACTAGGCAACCTAATTGAAATATAAGCCCATATATGAAACCATAGTAAAGACCAAATCTATACTCTTCTCTAAAAATCCCTAACCTTTATCAGGTGTATCCAAGAACTATCCAAGAACTCTTATCACTGATCATGTCCTTGGAGGGGAACAAATATAATAGTTCCTGCCTAATCTTTTCATCTTGTGTTATTTTTGTCTGTTTTTGCTCCTCTTCAGCTCCACTGTGGAATTCCTTTTCCCCTCCACCGTGGGAGTTTCCACGCTTCTTGCAGGTGCCATCATGTGTCTTCTGCACATGCTTGAAACATCTCAATCTCCCCTCCCCTTATTTTATATGTGATCCTTACTACCCCTAATAACTTCAGTTCTTATCCGGTCCAAAATCGTGTGCCCACACATCCACCTCAACATCCTCTTTTTAGCTATATCCAGATTTCACACTCGTGTTTTCTTGGTTGACCAACAATTAGTTCTGTATAACATAGGTGGTCGAATTGCAACCCTTTAGAATTTGCCTTTTAATCTTTCTAGTCTCTAAGAACCTTTTGTCACGCAACACGCTTATGGCTACTCTCTACTTGCACGTACATGAACACGGTGAGCTACATTGCAGTCAGTGACGTTGATCTTAAATACTTGAACTTGGTTGTTTGCTATACATTCTGGCCTCCAATAGATGTGGATGTTCTCGTCATTGTTGTCCCTTCTGAATTTACAATAGAGGTACTCGGTTTTAGACTGACCGATACGTATGTCTTTGCGCTCTAAGGCTACTCGCCACTCCTCCAGCCTCTCATTCAAGTTATGTTTATTTTCCGCCACCAACACAATATCATCAACGAAAAGCATGCACCACAGGATAACCTCCTAAATAGACTACAACAACTCATCCAATAATCCATAATAAAAGATGTTAAATAGCTCCCATGTTATCTTAAGCTATTGGTATATAACTTAGAATTTCCTTATGTTGATTAACAATAGGCAACAATGTTATGCTGTGGCCAAAAGTTTAGTGCATATTATCTATTACTAATGTTAATGGTTGCATAATTATTGTCCAAATTTATTAAGTTCTGCAATAACTCATTCCTACTGTTAGAAGCATGAAGGATACTATCTTAATATTTTAATGTTAAACCAGGTAATTTGGGCTGGGTTTGACAGATTAGAAATTAGTCCTGCTTCCTTCAGACATGTCTTATTGCTTGGTTATCAGACTGGTTTTCAAGTAATCGATGTTGAGGATGCTTCTGATTTTAGTGAACTCGTTTCAAAGCGTGATGGACCTGTCACTTTCTTACAATTGCTGCATATTCCTACAAAATCTGATGGCAATGAAAAGTTCTTACAGTTACATCCATTACTAATGGTGGTTGCTGGTGATGAACCCAGCAGGCCAGGGCTGGGTCAAAACCAAACCTATTTGAGTGTACCAGGTAGGGATGGTTCAGTGATAGCTCAATCAGGAAGCTTGGTGGATTCTCCTACTGCTGTACGGTTTTATTCCCTCAAGTCCAATTGTTACGTGAAGGTTCTCAGGTTCAGGTCAACTGTTTTTATGGTCAGATGCAGTCCTTTGATAGTTTCTATTGGTCTTGAAAAGGAGGTAATATGTGAATTCATTAAAAAATTTCTGACGTTATGACTTATTATACATTACATGTGTAATTAACTATATATAAATTGGGGATAATGTATAAGGAGGGCACCCAACTATTCAACTCTTTTCATTAATGCCATTGTATCCAGGTTTATTTGTACTAATGCAAAAAAATAAGAAAATGATGAATGACAAGTTTCGTTCTCAAGTTTTTGATTGTTCCGTAAATTTTGACTTTACAAACTAGAAAATGTAAGCAGTGTTTTTTTGTTCCAGAAACCTTAAGGGCTATATTCATCACCCAGCTTATTCTTTTTGCCAGATTTGGTATAATCAAACCAGATACATATTTGGGTGACCTATAAAGTGGTTTCAATAGTTGGGTGGCCTGAATGAAAAGAAGTTGAATACTTGGTGATGTCCTTATACATTATCCCATATAAATTATGGAAGTTGATAGCTTAATTTTTATATGTTATATCTGATTTGTGATAGATACACTGCATAGATGCGGTCACACTTGAGAATAAATTCACTGTACCCACGTATCCGGTTCCTCGATCTGGAGGCCAAGGAATGGTTGGAGTCAACTTTGGGTATGGCCCATTAGCTGTCGGTCCTCGGTGGTTAGCTTATGCTTCAAACAAACTGCTTGTATCAAACACGGGTCATTTAAGCCCGAAGAACCTTACTCCTGGTATTAGCCCGTCAACTTCGCCCAGCAATGGTTCTTTGGTGGCTCGTTATGCAATGGAATCAAGCAAACAGTTGGCTGCAGGAATAATAACCCTCGGTGACAAGGGATATAAAACAATCTCCAAGTATTATCCAGATATGCTCCAAGACCGTCCGGTATCCTCTGCAAATTCAAATCCAAACTGGAAAGTTAGGAATGCGTCTTCAGATGTAGATAATGCTGGAATGGTTAGTTTTTTGGCTTTATTTTAGCACGTGCTAGTGATTGTTATTAGTTTTACGACGCATATTAAAGACCAAAATAATAGTGATCAATGTTAGTTAATATTTAAATGATTGTGACCTCATGACTAATGAGAAACTAGTCGTGCATGCATGAATGTAGTATTGTAGTTGGTATTTGGTTAATGGGTATGGGTTGATGGAACTAGCGTTCTTCCTAACTGGACTATTTGGTTGATGGGTATTGGTTTTTAAAATAGAAATGAAACCCTTGAATTCGGGAATGCTTCGAAACTGCCATGGAGGTAATATTTAGAAAATTGATTTTACTTGTGGTAGTGAATGACACTATATGGCCCTATGAACTGTGTCAAATTAAAAAAAAGGCATAATGTTCAAAAAGCCTACGAAACTCACAATAAGTCAATAACTTCAGTTTTGGTCTAGGTCCTTCGACTTTAACTGTTTTTCTGCCAAAAAGTGCAAAGTGACGGTTTTACCCTTGAATATGTGCACATTTTGCACACGGGAAGTTTGCTTCTGAGTAAAAAAATCCTTTCTGCAAAATCACGGTTAGGGTTTTCAATAAGGGGGAGGATTGATTTCATTTCTAAGGTTGTCTTTCTTTTACAGAAGAAAATGACACAAGAAATGGAAGTGGTGTGTCCCACATGAGATATCTCAATACAACATAAGAACTCATATAGGATCATAGGTCTCTTTTGACTTCAATAGATGTAAGATGGGAATTTTATAAAAATACCCGAAATCGACCAACCTATATCTATCTATCTGCTACCGATTTAAAAGTCTATAAGCAGTTTCAAGCTTTCTGATTTTTTTTTTGTGCAAATAAACTTTTTGCCATACAAATATTACGGAAGTTGCCAAATTAATAAATTGATCCACAGACTTTATACTGTATGGATCTACTTAATCTTTTTACTTAAAAGCTTGTAGATTCCCTGATTTTGTAGCTGGTGCAGGTCATTGTGAAGGATGTCATCTCAAAAGCAGTTATATCACAGTTTAGAGCTCATTCCAGTCCACTGGCTGCCTTATGTTTTGATCCAAGCGGGACCCTTTTGGTAACAGCCTCAATACATGGTAATAATGTAAATATTTTTCGAATTATGCCTTGTACCCGCAACACTTCTAGCAATCAAATCAATGATTGGAATTTCTCGCATGTGCTTCTTTACAAGCTACACCGTGGCATAACTTCAGCTGTAAGTATACTGTATACATCTATTCCGCAACAGTGCTTTTTGTCTAGAATTCTAGATGTGCAATTATGATTCATTAACCTGTAAATGGTCACATGGGGTTATATTTTAGGGAGGTGATTAGTACACCATCAAATTTATTCATACACCAAAAGTACGGCATAATAAATAACACATTGTACAACATCTTACAAGCGTAGTTTTGAACACTACATTTCGGTGATGTACAAATCATCTCCCTATATTTTATCCATAACGGGTGAAATGGATAATTGATAATTCAAAGTGTATCCACATTCATACAAAGTAGACGTGGCATTTTCAATCCATTTACTTGTGAATGGGCCTATGTTGATTTTGAATTAACAGATAAATATATCAATCCGGCTAAGAATTAGATGAGTCAAATTGATCGAAAGTCACCTAATATGTGTATTTTAATGCCTGGAACCTCCTAAATCATCTTATTCAATTAATTAGAGTATTATTAAAATAATGTAAGTTATGTATTTTGTTTTTGACCCGACAATGACTTAGAAAACTAAGAATCCTTGACAAGAAGTGTTACCTCCTTGCCCGGCCCATACCATTTTCACGTGTTACATGCCCTGCCTATTTTGCCACCTCTAATACAGCCTTGTCTTTTTTTTTTTTTCTTGAACGAAATGATCATTATAATAGTATAGTTTTTGTTGGCATATGTAACATGTGAATGATGTAATAACATGTTAGAAATGCACAAAAAAAAGTCCGTGTGGATCGACTTAACCTCCGCAAGCCCATACTAAAAATTTACATGCCCTTCCATTTTGTCACCTTGTACTTAACGTCTTAACCTGTCCATTTTGCTACCTCTAATTTCTGACTTCATACTTAATTTTATTTGTTTGATAGGTTATCCAAGACATAAGCTTTAGTTGTTATTGTCAGTGGATTTCTATTGTGTCATCCAAGGGTACTTGTCATGTGTTTGCTCTATCACCCTTTGGTGGTGATGCAGGCTATCAAGTTCACAGGTCCCACAGTGGGGCAGTCAACCCGGTTCAGTCTCTGCCATGGTGGTCAACTCCATCATTTGTTATAGACGAACAACCATTTCAGCCTCCTCTTCCTCTTACCCTTTCAGTAGTGGGTAGGATAAAAAATAATAATTCAGGATTTTTTAATTCCGTTGGCAACACTGCTTCTTTTATGGGAAAGACAAATATACCCTCTGGTGCTGTTGCTTCGGTTTTTCACAATTCCACAACTTACCGTAATCAGGATATTTCTAGAAAGATTAACTCCTTAGAATATCTTCTAGTTTATACTCCATCTGGATATGTAATTCAATATGAACTTCATCCATCGATGGCGATTCAACACATTGATGCTGGTTCAAGAACTCAACCCTCTTCATATCAACCAGGCCAAGATGAGGAATTAGGAGTGATATTTGAGTCTCGTCAATGGTGGCAAGTTTCTAGAAGACTGGATTCTCCGGAAAGGGAGGAATCCATATCTGCAACATCGAGATATAATGTTTGTGTGGGAAGCCAAAAGCTGATGAAAAATGATTCATTAAAGCAAAACGATAGAGCCCATTGGTTTTTATCAAATGCTGAGGTCCAAATAAATTCTGGAAGATTACCATTGTGGCATAATACCAAGGTATGAAGGGTAATTTAAATACTTGCTTGTTGGTACATTTTGGTGATTATACTCATTAATGTCCTTGTCTGGTAAGTATAAGCTTAGGGGACGGGCTAATTTGGTCTTTAGGCTAGCGATTGAACCAGCATGGCATCTTTTAACTAGTAATGCTGACATGTCATTTTTTGTTTGTTATAAATGTAATAAGAATGCTTGTTTTTTATAAGAAGGTTTCTTTTATATTATTTATGATTTCGTATTTTTATATAAATTTTAAAATTAGGTTAGTTCCTTAAGATTCTGTTATTATGAAAATTTCTTTGCAAGTCTAATTTCAAAATAAATGTATTTATCATTTTGTCTAACAAAGTTGTATAATACTTTTCAAGTCATTATCTTTATTTAACAGCAGCAAAATAATAATAATGATTAAAAAAAAGATAAAAGTAAAGTATATAATTTCCAAGTCATCATATTTATTTAATAATAGGAAAATTGGATTTTAATAATCCAAGTTATTACCAATTGGCCAATAATAATCCCAATTTCAAAATTGGCCTACATTAATCCCAATTATTAAGGTGTTGGATTTCATTGGACCCCCGTTAAGTTTTCCTTAACTCCGTTAGTTTTTTGCTGACGTGGCAGCCACGTGGCTTTTATTAATCAGTGCCACGTCAGCAAAAAACTAACGGAGTTAAGGAAAACTTAACGGGGGTCCAATGAAATCCAACACCTTAATAATTGGGATTAATGTAGGCCAATTTTGAAATTGGGATTAATATTGGCCAATTGGTAATAACTTGGATTATTAAAATCCAATTTTCCTTAATAAAAAACGCCAAATCAGCAGAAAAGTTACAAAAAAGCACGAAGTTGGCTTTCCGGTGATCAAATGAGCAAATTATCATATTTGTCCATTGCAGAAAACTTAAATTACCAGACTGGGGCATTACCAAGTGTAATTACCGAAGTGGACCAAGAGGCAACTACATTGCTATTTTATTAAGTTTGCCCTAGAACCTAAATGATAGTACTACCACCTATAAACTCATTTCCAATATGTATCTATAAACCAAGCAAGAACTTCAAAACAAAAAAAACGAATGATGGCATTATGTCATTTATCAATATTTACATTCCAATTTTACAGCTATTGTTTGTTATTTATACATCAAACAGAGCATTACTAAACGCATGGTCAAACCTGAACCAGTTCCATTCTGTTTCCTACTGATTCCGATTCCTTGACATGTTCCATTTCTTCCATACAAAATTCAGCCAACCAAACTCGCCGTTAGTTTCATATTCTATTTGGTATTAAATTCAAACTTATTTTTGGTGCAGGTACATTTTTATGTGATGAAATCTGCAAATGTGGAAGTATTTGCAGATGAAGAGGCTCAGATTGAGAACATACCTTGTTATGAAGTAGACAGAAGAAGACAGGATTTGTTGCCTGTTTTTGACCATTTCAATAGCATTAAATCAGGCTGGGATGACAGGTAATGACTATTTATTTGAACTCCACAAGCTAATAATTGTGATGCCTTTAACCCTTGATCACACTTTAGACAATATACTCTTTTCCATCCATTTAAGGCTGCATGCCTTAAACATTTTCAAGGGATGATTGTATACTTAAGCCACCCAAGTATTCAAGTCCTAACTTTTTTAACAGTTTTAGTGGCCACCCAACTACCTAGGTATTGATTTGTTATCATTTAAATACTGGACAAACAAATAGCGTCGAGGGATGTAGCCAAAAGTCCCAACACGTTTTTTATCCTAGCTCATTTTGACCTATCACTCAACCCGCCTATTTTGTCACTTAAAAGATTATAGTCTAGTCAGATGTGGCAATTTTCATGGAAGAGATGATGTATCTTGCAAATCTAACTGTCACATCTAACATTAACATACAAAATACTGAAATAGTGTTAACTTATGAGTGTGAATGCTTTATTGATCTTGTTTTTGAGTTGACTTGCTGACGTTTCTTTTTTCTGCAGAGCATATTCTGCCAGAAAAAATCCTGGTGAATCTGGTCAATGTAGAGAGAAGGTCAATTATGAATCTATAATCTGTGTTTCAAAGCCAGCATCTGTTAGCTCCGCTGAAAGCTCGGATGGAGGTACAATTAAAGATAAATCATATGGTCAATGGTTGTTGACTAACATTCTGATATTGTCATCAAGCCCCACATTGTTTTGACTAACATTAGAAGTTACATTATTTTGTACCAAGCCTCCAGGTCTTGCTTTTCTAGAGATGTCAAAATGGGCGGGTCACGCGAGTTGGGTAAATGGGTAAATACTGGTCAAGTCAGGTCGGGTTGACCCTCAACCAACTTTTTGTTCATCCTTCTAAATTTATAAATAGTTAACGTGTTATCTATATGATTGCAAAACTATATAATTTGAATAAAATGACTTGGGAGTTTGTAACCATTTGGATACAAGTAGGGGGCTTTGTGTCCAAATGATCTTCTCAGCTCCTTCTCAGCTCATCATTTTTTTAGCTAGGGTTCTCCATTTTACCCATTCGACCTGTTACAGATGAATGTAACTCTGATTGACCCATTTTTAGGTAGAACGGGGTCAAAATCACTGGCCTCTACATTTTTAGTTTATGTAGTAATTTTCAATTGTGGAACAGGCCCGTCATGATATTATTATTCTTCTTTTTTCCATCTTGGTTTCTTACATGCCTTCATTTGTTCGATTTGATTATCTAATATTCTCTACTTTGAAACTTAATTTCAGGATCATCCCAAAGGATTGAGAATTTGCTTGATCTGGATTCAATGAATTTTGGGAAATATAGCATGTCAAATAGTCGTACTCCAAATGAACTTTATCATGAACCAAGAAGCTACCAAAACCCTAAGGAATCAGCATTTTTTCCTTCAGAGATTTGCAAAACTGCTACTTGTCAAACAATCGGAACAAGTGGTGGTAGAATTATGAGCACACCTTTGTTGTCCACTGGCCATTTCGATATTGAGGAGCTGCCTGCCGGGCCAAAGAAACCAGTGGATTTTGAAGGGTGTTTTCAGGAGGGTTATTGTAAGGTGCTTGAACCTGATGGCGTCGACAAGCTAAATGACGACGCAATTGATTATGGTGAAAATGATGAGAGTCAAGAGAATAATGGGGAAGAGGATGGATTGCTTGGTGGCATGTTTGATCTTTCGGAAGAAGGTAAATACACATTTTGACTTTTGCATTCTATCACTAGAGGTGGCAAAATGGCGGGTTAGGTAATGGGTCAAAATGGGTTCAAATCAGCACGTCTTTTATGTTGGGATTTGAAACATGTATTTTAAGCTGGGTTGACCCAAGACTCTTCATGTCTAACTTTTTGAATAAACTAGTTAGCAGGTTTTAAGCATAAAAATAGGGTTTATTACAGCAAAAAAGCAAATTGTTATCACCATTGTCATTGTAAGAATGAAAAAAAATATGTTCTTTTTTCTCTATTGTATGCAAGATACCTCAAAAGTTTCTTTTACAATCGTATGTAAGCAATCTTCTATAACTGGTATAAGGGTGGTGTGGCACATCTCCCTCAAAAACTAGTGCCACATCATCTTTTTTAGCTTTTACACGAAGCTATAATGAAAAACATTGTTTCATGCATGGGATGACAACTTCTGACAAAAAAGCGCTTTGTTGTTAGAGCAACGACCTGTTCATATTTTTTGACCCGCATCTAGTTACACTTGCTAGGGGTGTAAACAAGCATAGCTTGAGCTCGAGCTCTTTATACAAAGCTCAAGCTTAGCTTGTGAAAAAGTTTTTAAGCTCGGGCTCTGCTTAAATTTGGGCTTGAGCTCGGCTCGTTTCGGGCTTTTAGCGAGTTGATCTCGAGTAGCTTACGAATGCGTTGTCTCGTCTACAACCCTACACCGGCCTAGGGGTGATGAGTCAAATATTCTAGTTAAGATTTCAGAAGAATATATTCTATTTGACCCCCAAAGTCAGCTTAAACTAAAACAGCAATATGCAACAGGTTAATTAGCTGCTAGATGCATTGAAGTTCATCAAGTCAGAATCTTGTATGTGATCATCCCTCTCTTTTATCCTTTTTTCATGTATATTTGTGAATAAATGACAGATTTTATGGTTATGGTGGGGGTCTGGTATTGGTTCAAAGGGGAACAAGTCTTATTTGTTTCACTCCATGCACTGAACTCTTTATCTAGATTTGCTTGTGTAGATGTGCTCACTGTGAAAGTTCTAATACAAAATGTATATTATAAATCTGCCTGTATTTTCTTCATGTAAAAAAATATGATAATTTGAAATCAAAAGCTTGCTAAGAATATTTTCGTCTCTAGTTTGTGATGGGTGCTAAAATTGTAGGTTATGAAACGAGTCGGTTTGTCCAATGTTTTAAAACCGGATTTTTAAACCGGACTGATGTATAGTAGTGTACCATCATGTTCATCGTCCTATTTGCGTGTGTATAACAACACAATGGTCTTTATGGAAGCCCCTGAAAATCAAGGGGAGTTAATTAGGAGAGTAATGGTGTTTATATAGTCTCTCCTTACGCTGATCATGATGAGGTGGCGTGCGGCCCCTACTTTACGCCCCACCACAAGCCGTAGAAATCGATTAATCTCGACCTTTCATTCCACACTTTTGCTTCTCCATTTTCGAGGATATCCACACCAACCCCCCCCCCCCCCCCCAGACTATTTTTCTAAAAAAAAAAAATTGGAAAACTTTTTTTTTAATTATTTTCCTATTATAAATGCAATGTCTCACCTAAAAAGATCACTCAACTCTTCCTCCTAATGGTTCCTGCTATATCCACCCGAGGATTTTACTAAAAACACCAAAATCAAACGGTCGTTTCAAGTGAAATGGCCTTCAAACGACAGTTTGAACCAAAATGACCTTAAAACGGTCAATATAAAGGGGGGGCCCCTGAATATTAAGGTTTCGTCGTCGCGACACGTGGCGGCCGTTTCAACTGAAACGACCTTGAAACGATCGTTTGAACCAAAATGACCATAGGAGATGGGTGAATTTAGTAAAACCTTGGGTGTCTATATAACAACTCTTCCTAATTCTCTTCTTACATTTGTACCTTTTTACTTTTCAATTCTTTCAACCACAATGAATCCATAGAACCAATCCAACTTGTTCAACCCGAAATCACAAACCTACTCAGACCCGTATGAAGAATCAACTTACCTCGAAATGAAAAAATTTAAGTGTAAAGGTCAAGTTCGACGGTATTTACAATAACCTCGTCAACCAATGAAGGGGTAGTCAAAGTGATTATGACATTCCAAAGGCAGCACGAAAAGTCAATCCCGGTTGGAAAATAAAGGCTTAGCTTTTAGTCAATTGGATGCTTTGGAGGTGGTAAGATATCTTAAATGATGACACAGTTAACGAATTTAATTGAGTAGGAAGTTAATCCTCAAAACGCCAGAAAACATCCGAGTCAATTGATTATGGTACGGGTGCTTTAGATGCTAGAGCGATCCATTTTGATCTCAACTACTCGAAGTCTAACGAAAGCTGATGCAGATCAAGATGAACCCAACCCAAGCCCGTCCGGAAGTCAGAGACCCGTTCCCATCGGATTAAAGATTTTAATATATCTTCATTTTAAATAGTTTTATTAATTATTTAGTTTTCTTATTTTGTGTTTTCTTGTTGGTCAAGTTTCTTTATTTATTTAAGAACTTTTGTAATTCATAATTTGTTGGTTAAGATTCTGATAATAAAGTATTTTCTTTGGAGGTTTATCCAAGGGGTTTTCTAGAAGCCGGTTTTGGCGTCTAGGGTTTCTAGCACCAGGTTTTGGTCTAGGTTTTCATTCCTTGACATAGATCAAGGAATTTCTATCCGCTTCCGCTATCAAAAGCTTTGCTAGAACCGTCAAGACCGCCCCACAAAACAAAAGGAAATAACCATACATGAGAGATAAAAAGACAGGAGGAGCAGCATGCTCTATTTTTTTCTCTTTCGTTGGTGCTTTGGCGGTTAACCAAGGGTGAAACTGGTGCATCATGGTTGGTAAAAAGGGTAAAGTTGCCAAAACTCCATATAGAGTATCATGCTATATGAATCTACTTCCAGCTTTTGACTTTTATAGTCGTTGCTGGTCATTATGAAGGATGTCATCTCAAAAGTAGTTATGTTATGTCACTATTTTGAGCTCATTCTCATAACACATGGTAATAATGTAAATATGTTTCGAATTCACAATCAATTTTAAGTAATTGGGAGAGAATGATAGGGGTTAAGCATTAAAAAGGGATAAAGATGTTTATATACACGTGCACATATACCTCATACCTGTGAAAATAGAAGTTGCAATATAAATTTACTAGATTATATACCCGTGAGCTTCACGGGTTGTGTATAAAATTTTACAACATATATTAATCATTAAAGCAAGGCAACTTTTGTTCATAATAGTTTCAAATCATTAAGCTAATACGTCGGCATAATGTCAAGTCGGTTGATATTGAAGATTAAAAGATTTTTCATTTAAAATAATAGATCGGCTTATTATAAAAAATGAAATACAAAACATATCTATGAAACAAACAAAATCTATAAAAACTTGCTAGTTTCGGATTAAATTAAATTTTGAACTTACATAGTCAAATATTTGATTGTGTAAAAGCATACATTTTTTCCTAAACTCAAAAGTCATGTTTTGACTTACCAAAACAGCTTTGATTAAAGATAATCAAATCTTTAAGTGTGTAAGAGCATTCACAGCCTATTCTTTATAATGAGTGTGTGTAAACCTTAGAATTTAAAGTGTAGTTGTGAATGGTTATGAGTAGAGGAGTAAGAAATATATAAGAAAATTTTAGTAAATCCCTATATTTGTGAAAAACTTAGTGAATCTGTAAAATTTAAGGTTTGAAGAGAGAAAGAAGGTAATGATAAAGATATAAAAAAGTATAATTTAATTGTTGTTGTGAGTAGAAGAGAGAAAATAACAATGATAAATATTTAATTATGATTATGAGTGGAAGAGAGAGTAAAAGCCTACATGGTTTTCTAAACTGAACAGTCACATTTGTATTGAAGGACTTGCTAAGTTGTTGAGTAAAGAAACACATCGTTAATCATTAGCCTCGCGATTAAGTTATGACACAAGAAAGAGTAAGGCAGATAATATTTCATGTTCGGAACAGATTAATACTCCAATTTTTATATTTTGCGGAATACTAACAATATGGTGACATAAAAAGGAAAAAAAGTATTGATATGATGAAGACATAAACCTTAGAACTCGCCTACAAGTAAAAACTTGGTTAGCAATATTTACACAAATTCCTACCTTTTATTTCGTCAATGCAACATAGACTTATATAAACCAAAATACCAACACCAACAAAAGTCCTACACGGTCACACAAACATGTTCGGCTAGTCATATAGGAACCCCTAAAAAGAACTATAACACAAAATAAATACATACCACAAAAATAGGTCAGGAGTGGAAGAACAAAATTCAAAACAATATCAAGCCTATAACAAATCAAACTATAACATCTATTTTTATCCTTGTAAATGTAAACCTCATAAGAAAATCCAAAATATACATGTTATACGCTTGAATTTGAAAGGAACATCAATAGCAGATGGTGAAATTCATTTATAACCTTCATCATACCATATCTAGCAAAACTTGGAGCAATCCTCTCGTGAACACACAATAATCCATACAAATGTGTTCCAATTAAAATTCTAAAGTTAAGTTCCACCACTCCGTGATTGATAGTTTATTTTATATACAATAGATGAATGATTGTTTCTTTAAAGGCGGGCATAAACAGGAAGACATATATTTGACATTACACCTGGACATTCAAGTTTAGAATACCTTCATGCCGAGCTTGTCAATGTAGTTTGGTTATTTGTGTGCAGTACTTTCTATGCAGCCTAAAAATACTTCTAAAGCAGAGTTCTTGATAAATGATAGCAACATGCTTTACAAACAAAGATGTAGACCGTGTTTAAGTTAGTTGTGAGGCTATTAACCACATTTGTACAACACATATTTGCAACAAAGGCCTATTATGCTACTGTTCCCCTAACTCCTAGAGTCCTAGTACCGATTTCAGCAAGATATTAGAAATCTACAAAATAGAGCTTTCAAGTTGCACATACCAGAATTCAAGGTAACATGTTGGCATTCAATGTAATCCATGTTGATTGAAGAAATGGATAGCAGAAGCTCACAAACCGTGGTTCGAAACCTCGCGAACTATTAAAAGAGGTCAGATGTTCAACATCATATGTATAATAGAGGTCAGAAATTTGCTCAATATACTATTAGTCAAGCCTAAAAACAATTGAACAATAATTAAATCAAACCGTAAGGGACGACAGGCAACTCGAAGCATACTTTTGCTTTAATCAAATGAATCAAAGCATAATTAAGCATCAGTGGAGATACATTTTGACAACATTTAAATAAACGCATTGTCTTCTTCAACTTCCAAACATCTAAATCATCCTTACCTAAACTATCTTGCCCGAAAAAAAGCATAACGTGATGCATCAAAGGGTTTTCCATCTCCATCAGAAATAAACATGAATCGGGTTTAGAAAGGAAAAGATTGAAACAACTCTTCAAGTAACAATCTAAATATATAAACACAAAAACAGGTTTCCCCCATAAGATCCAAAGGAACCAAACAGTAATCATCATTTTATACACATATGAACCGCAATTGTTACTTGAAATAATTCAAGTTAGCTAACTCGTAAGTTGATGTCCTTGAATTATTAGACAAATAATTTGGTAGCATGTACTCATGTAGTGGAACTTTTGGACTTAGTAACACATTCTAAACTGGATTTAATATTACAATGAAGTATGACTTTTGAAGCCCAAGCAAATACAACCCCAAACTAATCAATTGAGAATCAAGTGAAATCATACAAATTAATTTTACTTCAATGAGAAAGAATACAACATATAGAGTTGCAGAGTCAATACAATCATCATCATAAAATGATGCAAAACCTTTCGAGGGTTTGTCATAATAATCATAAACAAAGTGACTTTAATCTTACCATCAAGATGGTTATTATCAGATCAATAGAGCATCAAGTAAAATCGAAATTCATCAATTAACCCCAAAATAATTATCTGATAAAGAGCATAAACGAAAAAAGCTTACCTAAAATATTGAATTGAGGAAGATAAATTACTCGAAGCTTTACCAAGACCCAAAGTATTACCTGATAAAGATTATAAACATCATGAACAGATAATGGAAACTGATGCTAAACAAAAACTTAATGAGAAAAGGAAGATAAATTACTCAAAGCTTTACCAAGACCCGTGGCTAAACAATTAAATATGGGAAATCGATTTACTTGATAATGCTTTACCAAAAACGTCATGAACAGATTATGGAAACCGAGAAATTCATGAAATTAGGGTAAAGAATGGAGGAGGCGATCAAGGAATGGAATGAAGATGGAGAAAGACTGATTTGAATTTCAAATTTCAACTCCTCTCATTTCATATTCGACTTATTTTTCTCAAAATGGATCGTTTTCTCTGGAAGATCAAAAGAAAGGGATGAATCTCTCTCAAAGAGGAGATTCTCTGCTTTCTCAAGATCAAAAAGAGGATTTCCCTTTGTTACTTTTCCCAAACCGGGTGTCTGCAAGCTCTGTGTTTCTTCTTCAATTTGAATTAGGGCTTTAAACTGACTTGCTTTTCTGGATGTCTGCAAGCGGATTTAATTTCCTTTTTTTAACAGCATACCCGATTAAATTGACTAAGGCTTTGGTGAGTTGTACATGCTTATCAACCACTTGTACGTTGTACATGCTTATCAACCACTTGTACAAACCTAAGTTTCTTTCAATTAAAAGAAGTATAGATTAATTAAAAAATAAAAATTCTAAGAAAATTACAAGTGGCATTATATTAAGAGATGTGCTAAAATGATGCCAAGTAGGATTTTTTAACTTCCTTTATTATATAGGTAGATATACATTCTTTTCTGTAGAATATAACGAGACAAGTCACAAAGATTGGTGTATGCTCCACAACAACAAAAAGTCATTTCCTCAATTCCTTTGCACCTTACATATTTTATATTGTAGAATATTTACTCAAAATACCTTCTGTGGGGCCTAGTACTACTATTCATCAGAATAGGGTTCTCTCCGTTACCTGGGAATTCCCATTTTGCAATATCTCCATCAAATGAGGAACTCACCAGTGTTGGATAATAAGGGTGCCAACTGCAGTCTCTAACGGTTGATTTATGGTGCATAAGTCTTGCAACTTGGGCCCCACTCACCTGAAAATGGATACAATGAACCCGTTAACTTGGAATCGCGTGCTAACAGGTTGTATTTTATTGGTAACAGGTCAAATAAAGAAAATTTGCCAATATGGCCTAAACTGTGTTACCTAAAAGAAATTATCGTATTATGTAAAGAATGGCTTTCATGTAAATCGTATTTTATATTTGAATTATTTACAGCAAAAAAGTTGGACAAAAAGCATTGTTGCTCATGTTTTGACCCGAACCCGTCCTGACATGTTACCAAGCCAACCTGACTGGCCTGTTTTGCCACCTAGCCATGTAAAGTAACTAAGGACTTTTATGTATAAATGTAGCACTTTCGGTCCGTTTCACCTCTAATAGGTTAAGAAGGAAATGGCTTGAAAGTCACCCACAACGTATTTTTAATGCATAAAGTCTATCAAATTGAAAAATATAAAAAAATGAATCAGAATCAACACAGTAACTATTATACAGAATAATTTGGACAAAAACGTTTCAGGTCAACCCAAAGAAACCTGTATCAAAAATTAACCGTTTTGACCCATTATTATGCGACATAACTTCATATACCCCAAAACGATTTATGGTGACAGGATTACAGGAAAGTCATTCTAGCAGCAGATCATGCAATATGATGAAATTTTTTATTGCAATTTTAGGTGTGCGATACGTACCAAGTCATAGATATAAACACAATAATCATGAGATCCAGTATAAATGTACTTCTGTCCAGTGCTGCAAAATTATAAACAAATAAACAGTTAAGGTCCATTATAAATATAGAGTATCACACTATCACCCCCACCACACACACACTAGAGAGAGAGAAATAAAATTATAAATTAACAAGAGATCATCTTCTTCCAAGCTTTATTTTTAACCCTCAAAAGAGTCCACTTCTGAATTTAGTAATTTAAAGATGGTTTTTGGATAAATTTACATGTGACTAAATACAAATTTAAAAATTGTGATCGAGGATCAGCATACTGATCCAATCTGAAGGACTAATGAATTTGAACAAAGAAAGATTATAAGTATGACTCCCTTCTCAGGAAGAGAAGACAATTATGTTAAATTCACTCAATGTGAAAGAAAATTTGGCAAAAAGTCAAAGTCTACGTTTCACTCGGAAGTCGGGCCATGGGAAAACCTTAAAAATGAGTAAAGCTGATGAACTTTGATTCTGTGCAAAAATCAAATGAGTTGAAAATCATCCGCGTAACACCTTAAAAATTGTTTTCTTAAAAAAACTACTATCATTGATTTATTGTAATAACATACACAAAAGCACTTCTTTACCCAACTCACACAAAAGCTACTAGTTTTTTTTTTTTGGACGATGAACGTCACACCTCTACATCTACTCCTAAAATCCACCCAAGAGGCCATTAGCACAAAAGCTACTAGATGAGGTGTGCAATCAATTAGGTAACGGCATGATGGCCACGTTCATATTCATTAAGATTTCAGGACAAAGACCTTAACATTTTTTTAACAGCTAAATCACTACACCTGCACTTCGCAGGATTTGAACCCACAACCGTTTGGTTGGGGAGCCACCACTTTACCACCAAGTTATCCCCTTGGGGCACAAAAAATTTAATTAGTTGATAATTATTCCAGTTCGATAAAGAAGTGCTGCTAGTAATAATCTAACTGTGGCGAGCATAATTACCTATATTCTGGTGAAAAATAGCAGCGTATAAGTGTACGCAATACTGAATGACCTTTATATGTGGAAACAGATTGGTCACACGGATGCTTTAAATTTCGGGCCCTGAGCGGGTAGTCCATCCATCTATAATCCCATTCATAGTTCCTAAGCCCAGGTGTGCTGAAAAAGAATAAAATAAAGCATTATATATCACAATTATATGCGTTTATAACTGCCATGATCTTTATAGCCCCATTTTTTCCATAATTAAGTCTTATTTACAGAAAAGTCAAACAAGTTGACTAGATCATGTTGTGAATAGATAAACAAGCAATAAGTTATGTGTGAGTTTGGAAAAAGTAGCTGGAGTTGAAGCGTTTAATTAGAGTTGTAAACTAGCACTTTAGTTGCATAGATGTGTGGGTAAGATTAGTTGCAACTCTACCTGAAAAGTGTAAAATGACATAAAAGGAGAGAAAGATAAATATTTATTAGTGAATAGTTATTGTGAAAGGGTATATACGTACTTTTACTTTCAATAACTACGAGCTTATTGTTTAAAACTATTTAGCGTAACTTATTTTTACCAAAATAAAAGCAAGAACTTATTGTCTTAATAAATAAACTTAATATCTCAAAAGCTTCTATGGAGACTATATGCCAAACATACCCAGTGTAACAAATAAGATGAAAACAGCATAAATTTATTAAACGTCAAATTTCTACTGTTGAAGCTAAGCTTAAGAAAGAAAATCTGTTGTCCCATGTTCTCAGGAATATCCTGTTTCATTGCCACCCATAATCCCCTAGCAGTCTAGCACCTTCCTAACATACCTAAGAATTTCACCAAGCTTTCCAAATTTGGAAATTAAATAGGTTCCTTAATGCATTTAGGAATGGAATCTTGAATAAGTGGCAAAATTGATAGAATAACAGAGATTTTACCAGAAGTGTAGATCTTCTGAACATTATATTATAAAGGTTTATGAGACAATAAAGAGATAAGTCATAACAGTCACTTTTAATTTATCGTTTGCTTATATTCATTTCGTTTCTGTTGCCTCGAAAGATATTAAACGTGTAAAGATAATGCACTTGTTCACAAATAATAGGATATTTATCTTATTAACATACCGAGTGGCATTAGAAGACATTTTTCGGATATCCCAAAGCTTAATTGTCTGATCTTTTCCATTTGAAATAAAATAACGACCATCATTACGGCTGTCAAGAAATGTAATTCCTTCTAGATGCCCCATCAGGACTCCAGCTGGCTTCCCTTTTGATCTCAAGCAACGTCTGTCCCAAACCTGAAAAGTCCAAACTATCAATACTAGTATTTCCATCCATCTTACTAAAGAGAATTAATATTTCCACCATTATAAAAACAAATCTGAGTTTTATGAATTTCGAAATACAAATTGATTGTTATTAATGAAAAAGTTTTAAAAAATGAACAAAAACTAATAAGGATTTACCTTGCAGAGATTATCATCACTCCCAGAATATATCAGATGGCCGGCTTCATCAGCAAAGCACACACTGTTTACATCTGACTGCATTATATAACAACATTATGCAATAAGCGACACAACTAATTGCACACAGCACAAAGGCATACCAAACAAGTGAAGATCACAATAAGTTGGCAGAGATGGCAATTTCAACCCATTTACTTATGAAAAGCTAAAATGAGAACGGGTCAAACACGTTGCCCAAAGTGTATTTTGATGTATAAACCCGCACAAAACATCTTTATTAACAAAATCAAATCATTGTTGAAATTTACTAATTTTTCTTGAAATATTCTAATACTTTTCATAAAAATGTGTTTTGGGTCAACCCGACCCACCTGATACTCAAATCCCCCTGTCCGCCCAGTCTGCCACCTCTAGTTGTAAGTATGAACTTTCTTAAGTTGATGATTTATTGTTTCTAAATTCCATTCTTGTGAAAGAAAATCATTTAGTAAGTCCTCATGAAGTAGAGTCACCAAGCATAATATGAACAATGACCAGTGGCGTACCCAAGGCTTAGCCTTGGGGTTCGCCCAACACCCATTAATTTTTGCCGCGTTCTAGTATATATCCGATTTTTTCTAAACCGAACCCCAAGAAATTTGGTCACCGAACCCCATGAAATTTTATACTGACCCTCAAGTTTTAAAAAAATTTTAATTTCTAGTTTAAAAAAATGATTCGACACTAATGAACCCAACAATATTAATATATTGAACTCAATAACCATTCCTCAATTAAAAAAAATGAGTCTTTGAGAATCCATTGAATAGATTGGTAGAAGACTACTTTATTTTTACTTTTTAGTTATGTACTTGTATAGATTTGATCATTTGAGATATTCATAATTTATTTTGTGCATTGAGAATTCACACGGTGGTCACAAAGTTGGTTTTTTTATCATGTAACGCGAACGGACCCGACCCGAACTAGTCTAAAAAGATTTGTATATAGCGGTAGACGGTCGAACTCCGAAAATTTCCGAACCCCATCCAAAAAATTTCTGGGTTCGCCACTGACAATGACTGCATGTGTTTTGGCAAGTCATCGAGGGTAGTTTATTGAAGGAGTTGATTATACATGTAAGGTTTTAATTGAAACGATACTTATACAAGAGACAAATAAAGATAAAGAATGTAGGAAACGTAAATCTGCTAGAATTACTAATTATGGTATTACCGTATGTGCTTGAATTCGAAGGGAAAGTTTGTTTGCTTCAATATCATAAACATAAATTGAATCATCACTACTTCCAGCCAAAAGTTCTTTGCCATCATTAGAAAATTTTACAGAAAAAATTCCAAATGAATGCCCCCATTCGTCATCACCAGAAAATTCTAGCCCTTCGTGTATCTCCTGCAAATTTCCAAATCATCATTATCAAAAATTTAAGAGCTGAATAAAATGAGTGATAAAGTACGACATAGTAAAACTAAAATTTAATTATAAATTAGAATTAACCCATAATTTAATAAAAAGAAGTGAAACAAACAGGCTATGAAAAAATTAAAGATTAGTTCTTTAATTTATATCTCATGGTAGTCCAGTGTTTCCCATCTATAAACAAGCATTTAGATAAACACACATCCTATTAGTTCTATCATATGATTTTGTTTTATTATTTGTAAGTTAACATAACTATTATTTTCTATCAAGTTGTGATTATTGTATTTTAATAAAATATTAAGTCTCATCTTTCAGAGTCTGGTAATTTGAGTCATTTCTATAGGATAATAACAAGATGGTTTTTGTCGGGTATCATCATATTCTCATCTTGTCTTTATATAGTAGTAATATGGGCAACTAAATAAATACAATACAAGTATGAGATAATATTTTGAACACAATGGATTTGAGCCATATGTGTGATATGTCAAAAAAAGAAACTCATATTCATTCGCTATATACATCTTTATACGAATTTTCATACTTTGTAAGTTTGTAAATGCATAAACTTTTACTTTGTGATTGTATATATATTCTGTTGCTGGTATTAAAGACATAGTATAACATATAGATTTTAATGGCTCATTTAGATATTATGGATATTTTTACCTTAAAAGTACAATACAAACATGTCATTATTGTGATGTAGCAGAATGGTAATACAAAGATGATGATGGACAAATGTGAACAATTACTATAAGATGTCGAACATATATGAAAGAGTTAGATGTGGCAATTTTGTAAATCTATAGGTGAAAGGAACAATGTGAGCTGTATTCTGCATCTAGAGGGTCAAACAAGTAAACTTTAAACAATTAGATACGCTGAAACCGGATTGAACGGGTCAAGAGTTACCAAAAAGTGTATTAACAACACATAAGACACTCTAAATTGTTAACATTAAGTTATACTGCTAACGGAGTCCAGTAAACAAAAAAATTTAAATTATCATAATATTAACTGTTTATTAAATTAAAAAGGACATTTGTGGGCTGACATCACCGGTGCTATAATATTACCCTTTTGGACCTAAACCACTATAACCTATCATCCAGAAAGCCCCAACTCGTTCATCTTACCACATCATAAAATTGAACTCTTGTTATATTTTCATTACTTTACCATCGTTTGCAATCCAATGGACAGATGCTATACACAGTTTGAAAAATTAATTTCAGTCATAGACAAACGAGTAAAAGTTTGTCTTCTCTTTTTTTTTTCAAACAATTAGTCGCATAGTCATGTGAATCTTGTAAAAGGTAAATTAAGGATTTGTTGCTTATTTTATTTCTCATAACAGTCATCAGTTTCCAATGCATGAGCAAGCCAGTTAAACAAGTGTTCACACCCAAAGTTCTCATCTTTAGTTTTCCATTTGATAGGCTTCTCTAACTTTATTTAAGTGACACAAGATGTCACTTTTTATACATCGGTGATCAAACGAACCATCCATAAGGAAACATGAATGAAAACCTTAATTAAATAAAAACATTAAGAAATAGCACATAAGTTCATGTCTGAAAAAAAACACATAATACTACTCACAAGATTAATGTAGTTCATCAGTCATACCGTTACATTTGCATGAGACTCTGTTGCAGCAGATCCAATATTAACAATGTTGACAGTAGGAGACATAGTTGCATAAACCTGCAAATAGCAGAAATATGACGTCTATATCTTAAGGAACCATACAAACTAATAAACTTGAACGAATTGCTTTATTAATCCGTTAAATAGTGAAAGAAATTCCATAATCAGTTGATAGGCATAGCACCCGATGAATAGTAATTAATACACTTCTATACTACAACTTATAATTGTATGTGAATCACTTTCAGGAGAAAAGGCATTTAGAAAAAACTCACCAGGAAACGTTTATCTGGTGAAAGAGATGTATCGGTAACCGTCCACCGCAAGCTTTTAGCAAGAATATTCTTCTGAAGTCTCCATCCCATTTCAGCATTATAAACTTTAATATGACTTCCCTGTTAAATAGGATAACTTTTTACCAGTTTAGAACATACAGTAGCTCCTAACTATGAAGACAATCTTGGCCCTAATAAACTACAATACTCTTGTTATTGACACAAAATTCATTTCAGTTTGTGTTTAGATTATCATAACTTCAATAACAGAACATAAGGCCAGAATACCTGAAATGCAGCAACAAAAAGCGAACCATCATTTGAAAACTGTGAGACATAAGCCCGTGTAGTCAACTGGTCAACAACAGAAGGACCTTTAACAGGCAAGTATCTGTTTAAAATATGACAACGATCTGCTGCAGAAAACCGCCCTCGACCAGAATAATTCCCTTCTCGTGCCGCTAGCATCTTCACGGGCGAAACCAAAAGGTCCTCTTTTCGTGCAAGACCCCGCTTTAATCTTTCATGGGGTGCTGACCTCAGCTTTGTTTCTTGAGCAATTTCATGATCCAAATCAATCTGTGATGAAGATTGGGGACTGTCATTTTCATCTCCAACAGGAGACGATTCACCATCATCATAATCTGGATCTAATTCCAATCTACTGAGAGCATATCCCATGTCACCTATCGCTGTGTTCCAAGCCCTAAAGAACATTTTAACTTAAAAACTTTGTAAACGATAAACGATTCATGTCTTGGAATGGCATATAGCATTACACCATGCTCCTTCACATCATCCCAGTTTTCAGCTTACAAACTCTGCAAACAAATATATCATATCTCAATTCTCTTATACCAAAATTGCCCCCTCCCCAATAAGGAACATTCCATATTGGAAGATGATTATGTATTTATTAGAAATGTATAAAAAAAAACACCTCTATTTTACTAAAATTCAATCTAGATATCATCATTTCCATACAAATTTTAAGAACGCATAAAATAAGTCAACTTAGTCTTCAACATCAAAAGTCAAAATCGCTAGTTCTAATGGATTTAAATGACTTGAAGTTTAAAAACTATATTCTCCAAATAAGCTAATTCAATGATTAACAATCAATCGTGTTGTATGTTCACTAGTTTATCAGAACTAAATGAAGCTTAGTAGCCACGAAATCAACGAATTCGAGATGATATAATCACAAACCATTAGCGCTAAGTTGTAAACACCGACTGGAACTGATAAAAACGAAAAGAGCAGACCGATTTATCAATCGAAACCCAAAAATGACGAGATAAATTACATGATCGTCAGCAAAACTATGATTGAATAGAATTTGATGAATTAAACAGCGATAGTTGAGGTTCATAATTACCTGAAGCTCACTGGATAAGAATAGGGTTTCGTGATTATCTGAATACAATCATCAATCAGAGGATTTGAATTGAATAACTTTTTTTTTTTTCATAAGTTTCCTCCAATTTAGACATTTAGTCCATATTCACCATCAACTATTAATGCTCACTTGCGTTGGGGAGAAAGTGTCACTATTTTTATTTTTATTTTATTTATTTATTTATATATTTTTTTTTGTCTATGGATATTTTTGAGTTTTCGAAAGTTGACTTGAAGTACGAAATAAATAGACGGTTGAATCCTGTCACAGAGAGTCGAAAGGCTTGTCGGTACGTCCGAAAGACTTGTGCTTTGACGTATAAACGCTTTATGAGATGGTCATGATAAATAAATGAGAATTGAGAATGTTATTAATTAAATTGTTATGATTACAAATTGTCCAGAAAATACTTCATTTAAAGCATTCACAATAGCATTCCCATCTTCATCCATATAATTTATACTTTTATCATTACTTTTTCTCGATCTTCCACTCACAACCATAATTAAATAATACTTTTTTATACCCTTATCATTATATTTTCTTTCTCTTTCACTCATATCAAACATCAAATTTTAGAAAATCACCAGTTTTTTCCTTAAATATATGATGAACGTAATTTTTTCTCTCTTCTTCACTCACAACCACTTACAACCACACCCTAAAATTTAGGGATTATATTCGTAAAGTTTTAGAGATTCTATTGTGAATAAATATACATGATTTACATTCTGCATTCCTGTGGACTGATGTACTTATTTTATTTTTAATTAATGACAGTTTATTGTTTTACCATAAATAAGCATTTAAATAAACACACATACATGTCGCGTGATGCATAAAAATATTGACATGTATACACATCACGCATCTACTTTGATAAACAAATTCTTTTTTATCTATTTTATTTTCTGTGTTTGAGATTATGTATGTTTTATACTGAAAACAAACACAAGAAAGGATCTAGTATTCTAGTGTAGTGGTATCACAGTACACTAGTATAAGAGGGTGCACAGGACGGTTGATTGACCGGGTAACCAGTTCTTAAAAAACCGATTGGTTTGTGGTTAAAATTAGGTAACCTAACTAAATACATTTGTAAAATTACTAAGAAATTGCATTCATTGATATATGTCATTAAAAATCTACATATTGCTAACTTACTAAAGTGCCTTTTAATATAACCATTCGTATTCGATTACAGATTCCGCAATAACGTTTTCATTAAGTTCTCCATAGTCCGGACCTTGCAACAACATCATCCGTCGGTGGTCTATATTTTAAAACCGTGAACGAACCGGTATTAGTTTTTCCCATTTCCTCTTTAGCTCATCCAATGTACGGGTTGTTATCCAGATCATCAAACCCCGTCTCCTCGTCATATATTATTTATAACCGATTGTTGTCAAACATTTCTTATACTCGATTCCAGCAAGCATCGCTTTCTAGATCGTTGGGATCTTGAATCCCCGTTTCATGGTAAGGTTGTGCATAGTAACGACCAATTTTTCCTCCTCTACGCTCCAACAGGGTGAATTTACGTGACCCTAAATTTATTCAAAAAATATTGAGTAAATTACAATTTACGTCCTTTAAGAAGTATGTAAATTTCAATTTTCATCCTTAAACTAAAGAAATAGCAGAAAGCGTCATTTATATTTATGGTTTGTTTCAAATCACGTCCTTTCGTCTAACAGACGTTAATTTTTTCTGTTAGACTAGGTCATGTGCAAGGCACATGAGGGCAACATGGTCATTTTATTATTTTAATATAGAATAAATTACATTTTACGTCCTTTAAGAATTACCCAAATTTCAATTTCCATCCTTAACTTAAAGAAATAACAAAAAAAGTCCTTTAAGTTTATAGTTTGTTACAGCTTACATCATTTCTTTTAAGAAACGTTAATTTTTTCTGTTAAGCTATATCAGGTGCATTGCACACAAGGACATAATTGTCTTTTTATATTGTACAGGCCATTTTGTAAATAAATAGAAGTATAAAACTTATATGAATATAATTCGTTTTATAAAATAAATGAAAAATCTGATCAGACCAAACTTAAATATCTCCAGTCTCCATCACATTTTAATTCCTCCATGGCATCGCTGCTTCTCTACCAAACCCTCTGTCGCCGCCCCGGCTCCACCTCTGACCATCGTTGCACCACACATATACCTCCATCGTTATACATCATGTCACCATCCATCCTACACCCGACCAATAAAAACCTATTCGTTCATGAAGATCAAACTCCCTCAGCAACAAGTCAGAAATACATATCCCACAAAAGCATTTACGATGCAGGAATTACGATGGATGGTGATAGGAGGTATTACGATGGAGTTGGATGTGTGGTGTGGCGATGATCGAAAGTGGAGGTGGGGCGGTGACAGAGGGTTTAGTGGAGAAGCAGCGGTGCCATGAAGGAATTAGAATGTGGTGGACATTAGAGATATTGAAGTTTGTTCTGATCAGATTTTTTATTTATATTTTTATTTATTTTATAAATAAAATTATATTCATATAAGTTTTATATTTTTATTTATTTACAAAATGGCCCGTACAATATAAAAAGACAATTATGTCCTCGTGTGCAATGCACCTGATATAGCTTAACAGAAAAAAATTAACGTTTCTTAAAAGAAATGATGTAAGCTGTAACAAACTATAAACTTAAAGGACTTTTTTTGTTATTTCTTTAAGTTAAGGATGGAAATTGAAATTTGGGTAATTCTTAAAGGACGTAAAATGTAATTTTTTCTATATTAAAATAACAAAATGACCATGTTGCCCTCATGTGCCTTGCACATGACCTGGTCTAACGGAAAAAATTAACGTCTGTTAGACGAAAGGACGTGATTTGAAACAAACCATAAATATAAAGGACGTTTTCTGCTATTTCTTTAATTTAAGGATGAAAATTGAAATTTACATACTTCTTAAAGGACGTAAATTGTAATTTACTCAAAAATATTTATATTAACACCAAAACATCAACACTTTTTATTAATACGAACAACAAAACGTGAACAACATTTTAAACTTAAAGAACATTAAAAAAGATCTCTCATTGTTAATCGTTTAGCATGCATGCGGATCTGTCGCAACATTGTGGTTGTGGAAACGGCCCTAAATATAATACCACATTTTTTGCATTGTGGTTTTTTAGTACCATCAGTCATCTTACACAAATCGTAATCAATCAAAACCTCGTGTGTCTTCAGCGGAAGGACCCTCACGACCCACAACTGTTGTCGTTGATAGTTTGTGGTTTGAAGCGTTAATTTTGGTCGTTACACGTTTTTTTATTTTCGTTTTCTTTACGTACCGTTATACAATGGGACGGTTTTGCATGCCAACGTTTTCGCACCGCGGGCCGCGGCAACGTGTATCTAGTTACAACTTATTAGATAAAATCCAACCGATTGTTTCTTATATAATATTACATAAAAACAATTAAAATATCATCTACATGACTTCTTATCGATGCCAAGACCCCGCACAGGTTGGTTCTTGTGACGCTGAAGAATTGACGTTGTGTTTTCACATGGCTCTTGATGTCATCTGAGCCATATGTGTATCTTATTATCGGATGATCATAATATATAGTTGTCTTTGACAGGTGGTTCCCGTTTTGTTTATTAAAGCGTTTTTTTTTTTTGTTCCGTGTGGTTTTTTTTTCATGTATTTGTTTCTTTATGTCATGTTCATTTTATATGGGTTGTTCTTTTGGATCATTTCATATGTATCCTTGGATCATCATTTCTACTTTCTTAATTACCGGATGGGTTATTTTAATAAAATCGTGACCATTAAAAAAACATATAGTTATATAGTTTTAGAGAAATGTATATTTTTTTAGACAAACAAATTAAAGGTGCATCATGCATGTAGCTAGCAAAAACCGTTGTAAGAAACGTTAAAAACAAGTACCAAATCCACTAATTTGTATGATACTAAACTTTGGTTACCATGAAAAGATGCTTAGTTTCGTTGTTTTATTTCAAGTGAAAAAGTCGTAAGAAACACTAAAAACAAGCAAGCAATCCAACTAGACGTACGAAAGAGATGTTTGGACATACGGTAAATCCACTTTCCCTTTCTTGTTGTTCCAAACATTAACGTTTTTGTCATAAGTCGTACCATAAAACAAACAATTAAACAAACGACGTATTGAATAGAATCCAAGTCATTAATATTTCATATAATGGAAGATATTATCAATGCTAATTGTTGCAATTTTGGTCGAGATTTTCTTATTTATTTATTTATTTATTTAGACATATGGTAAATCCGTGATTGCCACGGGATTCGTGTCGTGTCCCATGTATATATATACCCTTACAAGTAAGTGTCATACCGACATTAATTCAAGACCCTCAAACATGTAAGTCGGCATGAAGGGGACGGCGATCTACTAGCAAGTTGGTTAGTGACCTAAGTGTAATTAGTGAATTAAATAAATAATTTGTTTTATTTAACTGCATTTAGAGTTGGTATATGATTCCTATAAATGACTTGATTTACAAGTCTTGTGGGTCTTATATATAAAGGGCTAAAGGATATGTATTATCAAGTGCTGAATCAGTAAGAGGTCTGGTTGTATAAGAGATACTGAATCAGTTAGTGCTGAACCAGTAAGTGTTGTTTGGTTGGACCTCTGAAGGGTTGTGCAGAATGACTATTTTACCCCTGTAGGTTATTTATTGCAAATGAAATGTATATGTTTGGTCTGAATCATAATGATTAAAGGAAAAAACATACAATCCATCATAGAAAATCCATATTACACATAAATCCTTAAAAATTCATAAAAACATACTGAAATCCTAATACAAATTAATTATTTGACATTAGTTGAGTAGCTATTTCGTCACGCAAAATAGCCATCTCCTCAATGCTATGTGAACCCCATTCCATGTTGTGAACGGACTGACTATGAATTTCCTCATCTTGTGAATCTGCAAACAAAGTTTATTCACCAACACCTTGAGTTGATGATTTTCTTTTGACAGAAGACTCTTCACTACCACCTTGATTCGGCGATCTTTTATCTTTAGACCGATCAGGAGTCTCTTGACCAACCACGAGGTGCATCTGAGTGTCATCAAAGTCCTCAATACCAGTTTGATCAAACACTTCTACAAAAGTACGAGGAAGTGTAGAAGATGGGCCCCAACTATCAATGCCAGTTGAAGTAGACCCTTCAAACAAATATATATAAAATCTCCATAGCTCTCCACAAATACATATGTATAGATTTTCGGAGGCAGAGTATACTACTATCTCAAATCTGCACTAATTTATTATGAACATCAAGAACACATTATCTACACAGAATATTGTCAATAACATAGTGAAATCGAACATCAAGAAACGAAATCGAACATATCGAACATCAAGAACTGAAATCAAAGATCAAGAACTAAAACTCGTACCAGGTGAAGGCGGAAGACAGCAGATCGGTTGGGCTGGCCGAAGGCAGCAGATCGGAGGACGGGTGGACCGGCAGGGCGGCACAAGGCGGCGCAGGGCGCGGTGCAGGCGGCGATTGGAGCGCCGATGGGTCTTCTGTCGTGAGGATGTCTTGAGGAGTGCTAGGGTTTTGGGTGGAGGCAGAGAAAAGGAACAGGGGTAGAAAAGGAATGGGCCTTTGGTTTCTTTTTAAAAGAATCATTCAGATTCATTTTTTAAACTTACCGAATAAGAGGCTGGAAAGATGTGTTTTTTCATTAAGAGGCTAAACCAAACACCCTCAGGTCTTACCGATTCAGATGTGACACCATTAAGAGGTTATAAAGTGCCCACCAAACAGCCCCTAAGTTAAGTTTCTTTTTCAATTCTAAAATTAAGGTTTTAAGATATATTTTTTTATACCGGTGTTTTGTCTAAATCTTTGAGTAAATTTGCATATGTAAAATGTTAATACTTCTTGATTTGGGAAAATATTGTTACGCTATAGAACGTAAATTGTTACAAAAGTATTAGGGGCTTTTACATATATACCCTTCCTAAGTCATTTTATTACATATTTACCCAAGCCTAAATTTTAATTACATATATCCCCTTCTTAAACCATATATATTACATATTTACCCAATTTATTAAAAAAAAATATTAAATGACTATAATACCCTTAATGAATATTTACATATGTCCCCTTCTAATATGATCAATTACATATTTATCTAACAAAACCAAAAATGCCCCATTTTCACCTTATATATATTACATATTTGTCTAAGAAAAACATAAATTACATATTTCACCTTCTACATTACATATTTACAAATCTCACTAAAATTAACTTATTAAATGACTTGAAAAACATCTTTAAAAAAATACAAATTCAAGATTTCATTTCAAAACAAGAATCACCCAAAATTGGCGTGTTTTAAACACGTGCATATCAAATTACAAAGTGCCAAAAATTCACCACGTCTTAAGCAAGTACATATGAAAATACAAAGTGCCAAAAGTACATATGAAATATCAAGAATTCAATCTCTCAACTTAGATTAATTATTTTCTCGTCCCCCTTTACTTGTTGATTCTTCATCTTGAGATGCTGCATTTTTGCATGTTTTTTGACGATGCCCATATTCACCGCAACGCCCACATTTTTGTCTCTTCTTAGGCTCATCATTTGGTTTGATCCTATTCTTTCTCGGTCTTCCAGGGGGACGTTTAATTGCAGGTGGATATATCTTCTCCCCAATATCCATATGTACCCATTGATCCCTTGCAGGCATAGGGGCAACTTCTAAAGCATAAGCTAATTTAAACTTCTCAATAGTAAAATATGAATCAACAAAGTTGTCCCAATTTTCATCCCTTGTGAAAGTAATAAAAGCCGTTGCATGTATACATGGAACACCTCTAACCTGCCAAACTCGACATGTACATGTTTTGTCATCAAGTGAAACATCCCAACGCCTGTCCATATATTTCACTTCAGCTCGATTTTCTCCACTTCTACAAACTTCATAGATACCCAAATTCTACATAAAAAACATATATGTATATTAAATTAACTAAAAAATATAATATGAAATATATATAACAAATCATAAAAATATGGACACTAACCTTCGAGATTTTGTTGAGATACCTCTTAGTTCTAGGAACCAATGTACCCTTCCAAGTTTTTAGAAGTCTCCTCTTCTTATCTAGCCGTATCATAATCTTCTCTCTAATGCAATCAAGTAGGTCAATTACCGGTTTATAACGTGCATCACCTATCCAAGAATTAAATGCCTCTGAAACATTGTTAGTCATATAATCACACTTTGCCGTTGTCCCAAACTTGCAACGACTCCATATCCTCTTATGATTCTCATCAAGATAAGTACGTGCATCCTGACATGCTTCAGCAATATCATTTAATACATTTTCATGCTCGGTTATACTATAGGTTCCAGCAGCTCTCCATAAACTTTTAGAAAAGAATTCACCACGAAAATGTCTCTTAAAGTTACTATACAAGTGTCTAACACATTCTCTATGCTCAGATGCAGGATATACCTGTGTAATAGCAACCTCTAGGCCCTTTTGCATGTCTGATGATATAACTAGTCCATTAGGTGCACCGATTGCTTTCTTAAGTAATTCAAGAAACCATATCCAGGAATTTTTATTTTCTGACTCAAGTACACCATAAGCGACCGGAAAAATAGAATTATTACCATCTACACTGGTAGCAGCAACTAGCACACCATTAAACTTCCCTTTTAGATGACACGCATCTAAAGCAATATAGGGACGACATCCATCAAGAAATCCCTTCAAGCAAGCTGCTAATGAAATAAAAAAACGTAAAAATAGTTTCTTGTCACCTTTTATCTCGTAGTCAACCTCAACGACACTTCCCGGGTTTCGTTTTAATAGCTCCTCTTTAAAATCATTCATCTGCAGGAATGAGTCTTCCCACTTCCCATACATATCATTATAAGCTTGCTCTTTCCCTCGAAAGACTCTCATGTACGGCACATCAACGTTATAATTTTTCATAATCCACTTCTGGAGTACTATAGGTGAGACGTCCCCATCGGATTTAAGTTTATCTTTAAGCACACCTGCAATCCATCCTTGACTTGCCACCTTATTAGCTCCTTTTTTACTTCGAGTGCAAGAATGTGGTTCTACAAGTGTTTTAACCTACATGTTTTTATATGAATTTTGAGTTTAACCACAGTACTAAAACATACTTGATTTTATTTAACACTTACCTCAAATGTAATTCCGTCTTGCTGGAGAGAAGCGTGTATTCTCCATTTGCATCCTAGGTCGACACACCTTGCTGTAACTCGTGTGGGTTCACTTTTCTCAGTGAAGTATGCAAATTCATTCGTGATTGCATAATGGGCCAACGCTCTTCTAAATTCAATCACATTCTCAAATGTGGAGTTCACTTTAATAATTCGACTATCCTTTTTAAGATGTTCTTCCCCACCATGTTCTTCATCATCAATTTCAGCATCTGTACTATAGGAACTATGATAACTCTCATCACTTAAAGAATATTCAGATTGTTCCCCATCATGTTCTTCGCCAACATCATCTTGTCCCCTGCAAAAAGATATGGAATCTCATAAAAAACTAACTAATCGTGAAACTAATTCTACTAAAAGAACAAACATTTACCTTTGTTGCATCGAACTTGTCTCAACATCAGTATTTGTCGTCACATAAACGGTGGATTCTTTATTCACATGATACATATTAAGCATCAATTGAAACTTGTCATGGGAATCAATCTTCATAAAAGATACATACTCAGTGGTATATTTGTCAATGCAATAAAGCGACAAAGTAAGTTCTCTATTTGAAGGATAATGAGTGACAACTTCTTCAATCAAATTATCAAAATTGTATACATGCGTGTCAATATAAATGCATTTTTGAAAGCCGAAACAATATCGTTTTGTCGATGAGTTTTTAGCTAACCGAAAATATCCTCCGTATCTTAATT
The DNA here is from genome assembly GCA_039602395.1 of Deinandra increscens subsp. villosa. Taxonomy (NCBI): domain Eukaryota; kingdom Viridiplantae; phylum Streptophyta; class Magnoliopsida; order Asterales; family Asteraceae; genus Deinandra; species Deinandra increscens. The sequence goes on from JBCNJP010000014.1 coordinate 3,419,304, forward strand.
TTATCTTGTACTTGGATGATTGGTTTCGGGTTGCATCAATATTTTCTTCTTCCATAATAAATCAACCTAACAACAATAAACCAAAACAAAGAAAACAAAATCGTTAATGGGACCAATTGATTGGCAGAAGCAAAACAAAGCAATTCATGTCTTTAACTCTAACAAAATTTAAACCCATATATATCAAGCAAAAAAAAAATAAAATCAATGATGTTGTTGCTAATTCATGTGTTAACCCATATATCAATTCGATTGCCCTATATTGAAGAAAGAAAATATCAGACCTGGGACAAAGAATCGACCCTGTATAGGACAAAAAATCGGACCTGCTGCTTTGCAACACACCAGTGTTAACCAAACCCTAATTCGACCTACCGTTGTTGTTGCTAACACCCATTAATCACGAAAAATCGACAATGTACTGGACCATAATCGGACCTCTGATTAACTAAAAGTGTTAACTAAAATCCGACCTCAGGAGAAATCGAACCATTAATCACGAAGAAGCTTACCAGGGGAAAAATTGTACCTCCGAAACCTTCTCTCCAAGAAATCGTCGATGATCAAGGGTGGAGGCAGCGTCTGAATCAAAGGGATCGGAGATGGAATCGGAGAAGAAGGAAGAAACGTCGCAGGAGGGAGGAACGTCGACTGAATTGGAGTCTGAAGAGTCGCCGTATTTTTCTGCGTATATCTTCATTTATTATTATTATTTTTTTTTTAAATTACAAGGGTATATAGGTAATTTTATTAGCAAAAGGGGATATATGTAATTAATAATTATGGTTGGGTATATATGTAATAAAGAAGCTTAATAAGGGGATATATGTAAAAACCCCAAAGTATTATATAAAGGAAACTTTTGTTATTATTTAGTTTAAGGACAAAACCATACGACGAAAAATATAACTTACTAATTTTATCTTTTTCTTATTGTTCATGGTTTTACGTCTGGCTTTTTTTAATATATTTTACAACAATAAATCTACGACTATTTTTCATTCGTTATTTCTAATTTACTATTTTAATAAAAGTAATGATCCATATGCCACCGTACCTAAACTGCCACAAAACTGACGACAGTCGTAATTTCGATCGCTAAGTTTGCCACTGTTTATTTTGGTTGCAAATCAATAGCTAACAAATTTTTGTTTTGATAACATTTTAAAATTTTTGTAGCCTCAAGTGACAACAAATTTTTGTTTGGAACATTTTAAAATTCGATCGTAAGTCTCGTTCAGTAATAATAGCCGGTATCGTATAATTGCAAGTTTCTCAAATATTTGTAGGGGGCCGTTACACATATTCAAATGTGTTAGCCACACATCAAATTATTACTCTAGATACGATAGTATCTATCAAGATGGATTTGTGAAGTTTTGATGGGCTCGATTTTATGAAGACATAAAGATCCGGTTTGAGCTCATTTATGATTTTTTGTTCTTTAAGTTAGGAACCCTAATTAGTCTTTATAAATATGTATCCATGTACTTGTAATTCCTCACCACGAGTAAGAGATGCATATAGCAATAATAAATTAATGGTTGCAAACCGTGAACGTAGGGCATCTTACCGAACATGTAAAATCATCGTGTTCGTCGTTTTACTTTTCTACGGTCGTGATTGTGTGTGTGATTTGTAACCCTAACAAATACTGTTTGTATCCATCAAGTCCGTGTTTTTCTGGCTCGTATCAGCTAGTATGGCATGTAGGTAACAAAGATATGGGTCGTATCGGCCTTAATGACCCGTATCTGTTTTGAATTTTTACTTTTATAAAAAAAATTATTACACGATGTATTATATTACTCAATATCCATGCTAATTATTTGAAGTGACGTATTATTGCTTCAAAACTTTACTCTATAAATCATTATATGTTAATTTATTTTATCGTTCAATTATATATATTTGACTCATTCTCGTCCCGTCAGGTAAAATTAAGATAACAACTAACAGAAGAAACAAAAGGCGTAGGTTGGGTCGTCTTCTAGTCCACCCGTCAAACCGATCTGACGACATTCTGACATTTTAATTTTGACTAGATGGAACGAGATCACATCGAATATATGAAATTGTACGATGAAATGAATCAACATATAGCAATTTATATAGAATGTTTTGAAAAAATAACACGTCACATCCGGATTTAAGGTAATAAGGCATCAGGTCGAAAAATTTAAAAAAAATTAAAAAATTAGAATAGATATGCATAGGTCATATTGGCTGATACGACTCTTAATTAATACGTGTCATAATGGCTGATACGACCCATATTTTTATTTCGATACGGACCATATTAGTTGATATGACTTGTATATTTGTTACGTTACATGCCATATTACCATTTACTAAAAGGGTATATGATTGATGTCTATCGATACGATCCGTATTAAAAGTGTATGCTTACTTTTTTCTAGGATTTCTTTGAAACATTCCACTTTGATTATTATTATTTAATTTGTGATGTGTATATTAAATAAAATAAAGTAGTATTTGTGTTTTCAGGTTGTTGGACTTTTCCAACTACCATTAATCATTGGTTATGACGTATATTGATGATCATGTTACGTGCATTAGAAACAGGGATGCAATTCTATTAGGTCCCGGGGTTTTCGTGCATACCCTTAACCTCGTATGCAAATTACGTGTATGGTTTTTCAAGTATTTTTTTATGTGATGAAAAGTAATTAAACAAGTTATGTATAAAATATAACCAATTAATAATTTTGTCTCGATGGTTCTTCTAAACAGGGCCGTTTCTGAGAACGTCAAAAAAAAATTAGGCCCGGCACAGGAAAAAAAAAGTGCCCCTGTATTATAGTATCCATAATCAAGTACGGAAAGCTAAAAATACGAAGAAAATCATTTTGCAACAAAAGTATTACTCTTACAAAATAAATGGACTGGACTATTATTGGATAGTGGGCCTAAACTAGTATATATATATATAATGAACTTGTAAAAAATATTTGGTGCCCCTAAATTCATTGGGCCCGGTGCGATTGAGCCTCCTGCGCCACCTCAGAGCCGGCCCTGCTTCTAAATCTTGTTTAGTGTGTGTTTGTTCTCTTGACTGACCTAGGTTTAAACCCTGCTTGTTACATTTTTTTTATAGTTAAAATCTGGATTGAGCAATAGCTTTGAAATCACCTAAGCCCAATAAGCTAAAACATTATAAGTAATAGCCAAAACCTAAAATACAATACATTAACATTGATGCTGCATTCCAAAAAAATGTTAATCAGCCTCATTTTTATTCTATGATATTTTTTTGTTAAAATTTTGTATTATCCAGATTTTTTCTGTATTATTTAAATCGTAATAACGATATTTCTTTTATTATTGTGTCGTATTTGTCTTATGTGACCAATCCGATCCGGATCAAAAAAAAAATTATGTATGTTTCCATTAATAGTGACTCCGTAAAAAAAATTATGGACCCCGTCAAAAAGTTTTATAGTTTCGTTCCTGATTAGAAACATATATGTTTCGGTGGATGGATTCAATTCATTAAAAGCATCTAAATCCAACCATTACTTTTGAAATATATTCGTCCCATAAGTTTAATTTATTACGGATTTCGTCCTCACTTAACAGAAAAAGTTAACAGCCATCCAACAAAAGGACGAAATCCGATACGTTTTTGCAAAACTTGAGGTCGAAATCCGTAATAAATGAAACTTAGGGACGAAATCCGAAATTTGTGCAAACCTCTGAGACGAAATCCGTAATTTACTCTATGTTCAATTTACATGATGACTGTTGTTAGCGAATTCTTATCCAAGATGATTTTTCTACTGACGGAATTCAAACAAAATCGTTTGTGAGGAGAAGTACATTTTTTTAGTGGTGACATGTGTTCTTTAGTGTTGTCGGTGGATTCAATATCAAATCAATGTTCTTGATTAGTCTTCGTTATTCAAATGCATCAAATATAGAGTAGCACATAAGTCTTTGTTTAATGTCACATGAGTGCAAATGTGCAATACAAGCATGAGTAGGTTAATGCAATATACAATATTCTCTATTTGTCAAATCATGATTCACATGTTTACAAGATGAAAAATAAATATATGACTCATGAAGTAGCAAGGAATAATGTGGAACAGGCATTTTGATTGTATTGTTTCAGGAATTCACGGTAAGATGTTATTGTTTAGTTAACGGCACGTTTGCCATTTGATGGCTGACATTTTTTATTTGTTTATCTTTAAGTATTCGTAGCTCGTTCTCTATTTTCATCCATATAATCTAACTAAAAAACACTAGATTTTCTCTTATTTTTATCAATTAGATAATATTTCTAATACCTTTGTTATTATCTTTCAATCATAACCATTAAAAAATATTAAAAAAGATAGGGTATGAACATAATTTTTTAGATTTTTTTGAATATATGGATAAACAGTAACATTTTTCCTTCACTCACAACCAAATCTCAAATTTTAGATACTCCACTCACTTTTACGTCTTAAGCTCAATGTTTTTTTAACAGAAAATTTGGATCACTGACATGCCACTGACACTACCTGATCCTCTCTATTATCCATCAGGAGGAAACTCAACATAGGTAAAAAATCCCCTGACCCAACCTGGAACCCCAATTTTTTTGTCATAGTTTAATTGAACCCAAGACCTCTCATTGTTAATGTATTTGGGTACCTCAACTCAACCACTTTGCCTAAGGCTCATTGGTTTAAGCTCAATACTTTTAGCGTTTGGTTTATAATTTTAACGTCGTTATGCAATCTGTCATATTTTGATTTTTTCTATGTAGCTTATAGCAAAGCAACTATTTTGTGTGGTCGCATCGTCTCCGCGTATATTTTTTTTTCACAGGGGTAACGGAGTTAGCATATAAGTTTGTGGTGTAATGAGAGTACAACTTAACTTTTAGATAGTAGACTCAATACTTTAAGAATATGTCTTCTAATTTTAACGTCGTTACTCGGTATTTTTTATTTTCAATTTCTTTATGTGGTGTTATAGCAATGCTTTAAGAATTTGTTTTCTAATTTCAACGTCGCTACTTAGTATTTTTTATTTCTATTTTTCTTTATATGATGTTATAGTAATGCAACTAAAATGTTTGGTTCGTTATGTAGTTTATTCCTTATTCTTTACGTAGCGTTATAACAATTAAATTATTTTGTGTAAAAAAAAGTTTAACCGGTTGACCCGGGTCAACCTGGAAGGTCGAACCGACTGACTATTACAATTATAAAAAAAGTCCTATACAAATTACAATTAAAAAAAAAAAAACTTTAAATAGTCCTATACAAATTACAATTATAAAAAAACATCTAAATACGTTTTAATCAAACTATATTTATAAAAAACAAACTACATATGAGTGTTATATGCATCCAGTTCTTCATCATTTAGTGTGAGTGAGTGACTTAAGTTTTAAAAACCGGTTCAATTAGCGCTTGTGTTCCGGGCGTCGGCCGGTTGAACCGTAAAAACTACTGGGTCAAAAGTTAGCACGAAATTAGACTAAACCGGACACACTTGAACCGGCTTAGCCTCTGATCGCCGGTTTGAAGCGGGTTTTAAAACATTGCTTTCAACCATGAACCATCACAATCTCTGTGTGGCGCTAGAAGAAACGTTATAATAGTGTGTGGGTTTAGTTGTTAGAAATTAATATTGTGTAAGATAAAAAATCAGGTTCAATTGCAATTTTTGTTAATGGTAAATTTATACACCACTATGTGGCTTAAATCCTTAGGGTAAAAGTAATACCCTCGGGAGAGGGCATTTCGGGGTGATTCGGGGATTTCGGGACTTCGGGAACACCATTATCCGGCTGCTCGGGGAAAATTGGGGAAATGGATTTTCGGGATCGGGAGGCTTCAAATGGGGTTGGGACCCCGATTTTTTCAAGAGAGAGTGGGAGAGTGGGGAAGGTTTTTATGGGGTGTTTGGGAGAGTGGGAGAGTGGGGAAACCATTACCCACAAAATGAGAAAAAATGGGAAGGGGTGGGGAATGATGAGGTGGCACCAAAAATGGAGTGGGGGATTGGGGAAATGGGGAAACCATTGCCTTTACCCTTAGAGTGGGGGAGTGGAGCATCGGCTTCCACGACAAAGTGAGGTAGCCGCAGGCTACATGACCGTCACACCCACGGCTTGTTTCCATCGGCCTGGTTTTTAAAGCTTTGTGGCAAAAAGTAGTAGATTGGTTGATAAACCTGGTGTTGTGTGTGTCTTTGGTGGGGCCTATCCCATATTAACTTCTACTATCTAAATTCTACCACTCCCCCATTATTTCCTTCAATATTCTACTTAAATTTTATTTTATATTATTTTTCCGCACACTCTTATTGATTCAAACCAATTCTACTTCAACCAAAAGTTTTATCACTCCCCCACCCTTAACCTCTAAGATAAAAACTTATCAAACACAAGGTATCATTCGACAAGACATTTTAATAGGTTCGGGTCTTAATAAAAAAAATAGATATATAATAGGTATGAGTTAATTACCGATTGCGTCCCTGTGGTTTGGGGTTTGTTGCCACTTGAGTCCAAAGTTTTAAAAAGTTGCCGTTTGCACTCCGTGGTTTGCATTTTGTTGCGGTTTAAGTCCTTTTCACTAACGGGGTTAAGTTTTTCTGTTAAGTTAAGGGGTATATTAGTCAATTGGCACATAAAGGACTGGTTATGTAAAATAAAAATATGTAAGGACTATTTTTGTAATGCTGATAAAGATTAATAAATTAAAAACAAAAAATATCATCTTCTTCAAAACCTCTCCCCCTTCCTCCGATTCCTTCCACCACCAACCCATCATCGCCGCCGCTCACGCCGGCACTGCAACCAACAGTGCCTCACCGTCGCCCAGCCACTGCTTCCATCCCCCGCTCCACGCCGCCTCCACTCCACTCGCTTCCCCACCGCCACCTCCACCAACGTCCATCACCCGTCGCCGTTGTCCCAGTCGTCGTCGTCGGCCAGTGAAACTTTCAGAAATCCTCAAAGAAACCAGTCGTCGTCGGATATTTGGCCGGAAAAACGTGGCTGCCGGAAAAAGTCTATTTGGCCGGAAAAAACGTGACTACTTGAAAACCTCAAAGAAACCACGCGACAATGGTGTGTGTTTGAATCCTTTCTTTGAGACGAACCTAATGAAACTTTCAGAAATCATTTTCGTTGAGAAACGAGTGAGTTATTGAGTTTTGAAGTTTCTGGATATTTGGCCGGAAAAACGTGGCTGTCGGAAAAAGTTGTCAGCGTGGGTTGCTGGTGGTTACGCGTGGTCGTGGTGGTGCACCTGGTGGGAGAGTGATGATCGTGATGGTGGTTGTTTCTCGTGGCGGTTAGGGTGGGGTGGCGTCGGAGATCTGGGTTTAGCGCCGGCGACGGGATGGTGGTGGAAGGAGGCGGAAGAAGGAGGAAGGGAATTGAGGTGGGTTCAACATGGTGGTGCAGTGGTGTGGTCCCTTATGTGTCAATTGACTAATATACCCCTTAACTTAACAGAAAAACTTAACCCCGTTAATGAAAAGGACTCAAACCGCAACAAAATGCAAACCACAGAGTGCAAACGGCAACTTTTTAAAACTTTGGACTTAAGTGGCAACAAACCCCAAACCACAGAGACGCAATCGGTAATTAACTCAATAGGTAATATATTCTTGATAGTTATATGTTGTCGTGTAATAGTGAGGTACCAACACAATTTGACTTATTCCATTAGTTTTTCGGTCTTTGTCTATGCCATTCATTTATTCTCTCAGCTTATTTCTTGTTAACTTCTTTTAAATTGATGTTAATAAAAGGTTAATTACAAGAAAAACTTTACAGTTAAACATTATTAGGTGCGAACAGTTATAAAATAGGCGACATCAATCTTCTGGTAAGACTCTAATCGAGTAAACAAAAACAATCGTGTATTTTTTATAAGTAAATCTTACAATTTAATTCGGATTACACCCTTTGTCTCCAAGCAGCCATGTTTCACGTACATGTAAATAAAATAGTTTAGTTTAGCAAGTTTAAAATATAAATCAGATAAAGATAAGATATAAAAAGTAAAACGAAATATCATAACTCATTACATAGTGTCCCTATTAAATAATTTTTTAAGCTAATGCAATTTGTACCCACATCTAACACATATTTGAATCATCTGTGTCTATACGAGTCGTATAGGAGTCTGTATCAAAATCTTATCTGTCACTAACATATATGTGTCGTATAGGTACTATATGACCAGTATATATAGTTGTCAGATATGTATTTTTTATTTTAAATTAGTTATGTTAAATTTTTGTAAGATTTTAAGACGTTAGCGCTGGTCAAAGTAAATCACAAGAAAATCGACTGTAAACGGATATTAACGTAAATCTAAAGGTTAAAAATAGCACTAATCTTGCATAATAAATGTAAACTCACTTGTTTTTAAATAAAAAACGTCAAAACACAAGTTCTTGGTTTCTACACAAGAGAATATGATAGTGGATATGAGAGTTAATTATGTAGTCTTGACTAGAAAACACCAAACAATACGACCGGTATAAATTAAGTCATATAGGTGATGCGCACGAGTGACTGATTAGATCGTTTCAGCTTTTGTCTAAAGTGAATATGTCATACAACTCATATAGCGTCATACGAATCATATAGTCTTTAAGTACGAGAGCGATAACTATTTGAATACAAATAACATAATCATTTTTTTCAACATTATAGCCATAAAATACACCAATAAATTACATTCTATTTTCGTAGATCATTGATCACACGTACTAATGTACACGTACATGTCCTTGTTATTCTTAATATGTTTATTTTTTCTTCAAACGTGTTTTTTTTTTTTTTTTTGGTATTTCTAAGGATAAGTAAATATAAAAGTAGATACATGAAAGAGTTCATGCATTTCATGACTATACAGATAGAAAAACATTTGTCTTTAATAGTTAGCATGAAATCATAACTTCTTAACCAGAAAGTTATTATAAGATTATCTTCTTACTGAGTATAGGTGTCCAACTCATATTCCTTTGAAATCTTTGCATTTAAATATAAAAGTTTAATAAATTTGATAACCCGTTTTCTTCGAACGGTAATTTTTTTTATCCATTATCACATGTTGAACCGTTATCATTTAAATTATTAAAAAAAAAAAAAACCATTTGATTAACCTGGGTTCTATCGACCCTTTCTTGCTTCCACTATGGGAAACCCAACATATAAATATACTTACAATAAATTCTTCACAATATTTTTTACAAACTAGAGCGATCAAGAAACTTTCCACATGATGTAAAAATAAATTCTTCATAATTTTTTTTTTAAATTATAGCCATCAAGAAACTTTCCACATGATGGGCCATTTCAAATATAAAGATTCCAATGCTGCTCAAGTTAGATGCCATTCAAAATGGTCCCATAATTAAAATACTAAACACTTTTAACTATTTAATTAATAAATTTATTTATTTAATTAACGTGTTGGTAGGGTCAAACAATCAACCAAGTCTTGCTTATTAAATATTAAATCATGTTACATATAAATATCAAAATCCCCATGTCTTTATATCACAATTCCTCTTTCACTCACACCGAACCACCCCTGGTCTGGCTAACCGCACCCATGGACCGGTTGGTCAAGCCAGATGTCAACGAGCTCAACCTTGTGTTCAACAAAAACCACAAGTGTTGCACCACTTTTGGGTTGACCAACTTGATGCACACCCTGCCGGTTGCGGTTTTTCTTCAAACCACGAGCCCGTCTCTCGTGTCGTTCGCTCGCCCGTTTTCGGTTATTCCACCTTTAGGTACTATGTCTTTCGCCCTCGAGGCGCAACCGGCCGATCAGCCACCGCACTCGGCCCCTGCCGCAAACGTTATTGTCCAATCATCGATGGTACTCACCGGGAAAACCGATCAAGAAAGCCTATGTGTCATGTTTTCCAAACCCGGGCCGCGTATCTTTAGAGATGCTATTATCCCCATATCATTTGTCGGGCCACAAGTGGTGGGTTTCCTCCTCTCCACGCCCCGCCTTTCGAAAACCGTTGACCTCCCGTTAATTCTATCGAAGTCGGTCCGGTTTTGCAGCGAGTTCGACCTTAACTCTTTGCTCAAATCGGCTTCCACGTTCAGGAACTATTACTTTGTTAACTTCTTGATCGATAACGGAGCGGATGTAAATAACCGAGACGTGAATGGAAATTCGATGATGTCGTTGGCCATCGGGTCGGGAAACGTGGATGTGGTTCGGGTTATAGTCGAGTCTGGTTTTGTGATTGACCATACGGTTGATCGGTTTTTACACGAAGCGGCCTCGGTGAACCGGGTGGATATAATGGAAGTGTTGTGTATGGGTTATTTAGATCTAGATATAAATTCGGTCGATTCGCGAGGTCGTACGCCTCTACATATATGCGCATATCGTGGTAACATCGAAGCCCTAGAGTTTCTTGTTACATTAGGGAGCGATCCTAATATTGTCGATGAATATGGGTGGACCCCGCTTCATTGCGCGGCTAGTGAAGGACATGTAACGGTTGTCGAGTTTTTGCTAAACTCGTGTACTTATGTAAAGTATGCATTAACGAAAGAAGGAAAGTCGGCTATAGCACTCGCGTATGAAAATGAACATATCGAGTTATATGATATGTTGTATTTAGGAGACGTGTTGCATAGAGCCGCAACAACAAACGATGTTACCGGACTTGAGAAATGCTTAGCCGGAGGTGCGAGGGTGAACGGGAAGGATCAAAACGGGTGGACTGCTTTACATAGAGCAGCTTTTAAAGGTCGAATTGAAAGTGTAGAACTTTTGTTATATCATGGTGCGCGTGTTGAACTAGTGGATAACACTGGGTGCACCGCTTTGCATCGAGCCATAGAAGCGGGCCACACTCAAGTGGTCATGCTACTAGTGGCTCGAGGCGCTAGGGTTAACATGAAGTCTATTGGTGACCATATGATTTTTGATTTGAATTGTGCTAAAAACCCTCATTCCCTTGTGGCTTCGCTTTGTTAAAGGGCATCTTTTTTTTTTAAAGTATGATCTAGACTAGAATTGATATCCTTGTATATACAATGAATAATCACAAACACAGTCTTGATGTGTAGATATATTAATATATTATTGTAAAATTATTGTCATTTGTAAATATTATTATATTTTTCCCACCTTTACTCCTATAGTTATGATTACCGGGTCGGTTTATTTGGCCCAATTACTTGCAATAATGGGCCGCAACTCGTCATTTCTAAACCCGGTTCACAAGAACCGGCTATCTGCCTTCTGAAAACTATTTATAACCCATCTTTCCGTCAAATCATTTCCCAGTGCAACAGTTAAGTCCACCGGATCACCGGCCGGAGCTTTTCTAGGGCTTGTATTTCTCCGTCACCGACCGAAAATGAGTTCCGACGGTCCGACTAAAGGCGGCAGAGGCAAATCTCAATCAACGAAATCAGTCTCCAGATCTCAGAAAGCCGGCATCCAGTTCCCCGTCGGTAGAATCGCTCGCTTCCTCAAAGCCGGCAAATACTCCGATCGCGTCGGCGCCGGAGCTCCGGTTTATCTCGCCGCCGTTCTAGAATACCTCGCCGCCGAGGTTAACACTTTACACTCCTCGTTCTTCGTTCTTCCGTGATTCCATTTCCGTTTCCGTTTCATGATCGGTTTGTTGTGAATTGATTTTGGAAATCTGTTTGTAACTAGGTTCTCGAATTGGCGGGAAATGCAGCTAGGGATAACAAGAAGAATCGGATCGTTCCGAGGCATATACAGTTGGCGGTGAGGAACGATGAGGAATTAAGCAAGCTTTTGGGGACGGTTACGATTGCTAATGGCGGTGTTTTACCAAATATTCATAGCAATTTGTTGCCTAAAAGGGTTGGGAAAGGGAAGGATGAGATCGGATCTGCTTCTCAGGAGTTTTAAGAGATCGATATTTGCAATTTGTTGCCATGATTGACAAAAATGTCGAAATTTTGGGGGTTTTCGTAATATTTTCCTGTCTTCGATCAACGTAAAATCCTTGCTGCACTATCTATACATTTTACTTGATGATATCCTGAAAAATGTTTGAGGATTAAATGGATTTTGATTTGAACACTATGAATTGAGAATTTTGTGTGTATCAAACAAGATTTTTTTTACGGTATTTCTCATTGTGTTGAAGGCTCTAAGGCTCTTTAGGATGTATTGGAACATACGGCGAGATAGACCGCTTGGCTACGTTGCTAATCGCGTGGACCGGAAATGATCAAATGGTAGCCGGGGTTGGTCGACACTCGACATGTCCAGGTGATATGGCGATTGGCGAGTTTTGTCCCAGGTTAGTGTCGGTTTATTTGTTTGTTGTTATTTGAACCTAAACACGGTAACTGGTAAGTAGTTAAAATCGTGTCAGCCTTCTAATAACATTGTAACAACTTAACACCCAATGACTTGTTAATTGATTTTTTTACGCTAAATTTAGAATGAATTTGTTAATTGAATTTCTTTATGTTAAATTTAGAATGAACGTGATGGAAATGAGTGGAAGTAATGATTAACCTTAACCAACTTCAGGGAGAATTTCGTATATATCTTATAAACTTGACAAATATTATATATTTGCAAGAAACTTGAAAAATATCATAAATATATACCCCGTTTAAATGAATTATTAGTTTATGATCTCTTTACTTCTATAACTCTTTTTTTTTTATAATTCAATTATTATACCATCAAATCATAAAATTCAGGTTTTTTGAATAACATAGTTGAAATTCTTCTTAAATTTTCAAACTAGTTCCATCTTTTTTACAGTAGTTTCGTTATTCGATTTAGATTTTATCCTCCACTTTTAAGCTTTATTTTTTTTTTCAAATTGAATATTTGTTTTATAGTTGTATGATTTTAGATTTTTTTTTGAACGGAAAATTTGAATCACTTACGGTGACATTACCCACCCACCCGATCATCTCCAATCCTCATCAGGAGGAAACTCACCATAGGTGAGAAAACCCCTGGCCCAGCTTGTAACCCCCATTTATTTATTTTTTGTTACAAGTGAGACTTGAACCAAGACATCCCCTTTATAATGTCTTGGGTATCTCTCACTAACCAATTCGGCTAGGGATCATTGGTGTATGATTTTAGATTTCATCCTTTTTTTATTTGGAACCAATTGTGCTTTAAACATAAATCTTATTTTTCTCTTGATGTATGTTAATGTATGTGCGTGTGATTACGTTTAAAATTAATGGAAAGTGTGTACTACTACATTTATTAGAATTAAATATATGCGTTTATTATAAGTAGATTTGGCTAATAACATGTTCGATTAGTAACTAAAATGAAATGGAACTTTTTTTATTGGTGTATATGAAATTTAGAGTTTTGAAAATTAAGGGTAAAATGGTTATTTTTAATGAAATGGATAAATTTGATATTTTAACTAGTTTTTATGTATAAATATGATATTTAAAAATTTGAATGTATATGATATTTTTAAAGTTTATAGTATCCTATATGAAGTTGACCTAGAAATTAAATAGTCGGTGAATGTTTAATTCTTAAAATCCAATTTTTTAACACTTTTAAGTAAGAAGTCATTTTAAATTCTATAGAAGAAAACTTTACAGGCTATAAAGGGTTAACTCGTTAACCAACTAAACCTATTATTTAATTTATGGTTTGAGTTGTTTAATAAACGAGTTATTAACCAACTTAACCGGTTATTCCTTAAAATGTGTTCGTGAAAGCAAGTTCTGTAGAGAGCTTTGATGAATAACTCAGAGACCAATCGAGAATATATTTTTTTGTTGATTAAAGTGGAATTTGTTTAGTTTGTAGAATTTATTAGAATCAGAATCTAAAAGTTTTAAGGTATGTATAATAATACATTTAATCAGTCAACAAAGAACATTTTAACCTGAATGAATCCCTTAATATTCCTTCAAATAAATAAGTTTCATTTAATTAACGGGTCTATTTATTTTGATTTTTGATAGATCGTAATCAGTAATAAACAATAAAAAACAATTTTCAGGCTAAGTAATTTATTTTATTTAATAGCATTAAAACAATTCCCAATTTGCAATTTCCAATTCTTGTTCTCTTTTTACTTTTTTAGTTGACCCGCTTTCCAGATTGTTTCCTCGGGGAAGTGTTCAAAACCACCTTCGTCTTTGCTGGCTCACTTTCTTTCATTCATATTCATTCAATCCCGTCTTTCCTGCATTCATCTCCCTCCTGCACTTTAAAGTCAAAATCAAAACCCCAAATCACCCCAACATTCCAAGCTCTCGATCTCGTTCTCGTTCCCGTTCCCGTTCCCGGTTCCTCAAACTTCATCTTCTGTTAAATTCCCTATCAACGATCCATTTTCCGATGCCCAATTTACTGATTCAGAATCATTCCTTCTAGTTTTACTAACTATTCCAAACTATTACAACTTAGAACCGAATTTGTGATCGGGGATAAGAACTAGGGTTTGATGGGTTCAAAGCCATGGCTACAGCCTGCTCCCACGTATCAGTCACTAGAGACGTATTGGGACACGGATGATGACGCTCCTGGTCCTCGGTGTGCGCACACGCTAACCGCCGTCGCTCCGACGAAATCGCACGGCCCTCGGCTCATCTTGTTCGGTGGCGCAACCGCCATCGAGGGCGGAGCATCCTCCCCTATCCCCGGCATCAGTAATTTCATGATCCTTTCTTGATTTGTACGTGATTTTGATCTTTACTAGCTGCAGGTTGATTGATTTTTGTTTGTTTTATAATTTAGGGTTAGCTGGCGTGACAAACTCTGTTCATTCATACGATGTTATAACCAGGAAATGGACCAGGTGCTGATATTAAGTTTCTAATTTCTGATTATTTATTGTTTTTAACTTTCTTAATTTGCTTTAGTGTTTAAATGGTAATTGTGAAATCTTTTCAGAATTCGGCCTGCTGGAGAGCCACCTTCACCGAGGGCTGCTCATACAGCTGCTGCTGTTGGAACAATGGTTGTTTTTCAGGTAATTCTAGATTATTTTTTTATGAACTAAAGTTAAAAAAAAAATAATCTGTTATATGCATGCTTATGATTTTGAATTTCGATAACATGATACTGCATCACTAGGGTGGAATAGGTCCAGCAGGGCACTCAACGGATGATCTTTATGTGCTTGACATGAGTAATGACAAATATAAATGGCACAGGTAAGATTTTGTTACTTTCCTTATGATGCTTACGTTTTCGTTGAAGTGTCTGACTTGATCAACTTTTTGTTTCTGGAGTGCAGACTTGTTGTTCAGGGAACTGGACCGGGTCCTCGATATGGACATGTCATGGACCTGGTTGCCCAAAGATACCTTGTTACTGTTAGTGGCAATGACGGTGAGGGTGTTTCTAATATAATTCATCACTTTGTCGTCAGTGAAGATAAATAAAATGCAAGAAAAACATTAGTAAATATTACTTTTGATGCAGTAAAGATTGTATATATTTCTGATTTTTTTAGTTTTGATTGAGCAGTTCTTTAGAACCGACGTAATTTTGAATTAGTGTTCAGTTTTTACCATGGTTGGAGTTTCTTTGTTTCTGGAATGTTTTGGTGGCTGGTAATCTGGTATTTGAAGTTACCAAATCTTAAAATCATTCAGTTTAGAAACATTGATTTATTAAACAGTTAAAGTAGCAATTCTCTCGAATTCGTGTGGATGCTGATTTCATATATAGATGAAAAGTACGTTGGTACAATATTAGCACATGATAATTAAGAGTTTTTTTTAGGTTGTACCGGTAAATCAGGGCGTCAGTATTTCTATAAGATCCATTAATTTTTAAGTTCCTGAATATCAAGTAGAGTGCGGTATGTTTGGTATCAAGTAATTTTTCTTATATTTCAGATTTGACGAGAAATGCTTTTAACGTGGTAAAAATAATTGATTTAACTAGTAAAGTATCAGAATAAAGACATTTGTAAAAAGTGAGTTTCTTGAATCAGTTATATGGAAAGTTGACTTTGGGGGATCAATGGGTCGTCTTTGACTAATTCTCAATTGCTACCACTAATAGTAGCACCTATGTTTATTTTCTATAGGAAAGAGAGTACTTTCAGATGCTTGGGCTTTGGATACTGCTAAAAAACCATATGCGTGGCAGAAGTTGAATCCAGAAGGTGATAAACCTTCTGCTAGAATGTAAGCTAATTTTGTAAATTGTGTGTACAATAATATATAGTTAACTTTAATAAACTTTTTTTAATGTATAGTTAAATACCTTGTGTTACACTACACCAATCTCTTTTATACCTTGTTAGTTGTTATGTACATTTTTTTTCTTATAATTTTAATTGCATTAATTCAGTATGTGATTTGACTCGTTCCGGACCAAACTGAACTGAATTGGTATCTTTTATTTTATTAATTGAGTTTTTTTGCAGGTATGCAACAGCTAGTGCTCGTTCGGATGGTATGTTTTTGCTCTGTGGTGGAAGAGACACCTCTGGCACGGTATGGGCTATCATAAAGTATTCATGTAACATAATCATGTTATTAACTAGATGTTTCGGTGTGCGCGTTGTTGCGCGTGCCCATTTTGTATAACTCGTGAGGCTTCATTACATTTGTGCAAACATCAAAAGAAGTGAGTGGTGTGAAACTAAAACTAAAACCAAGGAAACGCTTTAAAGTGACGATTTAGAAAGAATTTAAAAATAATAAAAAACGATTTAAAATAAAAATTGAACATAATAATCATAACATGACACGTGGCAAGCCATAAATACAAAAATTTACAAAAAAAAAAACGATTTACAGATAATTAAGAAAATTAAAATAAGATTAAAAAAAAAGAACCATGACCTACCATGTGGCAGGCCATGGTTGCGCCTGAGTACTATCCTTTAGTATTCTACTTTGTTTATAGGGTAATTACTTCATGATATTCTGATTTGTGTTCCAAAATATAAGTTATCCTCTATATGCTTTGTATAAGGCCTGTGATGTTATTACTAGTTTAGTAGTACCATGCCCTTCTTGCACATTACTATGCTTTATCTCAGTTGGTGATAAAAAGATGTGTTTGCCACTTTAATCTGCTGTAATTAACATCTGCTGATTTACATAGTGCTTTTCTCATTTTATTAATGATATAAATGCTACACTTGCTGCATTTCGAAATATATATTTATATGCAAGGTGTGTTTATATTTCTGAAATCACATAGAAATATAAAATATCGGTAATGTAAGTGGTTGAAATAAAGATTATGAAATCTTGTAAATTGTTAATGTCAACCAGTGAGGGCACAGTTATTTAAGTGTTATATGTTGATTGCAGCCATTGGCAGATGCTTATGGACTGCTCATGCATAGGAATGGCCAATGGGAATGGACTCTTGCACCTGGAGTTGCCCCTTCATCAAGGTACCAACATGCCTCGGTAAGTAAACAGGCTTTATATTGCTATTGACTTATTGTAATATCATTGTATTTGATATTTGTTAGCCATAATGAACACGTCAACTATCTTGAGTTACATCTTTTGGCACATCTCTCTCTCTCTCTCTTCTTTTTTTCTTCCTCTATCTGAAGACCCTGAGCGCCTTTAACCACCTCGTGCGTTTTAAAACCAAGATAGGTTGTTTTGAGTTGTTTTTATATCAAACGACTTTAAAACTGCCGCACTTCTTTTTTATGCATACAAGGTATTAAATCATTTCATTCAAGGATTTTTATTATCATTGTAGTATTATTGTTCTTTAATAATAATGAACACATCAACTACTTATAAAAATGTATAGTATTTGTGTCCCTACTTATCTTTTTGTCTACTGGTAAATCAGGTATTTGTTGGGGCCCGATTACATGTTACAGGAGGTGTTGTGAGGGGAGGCCGGGCAGTAGACGGTGAAGCAGCTGTTGCAGGTTAATTATAGTTCAGTTGGTAACCTTTTGCTATTAACAGATCATAAGCTATTATGTTAACGATGTGAATTTACAGTCTTGGATACTGCTGCTGGTGTTTGGTTAGATAGACATGGGTTAGTGACTGCCCCACGTGGTAACAAGGGCCAAACAGAAGATCCTTCTTTAGAGCTTATGCGCCGTTGTCGGCATGCTGCTGCATCTGTTGGTGTACGGTTATATGTCTATGGCGGTCTTAGGGGCGGTAAGGATGCTGTAGTAAATCATAAGCCCTTCGTCTCAAAATAATATTTCATGCACAAAGACATGTAATGTGAGATATGCACATTTATTGCAGTTTTAGTTAGCAAAATGACAATCTCAACCCTGACACATATAAGATACCAAGTGACTTGGAAAACTTTCAAGGGTAAACAAACAAACATACCCAGGGATATCCCACTCAAAGCAGTAGGGGAAAATCTGTAAGGGTAATGGGAAAATTAGTAAGTTATAACAATCCAGTTTCAAAAATGGGGGGGGGGGGGGGGGAATCATTTTGGGAATAATTAAAGTGGAAAGATGGAAAACGGGTTTAGGATGGAGGGTGGAAAACTATCCCCTAATTTCTTTTCCTAAGCATGATCGTCAAAAACAGTATATCAGGGTGTTTGGGTAATCGGTATCTGGAACTAGTGTTTGGAAATATTGAAACATACATTTTTCGAAATGTACAATTAATGCAGTTTTGTTATAAGAGTGTAATTAAGGGTAGAGTGGGGAAAGTTGGTACGTGATCTTGGAAATAAACATTATTTTCGATCGAGCTAAAATAGAAAAATAGAAAGGTTGGTACTTTTTTGGAGATGTAGGAGGAAGTAATTCACCAAATCATCAGAGCTTGCAAACACTCGATGCATCTTATTATTACCACTTCAAATAACAGAGGCACTTTCAATACTATTTTGTATTGGACTGTTTCTTACAACTGATTAACTGATTTTGGTTAATCACATCTAGTGCCATGCGATTCCCAGATTTTATATTTGTCAATTATTTTACTCAGACATGAATTAATAATATTTTACTTATTTTATGTGATGCAGAGATACTGTTGGGTGATTTTCTTATAGCAGAGAATTCACCTTTTCAGTCTGATGTCAATACTCCTGTACTAACAACAGAGAGGGGGTCCAACCTGAGCAGTCCCAGAACAAATAATTTTAGCCCATTTGATCCTCTATCTTCAGATAACGGTTCTCAGAGTCCCTCATCTACAGGCTCAAGGTTATCCTGTTTTTCCTTTTGGTCCTACTAACTATTTCTATCTGAAGCTAGAGGTGGTCTTTTGGACCTGTTTACATAGGCTAAAAGTCGGACATTGTTTATTTTTAATGTACACAACCTCCTACGTTGTGTTATTTAAAAATTTAGGTCATTCTGTAATCATAATAAGCACAGTAGTCGTTTATTGTAAAATTGGATGGAAGTGTTTGCAGGCCAACTCGAACCGGTCCTACTAACATGCTAAAAATTAGGGAAGGCAATTTATGTTAAGGTTCGGGCTGGCAGGGTTCTGGGTTCGTTCGAACCCAAACATGACCCGATTTACCAATTGTGTCAAGATGTTGGACCCTATTGTGTACAGCCTACGATCCTTGTAATGGCATTATATTGATGGATTTGTACTTTGTAGGTCGACCTGCTCTAGTAAACAAACAAAAAATGGTCTGACAGATTATAAAACGGGTTGGTCAGTTTAACTCAAACCCGGCACTAATAAACAGGTCAACTGTGTAATACGAACATAAGCCCATTTATCCCTAACTTTGATCCGTTTATTTCGTCTTGGAATGGGTATTGCTCACCTAGTAAAAATGACCCGTTTCACACGAACATGTTTTGACCCCGTTACGGGACCTATCCATCTTGTCACATTGCCACCTCCATCTGAAGCTATCACATCTGTTTTTTACTCAACAGAACTCATTTTTTGTTTTTTCTTTTTATTAGCATGGACAAAGAATCTATGGACAAGCTAGTTGAAGCTTCTGCTGCTGAAGCTGAAGCTGCAAATGCTGTCTGGCAAGCTGCGCAAGCACATGCTGCTAATGCTGAGCCATCTGTAGCAGATGATAACTCACAACCTGCGGAGAACCATTCAGAGGGTGGTGGTGGTGGAGAGGGAGATGTTCGACTCCATCCAAGAGCCGTACGTTCTCTCATCATTTAGAATGTATATTTAATTATATTTTATTCTTCTATAGGCTTGAGAACGAAAAACTACATTAGTACTCTTTCTGTTCCAAAAAGTAAGTTCAGAGCGACCTTTCTGTTTTGGTTAGTCCCAGAAATAATATCCGCTTCCAAGTTCCAAGATAATTATCAATTTCCTTTCTATTCTTAACAATTGTCCATTATCACTAAATGTTGGTAGCTTTTCCGGTCAATTGGTATTTGTAGTGCATTGGGGGTAAAATTGTATTCTGATAACTATAATCTGCATTTATTGATTTGAAAATTTGTTTTAATGTTTGTTTACAATAATTATCATAAAAGGAATAATGCATTAGTTGTAAATTCTAAAATGCCTTAACGCATTTCCTTTCTTATGATATTTGTTTTGGGATGAAGAAGTACAATATTAACAATAATCTAAGCTTGTGAATGTAGCGATTTAAGTGGTATACATTTCTAATGAAATTTGGGCCAATTTAAACTTGTGTTATTCTTTGCTCGAGCTTTTAATTTGACTAGTTTGTGATAAATCATAAGCTAATCAATTTATTCATAAGTAAATAGGTGTGTATCGCCTCCTATAAACTGATTTTAATATATAAACATTATAATGCAGGTTGTGGTTGCTAAAGAGGCGGTAGGTAACCTTGGTGGATTGGTAAGACAACTGTCATTGGATCAATTTGAAAATGAGAGTAGGCGAATGATTCCTATGCAAAATGACACACCGTATTCTGCTAAAAAGTTTACAAGGCAACCGTCACCGCAAGGCTTGCATAAGAAGGTAAGATTTGCAAATTATTGAAGGGGTGTTTGGATTTGCATTGATATCTGATTATTATCAGTTTTTAATGTTTGGATAAACAGATTTCTGCTTCTGATTATTTGTTTTTAAGGGGCCAAATAATCGGTTTTCATACCAGCTGCAACAGAACTGATTCCTTAGGGTGAAATAAAATGACTTGTTTATTACTTTTTGTAGCCTAATTTGATAGAACTGTGTTTCTCTTTTCACAAACCATCTTTTCCTTTAAAAAAATATGTTTTTGTTTGTCATTTTAATATTAAAAAATATGTTTGGCACACAACTTTTAGGGGCTTAAGCTTTTGCTTTAGGAAAAATAAGCCTCCGTTGAAAAAAAAGAGGCCTTGTTTCAATGAAAGAGCATTAGCTTTGAATTGGGTGAAATAAGCTTTAAAACAATAAGTTGCTCAGAAAAGAACAAAAAAATAAGCTTGGTGCTTTTGAGAGCAAAAATGGGCATACGTATCTAATAAATATATATGCATTTGTTCTTTTTATCTCATCTTACGCTTACTACCACCTTTGTCAAACACCTCTGTACAGCTAATATCTAGAGCAACAGCTGAATTTACAAAACCTTTAAACATCAAAAGCTCACCCTAAGTACTCTCAAATAATCAAAATTTCCCAAACCTTCAAACATCTAATACTCTGATTTTAACACCTTTAAACATCAAAAGCTCACCCTAATTCCCAACTCTATCTCTGATTATGATTATATCAATGCCACATAATCAATTTCAAATCACACTTCCAAACACCCTCTAACTATAATCCCATTTTTCTCTATATAAGTTATTGTATTAGAGGGCGTAGTAAAAAGTAATAAGGAAAAATTTATGTGAGAGTAGATAATATTATTTCATCTGTTTGCAGGTCATATCTACTTTACTTAGGCCTAGAAACTGGAAACCTCCTGCTAACAGGAGGTTTTTTCTTGATTCTTATGAAGTTGGAGAGCTATGTTATGCCGCCGAACAGTTATTTTTGCATGAGCCAACAGTACTTCAGCTAAAAGCCCCCATTAAAGTGTTTGGTGATCTACATGGTCAATTTGGTGATTTGATGCGTTTGTTTGATGAATATGGATATCCTTCTGCTGCTGGAGACATAACGTATGTTTAGAATCTCAACTTTAAGTTTTTTTTTTATAGAAGTAATTGCTAT
Source organism: Deinandra increscens subsp. villosa (assembly GCA_039602395.1). Taxonomy (NCBI): domain Eukaryota; kingdom Viridiplantae; phylum Streptophyta; class Magnoliopsida; order Asterales; family Asteraceae; genus Deinandra; species Deinandra increscens. The sequence goes on from JBCNJP010000014.1 coordinate 3,441,376, forward strand.
CTGCTCCATGTAATGGAGTGACATTTGTTTGAGGATATGAATTTGATTCCCATAAAATTGGGTATCCTCTATACCACCTAAAGGGTTGGGTTTGCAAGTCCATTACTCCATTGCCATTCCCCTTCTCGCTTTATTCCGTTAATAGGCCATACCAATACACCTCTATAATTTAATTCTTTTTAGTGTTTGTCTTTTTTTATTTATTATACTCAACTCTA
>JBCNJP010000014.1:3442093-3468595 GCA_039602395.1 Deinandra increscens subsp. villosa
AACAAACATGACCTAAGTCAACACGCAGGGAAGGCGGGCAACAAGCTGCGCCGCCAACCCTTTTTGAATAGCAAAACCCAACCGCATAAAAACAACATTCTTCATTCTAGAGGTTGCACTATTCTCGCGCATGACTTTTTAAGGTTTTTATAAATTTGAATTTAAGGTTTTTATAAATTTGAACCAAGAGCATACAGATATTAAAAAATAATGAAAAACAAAGTATAAGTATATTTTACCGCTACAAGTCAATAACTGTTGTTTGTTGACATAAGTTCAAAGCATATAATAAACTAGCAACGAATAAAGTTAGAACAAAATTCAATTTAACAATGTGTTTTTCATGATTTTTGTATTTGAATCTTTACTTAAACATGTTTATAGCTTCCTAAAGATGATTAGGGGTGATTTTCACCAGTAAACTCATACTCAAAAGGGTTTCTACATACTACTCTTGTTAAAAAAAAAAAGGAAAATTTGAATTAAATAATCAAAGTTATTGGGTATTGGCGGATAATAATCCGAGTTTCAATATTGGCCTACAATAATCTCAATTATTTGGGTGTTGGAATTGATTGGGTCGTGGTTAATTTTTCACTAACTCCGTTAGTTGTGTGCTGGCGTGGCACATGTCACGTCAGCAAGTATGATGCCACATCACCTGCCACGTCAGTAAAAATGATGTCACATCACCTGACACGTCAGCAAGTACTAACGGAGTTAGTGAAAAATTAATGGCGGCCCAATGAATTCCAAGACCCAAATAATTGGGATTATTGTAGGCAAATTTTGGAACTCGGATTATTATCCGCCAATACCCAATAACTTGGATTATTTAATTCTAATTTTCTAAAAAAAAATAGTTCTCTTTCTTAGATTGATCTATTATGTGTGTAAATGTTCAAGTAAGAACCGCTTGAAATAGGAAAACCATAAAATTAGGTATTTATTCATATGTTGATATTGACAAAACGACAAGTAAACATCATAAAAATACTCATATTCATATATAAACGGTTTTTATTTACATATCATTATAGAAAACACTAATAAAATACACAAATTTGATTGGTTATTTTGTTTAGCTTCTAGAAAAGGGTTCAAAAGCGATGTAATTTTCTTGTTTGGATAATTTTACTTTTATGTATTTCACTTTTACTTTATATTTATATTACTAGTTAAAATTTAAATTAAAATGCTTTTTGCTTTCCTTCTTCAAAACTGCAGGTCGCAACCACGTGATATCCACGTGATCGTATGAGATTCGTATCTATGACTTCTAGAACAATTTTTTTTTATTAATTTGTAATTTCTGAAAATATTAAAAAATATGAACTCTCATGAAAGAGTTCTACTCTCGGTATTGCTGTCATGTCAAATCACAGAAAGAAGTTGAGAAGAGTAGAAGTGAATAATTGAGAAATGTAAAACTTTATTGATTGAACATCAAAGCTAGAGACGCAAATGTAATGTAAAGTTACACAATGAATTCAACAGTCTTGAATCTATTAGCTGAGCTTCGTATTTATAGGCTTCGGTGAACCTTCTATCGGCTTGCTCTTGCCCAGACGTATCTGCATCCAGCCTGTAAAGCATCACATGCACAAAAGTAGTTCCGAGAGGACTTGGATGATCAATGGTCGGATGTGTAAAACACATCCAAAACACCATTTACTTCATCATAATGGAATTGGAATTATAAAGTTTTCATTTTAAAATTGTGCTTAGTTAGATAACGAAGGAATTTGAAATGCAATGGAATTTGAGGTCTTGTAACTTTCCTTCATTAAAGTGAATGATTTCTAATGAATGTCGAAATGGTATTAAATTTCATTGATTAAAGGATTTCATTACATTTCAAATTCCTTTGTTACCCAACTAATTAAGCACAACTTCAAAAGAAAAAACTTTTGCAATTCCAATTCCACTACATTACACGAACCAAACGCCATCTTAGTTTATTTGGATTATCGGTTAAGTTTAAGTATTTATATTAAAATAACGAGGACATTGATAGTGATGTGACTCATCGCATTCGTGCGGGATGGTATAGCTGGCGAGCAGCCATAGGTGTTTTGTGCAATAGGAGGTTCCCTATCAAACTAAAGGGAAAATTCTATAAGGTGGTTGTTAATTCGGCAATGCTTTATGGTTCTGAATGTTGGCCCATCAAGAGGACATAGGCGCACAAGCTGGAAGTCACTAAGATGAGGATGTTAAGGTGGATGAGTGGGCACTCACGGTTGGACAGAATTAGAAATGAAATCTTTCGAGAAAAAATTACGGTTGCGTATATATCGGAGAAGATCCGTGAGGGTAAATTAAGATGGTTTGAACACGTGAAGAAGATACAGTTGACGGCGCCAGTTAGAGTAGTTGATTCCATAGTTGTTGAGGGATGTAAAGGGAGAGGCAAACCAAAATTAATGTCAGACGAGCGCAATAGGCATGATTTGTTAGACTTGCACATCTCTGAATACATGATCAATGATAGGCTATCATAGAGGCGTAGGATTAAAACTAAGGATGCTTAGGGGGTGGGGGGGGGGGGGTAGGATCTTGCTTTTTTATCACTTTTTATTTTTATTTTTTTATTATCCATTATTACTATTATTATCTTAATTTTATTTTACTATTATTTATTTATTTATTTAACTTTTTTAATTTTATTATTATTCTATTATTATTATTTTTTTATCTTTTTAATTTTTATTATTATTCTTACTATTATTATTATTTTTATTATTATTATTATCATTCCCTATTGTTATTATTATTAATTATTATTATTATTATTTATCTATTATATAATTTATACATTATATATTTTTTACATGTGGTTAGGAGTTGGGGGCCTCCCTGAAATAAGTATCTCTATCATTTTCGGTAGAGGTAAGGTTGTCTACATCTCACCCTCCCCTGACCCTACTAATAGTATTCTTTGTGCTTTTGGTAGGACTTTTACCGGGTATGATTGATTGATTGGATTATTGGCTTACAGCTATACTCAAATACCAATTCAAACCATAGATAGTTGTTTATATCGGGGATACTCGAATAAACGAATTAATATATGGGTCAGATTAAATGTATAGTCAATTAATCATAGATGTTATAGATGTTAAAGAGGATAAGTCTGAAAACATGATGAAGAACTGAAAAATAAACTCTAGAAATACCGGAATCCAATTGGGGTCAACCTAAAATCGCACAATCCGAAAATCGATCCATCTAATTAGGTTTTATCTAAGAGCATACCAAAATCGAACAACTCAATCCAAATAACTCAAATAACAAATTATTAATCAGATGATGGCCAAACTTTGTCACCACAAACACAACACTCTACGAGCCTTCACCTAGATCAACTCTTCTTGAAAATTACTACACTTACCGATGCTTTTGAAATGATATTATGAATGTATTAGAGTATTGTTAGCTACTCACAAATATTATAATAAATATAGTTTCATGTCACTAGAAAAAACATTATCACGCAACTTTTAGGTACGTACTCACGAGGTAAACTTCTCTCTAACATAACTATATAAGTATACTTTTGAAAAATAACTAATAATTCTAGGTTTTTATTTATTAACAACTGTTGACCATAAATCCTATAAATAATCAAAAGTATTTACTGAACTTTCTAGAAAATAAATATATATATCGATCTATTGTGACTAGATCCAAAATAGGGTTCGGCCAATTTATATATATATGTTATTTTCTAAGCTTCTTCGAAGCCTTCATTCGCGAATCCAACGTTTCATTGAATGATATCTAAATAAATCTTGTCGATTAAACAATAAATTAAATTAAATTAAACACATTTTAATTCTACTTTTGCATATTAAAAACACATGTGCTCATTTTTTAAACGGAACCCACGCTAAAGATACTGATATATATATACGGTATAAAAAAAATATCGCATGTCAATATTTTAGAACTGATTTAGTAAAGATTTCTACAAATGTGTAATAAGTTAAGGGTTTATTATTATATATATGTCCATGTAGGCATGTTATCAATTTTATTAAAAAATCAAAATGGAATGATGACAAGACAGTTAATTATTTTAGTTTTCAGGATTTTACAAGTTTGATTCAAAGGATACGGTTGATTAGGTTATGATCAATTAACATGAAATTAGATAAACTTTTGGTTTTTAGGATTTTCCAAGCTCGAGTCATAAAGATAAAATGTAGGTCAGAGAGCGAGTTATCAGTTATAGTTGATGGGTTTGTTTGGTTTCCATTTTTGGTTAGCAATTTTAACTGAATTGCAATGGAATTAATGGTATAAGTGGGGACCTAGTATAAGTGGGGACCAGGGGGCTGATTTGATTAGACCATTCACCAAGGAGGAGATCAAGCGGGTTGTTTGGGAGTGTGACGGGGACAAGGCTTCTGGGCTAGACAAGTATAATTTTGATTTTTTGAAGTTTTTTTGGTCGGTGATTGAGGACGATTTTTTTAAGATCCTCTTTCCATGATACGAGAAGGATTCCGAAGGGTTGTGGCTCTTCATTTATTCATCTTATTCATAAATCTCAGGGCGCTCAAAGTCTTGGAGATTATAGGCCAATTAGTTTGCTTGGTTGTGTGCCTAAAGTTATTTCAAAGGTGTTGGCGTGTCGAATGAAGTTGGTTATGGGGATGATCACTTCAAAAATTCAGATGGCATTTGTGGAGGGTAGAAACATTGTAGAAGGTCCCCTTATGATTAATGAGATTTTCTCTTGGTTGAAATATACAAAAGGAAAAGGCTTATTTTTTAAAGTTGATTTTTCAAAGGCTTATGATTCGTTGGATTGAGATTTCTTGGATTCGGTCCTTGAACAAATGAACTTTCCAGTCAAATGGAGAATATGGGTTCGGGGGATTGTTTCATTGGCACGTGCTTCGGTTTTGGTAAATGGGTCGCCATTTGTGAATTTCAATGTTTTAAAGGGGTGCGACAAGGTGATCTATTGTCCCCTTGTCCCCTTACTTGTTCATGGTGGCTATGGAGACGCTGAATTGAATGAGCATAAAAGCTAGATCTTTGGGAATTATTCAAGGAACTCAATTACAAAATGATGGTCCTTTAATGTCGCACCTCTTCTACGCCGACGATGCCATGATTATGGACAAGTGGAGTGATCGTAATGTGGCTAACATAATTAGAATTTTATGGTGTTTTTATCTAGTTTCTGGGCTGAAAATTAATGTTAAAAAATGCGCTTTGTATGGAAATAATGTGGATCAAGAGGAAGTTAAAAGGAGAGCATGAGACTTGTGCTGTGTTGATGGGGTTTTTTTCTTTTAACTACTTGGGAATGGTGGTTCGGGCAAATATGAATAGAAAATCTAATTGGCAAAATGTTGTTGATACTTTCGAGTCGAGACTCTTGAGATGGAAGGCTATAAATCTCTCTTTGGGTGGCCGTTGGTGTTGGTAAAAATCATTCTTGATAGTCACCCACATACTATTTCACTCTCTATAAAGCTCCTTGGAGAAAATCCGTTTTAACTTTTTGTGGGGTAGCTTGTCGGACCGAAAAAAGATACATTGGGATAGTAAGGAGGACATATGCAAGTCTTAAAAGGATGGAGGTTTAGGCTTGTCCAAATTAGAGGATATAAACTACAGTTTGGTGTGTAAATGGTTATAGAGGTACAAAGTTGGAAATTAATGTTTAGGGCGTAGGGTAATTAAAAGTATCCATGCACGTAGGGGATTTTGGAAATTTTCCCATGTAAAAAGGAAGTGAGGGGAGTATGGAAACGTATTGTGCAAGTGAGCATGGAGCTATTCCAAAGTAACAATGGCCTTCAAAATTGGATGGCTCTGGTAAATGCATGGTAGATGGACCGACACTGATCACCTGAAGTTCTCCGTCAAGGCGATTCGATCGCATATCGCAAAGTGGGGAATTTCATCAGAATTTTGTCTTAAAATGGAGTAAATGGGTCTCGAGCAAAGTTAACTTATTTGCTTGGCGGGCTCAGAGAAACTGTGTGGCCACGGTTGATGCGCTTGCTCGAAGAATATTCGGGTCGGGTCAGATGTTTGTTACATATGTCCGGAAGGTACGAAAACAGTCACGCATATCCTAACGGGATGTGTTTTAGAAACGAAGGTGTGGCAGTGGTTTGCGGATTGGTGTAAAATTCCATCCATCCTTGCTTTCTCGGTGGAAGATTTATTGCGCATTTACTTGGATAGATGGGTAGGAGATAGGCAAAAAGAGGTGGTGCACGGGATCGTGCTCACGACATATTGGTGTATATGGAAAGAAAGGAATGTGTCAAGATTCAATGGGTTCATACCATCGGTGAGTAGAGTTATTAGAGACATAATAGGTTGGTGCAATCTCTGGCTTGGCAAAAGGTGTAGGGAAAGAATAGAATAGATTGGGTGAAACTTTGTATAATGTAATTCAGTTGGATGTTTTTGGGTGGGCTTCCCCTAGTGCCTTGCTAGGGGGTCTGTGCTTAATAAAGTGTTGTTCAAAAAGAAAAATATAAGTTGATTTAATTTTATATTAAAGGACCAAATTACAATAATTTGATTAAATGCAACGTGGTATGATGTGGTGCTATCGTGTGGCGGTGACGGTATGACACCTTGTTATTTATGTACTTTTTAAGTTTAGTTTATATAGGTTCTTTTAAGTGTCTAATTTCGCATAATAGTTATTATTATCTTAATCTTTTATATCGTTTTTAATTCATTTTAAACCGTGTTATTATTTTTAGTTTTACAATTTTGACTTTAGGTATCTTTTTTTAGCGTTCAGTGTTATAACTAGGGTAAGTTATTTGTCTTTTTGTATTTTTGTTCTTTTAAGTAGCGTTTTAGCAATGCCACTATCTTAACCGATTATCAAACGCAATAATGCATTATCCAACAGAGATAACTAAATTGGTGAGTATGCGCGAACACATGCCCATACATCTAGTTTCTATATCTATACTATATTATAATACATATAATGAAGAGAAACTTGTCATTTAAGAGGGTATAATAGTATTTTAAACAAGAAATTAAATATCTTTTAATGGAAAGTGATCTACTTAATGATAATTGAATTTTAGTGATTTATACTTTTAAATAAAAAATACTTTAAATACAAAAAATATATTTTAAATACAGAAACAAATACCGTGATGCAAATAGTCGTTGCAACAAGAGTGCACGGGTTTCTTACTAGTATCAATAAGTCTACATGCCCACTTCATTTTCAGCATTGATGTCTTGAATTATACAAACTTGACCCGTGTCTTAAAAGATAAAAGTTTATATATGAAGAAAAAGGGTAGACACTTAGAAAGAAAGAAAAAAAAGGAAATACGAAAAAAAGATAGACACTTAGAAAGAAAGAAAAAAGGAACTCACACATATAAATAAAAATAAAAATAAAAAGAGGTCAACTTATACATTCCAAAATATTTTATTAATACTAGCTAGAATATAAAACTGATACATATATAAACTAACTTGGACAAAAAAATTATCTCACACGAGCACTTTTAAAAATATTTCTTTAAATTTAATTAATTCCATGCTTCCAATGACCAAATTCCACCAAAAGTAACAGAAATCCCATCCTACTCTTTATATTTCAAACAGAACAGCCACCTTTGCCCACCGCCCACCTATATATATACATATTATTTATATATCTATGTGTGTGTGAGAAACACATAGTCACTAAAGCTAATAACTTTAATTTCAAAAAGGTCTAACTTCCATCATTAAAGAATCCAAGTGATTGATATTCATTCTCTTCATTTCCACTAATTCTTATATTCAATTCAATTCCTTGCAGATATGGAATGCAATTGGAAGATGAAGAATGGCATGATTGATGTTACTCCATTCTTGTTGTTTGAGTCATCTGCTGATTCTGATGATGCACATATACATACACATCATCATCATGATCATCATCATCCTCATGATCATCATCATCATCATGGTCGTCATCATCATAGTCAACATCATCGTCGTCAAGGTCAACAACAACGAGAACAAGAACAAGAACAAAAACAAGAACAACAGCAAGAACAAGAACATGGAGCCATGGATGATCATGATGCGGAATCTTGGAGTTATGATCAATCTTTTCATGCTAATTATGTCAAAACCCATGATCATAACCATCATCAAGCTCATGGGTATGATCATAATCAATATGATCATAATCAGAATCATAATCAGAATCATAATCATAACGATAATTATTATGGTTATGTTAATGATGATGGTGAGGAAGACGGTGATGATGATAAGAACTGGGGTGATAGCAAGATGATTGGTCAAGGAAAACGATGGAATGATCAGTTGTGTGATGATTCTTCTAATCTGGATGATAGACAATTTTGGAAAAACTGTTTGGGTTCTTGATTTTATATTTTAGAGGAGAAAAATAAGAAAATAAAAATAGGATCCATAATAAGTTTGTTGGATCTTGACTCGAATGATTCTTGACATTTGAGCTTTTAATTTTCTTCTATTAGTCTTTTTATTTATATTAAATATTATCTGTTTTCACACGTATCTTTATGTTTCAGTTCCACTAATCCGAACTAAAATCGAATAAGATGAAAAATAAAGATCGCTTTCAGAGTATTCAGTTCTATGTGTTTCGGATTGATCTTGAGCGCATCGGTTTTTAGGTAAATTTTGGCCAATCAACTCATTCCAAACCAAGCCATCAACTTGTTTCTAGAAACATGATTTTTGAAATTTTGTTTTTCTCTGTTTGTTTCTAGAAGTTTTCTTCCAGATCCACTTGTCCTATTTATGGACCCCACACGATGGTAACACTCCTCACACGTGTCACTTGATGATTGTACGTTGTAATTGAGGTTTTTGATGACGTGGATCGCGTCTTTTTTTTTTTGAACGGCGTTTGGAACTTCTCCCCAAATCTCTCCAATACCTGAGTGAGCCTTCATGAGACGTGATTGCAACCCATACTGATTTTGACACTCCAGGCTTGCTCACCCAGGAACACCATCAAGGAGGAAACTCACCACTTGAGAAAAACATCCTTGAGTCAGGTTTGAACTTGAGATCTCAAAGTCTCCAAACTCTAACCTCCATCCCCATACCATTGGGACAAATGCCCCTTGATACGTGGATCGCGTCTAATGAATCAGACATCCGAACAACAAATAAAATGAATGAAAGAAATTAGTGAAAAATAGAACAAACTTCCATAAATGATAGAGTAAATTACACAGAAGGTCCTTTATGTTTTATCTTGATTTCGAATTAGGTCCTTTAAGTAAAGTTGTTACACCCGACATCCTTTATGTTTCAACATGTTTCACAGAAGACCCTTTATCACTAACGGTGTTAAAAATTAACGTTAAGACAGGGACATTTTAGTCATTTCACAAAATGTTTTAATAAAATATTATAATGGAAAAAAATCTAATATTAAAGAACCTGAGAAGAACGTCTCCTCACGTTTTCTCCTTGATTCGGCTTTTATTTTTGCGATATTCTGTTAAGCATTAAATCAAGTACAGTCGTCTTCCTCGAGTTCACCGTTTTTTGTTCACCACCGGATCCTTCAAAAACTCAACATAACATCTCAAAATCGATTTCAATCTATCGGTTTTTTATTGCAAGTCGATAACTTCCAACAATTTCAAGTTCTTAACTGAGTTTAGATCGATTCGCAAAATCACAGACCTTCTTCTTCGCGATACCGCGTTTATGCTCGGATCTTCAATTTGTTACAAAACCACGTCAATATGGATCTAATTTATTCCGGATATCGATTTCGAGCAAGATTATGCATTTAATTTCGAGATTCATTAAATTTTGATGGATTTATGATCCTAGAAGGAGAAGAACATCCCCACGTTTTCTCCTCGGTTCCGTTTCTTAATAATAGATTTTTTTTTCCGATTTTAATGTCTTGTTAAAAGATTTTGTGAAATGACTAAAGTGACCCTGACTTAACGACGGTTTTTAACACCGTTAGTGATAAAGGACCTTCTATGAAACATGTTGAAACATAAAGGATGTTGAGTGTAACAACTTTACTTAAAGGACTTAATTTGAAATCAGGGTAAAACATAAAGGACCTTCTGTGTAATTTACTCTAAATGATATGAGCCATTGGAACCGAAGAAAACGTTTTAGAATTAAATATACGGTTTATTTTACATTTTAAAAAATCAGTTTAACTGTTCGTTTTGCATTTTGAAAAGTATGTTTACCATTTTATCACGCTTTAGTATGAAATTCGGGTATTTTAATATTAAAAGTACTTGTTTTGTTTACGATCGTAATATTGATTTGTCACCAATACTAAAGAGAAGAGTAAACAAACTTGTCGTGAAACTTGTCGTGTTGGAATAACTAGAAAGTACATTATGTTACCCAACAACATTCGTATTGACAAATTTATGAGTGTATATAATTATTGTAAATGAAATAATAAGGAGTACTATTTAAGCCAATATTCGTTACTTGCTAGCAATGTTGCAGAAATCGCGATTAATCGGTTATTAATCAGAGATTAATCGCTTAGCGGTCCCTCACCGTCTACGATTAATGGTTTAACGGTCACTTGGTCAACGTCGGTCAACATCTGTCCTTGACGGTCCTTGGTGGTCTTGGCGACCTTAACGGTTAGCCAATTAATTTAAAAAAAAACTTAAAAATTTCTCAAATATCTTCTTCCAGTGTGTATTAGAAGAGAAGGTGCTTCGCGTTCATGAAGCTTCCGAGACTAATAATAATCAAGCACCTCAAAATGAACTTTTTGATAAAGATTTCAAGTCCGAGGATAAGGTGGTAATTTTTTAAGATGAATACGAGCCGAATGGAGTCCAAATATTGGAATCACTCAGAAAGTGTTAAAAGAAGATGATAATTTAACTATGAAAATGTGTTAATTTTTTGGGATTATTAAACGTATTCGACTTAAATATTGTAGTTTTTTTTTATTTAAACGTTTATATAAGTACTAGTTTATCACTTATCAAGGTTATTCACTTATTTACTTATTAACTATATTAGGATATTGCCATGTTATATATATATTTGTAATTATTTAGGGTCTCCGATTAATCGCCGATTAATCACGATTAATCCGATTAATCGCTTAACACCAGTCGACAGTCGAACTACCGCCAAACGATTTCTGTAACCTTGCTTGCTAGTAAAAAAAGTAGCAAGCGAATAATAAAAATTTCACCCGTTAAAATAACTTATTGAAAGGCTATGTATTTTGGAGCCGTTTAGTTAGGAAAAAAATGAGTAGGATTCTAACTAATTTTCATTTACTTATGGTGCGTTTTAAATGTAAATTACTAAGTTTAATTCCATTCCTCATTCTATCTTTACGATTTAACATTTGAAGCCCACCAATATTCGGTTCTTATTGACATTCTTAATTCGGTAACGGTTAGCAATGTTAGGGACGGATGGTCTTGGAAACTAGATGGTAATGATACGTTTGAAGTCAAACATATTCGCAAATATATTGAAAGAAGTTCTCTTCCCGGTAATTCTTTAAAGACCCGTTGGAATAAAATCATTCTAAAAAAGGCTAACATTTTTCTTTGGAGATTGCTTCGAGATAGGCTCCCGACTAGATGTAAGTTGATTGAAAAGGGTGTTATTTTATCGGATTTTAGTTGTGTTTTTTGCGGGGACCGTTTGGAATCAAGTGACCATGTTTTTGAGCTTTGTTCGGTGGCTAAAGCGTTGTGGAACAAGCTGCGATCTTGGCTGCAGCTCGACAGTGGGTTTAATGGGAATCCGAGGGAGACTTTGGATAAACTTGATGGTTCGGTTTTGTCTAAGAAGAAAAAGGAGGTTTTTGATGGAATCTTTTGTTGTGCTTGGTGGTCAATTTGGAAGCTTCGCAACGAGGTCGTCAACAATAGAAACGATTTAGTCAATTTTAATATTTTCGATTCGGTTATTAGATTTTCTTATTATTGGATGTCGGCTAGAAATAAGTGTTTTATTATGTTGTCTAGCAATTGGCTAGACAATCCTTTATTGTATTTGTAACTTTTTTGCTTGTTCGGTTAGGTTTTTCTAACCGGTTCGCGTTTGTTTATTCAAGTTTTCTTTGTTGTTCAAAAAAAACATTTAAATAGCAATTTCACATGTTGACACTATTAAATTACACATTTACACCTCCTATTTAGGTCATCAGATATACTCATAGGGAGAGGGGTGTGGATGCCGGCCACGTATCCACCACGATGCGGAACACCACACTCGCCATGTGTGGTCCGCTGCGTATGAAGTTTCGCGGGCGTGGAGGTAGACCTGTAAATGAACCGAACGTTCAGTGAATAGTTCGTGAATCGTTCGGTAGGAAGTTCGTTTATGTTCGTTTACTTACTAAATGAACGAACACGAACTAAAATCTTTGTTCATTTAATTAAATGAAAGAACATGAACAACCGTCTCGTTCGTTCATTTATGTTCGTGAACGTTCGTTTTACTTTTTAATTTAATAATATAAACAAAATATATTAACAAAATACTTAAATTAAGATTATTGAATGAGTCTTGATAGATTTTGAAATGATTTATAAACATTTGAACCCATCATTTAGATGTTTTCTTGATTATTGACATTGTTGAAAACAAGACGTGTTTCTTTATGTTCGTTTAAATTTGTGTTCGTTTAGGATTATGTTCGTAAACTGTTCGTTTAGTCCTAAACGAACACGAACATATCAATTTCCTTAATGAACGAACACGAACAAGAAAATTTGTGTTCGACTAATGTTCGTGTTCATGTTTTAAAGTTAAATGAACGAACACGAACATGCCCATGTCCGTGTTCGTTCGGTTCGTTTACAGGCCTCCGTGGAGGGGAATCGGGGATGAGGGTTGGGGAAAATGAACGTTGAACGGTAAAAAGAACTAGCCGTTAAGCTATTGTTTTATAAAGAAAATCACCATTTCACCTATTTAAACCCTTTTTTAACTCAAAATTTTACACAATTCTCATCCTACTCTTCTCTTTATTCTATATTGTTTAAAAAAATTATACCAGTCATGAACCTTAATAACCCAAACAACTAAAACCACAACCTTTGGAATATGGCACATTTGCCGGTCAACCAAACTCGTTATATGCAATTCAAGCTTCACCAACATCCCAACCGGTTTACAACGCCTCGTATCCAAGCAACTATGCCTATTGGGGTCAAATTCTACCATCTCATTATCCTCCACATGTCTTCCCACATTCCCACCCCAAGCTCAGACCCGACTTGATGACGATGATGTCGAAATAATATTGGAAACACAAGAACTGGTTCGAAGAAGAAAGGGAAAGCAACATGTTGACGGGTCTTCGTCCGGGGATAGCAGACCACAAAAGTGGAACAAAGCCGAAGAACTTCAATTGGTTCAATCATATGTTGATTTATCTAAAGACCCGGTTAGAGGTAAAAAAAATATATATAGTTTTTTTTAGTATTATCAATATTTTATATATTTTATATATTTCTACCATTAAAAAAATTTCTTATTTGTTTTTTAAGCAACTCGCAAGCGAGAATGATGTTTTGGGATCGTAATAGTGAACCATTCCACAAGCAAGGGCGAAGCTTCTAAGGGGCCAGACCGGGCCCCGGCCCGGTCCGTTTTTTCACTTCGTAGTGTAAATTTATAGTCGTTCGGACCGATTTTTTTAATATACTTAGTCCGCTCTAACCGTCTTTAGTCCCGCGTCCATCCCCATTTCGGCTAAAGCTTCGCCCCTGTCCAACGATCTATTCGAATCCAATAGTATTCATATTCAATGATTTTCCAAACAAGACAACAATCTATATACTATAGGTATACTTGCCTTTTTTTAATTCGTTATTGTCAAATCTCCCCCGGTATTTATCTTATCAAATACTCACCGATTGGTAGTAGTTACCGATAATGTGCTAGTGTCCTCATACCAGTGGGGGCCTTGAGCATGTGCGAGATGTGCGACGGAACAGGGCCAATCAGATTAGGGGGCCTATATTTTTTAGAATCTTTTATATATATTATATTTATATAGTTATTTTTATTTAAAATTTTAAAATCTAAACTAATAAAATAATCTAATTTAAAAAAGATAGTCCAATTATTTATTTAATATTTAGGTATTTATGGCATTATTTCAATTAAAATGTCATTCTAAAACAATAATTTTTTTTGTGTTTATTTTCATAATTTATTTTTTGCTTTTTTAAAAAACTTTTTCTGTTTGCATTTTATTTCCAAGTGAGATCTATTTTTTAAAACTCGAATATGGGCCCTAAATCCCCGGGACCGGCCCTGCCTCATACGATAAGTATATTGCCGTTGTGTGTAGTTAGGTTACTTCATGCATAATTGGGTGGTAGGGTAAGATGTCGTAGGAAAAAAATGAAAGTAAGCAAGCGTCGAACGACTTCTTTATTTTGATTAGATCAAGATTTAGACAAACTGTAAAACCATTCATCGTCTTTATTTTTCTAGTTTTTCTTAATTTTTCTAATTTTTTTCTTTTCTTTTCATTTTGATTAGTGACTTGCTACTCAAAATGTGAATTATGCTAATGAAATACATTGCCCCCTTTACAAAAATAGCCGTAAATTTTACTAAATGAAATTATTGGATTTGTGTAATTTATACCGTGATAGTCGCACCTTCCAAAACACAAGGTCATTTTACATCTCCAAAATCCCCAAATAATTCACATACTTTTCCTGGCGGGAATTCCCAATCTTCACACACACACTACACACACACAGCGACGCCATGGAAGAAGACGAACATGATGTTCCTGAACAACTCGTTCGCCGATCGGTTAGTCCTGAAATCTCTTCGCAAGTTTCTGTTTTTACTTTGATTTGATAATTAGGGTTTAAACTTTCCTTACTGGTATAATTGCGTATAGTTGTGTGTGGATGTGTAATTGCTGTGTTTATGGTCAATAGAAAAGGTCTAGGGTTCCGACGAAGACTTTTGATGGACAACCGAGTACGGCTAGAGATATTTTCGAGTCTGAGGAGGAGTCCGGCGATGAGTTTGACGTACGACGTCGGAAACCTAACAGAAATCGAACTGCGGAAAGACCTCCTCCTACTGCGCCAGCGATAGGCTTTGAGAATTTAATCGGTAAGTGATTTATTTAACTAACACAATTGTGAAATTGGGATCAGGCTTCAGTTATTTTAACTTTTTTGTTCATATTTCAATTTACTGTGAAGAACATTATAGGTTAAATAGGTTGATGATACTGTAGTGTTCCTACTTAGAGTCTTCAAATTAAACTGGTACTAGTTTATAAGGTAGTCATCTGTCGTTGATTTATGGGCTGTTATTGGTAGCTGCAGTCCAAGTGATGCATCAGATTACACCGCATAAACTATCTCTTTTTATTGTTCCATGGTGCAAAATTTCATGTCAAGATTGTTTCTTTTCGAACACACTAAAAAATTATAAGGAGATAAACCTAATTTTTGTAATTGTTGTCAAGGATTCCTTAAAACGACCATTTATTATCTCTTTTGGTAGCATAACTATAGAACTTTATAATACAAAGAGTGTTCCATACTGATATTCATTTACAAGTGCAATTCACCAGCATCAAGGCGTAGATGCAAGTAGATGAAGTTTGTAAGGCTATATGCTGTTGTCGTATACCATATACTCTTGGTATCCTCAGCGTAGTATCTTCGCCTCTAATGTTTTGATATATTTAATTTTCTTATCCACTCTTTTCCTTAGAGGTGATTAAGAGTAACGGGAAACTTATTCCACAAGTGGTGAAAGTGTGGGTTGAACAATTTGAGAAGGATCCAAAACCTGCAATGGTTGAACTCTTAACAATGCTCTTTGAGGTAACCATGCTTATGTTTTCTTTTCTTTTCCAATTACATAGGTACATTCGTATAATCTTATGTAGCTTTCATATTCTAGTAGTCAGAAGAAACATTTATTAAGTTAAGCATGGGACTGATTAACATTGCAATTATACAGGCATGTGGAGCTAAATATCGCATCCAAGGAGAATTCTTGGATGAAACTAATGTTGATGATGTTGTAGTCGCTCTTGTAAATCTGGCTGCACAAGTATCCTTTACTTTTGTTTAGCTTTTGCGTTTATTTGATGTAAATGTCTTGAAGTGGGAGTTTGTTATAAAATATTTTGGTTTACAGCTTATACAATATCCATTCCTTTGTTTCTTGCTTAACGTGATGTGAATTAGGGTCAAATTGAAGACCATCAAAGCTCAAAAAAGAAGGAATTCAGAAGTTTTAAGGAGAACCTTGTGTCTTTTTGGGATAATTTGGTTTCAGAGTGCCAAAATGGGCCTTTGTTTGACCAGGTCTTGTTTGACAAATGCATGGACTACGTTATTGCTTTGTCATGGTTAGCACTCCTATCTATTATCTCACATGGTTTTCAAAATACACATCCCCAAGACACCTTAGTTTGGTTAATTAACTGAGTATACACTTTCTTTTCAGTACACCACCCAGAGTTTATCGGCAGGTTGCTTCTTTGGTGGGCCTCCAGCTGGTCACTTCCTTCATAGGGGCTGCCAAGATTCTTGGTGCCCAAAGGCAGACTACCCAAAGGCAGTTAACATCTGAAAAGAAGAAAAACTCTAAGGGGCCTCATGTTGAATCACTCGAGAAGAGGTTATCAGAGACTCATGAAAAGATCACAATGATTGAGGAGATGATGCGGAAAATATTTACCGGGTATTATTTTTATGCTTGGGCAAAAATTGGAAAACCGTTATAGGCTCCACTTTTCGTGCGGATAAGCACCTACATTTCATTTTTACATGATTATATTTGAAGAGAAGGCCCCTTTTGATAACTTAACAAGTTAGAGGATTCAGTCACTACATATTTGGTGTAAAGGAACTTTTTTATAAATTTTTTAAGGTAATGGATTTACTTATGCAAAAAATGATGTTAGTCACAAAAAGTGAAAGTCTATAGTTTGTTTTTAAGTGCTGGTGCAATCAGTATTGTAGGGAAGGCATCATTCACATCACTGTAATAGTGTATGTTTATCATATGCTTTATCTTTTCTCTGATTTTTTTTCAAGGTTGTTTATGCATCGTTATCGAGACATAGATCCTGAAATCCGAATGTCATGCATACAATCACTTGGAGCATGGATTCTTTCATACCCATCCCTGTTCTTGCAGGATCTGTATTTGAAGTATCTTGGATGGACATTAAATGACAAAGTAAGTTGTATCCATTCAGTGAGTTTTGTTATTGATAGGTTTTTTCTTATCATATATTAATATATATATTTTTAATATTTAAAGAGTGCTGGTGTAAGAAAAGCTTCAGTACTTGCATTGCAAAATCTCTATGATGTGGATGACAATGTGCCATCTCTTGGACTATTTACTGAAAGATTTTATAAAAGGATGCTGGACCTTGCTGATGATGTTGACATCTCTGTTGCAGTATGTGCCATCAGCCTTGTAAAACAACTATTGAGGTATCTGGTGGCACACTATTATTATTTTTAATTAGTTAAACATGAATAATTTTCTAATTTTATGGCTTGTTGCAGACATCAGTTGGTTCCTGATGATGATCTAGGCTCGTTATATGATTTATTAATTGATGATCCGCCTGAAATTAGGCGTGCCATTGGGGCACTTGTGTATGATCATGTGATTGCCCAGAAGTTCAATAGCTCGCAGCCTCGTTCATCAGGTCTATCCATTGACACCAGTTTTTATTTTTATTTAACTTTTTTTTGACAATTCCAACTTGGCTTCACACTTCCGAAATCGATTTTTTGCAGGCGATGAAGGAGATACATCACAGGTCCATCTTCTTAGGATGCTGCAAATACTAAGAGAGTTCTCAACTGATCAAGTACTGAGCCTCTATGTGATTGATGACATCTGGGAGTTTATGGATGCCATGAAAGTAAGTTGTATATCCCATTTCTAGTTCTCTGAGAATCTGTTTTGACAAACGAATGGAATAAACATGGTAATGGAATGAGCATGTAAGAAACTGAGTCATTCTTTTTGATCATCATGTGTGGTCGATGCTTAGTTTGATACAAAAAATGAAAATTTAATTTAAAGAAATAAAGAATTAATATTATACATGTTTTGCAGGACTGGAAGCGTATAACGTCTATGCTCCTCGATGAAAATCCCTCAATTGAGCTTACAGACGACGATGCTACAAATTTGACTCGATTGTTTTGTGCATCTGTGAAAAAAGCTGTAGGGGAGAAAATTCTTCCTGCTGCTGACCACAGGAAGCAGATCCACACTAAAGCTCAACGGGTATTGAGCTTTTTTCATTTGATATGAACATGTGTTTTTCATGTTGCACGCTCATTTCTTGGTATGTTGGACCATATCTAATGTGTTTGCGATAATGGTGATAACTATATTCATCGTGTAAAATTTTCACAATACATATATATATTTAATATTCAACATAAAACCTAACATTCAATTTGTAACTAATATATAACATTAAAACAATTTAACTGAGACCTTTAAATGAATAACCATACCAATAACAGTTTTTATGTTTATATTTGTTATTATTACTTATAAAGTTATAAGTTGATGAAATAATTGATTTTTAAAATTAATAAGTTAGTTTTATATAAAATAGAATGATTTGCGTTTATATTTATATACAAATTAATATGTATTCTAAAAGCAAGCTTTGTTTGCACAATAATGGGACAATTGTTTGCCAACCACTTTTTCTTTCAATTGCCAGGAGATAGTTCAGAACAGCAGGAAGGATATAACTGTCACAATGATGAGGAATTATCCAGAACTTATGCGCAAATATATGGCTGACAAAACAAAAGTTCCATCACTCGTTGAAATTATTTCTCACATGAACCTTGACCTCTACTCCCTAAAGAGTGAAGATAAGGTATTTAGTTTAATGAGTTTCAACTATAACATTCCTTCCGTCCCAATATTATTCTCCACAAACAACTAAAACGACTCAATTTTAGATTTATGCAACTAATGCAGTTTTTAGTTAGTAGAATGCCAAGTTTATCCTTGCATTTAAGACACCATTGATTCAGAAAGCTTGCAGTTATTGGTCAAGTTAAAGGGTAAAATGTGGACAGTAATTTTCGGACGGAGGGGATATATATATATCTGTGAAGTCTTACCATATTAACCCACATATGAATTTTCTTTTCAGAAATTCAAAACACTTCTTCAGCTGTTGAAGGAGACATTCTTTAAACATGGTGACAAAGACGCTCTGAGATCTTGTGTTAAGGCGATTAATTATTGTACGACTAAAAGTCAAGGAGAGCTACAGGATTTTGCCCAGAATAAATGGAAGGAGCTTGAGGATGAGCTTATTAGTAAACTGAAAACTGCAATAAGAGAAGTAGCGGTATGGCTTTATGAACACTTTAAGTAACAATATCCATGTTTTAGTTGTAATAATTTCCTAATGTGAGTGATTTCTTTTATTTCAAATACCTTACTCCAATTAACATGACATGCATTTTCCTTGTAGGATGGTGATGATGAGTACTTACTTCTTGTAAATATGAAAAGGCTATATGAGCTGCAATTAACGAGGCCTGTACCAATTGAAAGCTTGTATGATGACATCTTTATGGTTCTAAAAAATTTCCGGAACATAGATGAAGAGGTGCGAAATCTAGACGCCTTACAGTAAACTTACAAGTTTTTTATTCTATGTTTCATACTTTACTTTTTTGCACTGTAGGTTGCTAGTTTTCTGCTTCTCAACATGTATTTGCATGTTAACTGGTGCTTAAACTCAATTATGAACAGCAATGTTGTATCTGAGGCATCATTATTTTCTCTTATATCCAAACGGAATGCTTTATTTGATGAACTCGAGCACTTCTTACAAGTTCCACTTGAATCTCAAGGAAAGGGAATATCTCGAAATCTCGCGTGTAGGGTGAGCATATATAAGTTTTAGATATTTTTAATTTGATTATAGGGTTAATATCATATATATCCTTCTGAAATTTCAAAATTTCATATATATCCTTCTGGATTTCATATCATATTTACCCATTTACAGTATATAAAATAAAACCTTTATAAGAGTCTTTCACTTAATAAACAAATAGGAAAACAGTGCTATTGCACTCAATCATCTCGGTGCATAATGTGCCATTTATTTGTTCTATAAAGCAAGTTGTCATAAGTAATTTGTTTTGATCTTATTAAGTTTGTAGTGGGTTAAATACACTTATATAATTATACTATATTGTTTGATAGGGTAAATATAACATTATGAATTTCAGAAGAAGGGTGTACCTGCTGCTTGACATAGCTCCCGCTTTGTTTGAGGGCCTGGAGAGGGGCCGGATTGCTTCGCGATCTGATGTAGGCAGCCTTGCCCGACACTTTTGTGCAAGAGGCTGTTTCCTACGGCTTGAACCAATGACCTCAAAGGCACAATGCAACAACCTTACCAGTTGCTCCAAGGCCCGCCCTTAAAATTTCAGAATTTTGAACCTTTATGAGGATATATATGAACCTGCCTTAAGTATATTGCTTGTTTGAACCGTCTAAAGCAATTCTGGTTTACTAAAATCTCCTATTTTCCAAAGGTGTGTGTAATGCTTGCAGAATTATGGTGTTTGTTTAGAAAGTCAAACTACAATGCAACGAAGGTGGAAAGCTTAGGCTACCATCCTGACATTTCTACCCTTAGAAAGTTCTGGACGCTTTGTGAGCAGCAACTTGATATTTCAGGTAACATACAATTAAAGTTTTCTATATCAAAATGTTTATACATGTAAGTGTCAGCATTGATCCTTCTTTTCTCCTATGTAAGGCGGCAAAATGGTAATGGGTTGAGCGGTTGGGCCGGATGGCCTGTTTAATGCTTTTTTGTCTAGTTTTCTAGAACTATATAGATAAATACTGTATAAAATATGATTGCAGAAACTATATCATGTAAACAATTTCTAATTTGTTCAACTAATTTGATCTTGGGAGGTTGAAACATTTAAGTGCTACTTTTGGATGATTTTCAACCTGTTTAGGCCACTCGACCTGTTTCTATTTTAGCCAAATTTTTACATTTTGAACCCTTGGAAAAAAATATAACTCAAAACGTCCCAGTTTCAAGTAAAGGGGTTGAAATTGCCACCTGTATGAATGGATTCTTGAACAAACCTGCAGATGAGACTGAAGATGAAGATGCTAACAAAGAGTATGTGGAAGAGTTAAATCCAGATGCTGTAATGATTGCTGCTGCTAAATTAATTGCAACTGGAGCTGTTCCTAAGGTTATTTTTTTTGCACTGATCCATGATTGTATTTCTAATTACAACTAGCAATAATATTCTTAAAAATTTTATAACAGATTTTTTTTTTTTGTTTTTGTTTTTTTGTAACGATATGTTTAAATCTCAGTTCTTATTGTTAGTTGTTTACATGCATAATGGCATATACGTGACCAAAATCAAATAATCTGGTGGGAGGGTTAAGTTGACCCAAAACACTTCTTTGACTTAAGTTTATAAACAGTTAGGGACATCTATGATTATAGAAATTATATTATTTCAATAAGAGTTCAATTTGTTTGTCAAAAATGTTATAGGCCGACTTCTGACTTCTTTTCTTCTAGATATTTTTCTTTGCAGTTTTCTTTTCTTTTCTCACATTTTCTTTATGGCTTTTTAATGCAGGAGGATCTTGCCCCAGATATCATTTCTCACTTTGTGATGCATGGGGCCAGCGTGGCTGAAGTAGTTAAATTTATGATTGTCAATCTTAGAAAAAAGGAGGAGGATGTCTCTGATATATTTTTTAAGGCACTGAAACTGGTAACACACTAACACTCATCATTTACTAAACATTAAACTTTTTTTCATTTTTTTGAAGCTAATCATTAATAAATGTTGTTATTTAGACTCCATCACTAACACAGGGATATTATGTAATCCTTGATGTGGATTCTCTTAAATATTCACTTTGGAATGAATAGGAATGCACAATAATGGATAAATTCTATGCATATTTAAAGAATGTTTGTTTTGGATTTCCAGTTTTAGGCTTATATTAAGGTAGTGGTGAGATTGGCAGTTTGAGTAATGGGTAACAATGGGTTCTGGTCGGAACAGGTCATATTTTAGACTGATATGAAATGGATTGTCCCGGGTTACCAAAACCGATTTTCCCAACTTTTTAAGTCTTCTATAAATAAGTAATCATTCAAATTGGACTATATAAACAACATGATCACAATAATAATCTTAATCTTCGAATAAGAGTGATTTAAAAGGGTTTTATCCCTTAAATAAGCACTTTGGGCGCTTTTAAACCAATTTGACACGTTCCCTTTTTAGCTAAGTTTTTTTGTTCGACCTGTTCTAGATTGAAAACTAATCAGGGATTGAAATTGACATTTAATTTCATAACTGTTATTAATATTTATGTATTTGTTGGTTTTTATATTATTGATCCTAATTAGTTCTTGCTTCTTGAGCAGGCACATGTACGTTACTTGACTGTAGTTTATACTTCCAATGATGAATCCTTATCAGCTAGAAGACTCAAGGAATGTAAAGATTTGGCGACTAGGCTTGCTGGTTTCTTTGTCGGTATTGCTGCACGGGAAAATTCAAGAACATTAATTTTAAAAATCGTGAAAGATGGGGTGGATTATGCCTTCATGGATGTCCCAAGACGTCTGTCATTTTTGACATGTGCCGTTATAGTTTTTGCATCCAAACTTTTTAAGAATGATATATTTGGCGTGTAAGCACCCTATCTTTAAAACTTTAGGCACGTTATACTTGGAGATTCATATGCTTAAGCACTAATATTATTACTTTAAATGCAGGTTAAAGTATCTTCAAGATCTAACAAGGAATGTAAACACAGATGAAGATCCAAGTGGCTGGCGTCCCTACTTGACGCTTGTAGAGAGCTTACGTGAGAAGTCTCAGAAGAATGAAGTTGGTTAGTTTCTTTAAAATGCTTTATTGCTTTTTGACTTTAAGCTGAAATTTCAGGTTGTCTTTTTACTTAATCAATTGGAAACAGGTCGAAAGTCTCCCGATTTTGTATATATTGAACAAAGTTCAATTATTATTGTAATGATATGCTTTTTGTACCCGGAACATAATTTTTTTTTCTCTCTTAAAAATGTGGACCGCCCAGGCTGGTTCGAAACATAGCTTTACTTGTGAATGTGTCGGCGTAGGTGTG
The DNA here is from genome assembly GCA_039602395.1 of Deinandra increscens subsp. villosa. Classification (NCBI taxonomy): domain Eukaryota; kingdom Viridiplantae; phylum Streptophyta; class Magnoliopsida; order Asterales; family Asteraceae; genus Deinandra; species Deinandra increscens. The sequence goes on from JBCNJP010000014.1 coordinate 3,465,302, forward strand.
TGTTCTACGGTTTTACCTCAAGGGGTTAAACTGGTAAAATCAAACTAGCAAGCTTAAAAAGGACACGGGTCAAAAGTCACCAAAAGTCCATAGAAGTTTGTACCTCCTAAGTTGATTTATTTGAGAAATGAAAACATATTATTCAAATGATGTAATTTTAGTATTCATATTGGGCATGCCAACATTACCTGTTCTGTTCAGAATCTTCTTTTGACCTGTTACCCAACGTGCCTGTCCAGTTTCTGATTTTAAGATATTTGACTAATCCTTACTTTATGATCTTCAGATGAGAAGGAAGGGACTACAGTTAAAAGGGGTCGTGGTCGGCCTCGTAAGAATCCAAGGATTGAAGGGAAGAAACTGTTTGATGAGAGAAGCTCAAGTGAAGAAGAGGATGAAATAAATGCATCTGATCATGATGATGATGAAGAAAATCAAGTGGATGAAGATGAACAAGTGCCTTTAATACAGTCAATTAGGGCTTCTGCTAAACTCAGGGCCCTAAGAGTTTCAAGAGATGAAAACAGACAGCAGGCATCGAGAACCTCAGGTATGCGCATTTAGATACACATATTTACACACACATATATGCATAGAGAAAAAAGGTTTGATTCGGGGGTAATTCTGTCATTTTACTGCTCTGAAGTGACAGAACATTAAATGTACGAGTACTTATATAAATTTTGGGCTAATCTATTTTTTTTGAAATAGTAGAATTTGGGAAACATTTATGAACGCAGTTTAGGTGACTTGAAGCCTTCAAGTTTTTAAGAAAGAAAGTTTTAATTAACTGACCCTTTTATCCATGGTAAGGTCAAGACTGCCACCTCCATGGATAAGATGTGTGTGCGATATACATATGCTAAATCACTTGCTATTAATCACTGGTTAATGTTGAGCATTTGAGTTTTCTTAAAGAGAATGTGTAATGGATCAAAATGGACTGGGTCAGGTTGACTTGACCCACAAACACTTTTATCTATATTTTACCTTAGTACATATTATTTTCGTACAATGACAATCTTAATTGTTAAATAAATCACTTTGGTCAAGACCCGCCTTCTTTTCATCTTTTTTATTGAACTTTAGCCTGAATGTGTGTATATGTGGGTCATTTTTTTTTCTGCTTTTGTTTTAAAGTTGTAGTGTTTTAATGATGCATTTTGATTATGCAGGGGCAGAAAGCTAAGGGCTCTCAGAGTGGGGGTTTGAATTAGAAAGATATTTAGTTTGTTGTTGATCATGTAACATTATGATATCTTGAGGTTAATTAGCTGGATAGGTCTTTAATGTTGTGTTGGTGTTTAAAGACATTTTGATCATAGGAAGGAATTATTTGTTTTTTGTTCCCTATAATGTCTCGCATAGCCATTTCGTGAGTCCGCATGTAGTTTGCTTATGTTAGCCCGAAAATAATCTGATTTGGCTTGTATAAGTTTCTGAGCTTGTATAGCCCACTCGAATTGAAAGATGTTTGGAGAAAAAGTCTTGACTAATCTGATAGAAGACAAAAAGTTTTAGCTCTATTCAACACTTATAGACCGTCGGTCTTCCTTCAATTTTCACCCGTAGGTACTATTTGACAGCATTTTCATTTGATTATTTTTGTAATGATCTCTTTTATGAGGAAGATGGTTTATCGAGTCACGATCTGTTCTGTGATGCACTTATTCCATGGACCCAATAAAGATATCAAGTCGGGTTGAATTGCCTTGTATCTTTCGAGCTTGAGGTCAGTTTAGGTTGGCTCATATTATTTTCAGACTGTATTTTTGCAACGATTCTGTGGCAGTGGATTATGGGCTGGTTTAATCTCCCTAATCTCATCGGCTTTTCGTTGGATGATGTTTTAAGAGCGTACTTGGACAATAGGATCAAAGGTGATAAGAAGGAAATGTTGGATGATGTTTTAAGAGCGTACTTGGACAATAGGATCAAAGGTGATAAGAAGGAAATTTTTCATGGGGTTATCCTTACGGCTTGTTGGTGTCTATGGAAGGAGCGAAACGAGGTGATCAATAAAGGGCATAATCCGAGTATTAGCAAAGTTATTTGTAATACGAAAAATTGGTGTAAAATTTGGCTCAAAAGTAGATGTAGAAAACGTATTGATTGGGCCAATATGTGTATGGTGTAATGTGTTTGGCCCACTCCTTGCTCCTTGCTAGTGTGAGTTGGGCCTTTTGGTGAATAAAATCTTGGTGTTAAAAAAAAAAAGTTTAGGTTGGCTCAAACTCGGTTTGGATAGTCCAATGTGCAATGTTAGTTAAAAACATAAATGTGATATCTTTTCATCCATAATTGTCAATCACCGAAAAAGAACAAATATAGCGCATCAATTTATAAAAATTGGAGTGATTACTACAATCATCTACAGCTATGCAGAGCTCAAATTCCCCCCCAGGTTAAGATTAAAACCTGATCTGAAAGCTCAATGTTCCTTCGTGGTTGAGAGTTCCTAAGGTGACTTTGAGCTCTGTCTAATAGCTAAATGTGACTTCGGCAGCATCTCAGAAACACAGGCGTAGCGCAATAATATTTAGTTAAACCATACGTCCCCAAGGGGATAGCCTGGGGTTCAAATCCTATAAAATAAAGGTGGTGTTGATTTTGCTGTCGAAAACAATTAAAGCCAGGGGTGAAGTATATAAGCCCCCCGGTTCCTCTCGTGTTTTCGCTTAGATGTAGTCGATTTCATGTGTATTTCGTCTGAAAATTTTATAAATTTTATATGTATTTAGTCAGTCCTCATAGTTTTTTTCCTAAAATACATGGGCTAAACATGTAATAAAGTAAACATTGTTTCATTTTTAAATTATTTATAAAAGTTTGTGTTTATAAAAAGGGTTATTTAAAATATTATTAAAAGATCTTAAACATTGTCGTTCATATTCTCTAAATTACTTTATAAAAGTTTGTAGTTTTGTTTCCTTAAACTCGTACGTAGAGTGAAAAAACATTAGACCATTACCTAACACAAATTCCTCTTTAAGATGAGGCTTTTATTATTAAATAATAACAAGTTTGAAGAAAATTACACGTGAATTCTGACCAAATTAATTTCTAATGCGTTAATGCGTTTTTCATTAAGCAATTTGATCAAAATAAAAGTTTTCAAAGCCGACATGTCAGCTCAACCCTATCCAGAGGCTTTGCCGCTTGGACCATGCCTCCTCTTGGACCCCGCCGCCCTCGAACCTTTGCCAAAAAAGTTCACGCTACCCCTAAAAAAGTATTTCTATTTTCAACCTTTGTTGTAATTTTTCTTCTATACCATTTATCTCACATCATCAT
>JBCNJP010000014.1:3469095-3608140 GCA_039602395.1 Deinandra increscens subsp. villosa
AATTTTAACTAGTAATATAAATATAAAGTAAAAGTGAAATACATAAAAGTAAAATTATCCAAACAAGAAAATTACATCGCTTTTGAACCCTTTTCTAGAAGCTAAACAAAATAACCAATCAAATTTGTGTATTTTATTAGTGTTTTCTATAATGATATGTAAATAAAAACCGTTTATATATGAATATGAGTATTTTTATGATGTTTACTTGTCATTTTGTCAATATTAACATATGAATAAATACCTAATTTTATGGTTTTCCTATTTCAAGCGGTTCTTACTTGAACACTAGTTAGTGACACGGATAAATACCCGAGACTATGATATAAAAAGAATTTATGCGAAATAAAAGATGAACCTAAATTGAAAAAGAAATTGAACTGAATAATACATAAAGCTAAAGAGCCGATAAATATTCAATAATATTAAATTTACAAGTTCAAAAAAAAATATTTGAATACAATATTTTTGGTTACATTCGTCTGGCGACCATCTTTATCTAAAATTTACGGATCAATTTTTTGTTGAGAAACCTAAGAAATATGGATCTAGTTTTGTTACGTTTTCTGTCACGAATCCAAAACAATTTACGGATCGAATTTTTGTTGAGAAATAAAAGAGATATGATGAATAAAAGTTGTGGTATTGTAAACAAAAATATAGATAATTTTTTAATGAAAATAATTTAATTTAGTGTAATTTTTTATTTCTAAATTATGAGAAATTGACAAGTAAGCCAAATCCAATGTGACACATGTAAAATTGTGCCACATGGACTTTAAAAACTCATATTTATTATATAGATTTACACACATAATAGATCAATCAAGAAAGAGAACTATATTTTTAAACAAGAGTAGTATGTAGAAACCCTTTCGAGTATGAGTTTACTGGTGAAAATCACCCCTAATCATCTTTAGGAAGCTATAAACATGTTTAAGTAAAGATTCAAATACAAAAATCATGAAAAACACATTGTTAAATTGAATTTTGTTCTAACTTTATTCGTTGCTAGTTTATTATATGCTTTGAACTTATGTCAACAAACAACAGTTATTGACTTGTAGCGGTAAAATGTACTTATACTTTGTTTTTCATTATTTTTTAATATCTGTATGCTCTTGGTCAAATTTATAAAAACCTTAAATTCAAATTTATAAAAACCTTAAAGTCATGCGCGAGAATAGTGAACCTTAGAATGAAGAATGTTGTTTTTATGCGGTTGGGTTTTGCTATTCAAAAAGGGTGGCGCAGCGTTGCCCCCCTGCGTGTGACTTAGGTCATGTTTGTTACCTTGCGGTTAATCAATATAAAAAGAAATATGAACAAACTTGTTGATTGTTTGTATGCTATATGTTTGTACAAGCATCGATTACATTTCTAAAGTGAACCCCTAAGATTTTGGTTTGATTTCTAACAAAGTTGAAACCCTTGATATTCTAGAAATTGAATTCATGATCCTTACAATTTTTGAGACTCAATCTTGCCACTATGAATAAGTCTTACGAAGAAGTTCACAAGAGCGAAAAAAAAGACGCGAAATGTTTTAAAGGAAATACATACTTAAATTTCAAACTTTTAATTTTTAAACAAGTTTATCACGCATTCACATCTAATTCCCCATTCTTCATCACATCTCTAATTTTTTGGAGAGCATAAAAAAAAAACGCTTAAAAAACCACACATTCCCATTGCCCATCCCAATATATTTAGGGGAAACCGAACTCATCTCCAAATTTGTTGTGAACTATTCACCCCAAATCTATTAGTTTATATTATTTGTAAATGGATGTGAGTGGTAAAAATGATAAATGTAATGGAAAATAAAATATAGAAGTATTATTTAATTGAATATGAATACATATGAGAATGAGATGTGGAGAACATAAAAAGTGATATGTAAATTTAGAAAATAGGGGTTTTAGTTAAATTATAAGAATGAGAACGAGAAACGAGACTCCGAATGCTCTAAGTATAAGTAAATATTAGGCAGTTATTGCTTTTATATAACTTGTATAATACTATTCCTTTCTTTTGAATTGTCTTTGAATTTTGATTTCTAAGTTTAGATACTTATCTATCATATTACTTTGAACCTCTAATCAATTTCTGATCGATTACAAAAGAAACATTTATATATATAGGTAAAATATCCGTGTAGACCCCTTATTTTTTAGAGACCCCGTATACCCCTTATAAAACTCAATAAAACTCATTAAAACTCACTAAGAAACTCAGTTTTGTTAATTTAGTTTTTTATTTATTGGAAAAATGGATTTTAATAATACAAGTTTTACCTTGTTGGCGGATAATAATACGAGTTTTGAAATTTTCTCACAATAATACGAGTTTTGTGGGTATTAGATTCTAATGATACCCGTTAGTTTTTTACTAACGGTGTTAGTTTGTTGCCTACGTGGCACCTGACGTGGAATGTTTCCTCCTATGTGGCACCTGACGTGGCACCTGACACGTAGGCAACAGATTAACACAGTTAGTAAAAAACTAACGGTGTATCATTAGAATCCAATACCCACAAAACTCGTATTATTGTGAGGAAATTTCAAAACCCGTATTATTATCCGCCAAAAGGTAAAACTTGTATTATTAAAATCCATTTATTTGCGATAAGCTTTTAAGAACAAAAAAAAGACAATTAAAAAAAAAAGAAAAACGAAAAACAATAAAAATTGAACATTTTAAGATAATGAGTTTAAAACTCAATAAACTCAATAAAACTCAGTGTTGCGTTTAAAACTCATTATTTTAAAACTCATTGTCTTAAAATGTTTGATTTTTAATGTTTTTTTTTAATTTATTTATTTATTTTTTTTGTTCTTAAAAGCTTATCGTAATAAAAAAACCAAATTTACAACACTGAGTTTTATTTTTATTGAGTTTTATAGGGGTCTACGAGGTCTACAGATTTAGGGTCTACAGAACCCTTCCCTATATATATATATATATATATATATATATATATATATATATATATATATATATATAGGGTGAGGTTCATCGTAGACACCCATAAGTGTAGACAGGTAGACACCCTATTTCACATGTGAAATTCCTTTATTTCACATGTGAAATTTCCTGAACAATGAGAAAAAGGAAACAAAAAAGAGAAAAAAAGAAAAAAGAAATTAATCATAACCATTAGATCAAAAGATCTAATGGTGAAAAAGGTGTCTACCTGTCTACACTTATAGAGGTGTCTACAATGAACTTTTCACTATATATATATATATATATATATTTAACAGCAAATTCACGGCCACCCGGGGTCTCTTAATGTCAAATGGTTCTCCCGTTTACCCAGTAATCTGAAAGTGTAATGACCCGATGCCCTCGTTCATCCCAAAGGAAACCCACCACCCAAAGGCCCACTGTGGTAAAATCTCTTAGCCACTTCTGGTACGGATTATGAGCAGACTCGTATCCAAGCACCCACTCGGCCAATCAACTCACTATCTTTATATTAACCTAGTTTTATTTCTTGTTTTGCAAGTTTATGTTTTTCTATATAAATAACGTTTGTATTTCATTATTAGGGAGATTAAGTTTTGATTAATAAAAAGATTTTGGAGGTTTATTGAAACCCTAGCCGTCGCCTGGTTTTAGGTGACAACTATCACCGTTCGGTATCATTTGGCATCAGAGCCATTGCCGAATATCGGAGGAGCCACCATGATCATCGATGTAGATTTGCCGCCGGAGGCAACGGATATTATCATTGTGGTCCCCGAGAGTGTGTAGAAGTATTCTCGTGATCAACCTCGTAGATTCGCCACCAGAGGCAACGGGGAACATCACTATTATCCGCCTCAAGAAAGAACCAAAAGTTATCGAGAGTTCTTACCGGATAAAGAGCCTCGATACGACGAAGATGGGGTGATACCCGACGCAGAAGAGTGTTTGGCCATACATATTTTTCTTGGCTGAATTACTTTTCCGTCATCCACTTCCCCATCGACACGATCTGCACCAACCGCGCACTCCCCGCCACCTATGTCACCCTTCGTGCAATCCGCAGCAGGCACGGAAACCGTGCTATCTACGCTAGCCGCGTCACCCGCGTCTTCTGCGATCTTTGGAGCCAAGCCGTGATCTTTGGAATTCCCTTATAATAAAATTCAATCTTAGGCTACCCGTAATGGTCAAGCCCCTTCAAGCCCCACCCTTGGGCATGATCCGACACGTGGACGATGACATGGCATAGGGGCTTGAAAACAAAAGAGGTGTAATGGGATAAAGCCCCTTTCAAGTCCCACAATCATTACCCAACCCACACAACCTCCCCCCCATTTGGCGTGAAAAATCTGGCGCCTCTCCCCCCATTTCCATTTTTAGCGTCCCATAGTAATGGGTAGGGGCGTGAAAGGGGCGTGAAGGGGCGCGAAAGGGGCGCTAAAGGTGGTTTCAAGCCCCTTTCAAGCCCCATTACACATAGCCTTAAAGTCAATTTTTCTCGTAAATTTTGACGTGATTTTTGGAGTACGACACTTTGGAAATTGCAATTGTAATTGGATAGAAGTTGGGAATTCAAGTGTCATAAGTTGGTCAATATTGCATATAAGTTTGTTGGTGTGATTTTTTTTTTCAATTGCTAATGGCAATCTTTTGCAACTATTTTTGGAATTTCAAAATTTAACAATTTCGTTCAAAATTAATGGAGATCTTTTCAACGTTCTCAAGACTCGAGGAGGAGTCTTTTTCGAAGAGAGAGAGAGAGAGAATGAGATGGATATGGAAGGATCAGAAAACCCGATAGACCCAGGACCCGACCTCAGAATGGTGTTTGCTTAAATACGATCGGGGCGACAAATGAATATAAAGAGTCGGTCGTAAGGCGCCAAGACGTTCCAATTGATCTAGGTGGCTCTATTGGCTTTGATGGGTCATCAAAACTTGAGGATGAGTTTTCCAAAAAAAGGGAGAATGGTACGGATTATGAGCAGGCACGTATCTAAGCACCCACTCGGCCCATCGGCCCAATATCTTTATTTAACCTAGTTTTATTTCTTGTTTGCAAGTTTATGTTTTTCTATTTAAATGACGTTTGTATTTCACTATTAGGGAGATTAAGTTTTGATTAATAAAAAGATTACGGAGGTTTATTGAAACCCTAGCCATCGCCTGGTTTTGATGACAACTATCACCTTTCGGTATCAACCTCTATAATTTTCTTTCATTTTTGTGTCAGCTGGATTTGAACATTGACCTCCACATTGAAAGTTAATTGTATATCCACTCTACCAAATAATAAGAGATATTATATATCTTGGTACTGATAATCCATGTATGTTCTAATATTTGTATTTTAATACACATACAAATTCATCGGCCATAGAGAAAAAATGGGAACACCCGTCGGCCATCACCTCAATTATAGTTCGTAGGAGGATGAGATAATACGGGGAGGGGGTATGGTTGTGGCAAGGCTTCACCAAGCCATGCTCACCAACCAATAAGATCGTGACACTTCAAATTTGGCAAAATGGGCAAGGCTTCAAGCCACACCACATGGTATGGTTGTGGTGTGGCTTGGGGAAGCCACCGAAATTTCGTATATTTTTTTTTTAATTTTAACAACTTTTAATAAACAAACAACTTTTACATAAAAAACAAACGCTAGCATTACGAAATCAAACGTTACAATACTCGAAATTAAAAAAAAAAACACGACTACAATTTAAAAAAAAAAACCTAAAAGTTGCAATCCCAACCGTATTCCTCCGCGATCTCTCTTTTTTGTTGAAGAACAAGTGGAAGAAATTGAGGATCAACATCATTGTGCGGTTTCATGAAGTACTCGAGATCACTTTTCTTTTTTTTCTTTACGTTCACGTTCTAGTTTGTTCTCGATCACTTTACGTTGAGCCGCCATTGTAATTTTCACCTCATCGTACATTGCTTGTTTCTTTCTAAACGTTTCGTCCCGAATCTTTGACTTCATCTCCCTTTCTTTCATCCAATTGTTTTGAAAATCCGACATCATTTCCAAAGCCCTCTCCGATGCCGAACTCTTTCCGGTGGACGAAGCTCACCCGCCTTGTTTTTTCCCTTTACGTTTTGGGTAGGCAGGGGTTGAGTTTTCATTTAAATCAGGCAATTGAGTCGACCCAACTTCATTTGAAGTTGAGTAGTGCCCCGACTCCGACGTCTTCGTCCTTTTAGCCGGTTCCGGTATTTCACCACCTACATTTTCAACCGGAGCCCACTTTGGATGGACTTTTACCTCGACCCAACACGGCAAATGAGCAAACCCATTTTTCTCGTATATTTCTTTATACAAGTTTTGGGCTTTCATCAAAACGTCCACATCCGCACTCCCACTTGCCTAATTATTAGCCTATTACAAAAAAAAGGAGTTAATAAATATATATATATATATATATATATCTACTTAAATATATATATATATATATATATATATATATTATATATGATTTTTTTACCGCTTGAATGAAGAGCTCGTTGAAGTTCGACAACTTCGTGTTCAACTTCTTCCATTTTGAGTTTAGTTGATCCCTAGTTCGCCCAGTAGGTGCACCCATCAAACCGTCAAAGTGGGTAGAAACTTTAGCCCAAAATGATTCGCGGGATTGTTGATCCGCTTTTTTCCCATCTTTGGTGCAATGAATATAAGCCTTCGTCAAATTAATTTCCTCTTCCGACGTCCAATGTTTAGACGGACGTCTAGTAGGAAATTGACCTTTCTTCTTTGTAATCACTTGGACGTCTTCTTCCATGCCCTCAATCTCCTCTTCTTCAACCGCAACTTCTTCTTCTTCAACTTCGACTTCTTCTTCAACTTCGACTTCTTCTTCAACTTCTTCTTCGGATTCGGTCTCGTTTTGACGTCTTGGCTCTCGAAATTGTGTGTTTTGGTAGATGAAGTTAGACGTTGGGAATTGATTCATTTGGGTAGAATGTGGAGGAAATAACTCCCCTTGAGCACCGAAACGTCCGGATAAAAGATCAATGTACGGTTGATGGTTCATTTGAGTAGGGTGTGTTGTGAAAAAAGCCGGTTGTGATTGGGGTGGAGGATTTGGATTGGATGGTTGACCGGCATTACGAACCTTCGGTTTAAATTTGGATTTTGGAGCGGTGGATTTTTTTGGGGGAGCGGGGGATTTTTTCTTCGATCTATCCATGACTAAACAAGAAGAAGATAGGTGAAAGAAGAGAATGTGTGTAAAAAATGTTAGAATAGGTTAGTATTTATAGTGGTAATTAGTAAAAAAGAAAAAAAAAATAAAAAAATAGCCGTTAGGCTGTAACGGGCAAAAAGTAACGTTCGGATTTGGGAGGCTTTGGGCGGTTTCAAGAAACAATGGAACCGAGCAATTTGGAGCCGCATGGGAAAGCCGGCCTCACATGGTATGGTTGTGGCGTGAAACCGCGCGGTTCAAGGTGAAGCCGGCCTTGGAGCCGCACACCATACCGTCCCCCCTAACACACTCCTCTATAGTCAAGAGGACAATATTTCTATCGAAGCAAATTTAAAAGTATGTGAATCATATTAATAATAAAAAATTAAGTTAGTTATATTCAAATATTAGAACAAACAAATTATTATTGTATAGCCTTTGTACTATGACCAAACTCGAACCTTTTTATTTTATAAATATATGAAATCAAGGTTGCAGAAATCGTTTGATGATAGCTTGATGGTCGACTGGGATTATGAGATTATCAGATTAATTGAAGACTCTAAATTATTATAAAAAATAATAAATTAAATATAAGCATATATATATAGGGAGATGATCATTTGAGAACTAATTGGTTTCGAGAAATTTTGAGAACCATTCTAAGCCACTAATTTATATATATGGAACTCCCCTCCCCCCCAATGATTTCTAATGGTCCCCACCTAAAATTAGTGATTGAGATTTGGTTCTCAAAAGTTTTCATTTGAACCTAACCCTATATGTTAGCAACAAGCTCGTGCATTTTATGCATACTCCTATGCACCACTCACCATGCAAATGGGTCATCCGGATTACCTATGTTTTTGACCCGAACCACCCGTCACCACCTTTGAAGAATAATCAACAACCACCTCCACGTTCTTTAATTTACATCTGCATGTGTTTGTTTTTTTATTTATTTTATATTTCATGTAATTTCTTTAATCTAGGTAGGCATGATAGTAAGAAGTTTCTTTTGTTAACCGTATTTTAGTTCCTATGTAAGGGTTAATTTTCATGGAAGGAGATAGTGAATCTGAGTTTAAAAAATATTGATTGTGTTTCTCTGGATTGAGATCATAATTTCTTTTCAATGCTAGATCAAGCTTGGCTAGTTTGAATGGTGATATTTGGAATCGTAATTGAATTTACGTGGTGTGTCCGTATCGTAATTTCAACTACGGAGTGCCCGACGAATTGGTTCGAGTGGTGATTTATGTATCTTTAAAAAAAGCATATAAGGATCGATTCTATGGTAGATAACAATGAGGCGGAAGTTTTGTCATATATTGTGTTGAATGGTTACATAAATCGAAGGAGTATACAAACGATTAAGCTCCGGGGGAGGTTGGACAGGACCTCCCCTTTCAACACTTGAAATGGACAGACTCTGGACAGAAACTTACAAAGAAATACCAAGACGGAACTATTTATACATTTCAATTCTGTCCGAACTGGGTGTCATCCGAACCCTGTCCGGACTTCATCCAAACCTGAAGTTCGGACCACCTTCGGACACAGCCGAACACAGAGTTCGGCTGGGGTTCGGACCACAATTCATGTTCAAGTAAACTCAGTCTATTTGACAATTTGAACAGTAACGCCCACACATGGTTCATGTATCAACAAATTCCCCCTTGGACGTTACTGTCGAATCCAGACTTTGATCTTCTAGCAATCTTCAGTCAACTTGCTGCAGACGCCTCTATCTTTAGCAAACTCCCCTTGACCGAATCATCAGGTATGCAGGAAACAACTTGTAATCTTGTACAATCACAACAATCAATAAAATTCCCCCTTTCTTCAAACACATCCACGGTGAGAACTTATCAGTCACATAGAGAGATACTTCAAACCACCGGATATGACATCAAGATGCAGGATCACTTCATTTAATCGTCGTGAATAAAAAACAAAATCCACAAACATCACTGCATTTGACAGAAACCTTCAATCTTCACCGAATTGTAATACATTCCGATCTTCATGAAAACAGACACGATCAACATCTTCAATCACGGAAATTCCCCCTCAGAATGAAATCCATCCCAATATATCAACAATCAAAGGCTATAACGTCAACTTCATGACTTAACACTGTATCGGGCATTTGATTAGAGAGTTCCAAACCATAACCGAAAACTTTAACATATCGGTTTGCACGAATATCAGAATAAACCACCTTTCCATGAAGATCAAAAATTACCATCATCCCTGACTTGATTGCTTTTGAATATTCACTTTTCAATTATGAAACTTTGAAAGTTTTAGGGTTCCCATTTCCCCCTAAACAAGTGACATATTCAAATCTTCAATATTCTTCAGTTTGTGTAGACAAATAAACTCTGATAAACGCAATCACAAAGACGCAATTTCTCAGAATTCAAACAATCGCCTCAAAGTAATCATATCCATGTCTCCGAATCTCTGTCCATCATCAGAAACACCCGTTCACGAATTTCTATCCATCATCAAGAACAATGACTACCCACAAATTTATTTCTTGAAATTCGATCACTAACTCGTAACAAATATCGTGATCTGGATTTTCTTCAAACATAACACCCCACAACTACCGAATCAAGGATAAATCCGATAGCTGATCCGCTTCTTTGAAATTCCCACCTAACGGGTGTTCGGGGGCAGCGCCCATGAGAAGCGGGGTCCAAGGGGCGGCAGCCCCTGGCGGGGTCCAAGGGGCAGAGCCCCTGGCCGAATCTTGTCCGAACCTCATCCGAACTTGATCTTCCAAACCTTATCCGAACCTCCTCCGAACCTGATCTTCCGAACCTCATCCGAACCTGACCTTCGGACGTCCGAACATATCCGAACGCTGTCCGAACCTGGAGTTCGGAGCGGTTATTTTTTCAGATTTGTTCTTCGGCTGAACCTCAGACGAACTCGACTGGCAATTTTCAAAAAACGCACCAGATTCAAAATTTTATCAAATTTCGACATCTAGATGCTTCTGTTAGGTAAAAAGATGACTCAGAAAGACTCGATTGATTAAAAATCAATCAGAAACACTTTCAATCACCCCTAACTAAAAGTTTAACGTCTCAAACTTAAGAAAAACGATGAATTTAGACCATAGAAAGAGCCAACAGCTCTGATACCACTTGAAAAAGCATATAAGGATCGATTCTATGGTAGATAACAATGAGACGGAAGTTTTGTCATATATTGTGTTGAATGGTTACATAAACCGAAGGAGTATATAAACGATTAAGCTCCGGGGGAGGTTGGACAGAATCTCCCCTCTCAACACTTGAACTGGACAGACTCTGGACAGAAACTTACAAAGAAATACCAAGACGAAACTATTTATACATTTCAATTTTGTCCGAACTGGGTGTCATTCGAACCCTATCCGAACTTCATCCGAACCTGAAGTTCGGACCACCTTCGGACACAGCCGAACACAGAGTTCGGCTGGGGTTCGGACCACAGTTCATGTTCAAGTCAACTCAGTCTGTTTGACAATTCGAACAGTAACGACCACACAAGGTTCATGTATCAACAATCTTGAATCGTTCGTTGCCTATCTGTTCGTTCGAATCGGGTGGTGAATCAGTATCCCAATTCGATCGTCGTCTATCTATTTGTTTTATTTTTACGTTTCTTTATCATTTCCGCAACCGGATATACAACATCTGGTATCAGAGCCGAAACGATCTTTTTCGACTCATAATCGTTCTACAACAACTACCCATTTCACTTCGTTCAAAAGAAAATCCATTTTTTTCTTCATATCATATTTTATGGAAGCACGATTTATGGAGCAGCAGATCCAGAAATTGCAACAACAACTACATGATCTAACAATTATCAAGAATCAACAGAGAGTTTGTGCCCGAAACCCGCCCCGTTACCGACTCGATGAAGATGATCAAGGACAGGTGATGGGTGTGAAAGATTGGGGTGTTGAACCTCGTCATGACGATGATGGAATTGTTCCCAATGAAAAGGAGTGTCTATTTGTGAAACAAGTGCTTTACGGTATCATAGGACAAAAAGATGATTCGCTGTCAGTGCAAAATGTACAACACGAGGAGACATGTCTCATATGCTGCGATCGAATTTGGATGCTCAATAACCAAGTAGTTCATGAAGGTCGTGAAAGTACACACTCCTTTCACAAGGATGATGCTATTATGTGTTTCCGTTCAGTGTTTGAAAGGTTTAAGGAGATTAAAGTGGTCTTACACGTCGGCATAAAGAAGCAGCAAAGATGCAAGAATGTCATGTCTACCAACCCTTGGGTAACTCATTTTCATAATTTTGTGGAAATAGTTGGGTTACAATCACATTTCAAGTTCCCCATATGTACGTTAAAAGCGTGTGCCCATAGTCTAGTAATAAGGAAGGATTATAAGCATGCCCGTAAGCCCAAGTTTCGAGATGCTGAATTTTCTGAAGATCGGGAGGATGATAGCGGTAAGCCTACGTGGAAATTTTCTATCGTATTAAACATCCCACCCGTTAGAGGGTCAAATGAACAAGCTGCTAAACATGTGGGACTCGAACCGCAAACCGGGTACGGGTTGATAAATTGGAACGGGTCAGCATCCCATGGCTAGCGTTGAATCAGTTTATGCACTTTGGCAACCACGTTCTCTATCACTACGCACATTAACTGATTTATTCTCTAATTTCTTAGCAGTTGATTTTTTATGCTTTCTTTACTTGTACCTTTAGCTTATTAAGTAGTAAGAGATGTTATATATCCGGTTGCGGAAACGTTAAAGAAATGGAAAAATAAAACAAATAGATAGACGATGATCGAATTGGGATACAAATTCACCAACCGATTCGAACGAACAGATAGGGAACGAACAATTCAAGATATAGAAATCACCACTCGAACCAATTCGTCGGGCACTCCGTAGTTGAAATTACGATACAGACACCACGTAGATTCAATTACGATTCCAAAGATCACCATTCAAACTAGCCAAGCTTGAACTAGCATTGGAAAGAAATTATGATCTCAATCCAGAGAAACACAATCAATATTTTCTAAACTCAAATTCACTATCTCCTTCCATGAAAATTAACCCTTACATAGGAACTAAAATACGGTTAACAAAAGAAACTTCCTACTATCATGCCTACCTAGATTAAGGAATTACATGAAATATAAAATTAAAAAAAAAACAAACACATGCAGATGTAAATTAAAGAACGTGGAGGTCGTTGTTGACTATTTCTTCAAAGGTGGTGACGGGTGGTTCGAGTAAAAAACATAGGTAATCCGAATGACCCATATGCATGGTGAGTGGTGCATAGGAGTATGCATAGAATGCACGGGCTTGTTGCTAACATCCTCTCCATCTTCGAAAAAGTTTGTCCTCAAACTTTGATCAAGTAGTTTAAGTTTAGGCTTGCTCGCATTGTTCAATTAATTCCCGGTAGACATGGTATACAAACCACCTTTCATCTTACACCCGGGATGCTTGAAATGCCACTGCAGCCGGAACCTAACTACCAAAACAAAAGTATTAAAATGAATTTTTCATTGGTTAGGAGCTTTTTTGATGGACTTGTATCTTTGCTGCTTCATGTCACATATAGGCTACAAGTATAGTGCATTCTGCTTCATTTTTCTAATATGTATGGCCCCTTCAATTCCCTTGAACTTTTGGAATGGTGAACCGTTCCACTTTTTCGACTCGCGCCGTATGGCGGTCCAAATTCAACATGTTCAACGGCTAGCTCCTTGTGATCTCCAAGGACTTTTATAATGGTAGAAACATCTCGATTAGCCTCACCAATGTTCAGCATCGGGAGCGAGACATCTTCTTGATCGGAGAAACCGTGAAGAACCCAGGTGACAAATAAACATTCCTCTTCACTGGGAAAAATTCCATCATCATCATATACAGGTTCATAGTCTGATTCCTTCAATTGTCCATGTACGATTTTTCCTTCTGCTACCATTTTTGGAATTCACTGTTGTTGCTATAGTGATTCGAATTTCAAGGAACAATAGTTCGATTATTATTTGTTTGAAAAGAAAATAAAAGAAGCAAATTGGGCTAAGCAACAGAAGTTGGGAGTCGGAAAAGTTAGGAGATAGAATTGGATTGGAAATAGAAGAAATACCACGAGTCGAGATACCAGATGTTATATATCCGGTTGCGGAAACGATAAAGAAACGGAAAAATAAAACAAATAGATAGACGATGATTGAATTGGGATACAGATTCACCACCCGATTCGAACGAACAGATAGGCAACGAACAATTCAAGATACAAAAATCACCACTTGAACCAATTCGTCGGGCACTCCATAGTTGAAATTATGATACAGACACACCACGTAAATTCAATTACGATTCCAAAGATCACCATTCAAACTAGCCAAGCTTGAACTAGCATTGGAAAGAAATTATGATCTCAATCCAGAGAAACACAATCAATATTTTTTAAAATCATATTCACTATCTCCTTCCATGAAAATCAACCCTTACATAGGAACTAAAATACGGTTAACAAAAGAAACTTCCTACTATCATGCCTACCTAGGTTAAAGGAATTACATGAAATATACAATAAAAAAAAACACATGCAGATGTAAATTAAAGAACGTGGAGGTGGTTGTTGACTATTTCTTCAAAGGTGGTGACATGTGGTTCGGGTAAAAAACATAGGTAATCCGGATGACCCATTTGCATGGTGAGTGGTGCATAGGAGTTTGCATAGAATGCACGAGCTTGTTGCTAACAATATATATATATATATATATATATATATATATATTTAATAAGTAAATAATTTAAAAAAATAATAATCTAGTACTTTAATAAACATTTAAGCCCTAAACTATAATAGTACAAGTTCAATACGTTTAATAATCTCAAAAAACAAACACACGTTTTCATAAATTTAAATCTCCATCTTCCTTTAATTTTCTCCAAGTGCTTCTCATATTTGAACTCCATCCGACTTATATTCATCTTCTTCAAACACTTTCACCTCATTCTCGGACTCGAAATCTTTATCAAGAAGTTCTCTCAAGGGTGGTTGTTTATTATCAATCCCGGTAGCTTCATCAACCGCTACCTTAACGAATTTGGGGTCATCTTCACCTACATTATGGTCATCGCAATAAACAATCCATTCTTGAGCCAAGTGAGAATCATTTGCTAAAAACACTTCAACAATCCATTCTTCATCAACTGCTTCCTTAACCAATTGAGTATTGGGTATTTTTGAGGTTTTTTTTTAATCGAAAATTTTAACCTAACCGTCAAGGAGCGCCAAGGACCGCCAACACTGCAAGGACATCTACCAATGTTTATCGACGTTGACCAACCTGACCATCAAACCCTTAATCGTAATCGCTTACAGACCGCAAGCGATTAATCCCCGATTGATCGTCTATTAATCCCGATTTTGTAACACTTTATAAAACACATGTACATTTATATACGTTGACGTTCAAATCAGGATCAAATAAGCGTAGAGAACCGGAAGAACCATTTACAGCTAAAAGAAAGTACCTAGTGATTATTGGTCTCACGAAGTCGGTGGATAACGACTTGTTACATCATGTTTCTGAGAATAAATTAGTTGATTTAAGAATGTTGTTATATTGATTAAAATGGTTAATCAACTATTATTTTTGTTGATAATTATTAAGCTAGTTGAATATTATCAATTGAATTGAATTGGATTGGGTTAACTAAAACTAATATTTAATTAGTTTAAGCAATTTTTGAAGCTTACTGGGATTGAGGATTAAAAAGCCTATAAATATGGGATTTAGGGTTTAGATTAAACACCACACAAACTAGAGAAAACCCTATTTGGTTCTCCCTCTCCTCTCCATGCAATCGGCTACCCTACACCGACCCCCTTGTCGTCGCCGAAACCATAGTTGGCCGTCACCTCACCAACGGACACCTTCATCGCTCCACCACCAAGCCACATCTGACTGTCGCAGCTGCATCGTCGATGTCGCCGCCCACCATCAACCTTCACCAAACCGTCGCAGATCGCATCTGTCATGGATTCCGACCGACGATCCAGTCATCGTCGTGGGTTGGTTATTGTCGGTGCTGCAGAGTCAGACATCGTCTTGCTGATCACCTCCACGTGTTCATCGACACGTACATCACACGTCACCGGTATTTGATTGTCGTCGAATTGTAAGGTGCACTTTTATCCCTAATAAGACCGTTAACACTGACTATTGAAACCCTAGATCTGCTTGATCTAATTCAATCAGAGCTGTCGGTTTGGAATCAACACATGACTGTTACAATTCTAACGCGATACATTTTCATAATGTAATACAGTTACTTGTTTAGGTTTCTTAAGTGAGGAGAAATCTATCATTTTCGATTTCTACAGTTTGATCAGGTTGTGTTTCTTTGGATCTAGTGACCAAGATTGTTGCTGCTGGTGTTGCACTTTTGTTAGCCAGTTTACTATGGATTTGTCGTCTATAAGGAAAATGTACATTGCTAAACACCCTATGGTTGTGTGTTTTATTCTTTTATAGTTAATTTGCTTGTATATGGACTCCTGGTGGGAGACCTAAAGTTTTGGTGTGTGTTTGATAGTACCTATCTTCCACTCCGTTTTTATCTGATGTGTTTTATTTTAAATTGTGCAAAATCCCAATAAGGGGCATGAGTAATATTCATAAGATCAACAAGGTTTTTTTCGAGGTGAATATATCATTATAGCAGCTTTTCTTCGGGGTTGTGACCAGCAAAAGGAAGCTTGAGGTTGGCTTGGAGGTGGAAATAATCACCGGTAACAGTTGAGGAGGGGGACGAACTAAGAGGTGATATGGAGGATGGATTTTTCGCAATAGGGACAATTGCATATACCCCCTTTTATAAAACTTTTAATTGAATATTTACCAAAGTTATAACTTTTATAGCATATTTCCCCTCCATTGTTAAAATATATGCAAATTCACCCATTTTTTATTTATTTTATTAACAACAAATTACATATTGACTAATTTACAATAAGAAAAAAACTTCAGTGATGTTTCTATTCTCTCTTCTCGCTACAAAGAATTAGGGTTTTAGCACCCCCAAACCATCTTCTACAACCAGTGATTCAACAGGAGTAAACCAAAGACAGAGACCAACACATCAATTCATCATATTCTCTTTAATGACAACAAAATCATCAATCTATTCGAGATGAAGGGTAGAGATTTTCCCGATTTCAACAATGCCTTGTTGATTGAAGGGGCGGTCGGGCTAGGGGCACCAGAGATAACCTGTAATATCCCAAATTTTTTCTTTATTCAAATATTGCATTTTAGCTATGGGTGCTAGCCGGGTAAGCGGGGTTAGTTAATAACCGATATGATTAATGTTAATTGTTAAGATAACTTTGGGTGACCAATTATATTTGAAGTAAAGTTCATGGAGGTAGAATAAAAATATGAAATTAACGCTTGGTTTAATGAATGGATAATAAAGGATGGACCATAAGTGTAAATAGGGGATTAAAACAAAGGATCTGGGTTCTTCTTTGGGGCTGGCTCACGACATTCACAGAGAGGGAGAGGGAGAAGCCTTGTTTCTAAGCTCTATCACTAAATTGAGAGAGAGTTGGGTAAAATTGAAGAAGGAGGGCTGGAATTGAGGCAAAGGAGGGTGTAAAGATCACAAATTATCCTTCCTTTCTTGCTTCTACCATCAAGTAAGTGGCTAGTTAAAGTTGAATGATTTGTGTTAGTTCATTAGAGGTCAAACTAAAGGAGGAAACAGGTTGTATGTTTGTTCTTATGCTTAGATTGTGTATAATTTCATGTTGCATGGTTGTAACTGAATGATGTTAGTAAAATTGGTGGTGGGGTTAAACCCACCACATATGAATTTCGATGGGGGCTAGTAGGTGGAGGTGAGATGGTCAAATCTGAATCTTAGAATACTCTATTGAATAATGATATTGGTAAATTGCATGTGAAAGGTGAATTGATATGCTTACTTGTAAGAATGGGATAAATGTTGGGTTTATATGTGTATGTTTAGTAAAATGTCAAATATGCACAATAGGTGTTTGATGAAATGCCTAAGAGAGCGTAAAAATTTCAATTGATGAATGTCATAACATGTAGCGATGAGATTATGTTATATGATGTTAATGTTGTAACACCCCAATTTCACAGGTACATGATATACATAGTAAATACGTGTCTATATTATCAATACGTAAGTTTGATTGATAAAAATGGTAAACTATGCATTAGATAAATTGCATGTGTTAGAAATACGTGTTTAATGGCCCAAATGATGAAATTTGTATAAACGGATGAGTTAAACGGTGAAGAAAGTAAAATATGAGATAAATATATGTTATACAAATAATATGATGTTATATGTGTGATTTGAAAGTTACATACATGTGTTAATAGTTAATGGAAAAGTAGAAGGGCCAAAAGTGTAAATTATGTAAAGTTATCAACGTATACGGATATTATACGTATCTATAACTATTATAAACATTTTAAGGCTTAGAATATAGTAAAAATATATCCTAATGTGACCATAACATGAAATGATAAGTATTGGAAAGTTTGGGGGGCTAGAACGTAAAATAGCAAAAGATATATATATATATATATATATATATATATATAAATATATACGTATGTATACGTATATCATCGAGAGTGTCCCGAGCCTTAGAAACTTTATTAAACATGTTTTATAATAGTTCGGTACATAAAATAACAGTTTGGTAGAAGTTAGGGGGCTGAAATGCAAATAAAAAGTACAGGGACCAAATCTGTCATTTGCCCAAAATTGGCAGGCGTATCGCGAAGGGAACCCTCCCAGTTGGCGCGATACGCGAGCCCTACAGGTCGCAGAAACTTTGTTTGGTTGCGTTTTTGCCACGTTGTTCGAACTTGCAGCTTACAGATCACCCTCCCACGCGTCGATTTGGAGCAATTAGTCACCTAGACACGTGTAGGGGTCTTAGGCGCACCCTTTGGGTATAAATAACGGACCCAATTCAACAGATTTCCCTGCCAATTCATGATTTCTTCACCC
Source organism: Deinandra increscens subsp. villosa (assembly GCA_039602395.1). Taxonomy (NCBI): domain Eukaryota; kingdom Viridiplantae; phylum Streptophyta; class Magnoliopsida; order Asterales; family Asteraceae; genus Deinandra; species Deinandra increscens. The sequence continues at coordinate 3,487,328 of JBCNJP010000014.1, forward strand.
AAAAACTCTCTAAAAACCCTAGAAAACGCAGAAGCTTCATCGATCAAATTCTCTCAAACGGTGAAGAGTTAAGATCCGAATTTTTGCAGTCAAGCATCATTAGGTATGATTTAAAATAACCTCTTTCAGTTTTGGCTAATTCGATCTCTAAGTATGCTTTCTAAAATTATGTAAAAATTAGGGTTCTTGAGCTTGTTTGGGTAAAATTTGATGATCGGGTGGGAATTAGGACCTGAATTTTAGTAGGTAATCCTAATTTGATGTGTTTTAAGAAAGCCCTAAGTTTATTTCAGAATTGGTGAAGGTTTGGTATGAGTTTTGGAAACGGGTCAAAATTAGGGTTTTCATGACGTTGTTCTACCCAAATCGAGTAAATGGTTTTGAATTAAGCTTTGCCATTTTAAAGGATATTATAAAATGTCATAATGGATAAAGCCCTAAGACGGTTTTGTATAAAAATAAGTTTTGCTATAGAAACGAGAAAAATGGGTAATTAGGGTTTCGGAATATGGATATTTAATATAAAATAATCCGGAGGGTATAAGGACTTGAATTATGGTATGGTAACATGTCTACATATATATTAAATATATATGAGTTTAAATTTTGGTAACTTATAATTAAATTACTCGGTGCAACGATTGTAGTAATTCCGCCTCATGGTCGTCAATGACGCCTACACGGCCGGTAACAATCGTCACCAAATTCCAAACCCCGTGACTATTCCTCATAGTAATTCCGCCAAATGATCGGTCATGAGGAAACACGAGCGGTAAAACGTTAAGGAGAAAAGACTTGAAAGATATATAACAAAATATGTAAAAGGGGCAAAATGGTCATTTTGACTATTAAGGGTATTAACCAATAAAGAGTTGGGTTTTGGATAATGAGGTAATTCTTAAATGTGATTTGTAACATTTAGGATGTCTTGATAGGGACATTACATTAAAGGCATTAAGAAACTGATTCACAAGAACTTAACCCCAGAATAATAGCTTTGCAAAGCTAAGGTGAGTTCTATGAGCCCTCTTTTAAATTGTTTAAATGCTTTAAACCTTTTTGGGCTGATATACATAACGTTGTGTGAAAATATTCTCAATTGTTATAATTGCTTGTTATATGTATTGATTGTACGATGATGAGTAGAGGAAATATAGATTGTCATTTCGATGTTTCTAGTAGAATAGAATAAGAATGGTAATCAAGGAAAGATCGGTAAGTAAGGGACTTCTGAAACAAGAAGTTAAATAGTGTTGTCCCAATGGTGTCAAAACCAAGCGGCGTCAAAGCCAGAAAGCGTCAAAGCTAAGCGGCGTCAAAGCCAGATAGCGTCAAAGCTATATAGTGTCAAAACTAAAGGGACCATTGCTACACGATGTGTTCGTAAAGCAAATAGAAACACTATTTCCCTAAAATAGCATTTAATATGAGACAAGGATGACAAAGCAACAGAAGGTTAGTCTATTCATGAGGTTAGAATATGTGAATATATGTGCTATATGCTTTGTGTTTGATTATCTAATTGCAGAAATGTGTTTGAGAAACCTAAGTGCCTTCGAAAGGTAAAGTTTTCCCAAAACGTAGAACTCACCAGCGTAAGCTGACTTGTTAAGTTATGTATGTCAGATGAGGCTGGACCTTCGGATCGAAAAGGGAAGGCTAAGATATGAGCAGGAACTAGGTGGCATATACTATCAAGACAATGTCAAGCTATCAAGAGAAGACATTTCTGAAAACTGGCGTGGAGATGTTTATTTCTCTTTTGTATTTGTCTCTCTTACTATGTAATACTTGGCATATGAATAAAAGTTTTTATTTCCGCTGCTTTAGTTATCTCTGTTGTACCTCGTGTTCATGAGTAAATCCGATGCGTGACCGCTCCTAGGGCCAAGTCTAGGAGTGGGCGTCACAAATGTTGGTCCCCAAATGGTTAAACTCATAATCATGTGATATAGGTGGTGAAGGAGAAAGCTCGGGAACTCAGCGAGAAGGAAAAGCCAAGGCATAAATCTTGAGGTAACATAGGATGTTAAATTGAAGGTTTAAGGATTGTGAAAATTGTTCCAAACTCTAATTGGAAGTAGTTGTGTGAAATAGATGATCTATGCGAGTGATCAAATTGTGATTACACTCATAACTGAAATTATATGTGAAGGAAGTAAATGACCCGTTTGGGTTAGAAGGAAATGAACCTGTATGGGTTTAAGTGTGAAATCAAAGTAACCCAAGTGATATTGGATTGGGATGTGGTTAGAAATAACCAAAAGCCTACGAATGCACCTTCGGGTGAGTGTGTTAGCTTGGCACATGAAACTTGTGCAAGAGAAGGTTGAAAATAATTAAACGAATATCAAATTTGGTTGATTATGAATTGTGTGATATGTGTGCATATGTGAAGTTCCTTAAGGGAATGATCATTGCTTTTATATATGATGTATTGACCATGTGAAAGTGTGATTAATTCGATTTAGCAGAACAGAACACATAGAAGTGAAGACTTGCAAAATGCGGCTTAACGAGTCAACGGGTTGACCTTTATGTTTGAATGATGTAAATTCTAAAGTGTGAAACATGATGTGTCATATTTGTGTTTTTGAACTCATAATGATGGTAGAAATGCAGGAAACTAAGGTTAGCTCAATTGGAGATGAAACGGGGAATGTTGTAGGAAAGATGGAATGGCTGTAAAATTGACTAAGTATAAAACAAGGAAAAATGTGTTTGATCCCCAAAAATATCGCTCCAAGCGTATCGCTTGGAGTATAGTGTTCTGCAAGCGTATCGCCTGATTTCGCAGTCGTCCCTAGCGATACACTTGGGACCTAAATTCGATGTTTGTTTGTTTTTCTTGCTTCTAAGAGTTGTGTAGTGGTTGAATTACTATGTGCCATTAATACTAACGTGTTACTAGTGTTGATGGCATGTGGTAAGCAGTTTGAGGCCGAGACATGACCGAGCATGAAGTTTTTGGGAACCGAACACCAAATTCGTTTTGGGATGTGAATGTTTTGTAAATGTTAGTATGATGTTTTTGGCGCAAAACTCTGACAATAGATGTTGACTAATTGAATGGTCTTATGAAATGAATGTACTCTAACGTGTTTAGTAAGTAACATAAATGGAATTTTCTGGCCCGTATTTTTAAATGGCTAAATTGGTGTCATTAACGGGAAATGCGTTACATAACCGATGGTAACTTTGAGGTTGTAGTAGATGGAGATCGGGAACTAGTACCAGTGGCGGCGTCTCAAGAATGTAACTCACAAAAGTTTTGTTCAAAAGTCTAATTTTGAAACCAAACATCATCACAACCGTTCATTAATTTATCTGTCGCCGGAATGGAGCTTGAGAATGAGGTCGACATTCCCAGTCCCCTTCTTCTCCGGTGATCTTATTCACCGCCCCACTGTCGTCGGATGATTAATCAGTACTGCACCGCCCCATTGCCGTCAGATGATTAATCAGTACATGCTTATTATGATTATCCGTTACATTATTATGAGGATCAACGATTTTGGATGTTTAAGAACACGTTGATATTCTTTCCGTCACTCAAGAACACCTCGAATCTTAGATTCTTTAACAACGGAAAATTGATATATGAAATAGAAAAACTTAAGATGGTGGTGTTAGATGGAAACCTTAATTGTTTTTAGGGGTATATTTGTAATTGGGTTAAAATTTATTAAAATTGGGTAAATTTGCAATTAATTATGTGGGTTATAGCATTCACGGGCAGATTCTCCATCCTCAATTCCTCATTCCTATAATTTATACTTTATTATTATTATTTTTTTTTCTCTCTTTTAAGCACAATTAAATAATACTTTGTATACATTTATCATTACCTCTCATCTCTCTTTCAATCACAACCCAACCTCAAATTTTAGCAAATCACCAGTTTTTTTTTTTTTTATCAAATATGCAGGTTTATTAAATTCTTTTTCTCTCCTTACTCATAATCACTCAAAACTAAACCTTAAAATTTAGGGTTTACACTCACATTTTTTTGGGAACTTGCCGTGAATGCTCTTAGGTAAATATACAATTAAGGTTTAAAATATGAGGAAATATACAATTCTCCATTCACAATAAGGAAGATTAAAAGCTTGTATAACCGGTAATGTATCCAAGTTTCATTCTATACATTTCCAGGGAACAAATGGGTCCCATTAAAAATTAACTTAATTTTGCTCGTCTCGATATGGTGTATCCGTTGTAACCGAAATGTAGCTCGATTCAATCAAATAAGAAGGGTTGCGGCAGAGGTGGCGGACAACATCAGAGCACTTGGTTTTCTTTGGGTAAAAAAAGAAGACTACGTAAGACGAAAATCGAGTGGCCCCAATGATGTGTTTTTTACTTTTTTATGTAGGTTAATGTTGTACTTCGTGTGGGATCAGTGGTGAAGCTTAGCCCGGGTCAGATGGGGCCCGGGCCCCATCCAATTTTTCGCTCCGTAGTATAATTTTATATCTCTCTGGTCTGAATTTTTTTTATTTACTTAGTCCGGCCCCATCTTTTTTGGTCCCCTGACTTTCGGCCCAAGCTTCGCCACTGCGCGGGATGGGTTTTGACTATGTTTTCTATATTGTTTTCTTTTATATTTTTAGGGTTTTACACACTTGCTAGCCTCTTTTTAATAAAAAATTGCAGCTAAAAAAATATATAAATATGTATAAATTCAAGGACTCCCTGAGTCTCATTCATCAAGGTGAAAAACTGAAAACTTTCTACCCTCGTTAAATCAACCGATCCGTACTATTGTACCCGTTTTGGTTAATATTTCATACCATTTAAATGTCACCACGATTCACTATTTTATTTATCCATCATTTTAATATCCATAAATCATCTCACAATATTAATTAATTTATATATACTTTAAGACTTTGGAATGATACAAGAAACGAGTCATTTTATGACTGAAAGTTAGCTATTGATTAATAAAATGTGGGCAAATTTTTTAACATCCGTAATGAGCCAAGATTCTAGTGGTCAACAGTTATGGCTAAAACTACAATTTACATTTCAAGACAAGGGGTGTTTATATCAAATAAGGGTTTGTGGTGAATCGTTTTTTGAAAACCCAACGGAACACTTAAGTGTTGAGTTAGTAAGAGGTATGTATCATTTAGACATGAGTACATGTATGATCATTCAGATGGTATTAAGAGGCAAGGGACCGATTCAGATGCGCGAAACAAACAGACGGGGTCTGACCGATTCAGACATTGTCTCTCGAAACAAACAACACCGCCTCATTAGGAGGCTATTCAAATGCAAACAAACAGTCCCTAGTTGTATACCTTAATATGTAGACTGAAACTAAATAAACTTACTAAGTTTTCAAGTAACTAGAAACCGTGTGATAGTAGACATAATAGACATAATTACTTAATGATGTGATATAAAGAAATGAAATTTCAGTGTATGAAAAATGCTTTTAATTATAAAAAATACATATTACAAAGGTAACATTGGTAACATTGTAGATTTAGAACAATCACTATAGCTTTTCAAAAGTACATGTTACACTTGTCACTAACTTTTTTAATTAGGGATGATACCGTGTGATACTAGACATAATAGAAAAAATTATCTAGTGATGTGATATAAGGAAAATGAAATTTCAGTGTATGAAAGATGCTTTTTATTATAAAAAAAATACATAGTATAACGGTAACATTGGTAACTTGAAGATTTAGAACAATCACTATAGCTTTTCAAAAGGTACATGTTACACTTGCGGCTAACTTTTTTAATTAAGGGTGATAATTCGTGACAAATTTGAAAATATCAAGTTTTAAGCTTGCAATATTAACATATATATCAAACTGGTTAACCTAAACACAATTTGCTCAAATTCAAGACTCGCTTCTTAACTTCAGGATTCAACTAAAAAATTACTTATTTATTTTAGAGTTGAGTGCAAGAACCGTCCTTGTGCTTAATCAAAATTGTAGATACCGTCCTCAAGTATGAGAAATTGCAAGGACCGTCCAACATTTTATAAAATTTTGTCCGAACCGTCCCCGCCCTTAATGGACGGTTAAGTTTTTTAGTAAGTGGATGAAAAATGTCCGAACTACCCCAAAAATTAAAAAGGAAACATTAAATATAAAAATAAATAAACAAAAAAACTCTAATCCATACAACACCTTCCGCCCTTTTTCTTTTTACCACCACATCCCACCACCACCTCACTATTCATCATCTTATTCATCTTAACCTAATTTTATTTCCTCTCAAAATCTTCAAATAATCAAATCTAAATTACTCTCAAAACCTTCAAATCTAAACGTGATTACTCTCCAAACATTCACATATCAACGTAATTACTCTAAAAACCTTCAAATCTAAACAAAACTGTAAAGATCTAGATTCAGACGAACTCGTAAATTATATATGTTGCAAATTTGGTGGAGAATGACGGATGTGAAGCTCCTCAGAGATCATTCAACTCCTCCAAAGGCGTCTTGCTTCCTCCTCGATAAGAAAACATCACATCTCCTCCTCCCAGCAAAATTATCGAAACTCTAAAAACGGTTGAATTCATCGACAACAAACACTTCAATGTTCAAGACAAGGGGTGTATCTAAAGAAGGGTTTGTGGTGAATCGTTTTTCGAAAACCCAATGGAACATCTGCCCCCATTAAGTGTTGAATTAGTAGGAGGTGTGCGCCATCAAGTACTGAATCGGTAAGAGGTTTGCGCAATTCAGACATGGGTACATACATGTATGACCGGTTCAGATGGTATTAAGAAGCAAATGATCGATTCAGATGCTATTCAGATGCGCGAAACAAACAAACAGGGCCTGACTGCTTAAGACACCATCTCTCAAAATAAACAGTTTGAATATGACCGATTCAGACATTGTCTCATTAAGAGGCTATTCAGATGCAAACAAATAACCACCAGTCGTATACCTTATTACACAGACTGAAACTAAATAAACTTATTGAGTTTTCAACTAGAAATTGTGTGATACTAAACATAATAGACATTATTACCTAATGATGTGATATAAGGAAAATGAAATTTCGGTGTATGAAAGATGTTTTTGATTATAAAATATACATTTTACAACGGTAACATTGTTAACATTGAAAATTTAGAACAATCACTATAGCTTTTCAAAATGTACATGTTACACATGTCGCTAACTTTTTTAATTAGGGATGATAATTCATGACGAATTTAAAATTGATCGAGTTTTAAGTTTGCAAATATTGACATATGTATCAACTAAAAAAATTACTTATTTATTTTAGAGTTGAGTGCAAGACCCATCCCTGTGCTTAATCGAAATTGTAGATACTGTCCTCAAGTATGAGAAATTGCAACCAACATTTTGTAATTAACTGCCCGAACCATCCTCACCCTTAACAGACGGTTAAGTTTTTTGATAAGTGGATGAAGAATGTCCGAGATACCCCTACAATTAAAAAGGAAGCATTCAATATAAAAATAAATAAACAAAAAACCCTCAATCTATACAACACCATCTTTCATTTTTCTTCTTACCGCCACATCCCACCACGACCTCACTATTCATCATCTTATTCATCTTAACCCAATTTTATTTCCTCTCAAAACCTTCAAATAATCAAATCTAAATCTCTCAAAACCTTCAAATCTAAACGTGTTTACTCTCCAAATATTCACATCTAAACATAATTACTCTGAAAACCTTCAATTTAAACACTTCTGTCAAGATCTAGATTCAGACGAACTCGTAAATTACCTATGTTGCAAATTTGGTGGAAAATGATGGATGTGAAGATCCTCAGAGATCATCCAACTCCTCCAATGACGTCTTGCTTCCTCCTCAACATGAATCATCACATCTCCATTTCCTCCTCCCAGCAAAATTATCAAAACACTAAAAGCGGTTAAATTCATCAACAACAAACACTTCAATGTTCCGTCCGACATCACAATGATGAAGTTAGTCGCCAAAAGAGAAAGCACAGTCTCTCATATCATCCAAACGGTTCTGGACAAAGTGTACAACCTCTCGTTCGCCATTGGAGATGTGAAGAATAGGTGCCATGGAGATATGATGGTGGATGCATTTGCTGCAAAAGATAGGCTGAAAGGGGCAGTATGTGTTTTATTTTGATAAGGGTCGTTTTGTCTTTTCACATCCATTTAAGTTTTCAGTTTTATTTTTTACTACAAGGGCATTTTAGCCATTTCACTTCATACTTAACCGAGCAAACTAACGTCCATCCAAGTTGTGGATGGTTCGTGCACAATGTTGAATGATCCTTACACTTTCTCATACTTGGGGACTGTATCCACAATTTTCTTAAATACACAAGGACGATTCTTACACTTTTTAACTCTTTGTTTTAACAATTGCCCAATGAGAGCTCATTTCCATTTCAGTTTTTTTCCACCTTACGCAACCTTTCTTGTCTATAGGCTTTGATAATGATGTGAATGAGAAAACATTTAACAACTTCCTTACATGATACACAAAATGTCACCTCTTCATGATATTAAGATTCACCTAACTTCACAATGAGACAAGTTAGCTAGCCTTTTTATAAATGATTTGAGTCAAGCTCTCTCACTATGTGGTGCATAAATATGAACTAAAACGAGTTTATATATAATAATCATAAAATTTTAAGATATTAGAATATTTATGCACTCAATTGTGCTGCAGTTAAATCAAGTAGTCAAGATTCAAGAGCTTGACTTCTAGAAAAGTTGGCAATTCTCTCTTTTTGGTAGTTATCTTACGTAACCGATCCATATCAAATGTTTGCAGAAAGTTTACCTTTAAATGGTTTTATTAAAAATGAAATGGGTCGACGGGGCAGTTAGCGTTTGAAGTGTATTCAAATGCGTAAAAACCTCTAAAATTGTTTTATTTTATAAAATAATCCGAATAAGATCATATTTAATCCACACATGGGATGATCTCTGATACAACTTTATTTTTTACTTTAAGTAATATAAAAAAAAACCAAAAACATCCGGTCGCGATTGGGTAAAGAAACTACAAGATTCAATCATGTAAGTTTACAAAATACACAAAAAAAACCTTCTATTTTCCAAGAATTATATAAAATTTTATCACTGGGATAGAAATGAATGAATAAAAGCAGCATTTGGAAAGCTAAACATTTGTCCAAAAATACTATAAATTTATTGGTTCAGGTATGTGGGTGATCCTGAGCATTCTACTTGCAGAATGCAAATAAATAAGCAGGCAAGAATAAGATAATAGTATCTTACCATAAATTGAGAGACTACATTGCTTTTAGTCCTGCAAGCTCACGCAGTTTCTCGCATAGTACAAATGTGATTGTCGTTTGTGGACCTAATCGCGCAAAAATAGCAAAGCCCCTGCAATATTTTTGCATTCAAACCTTAGTAAAGAAGACAAATGGGATTGAAATATTGTAAATCTAGAGGTGTCATTTTTTGTTTTTTGTGTGTGTGTGTGTGGAGGGGGGGGGGGTGAGGTAAGTTAGGAAACGGGCCAAAAAGGGTAATTTTTATGTCGGTCGAAACAGGTTGATTTGGGTCGGGTCAGGTTGGTTGACCAGAGGTACTCTTTGTCCAAATTCATATGTGAGTAATTCGCGTGTCATAAACTTTGAGGACTCATATCATTTCAACAACAATATAATATTTGAAAACAAAATTATGCTGTTTTTTGCAATAAAAATAAAATTTTGGCAACTTCCATCCAGTTTGTCCAATTTGACAAGTTTCTAGTTCGTGATAAAACAAAGACCAAATCGACCCATTCATAAGTAAGCGAATTAAAATCTCCACCTCAAAAATGATATACAGAAAGTAAATGGGTAATGTTGGTTCTCACCCTTTGTAGAGTCCTCGAGGTCCCTCCGTGATCAAAACCTAGAATTCAAATATTTAAAAGTATTAGGCAATTCAATTCAATCCAAAAAAATGAAAAAAAAAATGAAAAAAAAAAGAACGGATTAAGGAATCAGAAATCAATAAGTTACCTTATATGCACAATGAAACCCGTTTCTATAAGCTCCTTCACTCACAGATTCTCTTTGTAACATGAGACGGGTTTTAACCATGTCCATAGGTGCAGTTATGAGGGTGCTCATTGAGCCCGCTATTGTACTCGATCTTCATAATATGCAAAAAAAAAAACAAAAAAAAAAATTGTTAAAAAAACAGCGCATCCAATATTTAATAATTATTTTGTAAATATGATTTAAAAGAAAAATCAATTTTCAAACTTGAAATTTAAAATGAAGTTACATTTTTTTTAATATGCTCTAACTGCCTATGAAAAATCAGGATTGGTTGCTAAAACTTATTGTGAAATGAGTGGCCACTGATTAATTCTTATGAATTCTTATTTTCTTAGTTCTTATTGGAACCCTCCCTTCCCTATATATACGTACCACGTAATAAGTTATGTTTTGAAATATTATTGGATTACTCCAAGTGTTGCTTGGAATGGCAATGAGCCGGGTAATGGTAATCCCATTCCCATACTCGTAAGGTACCCGCTATTTATTACCCATCGGATTCTTGGGTATCGGGTATAATCGTTTATGGTCTTATGTCCTTAGAAATTACCTATTGGATTGCCCACTACCAGAAACCCAACTTAAGCTAACCTAACATAACGACTTGAAATGTCAAATGTTCAACTACATTTCTAATAGTTCTATAACTTTAGTAATTTCAACTTTCTAACAAATATATTAATATATTTGTTTTTGATGTGGTGAACAGGTTTGAGTAACCAAGCGGGTATTACCTCACACCATACCCGTCCTAAACCTGTGAATTTTCTTAAAACTAAGAAAATTCCATACCCGAATACCCGTCCCAGGTTGTTTTGGCATCCCTAATGTTGCTTGAAAGATTCTAGGGAGGGATGCATACACAAGATGAAGATAGAATCCTTCTTCAAGAGAGGTCCATTTTAATAACACCTATAGTCACATAAACAAAATTGACAATGGGAATTATATATAAAAGATCCCACAGAATATTTAGTAAATAATACAATTGAGGACATAAGTTTTAGGACTAACCCGTTTGAACTCGTCATATGTAGCCATCTGTGATGCTGTTAAAGCCCCGGCCCGGGCCATGGCAGGCCTGACCCCCTTCCATAGAGCCGTTACTCCCTCTTTTGCAGCAATATTCTGCAGCTCAGCAATTGCTCCTATATGCACATTACGGTTCATTTGCAGACGTACCTATATAACAACCACCTTTTCATTTAAAGTTAGAAGGAAGATGCTAAAGGTAACAATTTTTTGACATCATAAAATGTAATGAAGTGTTTGTATAATACAGTATCAAATATGTCTGAATTCATATGAGTTAAGTAAACATGTGACTTTATGTGATCTTGTGGCACTTCTCCAAGTAGGATATGTAGAGGTGGGACTCTCGAGTTTCAATACATGTATACAGTTTAAAAGTTGCCTGAAGTATATTAAAGTTTACAGACTCCTAAATTGTTTTATTCAAGAAATTTGACACTATGTTAAGAAAAGCTTTTGTAATTCGTGTATAACACTTTAGTGCATCAACTATTTATGGAATTTTAAAGACGAAAACAAGTGTTGGCGAATCCACTCAATCCGTTTTGACCTTCCATACTATAGCGATTTTGACACAGTAACCTAGAGGAGCATAAACGGGCCTGGGCCTGATATAGGTCATAGGTTCAGCTCAAGAAAAGCCATATAGAGGCCTGATCTGGTGAGTCCAGAAATCCTGATTTGGGCGTAAATCTTTTTCATAAAGCCTGGTCTGGACCAGTCCAGGTCCTTAGACCCAAAGGCTGCTTTGTATGTTTAGTTTTCAGTATTTTTTTTTGGTTATGGTTTATATCTCTTACTTATATACAGCAAAACCAATATGAAACCACCTTATTTTAAATCAAACAGGTGATACAATCTTATTGCTTAATTGGACAAAATTGAAAATTTACTTTGTAGATAACGTCATCATTTGAATTAATTTTAATATATACCCCTTATTTTACAAAGTTATTTAACAAATGAAAGTTACTAATTACCACTTTATCTATTTTCATTTAACATTGAAGAGTTCGACTAATTTTAAATATATTAAGTTGTAATGAGTACATACATATTAACATAATGAATTTTATTATAACAAGTTACTTCTTTTAAGTAATACCTTAAAAAAGAACCCGATATTATGTTCATTTTTTCTATAATCATATTTGAAAGAATAACACATATTGTTAAAAAAAATAATAAATATTCTTTTACAACTCTATTAAAGTTTTTTTTTTTAAAATATACATCACCTATACCACCACATATTTGCATCACTTACATCCATTAAAATGTAATTTAATATACAGGTATTTTGGTAATGTAAAACTAATATATTATAGGTAGGTTTACACTGAAATAGATCCGTGTAAAACTCGGGAGTTAAACCAGTTATATATGAAATCATGTAATGTTCCGATTTCAAAATCATGTTGTAACTTTTCTAGAACTACTTATTAGAATAGTAATAAAATAAAACAAAGGCCCGGCCCAGTTCGGAAAGTTAAGGCCCAAACTTTTGAAGATGAGCCGGACCTTTAAGAACCGGGACAATGTCTGGTTAGACCCAGTCTTGTCCACCTATACGCTATCCAACCAACCCGTTTCGCCACCTTAAATGTATAACAATGCCTAAAAATAATCAGTAACTCAATATGTGTTCACCTTTACAACTTCCATAGGGTTGGTCAGCAGAGTGGCAAACGCACCAGAAACAACTCCAGATGCAATCTTCATGAAGATGTTATTGGACTCAAAGGCTAGTTCACATAAATTTTTAGAAGGTTCATACAAACCTAAACGTAGACCTCCATAAACAACTGACCTAGTCAATGCTGGAGTCAAACCAAGATACAAGGCCCGAGGTCCTTCTTTTTTAACTACTTGAACAAAAGTTTGTCCCTATAAATAGCAAATCATGAGAATTATCATTATTCTTGTTCAAAATTAGCAACTATGAGAAATAACAGAGTTGGTTATACCATTCCAGTTAGCGGGCCTCTTTGTCCAACAAGTTGCATTTGTAGTCTAACTTTGAGTACATCTGCATACCACAACACATTTCCTTTCCTTATAAAATACAAGTAGTTGAGACAAAACAGAACTATTTGGGCTCTATTTCTTGTTACACGTTAAGTTAATAAATCAAGCTAAAAAGAAAAGTGATCGGAACACTATAACTGTTTGAAATTCTCCCAAAGCATACTCAAGTATCCATAACCTCTTAAATTGTTCAACTAAAAACAACCGAAACAAACATTAAAATTCCACTCAAAACAATAGGGTCCAGGAAGGGTGAAATGGATCAACTTTACCACTATCCCATGGGATAAAGAAACCCGAGCTCGGGAAAACTGTCCTTTTTTTTAAATTGAATTCTACTGAGATAGATTAAAAATTTAAAACTACAAATGCAAAAAAAAAAAAAAAAAAAAAAAAACTTAAAACTGAAAGAAGAAACCTAATGGGTGTGTTATTCCAGTGGCTGTAGCAACAGCAACACCACTTGTTCCAAAGTGAGATGCAACTTTCGAAGGTGAAGCCGACCAACTCTGATTGTTCTTCACTCCCATCTCCCCTGAAAATTTCAAATTTCAACAATCAAATCCCCAACTTTTTCTCCATATACACCAATTTCAGATACTAACATCAATTTCCAAGGATAAACAGCTGAATTTTACTCGCATAGTATTAAAAATACGCACAAGTTCAATAAAACGCGTAATTTTAGCAAAATAAAAACACAATACGAACCCTAGATTTCCAATTCTTCATGATTGAATAATGAACTACCAAATAATCACAAAACAATTAGCGAAAACGGCAATGTGGAATAAGTTTTATAACTGAAGGAAAACATATAATACGATTAAGAGTGAGAACCTGAACCATTTTCGATTTCTTCAGGCATCTGTTAATTTAGGTTTTCTGTTTGATGCCCTTTACGCTAATTTAGTTGGACTGCAAGTATTGCGATTGTTACGATTATGACCCTTTCAAATCCTGGAAGTATACACTTTGCACCCTCGTAGTTTGTTTTAAACATTAGGGGGTAAAAGGGAACAAAATGAGAAACTGATGGTCTGATTTTGAGTTTTTTGATCCATTGAAAGGAATATCAACTTTCAGACCAGCTGACATTTTGGTCTTTGGATGGATTCTGGGGAAACATGCATGTGTGGATATTACAGGGGTTCCCCCCTCGTGATCTTAGGGTGCGGTACCGTCACAGCAAGTCAGACTGCTTTGAAAGCCGCTTTATACAAAGTGGCCAAACATGAGAAAGCGTGTCTTGACATCCAACACATGTTTATACCATTTGCTTTTCATACCTTTGGCTTTCTCGCACCTAAGACCGTCGAGCTACTTGGCAGGGTCCAACGTGTCATACCTAGATCTACGAATGTAGTTTTTAAACGACTTGATTTTGCTATATAAAAAGGTTTAACGGCGCAACTTGTTGCCCGTTTGCCTGCTATCTCCTTGTAAAAAATCTATAATTAGATTAGAAAAAATATTTAAAAAAATCGGACCGAAAGTAAAATAATCGATTGTGCTAAAAACGGGTTAAGATTTTGAAATAATTCGGAGGAAAGTAAAATAATCAGCTTTTATAGTTGAAGATAAATAAAAGTATTTCTATTACTCAATCGTGAAGTAGTATAAGTTTTCTCTTAATTAGAGCATATCCGTTTTGGGGTTTACAATAGGATATTTACACTACTTTCTAGAGTGACATCATCATGACATGAGAATTGAGATAACCATTTTGATAGCGACTCCTTGCTCCTCATTGGCTACCCTTATTCACGTCTTTATGACGAGGCATGTGGCAGCACCCTATTAGAGGATCAAGGATATTTTGTGATCCCTTCATGATGTAATATCCTAACAGAATGGTGAGACGCACATGTGAGACACAAAATCAAACGTCCCGGCTGGTCTAAATGCTTACGGGGATAGCCAAATTTTATTATAAAACGGGTTAAAAATTATAATCAAATTATTTGAAACGAAAGTAAAACCAAGTTCATATACTTTTCTTCTATATAATAATAATAATAATAATAATAATAATAATAATATATAATATATATAATATATAATATATAATATATAATATATAATATATAATATATAATATATATATATAATATATAATATAATAATATATGAAAAGATTGGATGCCACATGGCATCACCACAACATTTCTTAGACTGTTTTTCCCGCCTAACCGTCCCCCTCTTATTTACACGCTAATCTTATCAAATACACATCCGCCTCTGATATAAAAAACCCTATGTGTCTTTCTTCCCATCGACGCCTCATTCATTCTCAGCCTGTCTTCAAGCTTTTCTCGCTCTAACGGAACCCATATCATCATCGAGAGTAAGATCAATTAAATTCGTATAGGTAATATCTTCTAAACCCTAATATGTAAGCTTTTAGTAGATTCATTTTCTAAAGAGAAGCTGAAATCAAAAGAGAAAACCTAACCAAGCTTCAAACAAGTATGTCTAAAAGCTGGGGCTTTTTGAACTTTTCTCTCTCGCAGCCGTCATCATCATCGTTTTCTTATCTCTGAAATCCATCCCACGAATCAACAGGTACGCATTCATCACGATCGATCGACCCCTCTTTTTCTAAACCTAATTGTTTCAGCGCCTCCACACCCATTTGAACAATCAAGATCAGATAGAAATCAACACGAGAATCTATGGTGAATCGGAATCATAATCTTAATCGGGGTAGTAGCTGTGAATCGGAATCCCATCTTCATTCCGACTGCTATCTGTCTAATCCTCATTCTCGATCTGTTTCTGGTTCCGTCGTATTCATGTTTATATCGCAAACTCAATTCATTTTCTGGTCTTGCAGGAACAAAATGATTCTGCTTGATCAAGAGCATGTAGCTATGAGTTTGCTATTGGACATTTTTTTGAAGAATGCTTAGCATCACCTTACATCATAAAGTTGAGTCGATCTAAACCCAATCTCAGTTTTGATATGAAAATTTATCTTTTTATATTGATCTTTAAAATTAAGTATTGCTTTGTTTCGTGATCTTTGTTTTGCTTTACATGTTTGAATTTGATTATTGTTTAGGTTATTTTCAAAAGGAAGAGAATAGTAGCTGATTATGTCTCTTTTTTGTTTAGGTTATTTTCAGGTCTCATTTTGTTATTTTCAGGTATGTATTACAAGGTTCTTATTCCTCCTCCTTATGATCAATTTTGGCTTGCAAATGATTTATGCCTAATCTACGCAACTGTTCCTTTCAAACTCTTTGTTGATCTCATTTGTTCAAACCTCAAGGTATTCCTTTAAAGAGCCAAAAACCACCTATATTCGATCTACACTTTTGCAAATCCATTAATTTATGAAGTTATCTCATTACCAAGGTCTTTTAGTTTGCAAAATACATTTATTGATGCTAACATTTTAAATGATTTCCTAAAACAATATATATTTACAGTACCTTATAAAAACAAGTGAAGAGAACATTTTTTCTTTCTAGCCACTATTCTCAAAAATTCATTTACATGTAAGGTTTTGAGATTGACGGCTTGACTTACAAAATCAAATTGGTTTTGTTAATTTGACACTTCATACGATTTTTTGTCTATGTTTCTTGCACAAACATATAAATGTTGTCAATTGTTTTAAAACTTTTTTGATAATCATTTTCTTAATCAATATAGAAGTTAAAAAGCCTCAACTAAAAGGTTATATAAGGTTAAGAGACTTAGTCGAGTAATAATTAAATGGTCATATTCTTTGAGTTCTTTTTTAATGAGTTTAGGGACTAAATATATGCACAAAAAGATATATTTGTTGAAAGAAAGAAGATTTTTCTATTAATTTTTATAAAGTTGGGGTTTAACCCTGCAAAAAATAAATGCCCATGGACTAAACAAAAGGAATAACACAATTTTTCATGTTGATTATTGAATGAATATATACACACTTTGTTGACCGAATTGAGATGATGCAGGAACTTATGATGCTAAACAAAGACAAGAAAACCCAAATGGATCATTCAGGTTTGAGGAAGAGTACATGCATGGAAAAAAATAATGTTTTGAAAATTGGAATCGATCTATGTGGTGTGTTGTTATTGCCTCAATGTTCTAAATATGCTCAAAGTTTGTTTATGCGAGTAGCAGCCTCTATACGTTGGATTGTTGCTGCAGTTGCAACCTCCTCACCATATACATATAGCAAAGCTCCAATTAAGAAAAAGACAGATTAGAAAATCACATAATGAGCAGGCTTAAAACTTATGAAGAAAAGCCTAATGATTTGAGAAGCCTAATGATTACAGGCTTTCAAGCCTAATGATTAGTAGGCTTTCAAACTTATGAAGAGCATTCATATTTATAAGAGGAGGTATTATTATTTCATCGAATTTGGCTTTCTTACTGTTAATTGGTTATAAGTAGTTTGTATTGATTAGAATTTGGGATTCAATAATATATTAGATGCTATCTTGCACACCTCAAAAATTTAGATTCTTTTTGTTTGTTATAATTTTTTTTATTGAAAGATCAAGTTTGATATGAAGTTTTCGAAGGACGGTACCATTTTATCGTTGAAGTCTACTTCTAAAATCAGTTTCTTTAAAGAAGCAGCATTAGTAGCAACATATTTGAAGGGACATGATTGGAGGATCTATACTTTCACTCATAAGAGGAGCTAAGAAGGTCTTTTCTGGTTCCACTAAACAAACTATACGAGTATGTTCTATAATCTATTTCTATTTCTATTATATACATTTTAGAATCTTGGTATTTGTTGATTATGTCTCTTTTTTTAGGTATGGGATCAAGAGTGTAAATACCCCTTATTATTTATGCTAAATTTTGAAGGTTGGCTAGCTTAGGGCTAAAAGGATGTGTTAAACAATTGGCTGGAACCACAGTCAAACTAACAACCATTTGTAAGTGCCACTAAGTAACTCACACTTTGATGATTCATATTCTTTTTCTATACAGGTTTTGGAAATGATTCATCGGCCCTTCTCAAATTTCTCTATAAATTTCCATAAATCAAGGATAAACAATTAGTTTCATAAAAAAAAGGAAGGTACGTTTTTTATCAGCTTACTTTTCAGTATGAGTAGTTTCTTTTATCACTCAAATAGTCACATGTTTGTTGACATTGGTTTAAACCATGATGACCATTTGAAAATTCGATGTCTTTAATATTTAATTGCACATGTTGTGGAAATTTCAAAATCAATGAAGTTTGTAATGTTTTCACTCATCCTCAGTCATCACCATCATAAAAAGGCAATGATGATAAAAACCACTAGGCAACAAAGTGATTTTTTAAATTCATTCACGCACGAAGTACCTTAAAAGTAAAAACAAACTACATTGAGTTTTTCGTGTTTTCTCTTATAATGAGATGCAAGAATAAAATATATTTATTTATTTTCAATAACTATAAATAAGTATTTATATTACCTAAATTCAAGTCTATGATAAAATCTAATCAGGTCGCGTACAAATGAGTTAAAAGTTATATTCATATAATATAATTTTTTAAGATTTACTTAATTAATTTAAAATAAAAGTTATGATGTTAATTATTAAAAAGTTTAGGTAATATTTCTGCCTAAGTTTAACATAGAATATATGAAGTATATAAATATATGGAACAGTTCATGGGAGATTACAGAGGTAAAAATTGCATAAGAGTAGTATATGCAGATATTGTACTCTAAAAGATCGAAAGAGCAATTTAAAGCAATGGTTGACAATAAATTACGGCAAAAAGAGGATGATTTTATGGAAGGAGAAAATAACCCGTAAATACAGGTTAGAAGAGGTAATAGGAAATATCAATACAAACAAAAGCGTCAGCAGCTAAATATAAGAAGTTGCAAATAAGTGTTTAGACTTCGCAAGAAAAAAAACAGGAAATTGAATGGATACATATTTGAGGAAATTTGCATTGGTTTTAGAAACCCAAACCTACATACATAAGGTATATAAACCACATAGAGCAAAGAGAAAGCTTTCAAGAATTGAAACATAAAAAACATCTGTATTGTATTCTAGCTTCTATAAGTTACCTATATATTTAGTTGAAGCTCTATAAATGAGCATCTATAAGGAATAGATTATATGCAAGTGAATTAATACTTAAATAGTATTTAAATAGTATTTATTGATTTGGCAGTTTCATTGTTTATTTTCTCTTTTGATTACATACATGGTGTAGAAATCCCAAAATCAAATCCCTAAAAATTGAATTTCATTTTCTTATACAATCTGACTCTAGGAAACATATGATATTCAACTTGAATTTGTGAAGTGTGAAGGAAGAACTGGTTGTTTGACTAAGTTGTTTGTTTAGTCAAAAGAGGTTCAATTCTTTTTGTTTAGTTAGGTTTGTCTCAATTTTCTTACAACCTAACAGAGCATTTTCCATATGGTTCAACTAATATTCTTTGATAATTGTTTTATTTAAGGTAAATGTTTTCTTTATTGATAAGGGCTTTGATTATTAACCATATACATTTACATTTGTTATTAGATTCTCTCTTATCTGTGTAGTGTATTGAACGAGACAACGTTTCTTCAATTTGTTTGCGTAACTTTTGATGCAGGGTGGTAGAGCAACAAGAAGACTAAAGGGCCATTAGTGCTTTCGGTGTGTTTTATGCTTGAAGTTGTAAGTATAAAGGTCCATTTTACTTGCTAACTATATTTTTATATGCCTATCTCAGTTTGTAAAATACACTAAAAAGTGTTGTAAATACTTATTATAATCAATATTATTTACAAATATGAATTTCGTTAATGTTCGTTAACAAGATGGTTTGTTGACTTATTGTTTTAGTTAGGGTGATTGTGTTTAAATTTATATAGATGGTTTCTAACACTTCAAAACTCTGGTGTAATTTCTCAACTCTAAAAGGTAATTTATTTAACCATCAAAAAATAATTCAGTGATTACATGTTTTCTTAAAAGTAACCCTAAAAAGTAGTTCAGTAATATCGGTTTTCGTACGTTTATTCCAAGGAATTACGAGTCTTTCTCCGATAAAAAAATTCCATTTAAATTCAATAAGAAACAATTTTCGATTGCGGTATGTTTGGGAATGACAGTTAACAAAAGACAAAGTCAGTCACTTTCAAGAGTTGGACTCTATTTAAAGAATCCATGCTTTAGTTATGGTCAACTTTACGTTGCATTGTCAAGGTTCAAAAGCATGGATGGACTAAAATTTCTCATATTGGATGACGACGGAAAAGTGACAAAGAAAACATCAAATGTTGTTTATAAGTCTGTATTTTTAAGTTTGTGAAATTTTTATATTATCGAATTTTCGTATTTTTCTTCAATTCCAATTATCGAATTACATTTATTATAATATTTAAATTGTTGGATTTATTTTTTTAAAAACCACCCGTGCGTCGCACGGGTATCAAAAACTAGTATTTTTATAAATAATTAGGTTTTAGTTGATGCTTATTCTTCTTCATCAATTAAAGAACTATATTTATTAATAGAAGTTAGCTTGCATCTATCGAGGACTAAAGCCAACACTTACCGAACATTCTTTTCAATAACCAAATCCGGGCAACAATAACCAAATTAACCGAATTGTTTATAACCGAAACTAAAAGGTTATAAAACAATTTAAAAAGTTGCATAATTTTGAGGGAATTTCTAGTTTAAGTATACGTGCTATAATACAAATATTAACGAGGTCACATGGTGTTTATTCGTTTAATTTTACACGAACAAATAAACGAATATGAACACATACATAAACGTATTCTATTAGTTGTATCACTAAAGAAAATGAATGTGTGTCTTCAGTTATGTTTGTTCTTTTAACAAAAACAAGCTAATACAAACCAACATAAATTGACACGAAATAAAACTAAAGAATGCTATCTAAATTTAAGCCAAATAACATAAATTGCTGCTAAAAGAAAACTTATTTAAACATTATTAAAAAAAAAACTGCAGTTAACAAGACTACAGTCTACAATTCTTTTTTTCTTTCGAGAAACAAATGAAAATATATAATCTTCTTGGTGAATTGAAAAACTAAACGTTTGACCTTCGGAAAGTCAATTAGTTACACAAGTATTCTATTTATAAACAGTTTTGTAAGTCCTGAAAACATCAATATCAAAATTTGAAATTTTAATCATCAGATTTGAAATTTCAGTAATGCAAGTGTTGCCTGAAATCATAAACACACGTTCTAAAACAATAATGATCATCATTGACTCTCATCTAAATTTCATAAGAATCAAAATGGCATCTGGGATTTGCAGCAAAAAGTAATAAAACCCATTTTTCAAAATTGGCCATTTTGACAGTTCACTAAAATATAAGCACAGCTATACAAAAAGGTTTGTAAATTGATGTTTCTAACCACCATGAATATGCTGGATTCCATTTCTCTTTCTTTTTCTGGCATACCGCTTCATTATGATATGCCCTTTGAAGAGTTGGTGCCTGTAATTTTGTAAAAATTTAACACGGTGTTAAGAACACACATATATATATGTAAATATTATTCTTTATGTAAACACACACATATATATGTAAATTATTGTAGCAAATATGATTCGAAAACTATATTATTATAACAATACTCTAACCTTAAAATAAAACGAGTTAAGTGATTTTATGCACAAAATTATCAGTTGAGCTACTTTAAACCCGTTTCCCGTTTTATATTTTACATGTTTGGCTCGTTGCAGATACAACATAGCAAAACGATTCAAAAGTAAAATGGCCTGAACTCGGAATTGCCACCTGGTTTTATAATATTTTCCTAAATACTACGTTCATATTTTGTCATTGTCATTTTTCTTCACAGAAAGTAAATGGAACCCACAAAATAAAGATGCCAAATTTGCACAACTAGGACCATAAATACGTGTAGTATTTACTCTAGGGAACACAAACTGTATAAAAAGAGCTTGGGAGCATAAATTAAAATTTTGTAAATATCAACCATTGACTGTTTTTCTATTACCTTGCATAGTCTAGTTTCTGATAAATGATCCCATTTAGTAAGAGTTCTGAACTGTAAACTGCTGCACCTACAAGTATACATACATATCATACATTTTTCATGTAACTTCTAATCGTAATGATTTGTGTACGCATAATGAAAGAAGTATCACATGATGAAACAAGTATCGATCTATACCTTTGTCTAAAAATGGAACACATACTTCATAATCTTTTTCACAAGACAATATTAAAAGATTATCTGAGATCTTGTACTCCATGCTAGCTTGTTGAACACCTTCTATAACCTGGGGAGCATCTCATTATAAGGAAGCCTCACAAAATCTATTTTTAATGCATACAACCTCCTAACTCACTTTATTGAAAGATCTATACTATTATTCTAACGATATTGTTTTCGTATCCTAATTAATGCACTAACTAATTATATAAAAATTAAAGATGGACAAAAACAATGTTTGTGTCAACCCAATATATTGGGCCCGTTTTGACCCCAACTAAAATAACTTGTTTCGAATCCAAACCTATTTGACTTGTTACCAAACCCCATTTGACAGGCACATATAGCCGCCTCTAGGTATTTTGGTATAATAGTCGATGATTATTGTAGTGAAATGTAAAAAAAAAAGAGCAAGATAGCACCTGGCCTTGACTTGCTTTGACTAAGCTTCTAAGCATTTCTCTGTCAGGTTCTACGCTTAAGGTGATAAAGACTCTCTGATCCTGGTAATCAAAATCGAACAGATCATAAGGGCATATAGAGGATGTATAGATATGTATTTAGAAGTGGTGTTGAACAACTAAAATCATGCAATCAACTGTAACAGTATGTGGTGTATGAAATAGTGTTCGAAGTGCTTATGCTGCTTAAAACTATAACAATCACTATTAATGGTGCAGAGTGCTACCTCTTGAGAGAAGGTATAGAATTTAGTATCTGCATGTGTGAACTTTTGCCTTTGAAAAAAATATTTAAGTAATAGGTGAGAACTAATTGGATAATCAAATACAAAATCAGGTTACCCAAACACTAGAAAGTGAGTCTGAAACACACATCCAAACACATCAAAATTACCTTTAGAAGTGGATGTGACCTAGCACGAGACAATGAAACAGGCATATTAAAGCCTAGTTCTTTTTCCTTTTTAGCATCCCTAAGTATGTAATTATTTTCATCAATAATACACGCTGCTTGCTCACAGCTGTCAAGCCACAAGGGTGTCACAACTGGTATACCAAACGCCATGGCTTCTAACATATTCTTTGTTCTTGCAAATCTATCAGCCACAAAATGTGTAGCATCTGAGCAATCTTTTGCTATTAGAATTCCCAATTTTTTCATTATCTGCATAGAAAAATAGGAAGTTTATGATTTGCATTCACTCACAAAGAGTTCAAACAAGAAGAGTATGATTATAGAGGTGGCAAACATACAGATTTAGTAACTATTTAAAACTAATAGTTCTTTTATGCAGTTTGAGTACTAGTAGGGTTTACTGGGAACAATTTTTTATCCAAAAAGTTCAGAATTCTTATAAAGAATAAACATTTAGCATCTCAAACAGTTTAGATAAGTTATATTATCCTGTGATACTCGATTAGTTAAATAATAATTTTGGAGATTGTATGCATAAAACAATGTATTTTGACCTATATAAACTCTTGGACACATTCAACCCATTTCCTTTCGAACTGTTTCTTTTTAATATTTACCTTTTGACCGATTGAAGATCAAACATAACCCAAATTAATGCAATTATCATAAAATGGATCGAAATTTCCCACCTCTAGCTATGAAGATAAATGAGACAACTAAAAAAGAGAACCTTTCTCTGCTGCTTAACCACATCATCATCAAGATTTTGGCTGAAGAATACATGAGCTTCCCCCTTTTTTCTCCGTTTTCTCAAATCCTTTGATATAAAATCAGGAAAAGATTCTGTATATCCCAACCTAGCAAGCTCATTCTTGAGAGAATTTGTGGAGTTTTTATTAATGGTCATTGAAGCATGTTTGGTGTTAGTAACTTCTGCTAAATTCGGTCGACCAACTTTCTGCATCAACAATCCTTTCTGAATTTTTTCTCCAGCTGTTGATCTGAACTTGGAAGCGGATCGTGCTTTCCTCTTAATACCTGATGTCAAAAAAGCTTCCCTGAAGTCCCCTTCTGCCTCACCAGGACCCACAACTGAAATTCTATTGCCACATAATGTTGCATTTTGCCTCATACTTTTACGTGTTCTTTTCTTTTTGGGCCAGTTCCATGTCTCAAACTTCATATCACCAGAAACTGCATCTAAACCACCTGTTTTTCTTTCATGAAGGATAGTAACCTGTTTACCATGAGTAATATATTCAAGATTAGATGAACTTCGAGTCCTCTTTGAAACTTTTACTGATGACCCATGCCTAGTTCTACTGGCCACAGGTGAGAAGGTTTTAACCTTTTGAATTTCACCAAGGGACCCACGTCTTTTATAAACAAACTGGTTATTTTCCTTTCCTGAATTTTGATTATGCTTCCTTTTGGTAAAAACTTTCAAAGATTTATCATGCGCCTTCTTCAAAATTTCAGTTGATGATTCTACATTCAACTCTTTTTGGTTTTCAGTAACCCCATTGTGGTTAAAATTTACTACATCCCTAGAAGGAAAAGAAGTCCGTTCCAATGTTTTCTTGTTCATATCTTCATTTTCATTAGCATCAATAGTAGGAGGTGCAGCATACAGCAAGGATTCTATAGCTTCAGCTGCCATTTGGGTGTTAAAGCTAACATCAAACATATCATTTCCTGGGGGACAATTTGGTAATTCTTCCTCAACGTGCTGATCAAATAATCTTTCATCCAAATGTATCTCTTTCTGGATGTTGAGTTCTTTTTTCTTTGCTAACATGAACTCCCCCCCATAGTCAGGCTGATTACCATCCCAGTCGAAGGTTGAAATACCGATTTGGTCCATAAGAGTGGCCTTTTTTGCCAGATTATGGGACCCTTTTGCAAATGAAGTAATAGGTGATCTTAGCCCATTAAATTTTGGAATCTTGACCTCTGGAGATGAATGTTCGACACTAACGGAAAGATAATGATCCACAAATCTCAATGCGTTAGCTTGTGATAACTCCCCGGGTTCTTGGGATTCATTAACTACTACATTTACATTCTCAAAATTATTATAACAGGCCTTCTGGTCTTGATCAGCTTTTGCCACATTTTCATTATTTAAATTTTTCTCACTTGATATCCCATTTGGTACTTCTTGATATTGTGTATCAGCTTTTAGAGAGTTGGGGCCGTTATCAGTTACTTTGTCTGTCAAATTGCTTCCTGCAGAAGACTTGAGTTCAAATGACTCTGCACCAACTGCACTAACACGTCGCCATAAAGGTCCTGGTAAGGAATGCAGTTATAAAATCGTTACTAAAGTCATCCAACTTTTCAAATCGTTACTCTTTTTTCAGTTGATAGCCCGGCTTTTAGTCATAGCATGCACAAAATGCCATGCTAAATGATTTACAGACATAACATTCTAAAGACACAATAGATTGTATTCATTCAAATCAAGGTGGAAATATCACATGCGTCCTCAACAGAGTGTAAGTATGCAACCAAATTAGAACACATTAAAAGGTTATGCTTTGCTCAAGTAATATCATAGTGTAGTGGTTATAAAAAATTAACAATCAAACCAGAATAATATTTCTCTTCCGAAAAATACTACAGACAGTGGTTGTCTAGAATTCTTATAATAATATATGATCAGTCGTATTCTATATTCTATAAGTTTTATAAGTTGATGAAACACCCTAACCAGACTTTCATGGTGGCTGAAGCAAATTAAAAAAAAAAAAAAGTGAAAGGGGTTACAAGAAACTGAAAGTGCAAAGCTGAACCACAATCTTTTTGCATCAAATATGAGACTTAGTAATAAATGATAATAGATGCACAAACCACATTCTTTTTGCATACCTCTAACTTTTCCATCTTTTTGCACAGATGTTACTTCATCGTCACTATCCAAGACAATAACATCCTCACTGTCCTCTACCATTAGTGCTCTCAGGTCACCAACAAAATCAGCAATATTGAATTCCTCAGTGTCCTCATCCAAGTTCACAAATTGAGTTTCCATGAAAGGGCCCTCCTCTTCTTCAGTGTAATCAAAAGCCCGAGCAATCATATGACCATCATTAACAATTACATCAAGCTTATCCCCTGTTGAATCAATAAAAGATACACACAAGACCTTAGAAACATTAAAATAATCCAGATCATATTTCTTCTGTAATTATGAAACTAAACATTTTACATTGATTTGAGCTTACGAGAAGCCAAATGTCACAAAACTTTAAGTCGATTTTTCGTGTCAAATCAAGCAGTCCAAAATGTAAATTTTCTGCACGAAAGCTGTTACAACTTCACCACCAACACAACTACTTAATTATGCTACACAAATTTTCAAAATTTATAAGTTATAACTACGGGTTAACGAATTCCGCCTTTTTGAAACCCTATAATCTAAATTAGTTTGATACTGTGTGGTATGAGTGGATGTGTGATTCTGAAATTGAAGACAAATAAAGGGGGAAAAGAGCGTACCAGCTTCATGATCGCTGAATTCAGCCATAGAATACGCCCTTTGTGCGAAACCAAAACCCTAATCGGTTTTTTCAACTCGCGTGAAACGCCTATCACAGAAGATCAATTGAAAACACCAGTACTGAAATGATTTGTACAGAAGATGGAAGAATCGAGTGGGAAGCTTGTCAGGGAAGATAATGATCGGTAACGAGCAAGAACAACATCGAAAAGTTTATGGTAAGCCGGGTGAAAAATCATGGAATTAGGAATACGATACAATACTAATGTCAGTGACACAAAGTTGATGGTGAAATTGGGGTTTGAGAGATTGTAACATTGGATGATGAATTTGAGAGTGGATGAGTGGATTTTGGGTAAATGAAGGCGGGTTTTGGCGGGAAAATAGGGGTGAAGATTTTGAAAAAAAAAATATGGGGCAAAATATGGGGCATTCCGAGAATCGAACTCGGGACCTCTCGCACCCAAAGCGAGAATCATACCACTAGACCAAATGCCCTTACGTTTGATCATTTAGCAAACCATTACTTATAACTTACTAAGCCACGTCTTTAACCAACATGAAAAAATTAAGATCTTGAAGGTTTAAGGTTTGTAATAGTAACAAGGATGAAATCAATCAGAATTTTATGGTACTGAAACTAAATATGAAATTGTCACAACACTTATAATTATTTCTATGAGTATATTACTCATATTGGAAAGAATATTATAATATTTACCTATAAATAGAAGAACTAAATTTTGCATAAGATGGTTGTACAATACAAATTTAGGTCTTGAAGACTGTTTGTTTTTTTTTTCTTATGAAGATTTTATTTAAACTTATAACCTCTTAAAAAAAAAGTTTATAAACATTGTTTATTTCATCTTCACACGAGAACTCACAAGCTTAAAAACAAAAGACCCACCACCCCACCACCACCACCACCACAACCACCACCACCACCCCACCACCACACCACACCACCACCCCACCACCACCACCACCCCACCACCACCACGACTCATCCACAACCACCACCCCACCACCACCCCCACCACCACCACACCACTCCACCGCCACCGCCACCCCAACCGCCGCCCCACCATCACCCCCGCCACCACACTACCACCGCCACCACCTCCACCACAACACTACCACTACCATCACCACCACCACACCATCGCCACCACCACCACCACTACACCACCGCCACCACCTCCACCACTACCATCACCGCCACCAACACCACCGCCACCAACACCACCGCCACCGCCACCGCCACACCATTACCAACACCACCATCACCGCCACCACCACCACCACTGATACCACCACCACCACCACCAACACCACCCCTACCACCACCGCACCACTCCGCCACCACCCCAACCACCACCCCACCGTCACCCCCGCCACCGCACTACCACCGCCACCACCACCACTACACCCCGCCGTCACCCCCACCACCACACTACCACTACCATCACCGCCACCAACACCACCACACCACTACCAACACAACCATCACCGCCGCCACCACCACTAACACCACCACCACCGCCACCGCCGCCACCGCCACCACCGCCCCCACCACCACCCCCACCACCACACTACCACCACCACCATCACCACTGCCACCACCGCCACCACCACCACCACCACACCATCGCCACCACCACCACCGCCACCATCATCACCGCCATCACCGCCATCACCACCAGCACACCATCACCACCACCACGACCATCACCGCCACCACCACCACCACCACCACACCATTACCACCGCCACCAACACCACCACCACACCACTACCACCACCACCACCACCATCACCACCACCATTTTACTTATGTTTTTATGTTATTGATATTTGATTTTATTATTGTATTTATATTATAATTTGAGTGTTAAATGACTTTAATTTAGTAAGATAAGTTTGACAGTTATATATTTTTCAGTTTTTTCAGACAGTGTCAAGTTAATAAAACAAACAGTCTTTTATTTTCAGATTACAGATCTTCAGACCACATCTTCAGCTGCAGACATGAAATCAGATGAAATCAGACTGCAGACAGTTTTTGTCTGCAAAAACAAACAACACCTTAGGGTTCATATTAAATCAGCTTGTCTTGCATGTACGTGATAAACATGTTGTAGACACCAGGTGTTGATGTGAGGGTGCAATTGAGGATACGTACTCTTCTTCAATCTACCTATAAATTGTTCTGGTTTCTTCCCTATCCCATTGATTTGACACCTCTGCCCTCGATGGTTTTCAATGTGCTTCTGATCGAGAACTCTCTCCATCAAGGCAAGCTTTTCAATTCACTATATTTCTGGCCTGATTAACTTTCTTCTTTAGATCGTGTATAACCATTCGAAGACCTCATTTTACAGGTTTTGATCTAATTTTCATGTGAAGAATCTAGGGTTTTAATTTTTTTGGCTTCATGTAAACTTAATAGATGTTCTTATGAGTACTTTTTTTTTTCGGTTTAATGATTTATTTAGTTAGAATCTTCCTCCTCTAAGGGTGCTCTTGTTACTAGTAAACTTAGAGTAGGGATCTTTTGGTAATTAGTCAATAATAGGGTGTAGATGAAAATAGAGAATGTCAAATTATAATATGTACTTAAATGGGATTTATCCCTAATGAGAACCATCGATGAATTTGAAAGTTATCTCCCCTTCTTTCTCTGAGTTGTTCTTCTCTATAATCTTCTATATATCGATCATCACCACTATTGATCAAAGAGATTTCCTCATCATAACAGATTGTTGGCGGGCTAGTGGTTCATCCGATCGTCTCCATTCCTAAAGTAGAGGACCCGAAAAGTAAACCTCCTGCCCCAACCTGAAATTCTTATTTTTTTTTATCACATGTGAGACTTTAATAAACGTAAAACCTCCCTATTTTTAAAATCTTTAAGTGTCTAGCTTCAATATGTATCTTTAAGTGTCTAGCTTCAAGATGTATATGTATGTATATATATATATCTCGTCCATTTTGTACACTTCTTCGAGTCCTCACTCACACTCTCTATATCACACACACACACACCCTCCCACCCCCTCTCTCTCACACATACACTCTCTCTCATCCCTCTCCAACTCACATACACTCTCTCTGTGCCCATCCTTCCTCATCTCTCTCTCTGGTGTAATCAATATCAATGATGCTAAGATTGATTAAATCAACCTGGTTAGTAATTTCTTCTACTTCATATATATATATATATATATGTGTGTGTGTGTAACAAGATACATAAATATTTTGCTGAATTGCTTTTTGATGATCAAGTATCTCCATTTCAAGAGGTGTGGTTGCTTCAACCTTCCAGTTTGTCAGGTTCTCCTCCCAGCCTCCAAGGTTTGTTTCTCACAATTACATATGTTTATTGTAAATGGTTTATAATAATAATTATTATTATTGTATTTAAACATTATTCTAAAATGAATATATCTGCATCCACTTAGAATTTGGATGAGGTTGCATGTGAGTCAGATCCAAACATGTGTGTAGAATGTAAGAGAAGACCACTTGGGACTTAGACTTCAATTATTTCAATTAAAGATTCTTTCACATGTTACTTCTTCTAAAGTCACATGGATTACAAAATCAAAAAGAAAAAAGTATGATGATAAATTACTTTTTATAAGCTTATCTTATAGAATTAATATTTATATGTTAATGAAATAAACATTTATTATATACTTGGACAGAGAAAAGATTAATGCTTCGCATCATTTTTTATTATTATGAATCGGGAGAATTAATTATGCATATTATCTTCTCCATGAGGATTAGGAAATAAAATTAAATCTTATAAAATATAAAGAAATTTTGATAAAAGTGAATGTATTTACTATTTAGTCCCTGTATTAATTTAAACTTTTACTACTTTTGTTTTATGAAAATAAATCATGGGAGATGTTCAAATGAGAAGTTTGTTCTCGGTAAGAAGGATAAGAATAAATTTCAGTCATTAGATCTTGATCTAATAAAAAATAAAGGATGAGTATTTTAGTCTTAGTCATTTTTGTTGACTTTTTATATACTTCCCCCATTTTCTTTAAACATTCATAACTTTTACATACGACATTATTTTTAAAAAAAAATTACACCATAAAAACGAGCATTTTTTTATCTTTAAAACGCATATAGTGTTGCTATATAAAAATGAAAAAAAAAATTACTCTTTCGATTTTTGACACAGGTCATTGTGTCAAAATTTTCAGATCATTGTGTCATTGTATCGTCATGTCAAAAGTATATAGTGTTGCTATATATAAAATTAAATACTCTTTCGGTTTTTGACACAATATGAAACAATGATCTGAACATTTTGACACATCATTGTGTCAAAATGTTCAGATCATTGTGTCATTGTATCGTCGTGTCAAAAATATATATAGTGTTGCTATATATAAAATTAATTATCGTTTCGGTTTTTGGCATCATATGAAACAATGATATGAACATTCTGATGATATTATGTCAAAATGTTCAGATCATTGTGTCATCGTGTCAAAAGTATATGGAAAAATTGCATGAAATAATCCTAACTTTTCCCCGTTCGCAAATAATAATCTCACCTTCCGAAATTGCAAGGAGCAGTCCCAACTTGTCAATATTTTGCACCTAACAGACCCTCCGTTAAAAAAAATTAACGGCGTCAAAAAGTGATGACGTGGAAGCTGATGTGGAACTTTTTTTTTAATTTTTTTTTCTTTTTAATCCCAAGTTTTCACCTTTTTGCAAATAATAATCCCATCTTTACATTCATTCAGTTTGACTTTTTTGAGTCAAACTTCATGTATTTTGACTCAAAAATTGGACCCGAATTTGAGGTTGTTTGTGTTTGTGATTGATTCCAGTAGTTATAGTTTATCAAAACGAATCTATCGTAGGTTACGAAAACAATTTTCATTGAGTTTTATTCATAATCGCGAAATGGGGGTGGTGAACATGTTCTTGAGCTCATCAATGGTGAAATCTTTAATCCGTAACGGTTTTCTGTAAGTCTGGTTCCACTAGCTTCGGTTTGAACTCGTGAATTCAATGGTACAATCGGTTTTGAATTTCGTTCATGTTTGTGTGATTCACCATTGATGAGCTCTTGAAGAACATCATTCTTTGATAATGGTGAATCACACAAACATGAACGAAATTCGAGACCGATTGTACCATTGAATTCACGAGTTCAAACCGAAGCTAGTGGAACCAGACTTGCAGAAAACCGTTAAGGATTAAAGATTTCACCATTGATGAGCTCAAGAACACGTTCACCACCCCCATTTCGCGATTATGAACAAAACTCAATGAAAATTATTTTCGTAACCTACGGTAGATTCGTTTTGATAAATATAACTACTGGAATCAATCACAAACACAAACAAACTCAAATTCGGGTCCAATTTTTGAGTCAAAATACATGAAGTTTGACTCCAAAAAGTCAAACAGAATGAATGTAAAGATGGGATTATTATTTGCAAAAAGGTGAAAACTTGGGATTAAAAAGAAAAAAAAATAAAAAAAAAGTTCCACATCAGCTTCCACGTCATCACTTTTTGACGCCGTTAATTTTGTTTTAACGGAGGGTCTGTTAGGTGCAAAATATTGACAAGTTGGGACTGCTCCTTCCAATTTCGGAAGGTGGGATTATTATTTGCGAACGGGAAAAAATTGGGATTATTTCATGCAATTTTTCCAAAGTATATATATTGTGCTGCTATATATAAAATAAAAAAAATTACTCTTTCGGTTTTTAACACCATATGACACAATAATCTGAACATTTCGACATAATATGACACAATGATCTGAACATTTTGACACAATGACACAATGATCTGAACATTTTGATACAATCGAAAGAGTAAAAAAAAAGTAATTTTTTATATAGCAACACTATACGCGTTTTAAAGATAAAAAACGCTCGTTTTTATGGTGTTAATTTTTTTTTAAAATAATGTCGTATATAAAAGTTATGAAGGTTTGAAAAATGGGGAAAATTTGATAAAAAGTCAAAAATACCTTCCATCTTTTATTTTCTTTAGTTTTCTTCTTAATTTACCTAGGAAATTTTAAGCCATAGATATTTATTTAATTAAAGATCTAATGGCTATGATTACGTCTTATCCTTCTTATCCAAACTAAATTTCTCATAATAACCTCACACAATAAATCATAACCCTACCCCACATTATAAAATTTATAATTTACCTTTTACTATAATTTTATAATGTTAGGTTATGGTTTGTTTCTATCCATAACATTTTATATTTCTTACAAATCACAGCAAACTAGAAGGCAAAGTTGCGTTGATCACCGGAGCAGCTAGCGGCATTGGCAAAGAAACAGCAACCAAATTCATCAGCCACGGGGCCACGGTGGTGATCGCCGACATCCACCACCGCCTCGGGCACGAAACCACCACACAACTCGGCCCAAACGCCTCATTCGTCCCTTGCAACGTCACCCACGAGCCCGACATCGCCAACGCGGTCGATTTCACGGTATCGAAACACGGAAAACTCGACATCATGTACAACAACGCCGGGGTACCGTGCCGGACCCCACACACCATAGTCGACCTTGACCTCGAGACGTTTGACCGAGTCATGTCGGTCAACGTCCGGGGCGTATTAGCAGGGATTAAACACGCATCCCGGGTAATGATTCCCCGTGAAAGCGGGTGCATACTATGCACCGCGAGTGTGACAGGAATACTGGGCGGGCTGTCCC
The DNA here is from genome assembly GCA_039602395.1 of Deinandra increscens subsp. villosa. Taxonomy (NCBI): domain Eukaryota; kingdom Viridiplantae; phylum Streptophyta; class Magnoliopsida; order Asterales; family Asteraceae; genus Deinandra; species Deinandra increscens. The sequence goes on from JBCNJP010000014.1 coordinate 3,520,730, forward strand.
AACACACGTATTCGATATCAAAGTTTACCGTTATAGGGATTGTGAAATCGTTGGCATCGGAACTTTCCCGACATGGTGTTCGGATAAACAGCATATCGCCTTTCGCGATCCCTACGCCTTTTGTTATGGACGAAATGAAAGCGTATTTCCCGGGTCTTGAAGACGATGAGATCGCGAGAATGGTGCAGAACGCTGCGGAGTTCAAGGGGAGTTACTGCGAGGCCGCTGATGTGGCGAATGCCGCGGTTTATCTTGCTTCTGATGATGCTAAGTTTGTTAATGGTCATAATCTTGTGGTGGATGGTGGTTTTACATCTAGTAAAACCATTAGGTTTAGTGTAGCAGATCACTGATTAATTAGTGATTACAACTATTTTAATTTTGAAATGAGGTTATCATTACCATATAGAAAGAGTTAAATTGAAGCTTAAAATACTGGCACTTTTTACTCCTATTTATACAACCAAAATATAAACTTATCCGGTTTTTAAGGGAGATAATCAGCCAATCATGAATGACTATACGGACCTTGGAGGCTTGTCAATACGCCTATGAGCAAATGGGCTGAGCAATTTGGGCTCGGTCCAACTCGAAAAAATAGGTCAAACTCGAAAAATATCGGTCAAACTCAAAAAAATTCAAAAATTTATTGTTTTAGAACGATATAATATAAATAAATTTTAAAAGTTTATTAAATATAAATAAATTAAATAAAATTTTGTCAAACTTGAGAAAAATCAATCAAACTTGTCCGGAAAATCAACTAGTGAATGTTTTTTTAAACCCTTTAACCGTTTAGTCATTTTACTCATTTGTTTTGGATATTATTCTATTGATATTCACGTATTTGGTCATGAATATTAATAAATTTATGATATATGACATATATATAACTTCTTAAATATTATTTTCATTATAATTTACCATATCCGAGTACTCCCTGTCTAGACCGATTACTCTTAACTCCTCAGTCAACCGACCTGACAACATTTAGCGACTTTTGCAACATTACTCATAAGTAATTACCATTCTCAACACCTTTTTAATTTGATGTCACTTCCCAATGTGTATTAACTAAGTATTTTATTATTTGCACGTTTGAGCGGACTCTTTTCAGACCTGTTAAAATCATATCGTTTTTAAAAGCTACATGAGACTGGGAAAGGATGGACGTATCAGGTTTAGCACGACTCGTTTAAAAAAAAACAAAGACTACAACTTCATTTTTAACAAAACAAAAATCCAAACCTAGAATCTCACTCGATTTAATTTTGAACAAATTTCATACATAATTTTGGTGGTCAACCTGCTTAGTAACGAATAATAACAGGATAATTATCATAAAAAATACAACTAGTGAGTTAGTTTAGTAGTAAAGGTGTATGTCATAATTTAAAAAATTATTAAAAATCATCATAAAAGTAATTAAAGATTTTTTATTTGCTCATTTATAACTATATACTATTGATGAGTGAAATTTAGGTTCGGAATACACAATTCTGGTGTTTTCTATAATTTATAAATTGCCACACATAAGTAGACACCAATTTCATCACCATCATCCCCCTGGGCTTGCCCTCTCTAACTCCTTATGCTTATCTGCAAAGGAAAAAATACAATTGTTTTTAGAAACATCTTTCCTTCAATGTTGTTCTCCAATCATATACCTAGGGATGAAAAAAAGACAAAAAATGAGATCAGGTATAAGATTAGTTTTCTAAAAAGAAAAAGAACTTTTAGTGAAAAGTGACAGAAAACAATGATATGACTCTCATTGGTATAAGATTAGTTTTCTACAAAAGAAAAAGGACTTTTAGTGACATAAAACAATGATACCATTCTCATCGGTAATCCATTGGTGTAGAAAACCGGGTATGGATAAATGTTTTACCAATGAATTGGTAACGGATATTAGCGATGGATCACTGACGGACCTATGACAAGATGTATTTTAGTTTTTTATTTAAATTGCGACAGGTTTTTGGCAAGTTGCTAATTTTTACAAAAGATTTCAGATTTTTTTTTAATTTCATAATTATTATTTGGAAAATTTGAATTTAATAATATAAGTTTTAAGTGATTGACGGATAATAATATGAGTTTTACATTTGCATCACAATAATACGAATTAAACATATTGGTGATTATAATGATACGCTGTTAGTTTTTTTTATATTTCGATTAGGTTCGAATCAACTCTAATCGAAAGATAAGAGAAAGAAACAAAAAGAAAAGGAAGAAACCTCATATTATTATCCTAATCGAACACCAATCGAAAGATAAAAAATAACGGCGTATCATTATAATCACCAACATGTTTAATTCGTATTATTGTGATACAAATGTGAAACTCATATTATTATCCGCCAATCACTTAAAACTTGTATTATTAAATTTCAATTTTCCTTAATATTTCACAAAACAAAATAATCTTTAATCAAAATTGGTTGATTTTACTTCGAAATAAGGTTGAGAATATCTTGAGCTATCTTTTGGGCATCCATGGCAGCCCCAATTATTCCTGTTTGTGCAAGCCCAGCACAATAAAACCCATTTTCTCCTTTCCAATGATTAGGATACATTGTCTTTGGTGTTCCATCTTTATTCAGAAAACTATCATTTCCCTGCATATTTAAATTATACAAAGTTTTTTTTATATAATTATATACATATTTATTAAATTGTTATATGGCTAATCTACTAAAACTAGGATGAAATAAAAGTTACCTTAAGCCATAAATGGGTTGATGTTTTAAAACCAGTAGCAAATATAATGGCATCAAATTGATACTGCTTGCCATTCTCAAACACAACTTCATCTCCTCCGTCTTTTATACTTTTTATTGCTGGCAAAACCTCTTAACAGTCTTGGATGTCAACTCAATTAAATCCATGCTATGTAAAGAAAAAGTGCTAGATGATTGTGGCCCCTCTCTAGATATGTTTACGGGCCCGTAAATATTTTTACTTTCGCTTTACTTACGTAATATACATATACGTTTATTGGATAAAGGTAGGGGTTGTTGGCCTTAGTTATAGATTAAGTTCGACACACAAAGCTACGGGTAAATTGTGTAATTACTCAAAAGTATAGTTTAGTATCTTTGTGTATTTGTTATTAGTTCAGGGGTTATAAGTGTCAAAGTTGAAAGTCTACAACCGCTTTCAACCGCCATGTCATGTGTATATATATATATATATATTGATGTATACGCAGATTGTAATGGAATCGAATATGATTTCGATCAAAGAAAATTCTGGTTTCCTCTATTCGTGTTCATTCCGTGTTCTTCATTCTTCATGATGATGTTAATTGATTGTTCAAAGATCCGTAGGGACCAGTAGGGGTGGTAATTTACAACACTATGACATGGACCTAACATGAAAAAATAATGTTTTGAGTTACTACAAGAAAGTAATCATTAGGGACTAAATTATAAGAGATTTGTATATCATCAGTTACTACTGATGATATTAAGGTTTGATTTTTTAGTGACTGATGATAGATAGTCTCTAATACTTTAGCACTTTTTTAAGACTAAATTTCAATCTCAAATGTGTATGCATAATAAAGATTTTTGGAGGAACTTTTTTTGTTATTGAATTTTTGTCCCAAATAAATGTCCTCATTAATGTAAAATAATGTTACCATATGGGTAACTGATCTTTAGTTTCTAAACATGAAACATATTAGCGACTAAAAAGTACTTAATATTCGTAAAGCAGATCGAATTAGAGACTTTTAAACACACATTCTACTGTTTCAAGGGAACATATTAGAGACTAATTATTAGTTTTTAATATTCTTAAAGCATGTAGAATTAGAGACTGGATGATTCAGATTTAGGACCATCTAGGGTTTTCAATATATCAAGATCATAAAAACAAAATACATACCATGCAATTCATGAAATCGACGAGGATTAGATGATCATGTGATGATTTCTAATGGAAGGCTTCAACCATTGATCCCCCATGGATTTCCAGGATCAAAATCCGTCCCCTAAGTGTTTCCAAAGTCGATTGTGGCAGAAGAATCGAATAGGGATGAACGGATAAATTTTATAGGTGAGATTTTAGGTTTTCCCATCGTCAGACTGGGTCACATGTCACGACCTAATGACACCCACACCGTCGCATGGCGCGAGCTAGCCAGGGTAAAACTTTTATGATTTTTGTTTGAGCAAAGGGTCAGGACCAATTCGGTTTTCGCATGCGTGTTTATGAATTACTAATAAATATATATGAACCATAACATTCACATACCATGTAGTTCACATAAAATCATATAAGATCACATGACATATAGTTTCACATAAAATCACCTCATGTATAACTTTGCATGAAATCATATTTGTTTGTTCGGAGTGTTACATAATTAGTTCACTAACGTTCGGGGACTCAACTTTGTGTGTGATTGTTTGTGTAGTGATTGACGCACCTAATAAACGCTAATCAGATGTATAAACGCTAATCAGATGTAATACATGCACGTATGTTCATGTTGTCCAAGAATGACCTGAAAAGTCGGATTGTCTCATAGGCTGATAGGGCAAATGGTACACCATGGAGCATATGAGGAATGTGTATGAAGATGGTACATGTATCCTGTGCTACCTTTCATGGGTACCAAGCAATCTAATGGATTATAAAACAATTTTTGTAGGATCTTTGTACCGAGGAGAAAAGGAAAAAGGATGAATCCGGGGGATACAGATAGTATGCCTTTCGATAAGGTGGCCAGGGATGACCTTGTGACACTGCAAATCCCTTTGAAACCATTTCCTGAACAGGTTTTGGTGCTGGTCGGGTTGAGTCGGAACCGGTTGCCTTGGGACCAGAAACCGACTTTCTATTATAAGGGGAGGATAATGCCCATTCATTATTTTTAAGTATTTTATTGTCCGAGCTAGGCTCAAACTTGTTTGTTTTGTGTGTAGTGATAGACATTCTTGACTTTATTTCCGTTGGTGAACTGGCCGATGTGATCCAAGGTGACACTGAGTTAGCCAATGATGAGGAGCACCCTCACGATGCTTGTGTTGCACGTAGGCATGGAGATTTTACTGTGGAGGTTGGTAAATGGACAATTACCGAGACTGCCCTAGGTGATGAAACTAACATATTGACTGATTAGGAAGAAAGATATTCTAAGAAGGCCCAGAAGAGTAAAAAATGAAAGTCTATTGATGGGCGGGGGAAGGTCGTTCATGTGAAACATATGGCTAAACGGACGGGGTCCTCCTCTACCCGTTCGAAGAGGTCGAATAAGGACAAGTCTGTGGAGACTGGTGATGTTGAATAGGTGGATGAAAAATAGCCACACTTGTGAGGAAAGCCGTGACTCCTGATTTGGAGGATGGTAGTAGGAGGATGAAGTTGCTTGCAGCCCCACAGTAGATGTAAGTTTTTGAAGCTTGTACTGTGAGCTGTAATAGTCTGACCAACAACTTTGATGAGTTTTTGCATAATTTGCAGGAGCAACCAGCCTTGCCATTCGGTCATGTGACATTTCCATGTGGGTCAAAGAAGGCTCAGGAAATTGTGAAAAAGTTGGGTGAGTTTTTGCGTAATTTGCAGGAGCAACCAGCCTTGCCATTCGGTCATGTGACATTTCCATGTGGGTCAAAGAAGGCTCAGGAAATTGTGAAAAAGTTGGGTGACGAAGGTAGATCGACTACAGATGAGGTTAGATAGGGAACTGGTCTAGATCGGTATGAAGAATCTTCCTGAGTCTTGACTAGCTGATCGACTTACAAAACAAAAGCGTCGTTAGAATTGGTGGCGTGACAGGATGTCCTGCGACCAAGCTCGGGTGTGAGACTAAGTATGCGTTTCGAGTGATTAAGTGTAATCAGATCAAACTTGATAGCATTGAATGAGATTATACCGGGTAGTTGAGGTGTATTTATAACCCTTGACCTCTGTCTCGCAATTTCATAATTAAAGCGTTTCGAGAGATTAAGTGTAATCAGGTCGAACTAGATAGCATTGAATGAGATTATACCTGGTGGTTGAGAAATATTTATAACCCTACACTTTTGTCTCTAGAGATTAAGTGAAATCGACTTCGATCCAGACATACATCATCATTCATCAGTGATCAACACTTGTCAATCATGCATGCTCGATGAGAGTCATACATAGGCATACGTCACCCATTATGATATGTTAATACCTAATACAACTCTTAATACACGTACGTATCAAATATTGAGCTAAGTGTTATAACATATACATGCATATAATATATTTGGTCAAACATAAAGAAGACTTTGTATAAATATAAAATTTATTATTTAATTTTCCTGTGTTTATTCATGCATATCTCTCATAATGTATATTACTTTTTTAAAATTTGTATAAAACATAATACGTCTTTTATGCCATATAACTTCTAGTTTAGATAAACATGTTCAATGACTTGTGTTCATCCTACACGATTCTAGATGCGTACGGGTTAGGATTAACAGTTTTTACACAAACAAAAATACACGTCAACACAGATTCAAAGTTGGTTTCAGAGTGAAACCGTAAATTATTTGGACCAACAGGCTACATTCATATCAACAAAAACATATACATAACATGTTGTAGAGGTTGAGAAATTAAGTTAAACCTGAATCTTGCCAGACTTAATGTTTTTGAATGTACCCATATCGATGACCGGGTATTTGTTGTCTCTAACTTTGATAAAAAATGGACCTTCTTTAGCCCTTTGCATCCCATACTTGGTTAGATCTCCGTACATTAGTTTGCTAGACCACACCAACAACGAGTCCACCAAATGCAGTGGTAAAACTTTTAGTAACAGCAAACCAATAGTTACCGACCATGTTGAAATCACATGAATCTACAATACCAACATAAAACGTACATATCGTAAATTACAGTCCAATATATACATAAGGGATTATTATTTGAGAACCAGTTGGTTTTGAGAATATTTGAAAATCATTCTCAGCCACTAGTTATATATAAGGAAATCCCCCATGAATTTGAGTGGCCCCCTGTTGAAAATTAGTGGCTCAGAATGGTTTTTAAATCTTCTCAAAACAAAAAGTTCTCAAATGAACTTAACCCTATATATATACATACGAGATGTTTACCCACCCCGCGCGTTGCTGCGGGGTTGAATTTGTATACTGAGCGAAAGTAAAAAAGTTAAGTGGTATAAAACGTAAAAGTTTAAAAAGTCTCGTGGTAAAAGTATAAAACTAAGAAGTATATTAAAAGCGAAAGTAAAAAAATTAAAAGTTTTGTGCTAAAAGTAGAAGACAAAATAAACTTAATAAGAAAAAAAACTTTAAAAGTTAGAGGGTTAAAAAATTGAGTATACGACGTAAAAGTCTAAAAGTTTTGTAGTAAAAGTATAAAACTATAAAAATATACTAAGTTAAGTGGTATAAAGCGTAAAAGTCTAAAAGTCTTGTGGTGAAAGTATAAAACTTTAAAAGTGTACTAAAAACGAAAGCATAAAAGTTAAAAGTTTCATTGCCAAAGTAGAAGACGATAAAAGTTAAAACAAAAAAAAAGTTTAAATGTTAGAGGATAAAAAAGTTAAGGGGTATAAAACACAAAAGTCTAACAGTCTTGTAGTGAAAGTATAAAACTATAAAAATATACTAAAAACGAAAGTTGAAAAGTTAAAAGTTTCGTGGCCAAAATAGAAGACAACAAAACTTAAAATAAAAAAAACTTTAAAAGTTAAACGGTATAAAACGTAAGAGTATGAAACAATGTGGTCAAACTATGAAAAATTAACTATTCATCCATGAAATTTTGTTGTATAATACAATAATATGTATATATAAACTCATTAAAGAGCTCAAATGATTTAGGGTATGTTTGGGAGTGCTTATTTGAGGGCAAAAGTGCTTTTAGGTAAAAACACTTATTAACTTATAACTTTTATAAAAAGAGTTTAAAAAAAAAATGTTTGGTTTAGTTTTTTTATGGAAAAAGTCAATAAGTTGTGTTTAAAAAATGTTTGTCTTAGCTTATTATTTAAAATGATCAAAAATGACATTCTTTAAAAAACATTTGGCTTAGCTTATTTATGTACGGGGGTAGGATGGTAATTTAGTTGTCAAAAACCCAAAGGAAGTTTTGAAAAGCCATGTTTTTTTGTGGCATTTGAAACGTAGTTTTTACCTCCTTCTCCAAAAGCCCATATAAAAAGTGCTTTTAGAATATATAAATAATATTTTTAACTTATTACTTTTTAAAAAGCTAATAAATCAATAAGTTGTTTTAAAATGTCCATCCAAACATGCTCTTATTAATGTTTCTATTTAATGTAATATTAATGTTTCTATATTATATTTTATTATTTATAAATAAATTATGTATGGGAGTTAGAGGAGTACATGATAATGATACGGTACGATATGTTAACATGAGGAGTTAAAAGAAGAATAAAAGGTAAAGTTGACAATTTCTCATACGAATATGTTAACATGATAATGATACGGTACGATACAAAGTAAAATAAAATTGGGTTTAAGCTAAACGAGTTTTGTCTCATAAATATGTCGACACATTTAAGACACAATTAAAATCGTATCGTCTAACCTGTTTATCACATGATTAAACACGTTTATAATTTTAATAATATTTTAAAATAATTAAATACATACTAAAAGTCATTTTTTTTTATAATTTGAGATTTCCATCCATGTTTAATCTTTTGATTTTCACCGCGCTGTCAAACTTTGAGAACTCAAAGTTCTTCAAATCCACCAACTCTTTGCATTTTATATTCGTTAATTTATTTTAAGTTCTATTCTTCAAATCATGTCGTGTCGTGTCTGACCTCTTAATTGTTAGACTTATTTCCAACCTAACGGGTTATACGAGCCTATGCAAGCCCACCCCTAATCCAATTATAATTATCTAAAGAAAATGATAATTATCCAGGAATCCTATTTAATTGACTAAAGGAATTAATTAATTATTTAAGAGTTGTATTAGGGTTAGGATTTCTTTTCTTGATAATAAGTTTTTATTCTCTATATATACTCGATGATCTAAAGGTAGTTGATCATGAGAGTGGTAATTCAATCAGGCCTTTGAATTCTCCTAATGAGACGTTTAGACATTTTTGCGAGCTCTAATAAAAGGGATATCATGTTTTAGAAGGAGAGTTTCCGACTTTCCGGCGAGCTGCTCCGATTAGAAAAAAAAAATAGTACGTTAATTTGTATATAGCAATTATAATTCCTTTCAATTCCAACAGATATAGAAGAAAGTTACCGGACTTCTGACAACTATCGAGGTTCTCGCACCACACTCCGACAGATCATACGCAACTTCCATGCCGGAGTTACCCGCTCCGACCACCAAAACATTCTTGCCCCCATATTTCTCCCCGGACTTATACTCCGTCGAGTGAACAACCTCCCCTTTAAACCCACCCAACCCATCAACCTCCGGCACAAACGCCTCCGTGTTTTCTCCGGTCGCCACCACCAAAAACCGCCCCTCGTACCGCCCAACCCCACCGCCGACCACCTCCGTCTCCACCTTCCACACCTCCCCATCCTCATCGTACTCCGCTGACGTCACCAAGTTCCCGAATTTCGGTTTAATATTGAACTGAAACGCGTAATCGTCAAGGTATTTCAACAGATCGGTTCTGGGGACGAACGTCGGAAACTTGGCCGGAAAAGGGATGTGAGCGAGTTGACAGAATCGTTTGGGGAGATGGAGATGAAACCGGTGGAGGGTTTTTTTGGTGAATAGTGAAGCGATGCAGTCTTCTCGTTCGAGGAGTGTGTAGGGGATGGATAACCGGTGGAGGCTTGCGGCGGTGGAGAGGCCGGATGGGCCGGCGCCGATGATGATCGCCGTCGTTTGTTCGACGGAGGTAGTCATTCTGGCTGAGAGGTTAATTGGTTGTTCCTTGATCGGGGTTATATGGGCCTTTGGGAAATGTGGCATGGGCCCACTAAGATGTACGGAGCCCATTTTGTCCACACATGCCAGATAATGTATGTTTTATAAATTATAACCTAACAAAAATACAAAATGAAAAGTTTTGTTCTTTATGGTGTTCCCGTGCAACACCGAGCTCCACGTCATCACCAGCGAGATGCTTGGCGCTTGTATTACTATCAACCATAAGACGGTATAGCGAAAGGGAAGATGATGTGATGTAGGGGAGAAAAAGGGTAGTTAGAGGTTGGTACACCAATCATTTTGTTAGAATATATTATTTAGGTATCGATTAGGTATTTGGGATTTAAAATCAATTATCTATATATTGTATCGGAGTTATTCAGTAATATAAAAAAGAGTAAAAATATATTAAAAAATAAAATTTTAATACAAAAAGTTTTTAAAAAAATAAGTTAAAAAGGTAAAACAGTTAATAAAAAAAGTTTAAAAAGTCTAGAAAATTAGTTAAAGATAAGTAAAAAAACATAAAAATAAATTAAGAAAATAAAAAGGTTAAAAACGTCTATAAAAAAAGTTGAAAAGTAAAGAAAAGTTAATAAAAAGTTAAAAAGTTAAAAGTTAACACACATTGGTGTTATACACACATCTTTACCCAAACGGGCCATTCGACAGCTTTTGCATATCACACATTGGTGATACACACACACTTTATCTAAACGGGTCATTCTATAGCTTTTACATATCACACATTAGTGATACACACACTTTACCCAAACGGGTCATTCTACAACTTTTACATATCACACATTGGTGACACACACACACTTTACCCAAACAAGTCATTCTACAGCTTTTGTATATCACACATTGGTGATACACACACACACTTTACCCAAACGGGTCACCAAACATACTTCGCACAATCACACTTTTAATCTATCTAACATACCCCAACAGGTCATAGAACACACTCCGTATAAGCACACTTGATCTATCTACATTACCCTAAAGGGGTCATAGAACATACTCCACATAAATCCATATTTTCATAAAAACATACTTTAACCTATCATTCTTACCTCAATGGGTCTTGATCATACTTCGTAAACCCATACTTTCATAAATTCCTCTTCGACGTTGTAGCCAACAACTAACTACAACATCATATATTCACTTATGCATCAATCACGATATAATCAATTAAATTGCCCAGCTGAGTTCATAGTATCACTTACGATCACACCACATTATAATGTACTTTGAAACATAATAGTTTAACCACTTATGTGTTAACAATCTTACCCAAAGGGGTCAATACTATTCAACCAAATATCATCACTTTTTATAAAAAAAACAGCCGTTTTCTCATTTACTTTTAATCCATCTTGGATATTTATCCATGCTATAAAACAATTATACCATATGCATACTTTGTAACAAAATTGAACTCTCTTAAATGTTAACTTTTTAGCTTCCAAATGTGTATTTCTTGATGGCTTGAGCTCTCAGCTCTCTCATTTATAATTTACTTGATCATTTAGATTGGTAATTAAAATACGACCAATCATAACACTCAAGTATCACCCCACTTAACAATTCAACTATTTCCACCTACTTTCGAATTCAACATCTCTTTTAGGCATTTTCACAAACCATTGACGTGCATAAAAATACCTAATCTATCGCATTGGATTTTAACATAATAGCTTACCACCTCTTTACATACTTGCATTTCAAAATTCATAATTCATGATAGATTAACAATCTTTTATCACACATGCAAGCATACCAGGGCTCCAATCAAACCAAATCTACTCATGTATTCATCCAAAATTTTGATTTCAAGTAAAAAATGGTTAAACCCACGTTACAACTCCTACTTGAGTTACACGAATACAAACATGGAATCCAAGTTTCATGCTTTATCTAAGCATATTCATCACCAGTGACTAATCTCTTGAGCTTAATCATCAAGATTGAGAAGTTCATAACCATCAAACACATAGATAGTGACTTACTTGGTGAAGAAAATGGAGCATATGAAGAATTTCATGTTTAATAATCTACTCTTAACAGAATTCCAAATTCCCATCTTCAAATCCTCTTCAAACAAGCTTGATTTCCAAATTTTCGCCAAACCTAGTCTTCTCCCCTCTCCAAGTACGCATCTACGTATTTTTTCAAGGTGAAAGCCCCTAATTCCATTTTAGTCATGATTTTTCATACTGTCCCTCCTCTCCCCCCCCCCCCCCCCACACAAAAAAAAAAACATCAATTTTTTTATATTGGGTCCTTATTTAGAACGCACATTATCCAATAACTCCACGAAATAAAAATCATCATTAATCAAAATGGATTTTGGGATGTTATAGTAGTGCAGACAGGTAATGCTTCTTTTTCAGCTTTGATCTCAGATTCTTTTTTGGGTTAATGTCGGTTTCAACTTGCCAATATATCATTGAACGTGACCTATTTATTAAATACAAAATACATAAAATTCATATCACATAACTTTTATTGGTCTATGTATAAACACAACGATAATTAATCAATATCAAAGTCTAACTTATTGATCAAATTTGGTGATTTTCTTTTAGATTAGCTTAAAAATGTGTTGGGCTATGTTTTGGGCATCCTTGGCAGCTCCATACAGGCCACTTCTTGAGAGCCCAGCACAATAAAGCCCATTTTCTCCTTTCCAATGATTTGGATACTCTGAGTTTGGCATCCCATCTTGGTTTAAAAGGCTATCACCTCCCTGCAAGTTTGACACGAAAACACTTATGTAACATAATTAACGATTTAACAAGTTATGCTTATCACTATTTATGTTTCTGGCATAACATATTCTTTAATAAATCAAATGAAAAATAGATAGATAAGTAAATAAATTACTTGAAGCCATAAATGCGTTGATCTTTTAAAACCAGTAGCGAACAAAATCACATCAAACTGATAACATTTCCCGTTCCCGAAAACAACTTCACCTCCCCCGCCTTTTATACTTTTCAAAGCGGGCAAAACCTGGTTACATGCATGTTAAAAAGATCAAAGATCGGGTTTTCATTTAGCAAACACGTGTAACATGTTGTAAAGATTGAGAACTTTGATCATACTTGTATCTCGCCAGATTTGATCTTTTCTAATGTTCCAACGTCAACGATTGAATACTTGCCATTTTTAACCCTACCAAGAAGAGGACCGTCTTTCGGTGTTTGAAGCCCGTATCTAGATAGATCGCCATATGTTACCTTGTTAACCAATACCAACAATGTGTCCACCAAATGCATCGGTATAATCTTTAGTAACATCAATGCAAGATTCATCGACCATCTTGAAACTATATGAACCTACATACATTACAAACATATACAACACATAGAGATCGTTATGTTGTAGTTTATATACACAACAAAAATCATATACATATTTCAATATATTTTAATATATAAACCGGATGCTACTATTCTCGCGTTGTCCAAAGATAACATGTGTACACGAAGTAATTGTATTGTCATAACGCTACGCTAAAAGAAAACACGAAAAGCTGAGTAACGACGTTAAAATTATATATAGAGTTAATTGCCATTTTCGTCCCTGAGGTTTATAAGTTTTAGCCATTTTAGTACAAATAAAGTTTTTTTTTCCTCAGCTTCCCTCACGTTTGTATTTTCTGCCATTTTAGTCCATATCACTAACTGATGTTAAAAACTAGCTGGAAACTAGGGGTATTTTCGTAAAAACATATTATCTATTTATTTTTTAAAACAACCTCCATTTGTGTAATTTGAACAAAGTAATTAAAAATTAATATATATATATAAGTATATATATATATTTATTTATCAGTAGTTTTGACCAAAAATTAAAACAAGGAATTGTGCCGCCGGAATCCCCTTCCCCTCCATTAATTTTTTCCGACTCGCCAACCAAATCCGGTCACCTTCGCCACCGCCTCTCCCGCCGTGGCCGTCTCCGCTCTCAACACAACATCACATAATGTCGCCGGAATCCCCTTCCCCTCATCCCTAGCGACGACTTCTCCCCGTACATAGCCAATCGCCACTACCATCTTCAACCACCAGTACTACCGCCATTCAATTTCACCGGAGAACAAATTATTGCTCAAATTGAATGAAAATACGGTGGCTTTCGTGTATACATATCATAAATTGCTCAAATTGAGCTAAAATATGGTGACTTTCACCTGATAATGAATTATTGCTCATGTCTCGAACAAATACAGTAAATTTGGGGGAAAAACCCTAAACCAAACATCAATAAGTTGGATTAGCACGGCCTTTATTTTTGGGGAAACAAACCCCCAACCAAATTTGAATTTGCAGGCCTTGTTCACAGCTATACGTATGCTCCTTCAAGGAAATGTCTTGTTGTTTGGAGATGACGTGTTAGGTCTCCGGTGTCTGTGACGGCGTCGGAAAAATCTCTGCACTACATACCTAAGTAGTTCAGGGATTGGGGAGTCGATGTTCAATAGATTTTCATATTAGAGTAAATTATAGTGGTGGGTCGTTGGTGGCAGTGGTGGTGCGGTGGCGACGGCGGTGGTGGTGTTAATCGGGCATCAAGTGTGGCGGCGATGGTGGCTTGGTGGTTGTGTCGATAGAAAAATGAGGGGGGGGGGGGGGTGTGAACTGGTAATCAGTAAATTATATGTTTTTGTTTTTTGTTTTTTGTTTTTTTTTAATGTTTAAATTAGTTTGAAAAAACCACACTACAAGCCCTCCAACTTTAATATAATTATAAAACTCAATCATATGCATTAAGATTAAAAAGACAAAAATACCCTTAGTTTTTCGTTAGTTTTTAACAACAGTTAGTGATATGGACTAAAATGGCAGAAAATACAAACGTGAGGGAAGCTGAGGAGAAAAAAACTTTTTTTGTACTAAAATGGCTAAAACTTATAAACCTCAAGGACGAAAATGACAATTAACTCTTATATATATTACAAAAAGATTTTAAAAGGAATAGTTAACTTTTTATTTTTCATAGTTTGACCACACAAGTTTGACAATTTGGTATTTTCTACCCTTAAATTTTATATATTTCTTTTAACGGAATAGTAAATTTTAGGTTTTCATAGTTTAGCCACATATGTTTCATACTTTTACGTTTTCTACCTTCTAACTTTTAAAGTTTTTTTTGTTTTAAGTTACAAAAAGATTTTAAAAGGAATAGTTAACTTTTTACTTTTCATAGTTTGACCACACAAGTTTGACAATTTGATGTTTTCTACCCTTAAATTTTATACCTTTTTTAACAGAATAGTAAATTTTAGGTTTTCATAGTTAGCCACATATGTTTCATACTTTTATGTTTTCCACCCTCTAACTTTTAAAGTTTTTTTTTTGTTTTAAGTTTTGTGGTCTTCTACTTTGGCCATGAAACTTTTAACTTTTCTACTTTTGTTTTTTAGTATACTTTTATAGTTTTATACTTTCACCATTAGACTTTTAGACTTTGACGTTTTATACTCCTTAACTTTTTAACTTTCGTTTTTTATTAGACTACTTTCATTTTTAGAATACTTTTAGAGTTTTTGATTTTAGCGACGACTCTTTTTATACTTTTATACTTCGACGACACAAATTTAAATTTTGACGTTTTGTTCCCCTAATATTCATACTTTCATTTTTTTAGTGTACTTTTTCTTAGTTTTATACTTCGACGGCACAACTTTTAGACTTTGACGTTTTATTCTCCTAAAGTTTAATACTTTCGTTTTTTTTAATATACTTTTTATAGTTTTATACTTTCACCACGAAACTTTTAGACTTTTATGTTTTATCATCCTTAACTTTTCTATTTTTGTTTTTAGTATACTTTTAGAGTTCTGATTTTGATCAATACTTTTTTTTATAGTTTTATACTTTCATCACATTAAAAACATTTTTTTACTTAAACTGACAGATAAATTAGTGGCTGCCGCGAAACATGGACGGGTCACAAGATCAAATAAAACTAAAAGACATTGTAATTGCAGGCCCGCCGCAACGCGCATGCGGGTCTGCAACTTGTTATTAAACAAATCTTAAATTATCGAGTCTATCACCTAAGAAACATTTTACATAATCGTACCCATTGGCCATTACATCACCAACCCATCTACTAAATTCGTCGCGCTTACAAAAATACATAAGAAAAAAAACCCACAGAGACAACGTGCTCACACAAATCAGTTGCATTGCTATAACGCTACATAAATAAAATGGTACTATGAAAGGTAGTGTAACAACGTCAAATTATAAACCAAACTCTAAAAATACCAAGGTCGTAAAATCTATGATACAAGTAAGTTTGTTGTGCTCGTCTAAGAGGCAAAAATTATTGCCATAAGATAAAATGTAAAAAAGAAAATAAACAACAAATTTCTTAGTGTTAGAGCAAAAAAACAAAAAATCAATAAAAAAATAAACTATATTTGTTTTACGTTAAAGACTAAGGTTGTGTTTGGCGCACTAGCTGAAAACTAGCTGATAAAAAATAACGTTTGGTAAAAACTAGTTGAAAAATATAAAAGGACATAAAAGTAAATATCATAAATGTAAATAAAGGTATTTATTTATAAGTTAAGAAATGGTAAAACTGAAAATATTATAAAGCTAATTAAAACGCTACTCCAACTAGCTTTTCAAAAGCTAGCTTATAAGTTTGTTTTTTAACGTTATCAAACAGAGCTTTTTAAAAAAAGCTAGCTTTAAACGTAAAAAAACTAGCTTATAAGCTAGCTTATGGCGCGCAAAACACAGCCTAAAACACAGAAAAATAAAGAAAATAAAGAAGATGTATAGTAATTAGAAAATGTATATATCTACTCTACTCAATAACAAGAGACTATAATTTTTTATATGTGCCATTATCACATTTATTCTCATCTTAATTTTTTTTGCATATCTCTATTATTTAAATGTCAACCCTCTTTTTTTTAATAAGTAATAATATTTTTTTAAATAATTAAATAAAAAAATATAAATATTCTTATTCTAATAATTTATTAAAATTTAATAAGATTTCAATATCTTATCATAAAATATAGTTTTATAATATTTAAATTTTCATGATTTTTTATTTATAATTTTTAAATATTCATTAGTTCTTATTTTATCAATGGCTGATGACATCTAAGATAAAATCTTCACAGAAACCATTGTCCACAATATGTTGCATTTATTTAACTTATATAGTACACGAGTTTCTAACCTAGTTTAGTAAATTTGATGTATGTTAAGGTACAAAGTTTCGTTAACATACAAAGCGTAAGAATCCAACAAAACATGACACGTGGAATTGAGGATAAGGGCATAAAATTAAATAATGATACAATAAATAATTAAAATTATACATGATTGCTTTGAGTAATTACGCAAACTTTGTTTATAATTACTTATAAAATATTATAGAGGTGAGTTAGGGGTTTTACCACAGTGGGCATTTGGACAATGGTTTTCCTTTGTGATGGATGTGCAACACAAAGGGTCCCAGTTACTTGCACGGACTGCGGTCGCAGCGTGTCGTGGGTATCGTTCGCCATGATGAGACCGTCGGGTAACCGGATGTTTGCAATTCAAAAAAAAAAAAACAATCACACAAAAGTTTTTTTAATAAATTTTATATAGAAATACTATACTCAAATTAAAGATAATAAAATACTCGATTTTATAGCGTAATTTAAAAACTGCTAAATAAATAACGTCGCTATTTGACCATTTCTACCATCTTTAAAAAACGTAGGAGAACTTAAAAAAAACTGTAATTTATACCATTTCTACCCCTCCACCCTAGCTTTCCTTTATTTCTCACATATAATTTTTTTTTCTTTGATTTTAACTTTATCTAGATCAGGGGCGGACCTAAGAAGACCCTAGGGGTAGCGTCCGCTGCCCCTAAACTTTTACCCCGACGTGTAATTTTTTTTTTTTTAAGTTTTCGGTTTTTCGCGACCTTTGAAACGAATTTTTCGCGACCCCTGAAAGAAATATGCCGCCTCAGGAAAATCACTAAAGTGGCTATTTGACCAAAGTGGGATAATAAAATGGGGCATTTCTATACATCCCCTCTAAGTTTAAGAAATTGCATATTTTCACAAATCGTGCTTAAAAAATATTGTACATTATGCATTAGAAACTTGTTTTTCTGGAGAAATATGTAATTTTTTTTCTTCCAAAGTATGAGGATATATGCAATTCTCTCTAATAAAATGGTCATTGACGAAGCTACTTTATTAAACTATTTATCAACCACAATGTGTCACGTGATTTTCTATTTTTTTTTTAAAATGCCTCGCTAGCCGACCTCCTTACTTTAATAAAACCGTCAACAAACCAAGCTAATTTAAAAAAGAAAAAGAAACATAATAAAATTTACCAACAAATCTCGCTCTTTAGGGAATAACCTCGCCAAAAACGAAAGTAAAGAAAACAAAAAAAAAATACTTAAAAATAGAGCAAATTACACCTTAAGTGTTTTATAAATCATCCAAAATGTGTTATAATTTTTACTTAAATGTTCACTTTACCAAATATTTTTTTCTTTGTTTATAAGTGTTTAACAAAACGTGAATTTTATTTATATTTATTTTTTCAAACGCGTCATACTCTCCTTCTAATAATTTTTAAAATTTATGTTTTTTTTATAAACTTAGAACTATGACAAAAATCTTCAATAAATTTATATTTTACACTTTTTATTTTAATGTTTTCTTTAATAAATATATATTTTTCTTTATTTAAACATTTAAAAAAAAGTTAATTTAGTTAAATCAAAACCAAAGTGCTCACATGTGTATATATAGGAATTTATTTTATATCTTTTACAATGCGTCATACTCTATATCTAATAGTTTTTATATTTATGAAAATTTATGTTTTTTAAAACTTTAACTATGACACAAATTTTAAATAAATTTATGTGTTATACTTTTTATTTGAATTTTTTTTAACAAATATATTTTTTCTTTGTTAAAACTTTTTTTTAAACTTCAATAAGTTCAAATTTATTTTATATCTTTTATAATTTGTATAATCTATATCTAATAGTTTTATACTTTTTAAATTTATGGTTTTTTTAAATTTAGCGTTAACATAAATTTTCAATAAATTTATGTCCTTCTAAAAATGAATATAAACAAAGATTATGTGACGTCAATTATTTATAAACGTCAATTATTATTTTTTCTGCCGTTCCAAAAAAATAAATAAATAAATAAATAAAATAAACGTTAATTTTTTATAAACGATATTTTCTTAAAAACAAAATAAGCTCCGTGTTTTAATTTAATGATGACGCAATTAGTTTCTTTTAAAGATATAGTTATAATAGTTTTAAATTTTTGTTTAGAAACAGAAAAGGTTATAACACAAAAGTATAATTTCAAAGAAGAAAATTTATAAGTGTAAGTGTAAAGTATCTTTTTTTGAAAAGGAAACTTTACCATAAATTTTACAACTTTAAAGACTTTTATAAGTTATGGTTGGGGCTAATATGAACCGGGTGACGAGTTGGGACGATGCAATAAAAGCAATTGAATCAAGACTCTCAAGGTGGAAGGCAAAACATCTTTCTATTGGTGGGCGCCTTGTTCTTGCTAAGGCGGTGCTTGAAAGCCTCCCTCCCCCTTTATTATATGTCTTTATACAAAGCTCCGGTCAAAGTCATCCAAAAGATGGAAGGTATTAGATATCGGTTTCTTTGGGGTGGTGATGACGAGAATAAAAGATGCATTTATTGGGTTTGTCGGGATGAGGTTGCTAAACCGGTGGAGGAAGGTGGGCTCGGTTTAATTCCCTTTGAGGTGGCCAACAAGTGTTTAATGACTAAGTGGGTGTGGAGGTTTTTTAGTGAGCCCAACAACTTATGGAAAAAAGTCATTATGGGAATTCATTGGAGGCAAAATGTCAACAATGGCCCACTGCCGTTGAGAAGGGAGCTTGGTGGAATATGGGCAAAAATTTGTAAGGTGTGTGATGGGTTATTGGAGGAGGGAGTTGATTTATGTGGTTTAATAAGGGTCAACAACAGTGGAGTTTCTTTAGGGGGGGGGGGGGGAGCGATGATGGTTCTTTCTCGGTGGCTAGTGTTCGTGCTTTACTAAAGTGGTTCCCCCGTTCCAACGCAATCATTATGCCTTGGAATAAATTAGTCCCGAACAAGGTTAACATTTTATTTTGGAGGATTCTGAGAGATCGGATCGCCACGAGAGAGGCCCTAGCGAGAAGGAAGGTGAACATTATTGACCCTTTATGTCCGTTGTGCAACGAGGAGCTTGAGTCGGTGATGCATCTAATGCACGGATGCAAGATGGCGTCCGGATTATGGGAGTTAGTCTCGGGTTGGTGTAAAGTCCATCCGATTTACGCCTTCGACTTCCAAGACTTTCTCTTGCTTATTGAGAACTCCCGCTTTGACCGAAAAGCCAAGATGATCTTTTTTGCGGTCATCCTCACGACGTGTTGGGTTATTTGGACGGCTAGGAACAAGAGCATCTTCGAAGGGGCCAAGACTTGTATCTCGGTTTTATTTAACGATGTTAAATGTTTGAGCTATCTTTGGGTCAAACATAGAGGTAGGTGGGATTCTCTTTCATGGGAAGATTGGGATATGTTTAAAATGTAAGTCCCCTTCTCTTTTGGTTGTGTTGTTTGCTTCCCCCTCCTAGCGTCTTGCTTGGTTAGTGGGCGTTGTTATTGAAAGTGCCGTTCAAAAAAAAAAAATACTATATTTTTTGAATTCAAAAAATTTATATATTTACTTACATTTTATCTTCAACTACGATTCTATTTATTGAATTCGTCTTTTTAGAAAGTTTTTAACAAGAAATGCACATTGTCGGGTTCGAACTCACGACCGCGACTTATAATTCAAGGTCAGAACCGATGGGCTAACTCAGCCATTTGGTTTTAAAGTCGCTCAGGAATGGTATTAAGCTTAACATGTTAAAGAAACTTGAAATATGGTAAATAAAAACGTAAAAAATGAAGTGGTCGGGTCTCGAACCCGCGACCTTCTAATCCTCGCCCACAGTCGCAACCATCCGGACAACCCCAGATATTTGGTTTTTAACCCGACAAAAAAATATCATTTCTCTCCAACTCTCATTATTATTCTAAGAATTGTAGAAAGTCGGTTACGAGATTTAATTGCTTAAAAAAAATATATTTTTAAATAAAACTTATGTTAAAATGTTTAAATTTTTTTTATAAAGTATCGTGTATACAAAATACGTTGAGATGCTTAATTAATTAAAAGGAATAAAATTTAAATAATGAAAAGTTTATCAAACCCTCACCACTTTCATTTACTAAGTTGCCTAACCTCGCTAGGCAATGGCTATTTTGAATTTTCTTGGTTGATGACCATCTTATTAATTAGGGTGGGTCAAATGGTCAATTTTAGTATGAATACTAATTAGTCACTATTAGTAACTAGGTCTTTTAAATCACTCACCCAATTATACTTTGGCTATTGTTAATTTATGAGAAAACTTCGAGAGTATATTGGGACTGATTACCATAGAGCTATCAGTTACGAAAAAACTTAATTACATTAAAAGAAAAACTTAATTAAATTATCGGACTCCGAACGACAATGGAGACTTTTGCACCAAAATTCGACAAATCAAACGCAATTTCCATGCCGGAATTACCAGCTCCGACGACCAAAACCCTCTTATTCTCATACCCCTCGCCGGACCTATATTCCGTCGAATGAATCACCTCGCCTTTAAACTCACTCAACCCATCAACCTCCGGTATAAACGCATCACTCGTTTCTCCGGTAGCCACCACCAAAAACCTCCCTTCAAACCACCGCCCTCCGCCGCCACCCACCTCCGCCTCCACCACCCACTTCTCCCCGCCCTCATCGAACCTCGCCGATTTTACAAAGTTGCAAAACATCGGATTAATCTCGAACCGAGCCGCGTAATCGTCCAAGTATTTCACGAAATCGGCTCTCGAAACGTACGTCGGAAAGCTCGCCGGAAAAGGAAGGTGGGGGAGTTGACAGAATTTCTTGGCTAAGTGGAGGTGAAGGCGATTGTATGATTTTTTGTTGAATGTTGAGGCGATGCAATCTTCTCTCTCTAGAATTATGTATGGGATTGATAGTTTATGGAGGCATGCTGCGGTGGCAAGGCCGGATGGGCCGGCGCCGATGATGATCACCGCCGTGGTTTCAACGCCTGTGGTCATTTCAGGCAGGCGACGGCGAGGTTGACCAATGTATAATTTTGTTAAGATTATAACAACATTTATAGTGTTAGAAATTGTGTATTGTCCGGATATAATTCTAGAAAGCGAATTGAATATAATTTCAAAGGTTCATTTGATTTGAGATATCGATATGATCTAGAAATTTATCTATGGAACTAGAGAATTTGTGCGTGATTGGAATTACGAACCAGAGAGATTGTTGACCAAAACACAGTACGTATAATCTAGAAGGACGTCTTTTTTTTACTATGTAACATCAGTTATAATATATATTTTCTTTAAAAAATTACTAAGCGTTTTTTTTACTTTTTTGCATAAAGCACGTCTTTTTTAACTTAGAGAGTCACCATAAAAAAAAATCGGAACAAAAACAATTCTTTTAGCTTGGTTTTCACGGTTTTCCAAACTCGAAGAAATTTTCATTATATCTCTCCCCTATATATATATAGGGTAGTTACTTTTACACACCCTACTTTAAAGGAGTTGGAGAAAAAAAAAATAATGTGCCGCTAGAGTGTGTGTGTGGAGCGAAAGGAGTTAAGTGTGTGTTTTTCACATGTATTATTTAGTTATTTTTTCTTTTTTCTCAACCAATCAAATAATTTCATATTTATTCCTTTTTTCAAATAAAACTCTACATTTACAATATCACTCACTCACACACTATACTATTTTTTTACACTTTTACACCACGTCATACGTGACATATTTTTAACTTTTATACCACCACATATATATTTACATATGAATAGGCTTATGGAAGAATATTATAAAGCTTTTAAATTAGCTCAAGTCAAAGTCACAATTCACAAATATTGGTCTTGCTATACATTTTCTTTCCCCACCAAACCAACATCACAAAATTATACAAATATGCAACTTAATTAAGACAAAAACCTCGTGTAAATTTATAACGCAACGTGAGACTAACTTAGAAATTTCCGGTTCATTTTTAGTCTAAACAGTTTGGTTAAGACGTTTAATTAAATGAATCGACTTCATGTTAGCATGTTTAACTCCCTTAATTTTACATTTATATCTACAAAATGTGTTTTTCATATCTTATATTTGATCAATTAACTGAAAATAAAATTTAAATAAGCATCAGAATCAGAATATTTATATATTTTAAAACTTTGGATTAAACGAGTTGTACTCATGTCAACCCATGAAAACTCATCTCGTGTTCGAGTTTGTATGTCTAACATGTGTTTTCGATGAAATAACATAAGTTGTAGTGCAGGCAAAAAAGCTCTTTTTGGCAGGAAAGACTTCTTGTTTCAGCTATCATCCCGGATTCTTTTTTGGATTAGTGTCGGTTTCAACTCGCCAATCAGTGAACATCACCTATTTAATACACCTAGTAGAAAAAGAAAATTAAATTCAAAGAACATAACTTTCATTGTTCTATGTATAAACACAACGATAATAAATCAATATCAAACTCTAACATTTTGATCAAATTTGATGATTTTCTTTTAGATTAGCTTAAAAATATGTTGGGCTATGTTTTGGGCATCCATGGCAGCTCCATATAGCCCACTTCTTGAAAGCCCAACACAATAAAGCCCATTTTCTCCTTTCCAATGGTTTGGATACTCTGGTTTTGGCAGCCCATCTTGATTTAAAAGGCTATCACCTCCCTGCATGTTTGACACAAAAACATTTATGTTTCTGGCATAACAAATTCTTTAATAAATTAAATGAAAAATAAATAAATTACGTGAAGCCATAAACGCGTTGATCTTTTAAAACCAGTAGCGAACAAAATCACATCAAACTGATAACACTTCCCATCCTCGAAAACAACTTCATCTCCTCCTCCTTTTATACTTTTCAATGCCGGCAAAACCTGGTAACATGTTAAAAGGGTCAAAATTCGGGATTTCAGTTAGCATACATGTGTAACATGTTATAATAATTGAGAACATTGATCATACTTGTATCTCGCCAGATTTGATCTTTTTGAATGTACCAATGTCGACGATTGGATACTTGCCACTTTTCACTTTGCCCAAAAAAGGACCGTCTTTCGGTCTTTGAAACCCGTATCTCGATAGATCACCATAAGTTACCTCGTTAACCAATACCAACAATGTGTCCACCAAATGCATCGGTAGAATCTTGAGTAACATCAATGCCAAATTTACCGACCATCTTGAAACTATATGAACCTATGTTTCAAACATATATAACATATTGTTATGTTGTAACTTATACGCATAACCAAAATCATATATTTCAATATAAATCATGTAATAAGAAGTAAATTACAAGTGAGCTGTGAATACCGATTACTCCCTATTAAATTATTACCAATGAAAAGAAAACTTATTTTTCACTCCTGTCAATTCTTAAGATTGAAACGAAAGTCACTGTCTTCAAAAGTCACTTGTATATTTTAATTTACTTTTTTTTAACACCCTTCGTAACCCAATGGCAAAAGACGTCCACACCCCATTAAAAACAGACATACAATGTTAAAAAGCTCAGACCCATTAACATACAATGTTAAAAAGTTCAGACCCATTAATTGGACTCATTCCAGATAAAACCCGCTCCCGCAAACGAGATGCAGTAAAAGGGTGAAAATCTCTGAGCTTCGAGAATAGAACTCGTGACCTTAACCCTGGACGAAAGTCAATGGATTCACTACTAAAAAATGAGCAAATGCAACCTTTTTATTAACAAAAATGTTGCATTGGACCTAATGCAACATTTTTATTACCTAATACAACGTTTTCCTTAAAAGTTATATCATAAAAAGATTGCATTATCTAATTAAAAGGTTACATTAGGTCTAATACAACTCGAGCTAATGCAACCTTTTTATTGACAAAAAGGTTGCATTAGACCTAATACAACATTTTTATTAGTTAAATACAACTTTTTCCCTAAAAAGTTGCAACATAAAAAGGTTACATTAAGTTTAATACAACTCGAGCTAATGCAACCTTTCTGATATAAAAAAAAGGTTCCATTATTTTTTTTTATTTTTTTTAGTACTGATTGAAAAAAAAAAGGAACTTACCGGACTTCTGACGACAATGGAGGTTTTTGCGCCATAATCCGACAAATCAAGCGCAATTTCCATGCCGGAATTCCCAGCTCCGACGACCAAAACCCTCTTATTCTCAAAACCCTCGCCGGACCTATATTCCGTCGAATGAATCACCTCCCCTTTAAACTCACTCAACCCATCAACCTCCGGTATAAACGCATCACTCGTCTCTCCGGTCGCCACCACCAAAAACCTCCCTTCAAACCACCGCCCTCCGCCGCCACCCACCTCCGCCTCCACCACCCATTTCTCCCCGCCCTCATCGAACCTCGCCGATTTTACAAAGCTGCAAAACATCGGACGAATCTCGAACCGAGCCGCGTAATCGTCCAAGTATTTCACAAAATCGGATCTCGAAACGTACGTCGGAAAGCTCGCCGGAAAAGGAAGGTGGGGGAGTTGACAGAATTTTTTGGCTAAGTGGAGGTGAAGGCGGTTATATGATTTTTTGTTGAATATTGAGGCGATACAATCTTCTCTCTCTAGAATTATGTATGGGATTAAAAGTTGATGGAGGCATGCAGCGGTGGCTAGGCCGGATGGGCCGGCGCCGACGATGATCACCGCCGTGGTTTCGACGCCGGTGGTCATTTCCGGCGAGGATGGATGGATGTATGTATCTTGGGATTGTAGTAAAGTGTATATAAGTAGGTATTTATATATGTATACTACACGCAATGGTATATATGGAGTAAAAGGGAAGACTTCATATATGATTATTAAAATATTTTTTGATGGGATGATTAATGGAATAGGCATAGCTGACTTATTTGGGTTATTATACAATTTTGTTTTAATAAACAGAAATTTTGGATGGATGAATTAATGGAAGCATTAAAGCTAACTTGTTATTATTTATCACAAATTGTGGTTTTGATTAGAGAAGATGTATGAATAATAAGCCCTTTTACATTTTGTCTTCATAATCTTTAGCAGGGGTGGATTTAAAGGTAGTTCAGGAAGTGACAAGCAACGTTGTAAAAGTCGGAAGTCGGAATCGAGATGGATGGCGTCTCTGGAGAGACTCTTTGGATATCTTAGGAGAAGTCAGATCGGACTTTTTATATAAAAATAAAAATATATAAAATTATATAATTAAATAAAAATATTGTTCAAATGACAAACATACCAAAAGTAGTCTAATAGAACATAAAAAAAAATTTAGAAGTTTTAAGAATTTTATTAGTATCTAAATATATATTGACAAATTGTAACACACGTATAAAATTTGATGCCAAAACATAACAATTTAATTCATAAAAGTTGCTCCGAGAAACTTTTTGTATAAAACATATTGTTTAACATTCACAAAATACCCCATTTCTAAGTTTAGTATTTCTGCATTTGCCTAACCCACTATTACATAGTTATTTTAAACAAAAACTTGCAACGGAATCTCGGGACTTTGTGTAATCGATCCTCCAAAAGCTTGACGAGCATCCTATTGAGCCTTCCCCGTACCTGTAATGTACTTACTTTCAATAGTGAGTTTCTATTACAATACAATACATAAACGATAATAAGGAACAACAAAAATCAAATTTCATTGCACTGCAATCCTTTGCGGGTTCCGAAGCTCCATGTGTATCGCCTGGAGCTTCATGTGCTCCAAGCGATACGCTTGAATCGATTTTTCCAGGGATCTGGCTAAATATGTCCAGTCCCATACTTAGCCAAATTTTTGGCATTATTCCATTGTTTTCTATCAGGTTCTTACAAACCATTTAAGGTCTGATTTTCTACTTTCTTGACCTCTAAAAACACTTTTAAAACATATAGGCATACACATTAACATACCTTAGCCAACCCGATTTAGCATTAGGCATTAACGGGTCCAAACCAACCCGGTTGACCCGTTAAGACACCAATTTCAGTGAAGCTAGTAACCTCCTCATAAAAAAGGGCTATTCCCACAATAACCCATTATTAAACATGCAACATTTGTCATTAGCGTTGCCATATTACTAGTGCTTGAACCCACATTGGTTCTATGCAACTTTTGTGTCTTTTACCATCTAGAGTTTAACAAGATACTATTAAATCATAATCATCTAATATTTACAACAATATGCATCAATAGTCGTTGAGGGTATTCAACACTTCCATTTAACCCCAAAAGGGTTAATAAACTCCCTTGACACCTTGCCTTTGGTGCCATCCAAATCCTTGATTGACCATTTTATCTATGTCTTTGATGATCTATGGTTCTATAAACCATTTGTGATCATCATAACCCCGCTACATGGTGATGATCCCTTCCGAATCATTATTCACCCATTGTAGTGTTTCTAACCAATTTTAGATTCCTACGAATCTTTCCTTTTGGTCAATCATTTCATTGGTGGTACCTCAAGCGTTATGGCTTCATGGTTCCTAGAACCATTCATCACCAACTATAGCTAAGCCAAAGTTTTTATCAATATTAAGCATTAGCATCGTCACATTATCCATATGGATTTCTTGTAACATAAATACGTTACCTCTTGAGCTTGAGCCTCCGCTTCCACAAGCACTTGAATTATTGCCTTGATCACCTTGGTCACCTAACGAGTCACTGATCAAGTTAGGACCTTTAACATTATAGCATTATTATCACATTTCCATTAACATGACCTCAATGCTACACATATCATATTTAACATAATCGGCAATCAAGCATATTCACCATGTTTATTTCTACCTACATGGTTTCATCAACAACACAATATCAATTATATGCATTCATTACCCAATGTAGCATTTTAGTCATGCTTTCACTCATTATAGTTCATCACTTAGGCATAACATATTCTGTGAGCATACAAACTCGATTTTACCAAATTGGCCATATATCGAGCAATAAGATTCATGTAGGCATTTCATCGAACACCTTGTGTGCATACATATGCATACACTTGTGATTATAACCTAAGTATTTCAAGCTACCATTTTTGACATGATTTAGGTGGAATCACCTCTATCCCATCATCAGTTAACCAATTTCATCATGAATTTCATATAATGCATCTATACCCACATTGCATACAACATTTAGCTTACCATTTGACACATAGGTTCATCATACACATATTGGGTTACTAAATTACTCATTTAAGCATCACGTCAAGTTCCTTATGGCGTATACACGATTCCTTCATCAAGAAGTTCATGTATCACAAGCCAATTTCAGATTTCTACACCCTTTATTTCGAAATCTATGCATGCAAAACATTGGATTTTCACTTACTTGATGGAAGGATGAACTTAGGGGAGAGATATACTTCCAATTTTAGATAGCATAAAAATCGCAGCTTAAGGTCCTCTATGTGCAAAATTTTGATTTTTGAGATAAGGAAAAGGGTTGGTTGATGTGCAGGTCGTGATCTGTAACCTCCCCTCCTCCCTTCTCTATTTTGTTTATTCTATTATTAGGTAATTAGACATATGGCCCCTCAATTTCAGCCTTTTGATTTTTAATTACCCAAACATCAATTTTACACAATAAACCCCACGATTTCACATAAGAGTAAATTCTAATAGTTTTTGGGGTTATTTTAGCTACTAGATTATTTTAACTAGACATTAACGGGAATCTAATTATTAAAAATTCGGGATGTTACACAAATCTAAATGGAAGAAAAAATTAAGGGTGATGATTGGATATTTTTTAAGTAAAAGGAGTATACTTATAACTTTCATGTAAATTAGTAGGCCATGTAGATATTAATATAAACTGGTAGGGTTTTACACAAGTTTCACAGCCGCCACTTCTCCCAAATCGTCCCCTCCTTTGCTCTTGCGGTGCTCCAAATCGTCTGACTGCTTGGCAACGATAGGGTTAAAAACCCAAAATTTATAGGCGTTGACTTGTTCAACAACTTTTAAGTCGATTTTCAGATATCGTCGCGAAACACCACCACCTTTTGATTCTCTAGCGATTCCTCAGCTTGCGACTTTTGCATGCAACACTGGTGACAAAGCTCCCCTTGAGATTCAATTGTGTAGTAGAAATTTTTTTATGTGTTTTAGCAGGCCCTTCTCGAATATCTTAGGAGGCTCCATCATAACATGCGATTATCAAAACGGTATGAAAGATGAACATAAAGATGGAATGGATTTTCAGAAGAGATACATGAGAAAACTAAATTGTTAATAGAGCATCTTGATTGAAATTTAAATAAATTTTATATTAAGTTTTGTGGTTCAATCAAGTTTATAAATTACGCATTTTAGTTTAGTTTGAAATTTAAAAAATCTTAAAATTATAGATCGTTTGTTAAGCACCAACTATTACTAATTAAATATTATAGATAAAATATATGTTTTATTATTAGATTAGTCAATTGATTAATAGGTATTTTTTTTTTCATTTCCGGTTTATAAGTGTTCCTTTTTTCATATTTGAAGGTCTACAATGTTTTTTTTGTCAACTCTCGCCACACACACATATATACAAATGATATTAGAAATGTGAAGCAGTATTAGCATCCAATTATATTTTTTTCTAGAATATTGGATTTAAATAATCCTAACTTTTGCTTATTGGCAAATAATAATCTTACTTTTCGATTTAGCAACCACCAGTCTGAGGTTTCACCCTAATTATTTATATTGGACCCGCCGTTAAAAAAGTTAACACCGTTAACTTTTTCATCCATTTTTTTTCAACCTCAATCTTTGATTTGTTGATCGAATCCTGAAATCGTTAATATAAAATACAGATAATAATAATAAAGATTATCTGTAGTGAACTGGTTGAGATCAGCAGCAGTCAGATTATCCATCCTGTTAATAGCCTTGGTTCCCCTTTAGGGTGTATAGCTAATGATGGTGTAGAAACCGTAGGGTATACGGTTTAGAGAGAGAGACGAGAGAGAGAGAGAGAGAGGTCGAATTAGGTGTTGTGGTGATTAACCCTTAATCTCTCCAATAAGCTCTATATTTATATACACCCAAGGGGAAACCCTAGTCTATCCAATAAGGGCAATTACGTCCATCAAGTAATACCAGATAGGGTTAAATACGTAATTGATTATTTAAGATAAATGATTAAAGGACATAATTATATTTATATATATATATATATATATATATATATATATATATATATATATCGAATTATATATTAATATATAAATAATGTCTTACATGATTCACCATAACTTCTTCAAATCTTGATGAAAATTTAATCCGTAAATTGCTATGAACTTGTGATGAAAAACTGAACGAGACTAGATCCATATTGCTTAGGTTTTAAACAGCTTATGATGATGAACAAGAGCATCAAGATTTTGGATAAAAAATTAAGCATCAATTCCATTGTGTTTGTGTTATTGATTGATTCCAGCATATTTGGCATGTTCTCAAGAATCTACAGCAAGTTACGAAATTGATTTTCATAGAGTTTTTATCGGATTTCAAATTTCACAATTTCATGTTCTTTATGAAGCTTCAACAATGGTGGATTCACCAATTCTCAATGGTTTTCAATAATTTTTGTTGCTATAGATTCTGTTTAAGATCACAAATGTATTGGTGAAATTAATTTTGAAAATTATTGAGAATTGGTTAATCTACCATTATTGAAGCTTCATGAATAACATGTTCATCATCATAACATCTTTAAAACCTAAGCAATATGGATCTAGTCTTGTTTGGTTTTCTTCACTAGTTCATAACAACTTACCAATTGAATTTTCATCAAGATTTGAAAAAGTTATGGTGGATCAAAGATTGAGGTTGAAAAAAATGGATGAAAAAGTTAACTATGTTAACTTTTTTGACAACAGGTCCAATGTGAATAAATAGGGTGAAACCTGGGACTAATGGTTGCTAAATCAAAAAGTGGGATTATTATTTGCCAATAGACAAAAATTGGGATCATCTAAATCTAATTTTCCTTTTTTTCTAGAAAAGTTTTATATATATTGTTTATTGGTTATTGTTTTATCACTTTTCAATTCTATTTAAAATTGTCAAATTGTAGATGTGCATCAATAAAATATTTCATATTCATCTCTATCCATCAAACTGGTTACTAGTTTGACCTACCACGTTCTAACATAATTTATTTGCGAAAATTTTGGATCTGCCATTGATATTTAGTAAAATTATGTTTATAGTATTTACATGGAGTCGTCTCCAAGGCGAAGTTATAAAACTGCTTGATGTATTTGTTTCTTATGTTTGTATTTCCGGGATCCTAGTTTTGTATCTTACATATATACAAATATATCACTTACAGACTATTAGTTTTAGGAAAAATTACATGAAATAATCCCAACTTTTCCTCGTTCGTAAATAATAATCACACCTTCCAAAATTGCAAGGGGCAGTCCCATCTTGTCATTATTTTGCAACGAACAGTCCCGCCGTTAAAAAACACTAACGGCGTTAAATCTTGTTGACGTGGCACCACCCCACCACCAACAGCCACCACCCCCACCACCAACAGCCACCACCGGTCGTCTTCTCCAGCGACCTCCGGTCTTCTCCGACCACCAGCCACCACCATCTCCGGTCGTCTTCTCCGGCCACCAGCCACCACCATCTCCGGTCGTCTTCTCCGGCCACCAGCCACCAACAAAAACCCAATTAACCAACCACCTTCAAACTAACATATCTTCTTCAAATCTTGACGAAAATCGATTCCTTAAATTGCTACAAATTCGTGACGACGAGAGGATTCAAACTAGTACCATAGTTGATATGTTTTGACGAGGTTTGAGCATCGAACGAGTATCTCCGACGAACTAAGTTTTTTGTGAAATTAAAATCTTCTCAAATCAACACCAAACACACGTTCTGATTGTTGCAACAGATTTGTGTGATAAAAACGAGTCTATTGGTACCAAATTTATACGATATGGTTGAGTATTTCTCAAATCACCATTGAAGAACTTAGAAGAGCAAGTTATTCGGCCTTCAAAGCTTAACGGAACATATCAAGTATGGTGCTAGATTTGTTCGTCTAGTGGATACGAGTTCAACGCATTTCTCGGATTCGATTTTCGTCAATTTTTGATCAAGATATGCTTGATTGAAGTTGGTTGGTTGTTTTGGGTTTAGTTCGCCGGAAAAATCGCAGGTCGTCGGAAAAATCACAGGTCGCTGGAGTACACAGTATTTAACGTCGTTAGTGTTTTTTAACGGAGGGACTGTTCGTTGCAAAATAATGACAAGGTGGGACTGCCACTTGCAATTTCGGAAAGTGGGATTATTATTTGCGAACGAGGAAAAATTAAGATTATTTCATGCAATTTTTCCTTAGTTTTATATATATCTTAATAATCCTAATAAAGTAATAAAATTTGTGACATATGTCTTATTTATAAATGGTGTACATCATTATTGTCACATGTGAAGCTCACAATCAATTACTAATTTAGTAAATCAACAATTAAGATCAATTACTAATTTTGTCAAAACTAAAATTTTATTTTGAAACTTTGATTAAAATAATGTCGATTTAATTTATTTACTCAATAATAATCTTTTTGTGAAAAGTAATTTGTCATACATAATAATTTTTTTAAATGTATTAAATTATAATTTAATATATTATAAAAATTTTATATCAATCAAAATTTTTAAATTTCTTGATCATTATCTTTTTCTTTTGTATTTATCTATTACGAATCTATATTCAGTCCGTGTAGTACACGTGTTACTAACCTAGTATATATATATATAGTTAGTTTTGGTAAAACTAAGAAGCTAGCAATCATAGAGCGACACGTGTATATCAGTATCTTAGCACACCGTGTAAAACATATCATGATTCTAACACACTGTGTAATTTTTAGCTCGCTAAAAAAAATTACACACTATGTTAGAAACTTAGGATCCTGATTTGTTTTGCAAATCGTGTTAGTATCCTAATGTACACACGTCACTCTATGATTGTTTATTCGACTTCCTAAGAAAAAGAATTTTAGTATAACACTACCATATATATACATACTAGTTAGTGCTCCGGGTAAATACCCGAGGCTGTGATATAAAAAGAATTAAACGAAGTAAAAGATGGAAGTTTTTTTTTTCAAATTTTCACTAAGAAATGAAG
Source organism: Deinandra increscens subsp. villosa (assembly GCA_039602395.1). Classification (NCBI taxonomy): domain Eukaryota; kingdom Viridiplantae; phylum Streptophyta; class Magnoliopsida; order Asterales; family Asteraceae; genus Deinandra; species Deinandra increscens. The sequence continues at coordinate 3,553,968 of JBCNJP010000014.1, forward strand.
GAGATTGATGAATCAAAGTTATGGTATTGTAAAACAAATATGGATAATTTTTGTATGTAAATAATTTAATTTTTTTATTTTTAATTATAAGATCTTTCCTTTTTGTAAATACCATTTAATTTTTTAATTCAAAAATCTATAAAAATGACACATAAGCTAATCTTAGGTGGCACACCTTAAATTGTGTCACCTAGACATTAAAAACTTGTGTTTATTATATAGTATAGATAGATAGATATACACATATCTTATTACAAGTAGTTAAAGGGTCCTAAAAAATAAGGTTGGCTGTTAATAGAAAAACTGTACTCGATTTGATTTGGTTATTGGGTGAAAATTATTAGGAATCTATAACTTAAGTTTAGGTTTTAGATTTTCATGAGTAATCGTGTTTTGTTACCAAACGGCTTGGTTTTTTTTCTTTCAGGTTAAGGGGAAGTTAAGGGCGGTTGGTTATCTTATTTAATTAGTTTGATGAAACGTCACTTCAAATCCATTTAAATGTAATACACTTTTGGATAAAAAGAGAAATTAAAGTCAACAAATCTCTTACTATATTAAGAACGAGACCGAGTATAAAATCATTAAAAAAACTTAAACTCAGTTATCGACTAGGCAAGCCAATTTAATTTGGTTTTTTAAGTTGTTCTAAAGCAATTAACGTGAACGTAGGTATGTAGATTTTTTCTAAAGTTTGTTCTTATCTTACGCTTTGTACGTATGTAGATGTTTTTGATTTCATGATAATATGGTAGACTTTCTTAATCCCTAGATCACTTTCGGATGGAAGTATTTCGCATGGATTTTAAAATAATATGGTAGAGTTTCTTAATCCTGGATCACTTTCAGATTGAAGTATTTTACATGAAAAAATCAACAATCATATGAGACAGAAAATAATCTTAGAATGAGGTGTGAAATTCACGTGTTAAAAGAGACCAATTGAGCTTCTGTTGTGTTGTGTTGCGGAGAAGATTTGGAGTTTGATTGCTCAATGGTTACACGTTGGGTGTATTGCTCAGCTATCCCGTCGAATTTGTTACCTCTTTTGGATTCGTGTTGAATATGGAGAAGAAATCTCTCATCGAGGTGGTTTGTTTAACGGCTTGGTGGATTATTTGGAGGTTCAGAAACAACTTCATTTTTTAATCTTACGAGAATTGAGAACGGCGAATTATTTTATAATATTGTCTTATTTTCTTTTTTGTGGTTTTCCAATAAAAAGAGGAAATTATGTAGATTATCTTGAAACGAATGGCTTAATAACCATCTCTTATTGATGTAGTTGTTTGTTTCTTTTGGCCATCTTGGGCAAAAGTTTGTTAATAAAATTTTGCCGTTTAAAAAAAAACAAACAAACAGGCCAATTGAATCATAATAAAGGGGTCAACAATTACAACGTTTCGCTTCAGTTATTAGTCTTCTGGAAACCAAATTTGCGTTTGAAAAACAATTTTGCTTCTACAGTCAAAATAACTTCCGAGAGCATATCGATTGTCATCAGAGGTGTTGCCCACGAACCCCCATAGTTCATGGGGTTCGCCCCATTGAATTTCCAAGGCTATACCGCTATACTTAGTTTCAAAAATTATAATATTAATGAGTGAATAAACTCCGCACCTCGCGCTAAACTCATTCTAACTTCTTTAACTGAACTTGAACAAATCCCATTTTATTGCGTTAAAATCACTAATAATGTAGTTTCTGCTATCAAATCACATCAACAGATAATTGCGTATACACGTTTCGCCGTCTTATGTCAAGTGGTTATCATATCAACTTCTATATATAGACATCAAATAACCTGGCATACAGACTAATCTTTAGGCACGACTTATGTTGTTTTGTGAAAGAATTCTTATCTGTTAGCAGTTCAATATGAATGGAATGTGTGTTAGTTGTAACGTCTGTGTCATATTCAAATTTTGAACATATAAATAATTATGAAAACCAAATAAATGATATACTATTTTTTTCATTTTGATTGAATAAAGTATCAAACATATTACTATTACTATATGTATAACCAATGATAATGTCTTCGCGAGGAACATGTGGTATATATGTTAAGATACGGATAACATCATGAAGTGTAATATATTGTTGTGTTTATATATTTTATATTAAAGTAGTTTCTTCGATATATGTCTTGATTGATCATTAGAGTTGATGGAATCGTATTATTTTGGTATTCTAATGTTTTTTTTTTCTAACGGCAAATTTATTGAAAACGGACCACCACTAGCAAGATGCTAGGGGCGGCAAAAATCAACTTACAACATGAATGAAACTCAGGCCTTTCAATCAATGATCCGGTACTTACAACGATTGTTAAACCAAATAAAACTTCAACTTTTGATCTCATATAACACTCTATGGATCGAGGGTGGTCTTTGTTTAAAAATAGCATTGTTTCTCTCAATCCATATGCACCAACAACCTGTTAAGAAAATTGTGTTAATCGCCTCCACCTTAATCCTCGATTTCGTCTCCCGTTTATGCATGTTGGTCAAGTCTTTAACGCCGAAAGCGTACACCAGCGGAAGACGGCACCACTGGGCCACCAATTACCATATAAGGTCTGAAAAAGAACATCCCGTGATTATGTGTTCAATCGTCTTTGACCTTTCTCCACATAATTAGCATTGAGTCGATGATATTAGTATATTACGTCGGTTTAGAGTATCCGTTGTCGATAACCTTTCTATAATCTCCCTCCACATGAAAATGTTTATTTTAGTTGAAACCCTTATTTATTAGGTTAGGTAAAGAGTCGTGTCATCTTTTATTAAAATTAAATTAAATATTAAAATAATAATAAAAGATACTATTGTTATTTTCTTGAGACAACAAAATTAACGTTACATAAACGTAAACGTAAACGTAAAGTAAATAAAATTTATTTTAAGGAATTCGTGTTGGAGCTTTGAAAAAGGAATTTTATGTATTTTTTTTTTAGAAAAATGTGTTTATTTTTTGAGGTGTAACAACCAATTAAACAATAGATTTATACCGTCAAAGATGACTCTAGCACGTGATATAACATTGGGTCTATTGTTGCTTAAAAATATGAAAAAGAACAAAGATGAAGTAGTCGTCGAATGATGGAAGAAGTAGAGACTAGCATTCATTCTTTGGTTTCATTATGTGTATTTTTCTACCTGCCCAAAATGAACTTATAAACAAAGAGAGTTTTAATTCATTTCAATTGATTTAGCTAGTTAGGATGTCTGCACGGTTACTCAGCGTTGCGCTCACACAATGCATTGAAATCTTATTTATCTTAGCTCAGTTTTAAATATGGTTTGGTTCGTTTTGAATCCTTCGTATTGTGGAACACGGATACATAAAAAATTATATATATATCGGTAAACCATAGAATACGTTTTTTACTAAGTTTGTTTGACAATGAGGGCATGCTCAAGTATAGATGTATAATCATAAAATAGACATAAATATTTTGTTATTTTATAAAAAGGTGTTTTTATATATATAAATGAAATCTATTGAAATAGTATAACTTTGGTTTCTTATTAAAAAGTCTTTTGTTGTAGTAGTTTTCTATATGAGACATAGACGTAACTTCAATTACATTATGGATATCACTTTTTTTTTAAACGGGACTAAAAAATCAAGGAGTTTATATCACTTGAGCTCATTTTAATTAAATAAAAACTCACTCCCCTTGATTTATACCTAATACCATATCGATAACATATTAGTGCGAGATCACATTTCATTCCCTTCTCCATTTAATTAAAAAAAAATTGACTATTTGTTAAAAATATATAATCTTTTTTATTATGTTTCTTTCAATTCAATTATTTTTATGGTTGTTTTATTGTTGATTCTCTTTGTGTGTAATCAGGTTGGGCTGAAGTTAGAGTTTGGGCTTGTAGCTGTTGGGCTGAAGTTAGAGTTTGGGCTTGTAGCAGTGAACCGCTCGCTTGTAGCTGATCTGATGGTTGGAGTATATAAACTCTCTTAACCTCCTTTAGGGTTAAGAGAGTTCAGCCGTTGTTAGAGTTTTTCTCTCTCGATATTTCGTTGATCTGTTTCTTCGTCTAGGGTTTTGATCTCTGTTCATCATCAGTTGATGATCTGATCGTAGGCTCGTTAGGTGTGCAGTTCGTAGCGATTTACCTTTGTATTGTTGTTCAGATCATCTTGTTGATGATCTGATCCTTTGATTGTCTCTGGTTTCTCGATTGTAATCAGATTCTTTGTATTTTTCTCCAAAATTGACATGGTATCAGAGCTTGTGCTCTTGATATCTTCCTCGTAGCAACACTAGGGTTGCTGGTGATCACATCGGGGTCTTCTTGACGACTTCCGGTGTTTCTTCGTGTCTCCGTCAGTTTTAGGGTTTCGATCTTCGTTCTTGGTTACTCTGAATCCTAGATCTGGTCGTTTGCGAGTTGTGAACACGAAGGGATCGAAAGGTTGCAGAGCGTTTGAAGCTGCTTGGGCGGATCTGAATCGACAGAGGTCTGACGTGGAGATACACGAAGAGAAGATCTCGTAACCCTAAGTGAAGGTTACGAGTTGTGTAGCTGTTTGCGAAGCTTCATCTTGGGACCGTTGTTGCCGTCAGGAATTTGTAACCCTAAGTGAAGGTTACTGTTCCTGACACCATTGGGTGAGATCTTTCCATACTCTTGTTATTTTTCTTGTTAATAGATAAATACAGTGGTGGACTGTTGATACCACCTCAGTGGCGGACTGGTGTAACCGCTTGCATGCTGTACAGAGGGAGACATCCTCTGTCTAACCTGTTTTTGATTGGATTAAGTGTGCTTTGCTTGAGATAATCTGTGGCCTCTGTGTCTATCTTGCTTTGTTTTGTGAATTATATTTTGACACCTTGGGGGATCCCTGATCTGCCAGCTTGACTGGTGTGGAAACTTGTGAACCCTTTGGTGGTCATCTGTGCTCTTGCCTGGTGTGTTTTTTTCTTTTTTTGTGTTATCAATATGGCTGATGGTGATGGGAATGGGAATGCACTTGCTACACTTGTTAGCAAGTTGGATGCAAGCAATCCGTTATATCTTCATCCTAGTGATTCTAGTAATTTGACCATTGTTAATATAAAACTAAAGGGAACTGAAAATTATAGGGTTTGGGCTAATGCTATGACTCTTGCTTTACATGTTAAAAATAAATTTAGTTTTATTGATGGCACATGTGTGAAATCTGAGGATGATGATGTTCTTGCTAGACAGTGGGATAGATGTAATTCTATTGTTCTTACCTGGATTTTAAATTCCATTAGTGAGGAATTGTATATGGGTCATGTGTATTCTAACCTTGCGTCTGCTGTGTGGACTGAATTAAAGGAAACTTATGACAAAGTAGATGGTTCTGTGGTCTTTGATTTATATCAGAAAATAAATAGTTTTGCTCAAAATGGTATGTCTGTGTCTGATTACTACCACAAGTTAAATATTATGTGGAAGCAGTTAGATCAGATTCTTCAACTGCCCAGTTGCACTTGTGATGCCTCAAAGGATTTCAATGACTTCAATCATATGATAAAACTAATGCAATTTTTGATGGGTTTAGATGATGTTTATTAATCTGTCAGAACAAATCTGCTTGTTAAAGATGACCTTCCAACTGTTAAGGAAGCCTTTGCTATTATTTCTAGAGAGGAATCTCATAGAAGTTCTAACAATGGCAGCTCTAAAACTCAAAATCAATTTGTTGGTTTTGTGTCAAAACCAAATCAGTCTTTTGTGAATAAAAAGAAAACTGGCAAGAATGCTAACAGTGATTTAAAATGTACACACTGTAACAAATCTGGTCATACTGTGGATAAGTGTTTTGAAATTATAGGCTATCCTAGTTGGATGAAGCCAAGAACTGGGCAAGGGAAGAAAATTGGGGGATTCAGCTTTGTTTCTGATAGTTGTGAAGTTGTTTCAAATGTGCCTTCTTCTTTGAATTTTCTCTCATCTGAACAAGTTGTCAAATTGTTAGGATTACTTAATGAAAGGTCTACTGAGGGTGTTTCTAGTAGCAATGTGTCAGGTAGTCTATTTTGTTCAACTGTGTTTAAAAGTCAACAATACAATTTTAGTGGTGTTGTGAGTAATGCACAAAATGTAAATTGGATTGTTGATTCTGGTGCTAACCATCACATGGTAAAATCTGATCATAATTTGTTAAATCAATTGGACATTTCTGATTTAAATGTTAGAGTAAAACATCCAAATGGTACAAATGCATTAGTCACAAAGATTGGTGATATAAAACTAAATGATCAGGTTATGCTATGTGATGTGTTTGTTATTCCGGATTATTGTGTGAACTTGATGTCGGTACATAGGTTATCTAGAGATAGCAAGGTCACTGTGTTTTTTGATGAGTTCAAATGTTATATTCAGGATTCGTTAACAAAGAAAAACCTGGTGATTGGTAGACAACTTGATGGGTTGTATTTGTCTGATGGTTCTCATGTATCTGCTAAGGTGTGTAATAGTGTGAGTAGTGATTTTAGCTTGTGGCATTCTAGGCTGGGTCATCCGTCACAAGTGGTTTTAAAGATTTTACAATCTGATTTGAAAATTGATCAAATTAGTGACTCTTTCCTATGTGAAACCTGTCACCGGGCTAAGCAACATAGGGAACCATTTCCCTTGAGTGACCATACTTCAAGGGAGCTAGGTGAACTAGTTCATCTTGATGTGTGGGGGCCATATAGGGTTTCAAGTAGGGAAGGGTTTAGGTATTTTTTAACCGTGGTGGATGATTATACTAGAGCTGTATGGGTTTTTTTAATGAAGTCTAAAACAGAAGTGTTTTCTCATATACAATATTACATTAGCATGATTAAAACCCAGTTTGGGAAAACTGTAAAAGTTTTTCGCAGTGATAATGGAACTGAGTTTGTGAATAATCAAATGATAGGTTTTTTTGGTAAGATTGGCATTATACATCAAACCACTTGTGCATATACCCCTCAACAGAATGGTATTGTTGAGAGAAAACATAGACATCTTCTGAATGTTGCAAGGTCATTGTTGTTTCAAGGAAATTTTCCTCTTAAATTCTGGTCTGAGTGTGTGCTTACTGCTGCCTATTTGATTAACAGGACTCCATCTTCTGTGCTTAATGGAAAGTCTCCGTATGAATTAGTGCATGGTTTTAGACCGGTTTTAGGCCACCTTAGGATGGTAGGATGTCTCTGTTTCAGTACTGTTTTAAATAAGGAACATAAATTCAGTAGTAATGCTGAGAAATGTGTTTTAATTGGTTATTCAAATCAGAAAAAAGGTTATAGACTTTGGTCTCTTGATAATCAAGTTATTCTTTACTCTAGAGATGTAAAGTTTTATGAAAATATTTTTCCGTTTAAAGATGGCAAAGATTTTCCAACCTTGGACAAGGAAAAAGAAAATGTGTCGATTTTTTTTGATTTGTTTGATAATTCTGAAACAGAGACTTCTAAGGGGGCTGGTCCCGATGATGAGGATCATAATAATAGTGGTGATGATTCTCATGGGACACAGCAGCCAATTGTAGGGGAAGAAGTTACTCAAGGCAGGGTTACATCTCAGTCTCCTGGTGATGTGGGGGCATCAGGAGGTGAGATGGAGCAGCCTAGTGGTTCTAACCCTCAGTCGAGCAGGGCTGTGGGTGAGAACAATGAACCTGTTCAGACCGACTGTTCTGAGGGAAATGGTGATGTACCTTTAACTCCTGTCCCTCTTAGAAAGTCTACTAGAGTTTCTACGCTACCTTCAAAATTCAATGATTTTGTAATAGATGGTAAAGTTAGATATGGACTTGAAAGGGTTGTAAATTACTCAAACCTGTCTTCTGAAAATTTTTGTTTTGTGACTAATCTAAATAAAAGTTTTGAACCTAAATTCTATTATCAAGCTGCTTCTGACCCTAATTGGGTTGCTGCTATGAATGATGAAATAGAAGCTCTTCATAGGAATAATACTTGGGACTTGGTTAAGTTACCTCCTGGTAGAAAAACCGTAGGATGTAAGTGGGTCTATAGAATTAAGTATAAGTCCTCTGGTGAGATTGATAGGTTTAAAGCTAGGCTTGTAGCTAAAGGTTACAGTCAAAAAGAGGGGGTTGATTTTGATGAAACCTTTTCTCCTGTTGTGAAAATGATCACTATTCGTACTGTTATGTCATTGGCTGTTGAAAATGATTGGCCTCTTTTCCAATTAGACATTAATAATGCATTTTTGTATGGTGATTTAAATGAGGATGTTTATATGTCTCTTCCAGAAGGGTATTATTCAAAGTCCGAAACTAGGGTATGCAAGTTAAAAAAATCCCTTTATGGGCTAAAACAAGCCCCTAGAATGTGGAATGAGAAGCTTGTGAGTTCTTTAGTTGAGTTTGGTTTTGAGCAAAGTAGATGTGACTATTCTATGTTTGTGAAGAGGTCTAATTCTGTATTTGTTGTGTTACTTGTATATGTTGATGATATCATAATTACTGGTAATAGTGTTGAAGAATTTCAGAAAATTAAAACCTTGTTAAAAACTAAATTTTTGATTAAAGATCTTGGTGAGTTGAAATATTTTCTGGGAATAGAAGTAGTTAAAACTGCTTCTGGTATGTGCTTATCCCAAAGAAAGTATTGCATTGAATTACTTGCTGAGTTTGGCCTAACTGGGAGTAAACCTGTGAATGTGCCTATAGAACAAAATTATGTGTTATCTGGTTTAAGTAAAGAAAAAGATAGGCCTGTCTCTAATATGTCTGGTTATCAAAAATTAGTTGGGAAGTTGATTTATCTATCTCATACTAGACCTGATATTGCTTATGCTGTTCATTACCTTAGTCAATACATGCATTCACCTAAACAAGCTCATTTAGCTGTGGCTATGAGGTTGCTTAGATACTTGAAAAAATCTCCTGGTCAGGGTATTATGTTTAGTAAGTCTGGGTCTTTAAAGCTTTCTGCATATGCTGACTCTGATTGGGGAAAGTGTCTTGATAGTCGTAAATCTGTGACTGGTTACTGCATATTTCTTGGGTCATCTTTGGTTACATGGAAAAGTAAGAAACAGTTAACTGTTTCGAGGTCAACGGCAGAAGCCGAGTATAGGTCTATGTGTACGGCTGCGTGTGATGTTATGTGGTTAATCAATTTGCTACAGGAGTTGTCTGTTCATGTTGAGTTGCCTGTAAATTTGTTTTGTGATAACAATGCTGCAATTTCTATAGCTTTGAATCCTGTTTTTCATGAACGAACAAAACATTTCGAAATTGACTTGTTCTTTTTAAGGGACCAGATTTCGAAAGGTTGTATTAAGGCTGTAGGTATTGATTCTAAGGCTCAAGTAGCAGATTTGTTTACAAAGGGCTTGTCGGTTGCTCAACATGAAGCTTTATGTGCCAAATTGTGTCTTAATAATGTGTTCAAATAATTGAATTGTGGGGGGGTGTTAAAAATATATAATCTTTTTTATTATGTTTCTTTCAATTCAATTATTTTTATGGTTGTTTTATTGTTGATTCTCTTTGTGTGTAATCAGGTTGGGCTGAAGTTAGAGTTTGGGCTTGTAGCAGTGAACCGCTCGCTTGTAGCTGATCTGATGGTTGGAGTATATAAACTCTCTTAACCTCCTTTAGGGTTAAGAGAGTTCAGCCGTTGTTAGAGTTTTTCTCTCTCGATATTTCGTTGATCTGTTTCTTCGTCTAGGGTTTTGATCTCTGTTCATCATCAGTTGATGATCTGATCGTAGGCTCGTTAGGTGTGCAGTTCGTAGCGATTTACCTTTGTATTGTTGTTCAGATCATCTTGTTGATGATCTGATCCTTTGATTGTCTCTGGTTTCTCGATTGTAATCAGATTCTTTGTATTTTTCTCCAAAATTGACACTATTTTATACTTGAGATAAAGTGTAAAAAATTTGGGAGAAAGTGTAAAAATTAATTGTTAAATCTTAAGTGAAAAAACGAATAGATAGAATCACGAAAGGGAATTGGACAACTCATCTTTCTTTTTCTTTTTAAGGGTTTATTCTATATGTTATCTGTTTATTATATGCTTAAACTCATAATCTTTAAAAAATACATTTTAAATAATATCATGATACTATTGAACTAGAAGACTTTTATTTTTATTTTTCTCCTACCAATTAATCCAATTGCTATAAATAGAATTTTGTTATTAACTTGGGGATAGTTATTAATACATGGCAAAATTTCCATTTCTATACAAGACTTTGAAAATTAGATTTGCCTATTTGGCATAGAATCAGCCTAAAGAAAACATACATGACTAATATAGATAATATATTAGTTTTTAATCTTATCTTAACTCGTTAAGTGTTGTGCTTAATAACTAAAAAAGAAATTTATAGAATAATAATTAACTTTTTTAAATGTTTTATTAAATCACTTAAACTTTTTTATTCCTTTAAAAACATTCAACTTTCTTTGGTTGTTCTGGTCATTTATAGTTTATTTTACAAAACTTCAATTTTCTTAAAATAAAATGAGGCAAATAAAAATGTTGGTTACTATTGACTATTTTTTTCTAATTTAACTTAAATTCAACGATATTAAAACTTTGTTAATATTTAGTAATCTTCGTTTCATTACTAGTACGTATTACTATTAGCTTCTGTTACAAGTTAATTTAAAAAAGTATAATGATTAAAATGGTAATCAAAGATATATGTTTCATTCGACTCGACTCATTGAATTTTAAAGAAGTTAAAATTTATAGAAAAGATTTATAGAAAATTAAAACACTGAATAATACTTTTGTGACTTTGCCAAGACAAAAAAAAAAATATAAGTGACTCTACTGAAACACTAATGTGAACAGAAATCTAATAGGTAATTAAAAAAAAAGGGCCTCGGGGAATTTTTGGTCATCAAGTGATCTCGCGAATAATTTTATCTTTCATATGATCAATCCAACTCTAGTTGTTCTAAATCACCTATATAGGCATCAAACTCTAGCTTCACGGCTCACTTTTAGCCCAAACACATACCTTTAATTTAAAGTTTAACAATTTGAGTTTGATCACATTCCCTTTTAACATTTAAGTATAATAACTTTATGCAAGTATATTTGATCATTCTAAACCATTATTGGCCAATTTGGTTAATAAATTCATCAATTTTGTCAAATCTAGCTAAAATTGTTACGGTTGCCTCAAAAAATTACTTAGGGTGGGCGGTATGGGTTCTACATACCCATTCGGCAAACTCAAAGAATTCGGTAAATTCTCGCATATGCATACCCTACATTTCTACAAACCAAATTCGGCAAACTCAACTCATGTTTTCAGCAAGTTTTTGCCAAGCTTTGGCGAAAGTTTTGTGTGTGTGTTGTGTGGTCCCCACTTCAAAACAACCAAATATTTTAATTAAAAAAATTTCTACAAACTCATACCATACACAAAACATCAATTCTACAAACTTTTTTTCTCTCTTCACCTATTGGCTAAAAACTTTGTAGAATTTTTTTTCTACAACCATACCATCCACCCTTAATGATAGTTATTTGGATGACAGTAGGAGCGAGTTGAAAATCGCTTTTGTAAACCTTTCATTGGTGATGAAAATCCTTACTTGAGTCTTATAATTTTGTAGGAGATACATAGTGAACTTGAAGTTTATATATTTTTCTACTGATAAAATTAGGGTTTATGTTTTCTCTTTTATTGACATCTAGTTTACTTTTGCTAGCTAATTCACTATCAAACTTACATACTATAGATCAAACCCTTACCAGTTAATAATAAACATATATATTATTTGTCATCAACATATGATCACTACTATCGGAGAGGTTAAGAGAACTTACGTAAAGAAAACAAACTCAATATTATTTAGTAAACTTGAAGTTGGGGTGAGAAAAAATACAAAGCAAAAGTAAATCCTACCAACTTAAACTATTAATTCAAACTCCAAATTAATAACTTCTAGCTTACGGAAATTTATAACAATTAATAACTAATATAACTTAACCAATTAACTATTATTACACATGTTCTCCTCCAAAAACCATCCTTTGACACAAACCCTACCACCCTTTTATTAATATTAATAACTTATCAATCACCTAGAGTAAGGTAAAATATTTAACAGGAGAGCCCATTATTTCTAGTTTACTCTATTACCAAACTTTTTGTCCAATAACTATCAATATAAAATTGGACGAATTATAACGACACGTGTAACATGAATAAGAGTTTTTGTTTTATAAAATAAAATATTCCTGATATAATAGTACATTAAAGATTTAAAATGTTACACATAATGGTCATGTATCATACGCATTTAAGGACTCGTCAATGGCAATAAAATCCCATAGAGAATGAATATGGTTTTATTTGTAATCTTTAATCCTAATAAAGCACTAAAATGGTGCCACATGTCTCATTTCTAAGATGTCCACATAAGCATTGACACATGTCAAAACCACATTCAAGCATCAATTTATTAGATTATCAATTAAGTATAATTACCAATTTTATCAAAACTAAATTTCCATTTAAAAAAAAGTTGACAAACTTAATGTGAATTTGATAAATTTACTCAATAATTTGATTATTTTAAGAAAACTAATCAATAATTTGTCAAACATAATAAATTTGATTATTTTAACCGTGTTTTTTTTAATTTTTTATATGTATCTAATATTATGAATTCAACCCGTGTAATACACGGGTTACTAACCTAGTGTAAGTATATAGGTGTAACTTGTATTTTTCTCTCTCTATATATAAGTATTTTTAAATGAACAATTTGACAATATCATGCACACCTACAAAAATCAATCCCCCTTATTTTGTTTAAAATGTAAAAATCCACTGGTAGAGTTGTAAGGGCAGATAATATTACCTTATATGATCATCACACCCATCATTTTATTAGCTAATTTAATAAATGTTTTTAATTTAGATTGACCATAATCATCAACTTGTTCCCCATGATGCTAACAAAATGGAGTCCATCTCGTGAAACGATGCATGATTTAGTCTCCCCTTTTTCTTTTTTTGAGTTATTGTTCCATGGAATGAAGCATGAGACAAAGAACTCAAATACTGAAATACACATGTGCAAAAGTGTACGTAAACCCTTTCAACTTTGAACTTTTTTAGTCTAACTTACACAAAGTAGATTTGGTTTTTAATTATTATGCTGGTAGCTTAGCAAACATATACGTGTATATTATGTTTATACAACGGCTAATACGCACATTCTCTAACATTACTTCTAAGTTGATTTTTTGTCTAGGACTTGAACCCTTGAGTAGTGATATATGCTAGACCATGTTTCCTTTGATATATGTGTATATTTGTACTATATTATAATATATATGAGGACAAACTTGTCTTTTACTTAAAAAATTAAGAGTTTAAGAATGGAATTTGTAAAAAAAAACTTAAAAAAAGCTTTAAAATTGTCATTTTTTAGTGTAAATTGAAAATTTAAAGAATCAATTTAAGATATTCAAAATTTAATAAATTATAAAGTAAAATAAAAAATAGCAAATTTAATAATTGTCCTTCATATATAAAAAGTAATACTTCGTGACGAATCATCACGCGGTTTTCATACTAGTATATTATAAGTACATTATATGTTACACTTTTAGGAATTTATAAGAGCTTAAAGTTTTGAGTTAAATTAAAAATATATATACATTTCTAGACAACGTTTATTATATTCTCTCAAGGTTGAATCTCGACAACCCAACGGGGCAACCGGCCCATGTAAAACTGCCTGATGAACAAAGCTCAATGCGCAGGTCGCTCAGATACGGCCCAATGAAGCCCATGATATTAAAATTAATGGATCATATTAAGAACCTATTCGGCCCACACATCTCTTCTTCATTAGGCAAACTATCCTAAGTTTCCTAACATATAACAAGATTTTCTACCCGCGTGTTGTCACGAGGATAATGTTGGCACATAAAACTGTAGCATTGTATAACATGTAACGAACAAAAAAAAAAGCAACGATAAAAAAAAATTCAAATAAAAAACTATGTTACACAATTGTACAATAGGAAATTTATATGTACCTATTAGATCACCAAAAAACACCAACTCTCGTGCCAAGCTAAAACGATTCAATCACAAATAGAAAAAGACTACGTTGCAATGTTAAAATTAGAAAGCGAGCACTCAAAATGTTGAACATATAACTTAAATGTTATGTCAGAAATCGAACGCTCAAAGTGTTAAACCTATAACCTAAAAGTTATGTTACATGACTGTACTCATTACACCATAAACTTATATGCTAAACTCGTTGTGTACGGATATTTAAAAAAAACAAATGGAAAAATGATAAAAATAAGCAAATAACGTAATGGTAAATATGGTAAAAGGCATATTAGTAAAAATAGACAATTGGTAATTGAATTTACCAAAGTTTGTATATAGGGAGTAATATTGATAGATGGGTGTTTTTTCTTTGTTGAATTGTAATCTCTAAATCTTAAATTGTATAATATGAATTTCTTTTGCCTATCTACAAAAAGAACATAACTCTACTTATAAAACCTCTTTTCCCAAAATGCCCTTGAGAAAATACCACTTCTATTGCTCTGCATTTTGGTTGCATCTTTACCATCTCTCTTTTTAAGATTCAAATTCTCTTGCTTCATTGAATCCACACATAAACTCAGTTGTCTAATTGCTTCTCTTTTCTCTTCATCTTTGTCAACCAACATCTTCTTCTGAATCTTGTTTTCTTCTTTCAATCTATCAAATTCTTCCCTCAACTTCATCAATTCTTCTTCACTGTTTGATTCACTTGACGATTCTTCATCCTGGATCTGATGATCATCAATCTCTGACTCGTTAGAATCTTGATCATCGTGCAATTCAATTGACTCGGGATAGCTGTCATAGGACTTGTCCACATCTGCAATCGGATGAAAAGTTTGGTGTCGTGACAAAAGGCGAGTGCTGGAGTCAAATTCGAACTTGGTGGCTTGATCATAGTGTAGGGCTAGTGCCCGATGGGTTCGATATAACTCCTCGATTATTTTGATAAGCTCAGGTCGTTTCTTGTAATACATTTCTGCGCGTTTTGCAAAAGAATCTGCTTCTTGTTCAATCAAGTTCAGCATGGATTCTGTCTTTTCATCTAGCTCTGTGAATCATGGTTCATATGAATGTCATTTCATTATAACAGAAATTTTCATGGAACTCATCAATGTATTTAAGGTCTGAGATGCTAATTAAATATAAAAACTTGCAAATTTAACAAAGGATGTGAAGGGTCAAAGGAAATTAGTAAAAATTATAGCTGTTTATTTTGAAAGCATGCACTTATTTTGAGATAAATCAAAAGAGCAATGTGGACAGTAGTTTTGGGAAGAGTATTTTTTATTGACCATAAAATTGTCATGAAGACTTCTTTTTTTTCTTATTTTCTTGAAATTATTGTGGCTTTTGTTTCAATGTAGTGATTCTACAATGCTCATTTCTTTTTTATTGATGTTTTCATAAACAGACAGGAATCCATAGGTTAGAACAGTTACAAAAACCAAATGACATTATAAATAATTTAAAAGTTATATATAACATAATGGTCAAAAGATCCAAAAGTTAACCCTGAAACCAAATTTAAAGGGGGGAAATACAACAAAACAGAAGAATGATGTACCTGCAAGAGTGGACAGAAGCCATGGAGAATTTCTTGTGATACTGTTGTTTTGACTGTCAAACCACCACCCATAAGCAGATATCTTCTTTGACTCCACCATTTTCTATTCACATTCACAAAAATCCCAATTTACAGAATCAGAACAGGTAAGTAAACAGGATGATATTTTCCTTTAACAAAAGCGAATCACAAAAACATATTCATAAGAAGAAATTAACTGCAATTATGGATCGAATCCACAAACATAAATGCAATTAAATGCAGCAGATTAAAGAGAAATCATAAATGGCTCTACAATCAAAACACTCTGGAGGCGGGAAACATCAATTGAAGTTGGATACTAATCACAACTTTTGAACAAGATATGGATAATAAATAACTGCAATCCTAATTCACGCGGACTAATTAGAGAAGAGAAACTCCAATTATGCTACGAAATCCACAACCTCGAATTTCACTATTTCTATATCATCCAGGAAACCTGCAACAGGAGAAATCGAGCACACACGTTCGATTCATAGAAATAATAAATCATAAGCGCCTCTGCAATCAAAGCTCTTATTACCACTTAATTGACCTAAATCATCGAATCGTTTCGATTCCAGTTACAAATCAATGAAACATTACGTTTTGAATGCTTGAGAGATTGCGAGAAATCGATCAAATGATCAATCATAAACAAACGCAATTAAAGCCCTAACGAGTAACTACTTCCTGCTTTCTAACAGATCTACAAAAGAATGAGATCAATCGATGTGTTTACGGATAGATAATGCATTACCAGAACAAAGAACTCAAGCAGAGCTTTAATGGCGGAAAGAATGAAAGATTTGTCTTCAGTCTCAGTTCTCAGTTTCTCAGTTTCTCAGTTTCTCACACACAATGGATGAAGAAGATGGTTGTTGACAGATAGGAGTATTTATATGCGACTGGGGGAAGGGTGTTTTCGTCCATTAGCAAAACATTTGACCGGTAAGGTTGCGACACGTAATCTCCCGGGCCCACAAGAAGCGGTTGGACCCGGCGTTGGGATAGAGACGAGACAAACTAGTAGTTTGGATTGGATGGAATTTACGGTTTTGCCCATGGTGTCACATTTTATGGCTGAATGAGTAGAGGTGGGTCACTGAGGGTAGAACTGTCATGAAGCTTAAACGGTTGTTTGGAGCGTCTAATCCCGAAAAAGGAAATAAATTATTTGCAAAATTTACCATTTTTAACTAAAAGATGGCAAATAAAACAATTGCTTTAATATAAGCAATACTAAAATATAAAATGACTACCTATATATGACATTAAAGTAAGAAGCCAGACTAAGGGTGGCGTTGGTTCGTGCAATTCAATGAAATTAGAATTGCTAAGGTTGCGTTTGGTTGTGGAAAACGTTTTCCAGTTTTCCATTTTCAGTTTTCTAGAAAATGAAATGGGTTTTCCATTTCTAGAAAACACTTGGAAAATTTTGAAAACGCGATCTAACCAAAAGATGTGTTTTCCATTTTCTGGAAAATAGAAAACAGAAAACACGTTCTTGTCTACTTGTTTTCTGTTTGTTTTCCATCTCTCCATTCTATTAGATTTCCTTACTACATATGATATAATTTAAAACACATAAAATACATTATAATTTAAAATATTATATATATATATATATATATATATATATATATATATATATATATATATATATGGGAGAGGATCATTTGAGAACCAATTTGATTTGAGAACTAAAAAGAACTAATTTGAGCCACATGTTTATTACATGTATCCCTCCTCCCATGAATTGTAGTGGTCCCCCCCCCCTGAAATTTGTGGTTGAGATTTAGTTCTCAAAAGTTCTCAAAATAAAAAGTTCTCATTTGAACCTAACCCTATATATATATATATATATATATATATATATATATATATATATATATATATATATAAAATCAATACAATAAAGACTTCTAATTTGACATTTTAAAATCATTTTAATTTACTTAAACAATATATAATCATTTTTTTATAAACATTTTATAGCTAATTCACATAACCATTTAAACCACATTCAAGAATAATCCTAAATTATATCTATTAGGACAATAATAAAGTAAACACAATACATATAAAAAAATAGTTAATAAGTCAATCGATCCCGTCGAGTCAAAGAACATCTACATGACACATACTCCACCACAAAACATTAAAACATACTATCAACGTTGCAAACCAGATCGGCGACTCATATACTTATCCCATAAGGCATTAGTGATTGAAGTCCTAACTTGAAGCATCTCCATATTATTGGCCATGTAAAAAAAATGGCCTTCTTGGACCACATTCGATCTTTCACTCGGAACTTCAAGATAATCTTGACCATATTCGGTGAACAAGCTGTCAGCCCTATCTTCCATTCTGATATAATTATGCAATGCACAACATGCATGTGGAATCAACATTTGACGCCTCAAAGGGTAATTTGGTATATCTTTTAAAATGTGAAATCTTGCTTTAAGCACACCAAATGCACGTTCTATGACATTACGAACAGATGAGTGCATGAAGTTGAACAGTTCTTCCTTTCCTCTTACACGCCCACTTTGCCAATCAGAACGATGATATCGCTCACCACGATATGGGGCTAAAAATCCTTTCAAATTTGGATACCCATTATCAAAAACATAAAAATAATCTACACAAAGAAATTATAAAATGAATTAGTCAATAAACATATGAAAAGTTAGCTCAAACTAATAAATAAAACTTGAGCATAAATCTTACCGCCGATCGGCATAGGAAATTTGTTTTCGGGTCTATTAATAGCATCATAAAAAACTCGTGAGTCATTAGCCGTTCCCTCCCAACCAGTATATACAAAAGTAAACATCATGTCATGTGAGCAAACTGCCATGACATTTTGAGTGACAAGTACCGCTTTTCTTCCTCGAAATGACTTTTGTTTTGATGCTGGTGCCCAAGCTGCTACATGAGTACCATCAATGGCGCCGATACAATTCTGATTGAAAATAACAAACATGAAAGATTGCAACAGAATCAATAATATATTAACTGAATATAAATAATAAACAACTTATGCAAACAAATGAATCAACCTACAAACAAGTAGAATACCTTGAAGTATGGATACCATCTTGAATTTGCTAGAATTTCCGGTTGAACTGCACCTCTATCAACTGGTTTAACTACAGTCAATTCAAAAGCCTTTAGTGCTCTCAACACTTTTTTGAACCAGCAATGAACAGTTGATGTAGAATGTTGAAACCGATCTGAAATTTCTCTATGTTTATTGCCATGGCATAAAATCCGTAAACTCATTGCCACGCCCTCTTCTACACTAACATCATTAGAATCTTGTAATAAACCTAATAACTTTAGTTTATCACACAAATTTAAAAACACATGTGGCTTCATTCTAAATAACTCGTAACATTGGATAGGATTCCCACAAACTATCTCTCGCAAATATTCTTTTCCACTAAGGATAGAAGTCCGACAAGGCTTTCGGTCAATAAAGAGTTTAGTGTGCTTCTTTAGATACAGAAACATCATCATGTCATTGTCATCAGCATCTTCATCTGAGCTCGAGCTAAACTTAATTGATTCTAATTTCATTAAACCTAATAACTTTAGTTTATCACACAAATTTAAAAACATCAATTCTAATTTCATTAAATTCCACGAACCAAACGCCAAGTATTATGCGTAGAACCTAAAAGTTATATTACCTGACTATACATATTACACCAAGTCACCAACTTATATGTTGTGGACAAAAAATATTTGTGTTGCTTTAACGCAACAGAAATACAAATAAAAAAAATTAGTGTAACAATATTCAAAAATCAAAACCACTTTCATTTTGTGTATACAGAGGTAATTTAGTTTTAGTATGATTATTTAGTCTATTCAGTTAAAATAGCAATTTACAAATTTAGTTTTGGTACGATAATTTACCAAAAGTATTTTCAGTTAATGTAGCAATGTCAAATTTAGTTTTTGTATAACAAGATGTTTACCCTTCCGTGTGATGTTGCGGGGTTGAATTTGTATACTAAACGAAATTAAAAAAGTTAAGTGGTATAAAATGTAAAATTTTAAAAGTCTCATGGTAAAAGTATAAAACTATAGAAGTATATACTTAAAGTGAAAGTAGAAAAGTTAAAAGTTTCATGACCAAAGTAGAAGACAAAAAAACTTAAAACAAAAAAATAACTTTAAAAGTTAGAGAGTTAAAAATTAAGAAGTATAAACGTAAAAGTCTAAAAGTCTTGTGGTGAAAGTATAAAACTATAAAAATATACTAAGCTAAGTGGTATAAAACGTAAAAGTCTAAAAGTCTCGTGGTGAAAGTATAAAACTATAAAATTATACTAAAAACGAAAGTAAGAAAGTTAAAAGTTTCGTAGTCAAAGTTGAAAACAACAAAACTTAAAAAAAAAGTTTAAAAGTTATAGGGTGCTTTACCCCTCATTTCCATTTATACAAAAGTAAATTTAATCAAAAAAAGGATGGGAAATGGAAAAGGTAAAGAACCAAATTCGAACTTGGGCTTTCTCAAAATCAGGCGACTACATTACCACTAGGCTGGTTGATGAAATTGTTTTTTATATACCAAATTACTTATTTAATAACTCCTCAACACAAATAAAATTTTTTATTTTTAATAACCCTTCACAAAATTTCCACTTTACGAAGTTAAGAGGGTCTCCGGGAACCCCTGGGCCTATTATAGGTCCGTCCCTGTTCACCATGTCTTTTTATGTTTGCACGAATGTATTAAAACAATACCGTTACACAAACGAACACATACATCAACATTCACACCGCAACATCTAGTAACTTTTAAACGAATTGGATGGCCGGGAGACGCTTACAAGGATATTAAACTCGCGCATATCTCTCATAGAGCATGCATTCCCATCCATATCCGACTATCCGTAACAGCATAGTAATTTACTAACTAATGTAAATGTCTAGAAGTTGATATTTATTTAATCTAAATGTCATAATAGTTGATAGAAACGAAGGTCTAAACTAATGTCAAACATTTCTACTATGTACCGAAGTCAACCATAGGTCAAACCTAAAAGTCAATGAATCACATCCATGTCACGGGTCCCAGTGGCGTATGACACAAACCCCCTACCGCCAAAAATCGGGCGCATGACCCAGTCATCAAACCTTCTCCAGTAAGTATGAATCGTGGTTGTAGGACTGTCGAATAGCATCTTTAGACTCGCTTTGGCGGTAAGGGTTCGCTGATTTCCCGTTTCAGGATCATCATCATGTCCGTTTTCCAGAAGTGGCATCGTTGATGATGTTGGGCTAGACGGTTCTGTTTCGCTTGAATGAGGTAATAGCCTCCTTATGAGCGGTTTAGTCAGCAATCCAAACACCTACCATTAGGAATATAGGGGTGAGCATATATCGTTAAAAAAAAAAAATCATTTATTCGTGGTTTTGACCGTAACTTTGGATTTGCAAAAGAGGGGGGGGGGGGGGGGGGGGGGGTAATGAAGGGATTGAGATGCTTACAATAGTACTGAAAAGAACAACACTAATGGTGCTGGTGATCAAAAGTGCATTTGCAGGCTGAATTGTTTGTCCAGCTCCAGTAAACTGCAAATGAATCAAAACATGTACTTAGATTAGTAAATCAATTTAAATGACATACAGGTTTTTTTTTAATAAAAATACACTTTTGAGAGACTTTTGGGTCCAGGCCCACCATATTTCTATTAATTTTTTCCTACTGAATTTACCTTCTTATAAGCAAGTGCAATAGATACAGCTCCTCGCATTAGGCCAGACCACCAAATGACAAACTGTTCAGATTTATTATAAACTTTATTGTTACAATGCATAGTCCAATAATCAAGATATTCAAAATATACTTGTAATTTACTTACCTGCTGTTTAAACCCGATTTTCTCATTACCATCCCTCCGGATTAAGTTGGAAAAATGTGAAATAGGTAATATAAAAGCGGCTCTTCCAATCATAATCAGTACAAGCAGTATAATACTTGCCCAGATTGATTTTCCAGGGCTGCAAAATTGAACAGTAGTTACAGATTAATGGGGTCAAATGGGTTAAAAATAATCCTTACGGGTTCAAACAGGTCGCATTATAATGCATGAAAACTCCAAGACCACTTTATTCAAAACATTTTAATGCATGAAATAATATAATTTTGTAATCATATCTGACACGTTGCTTATAGGAGCTAAAAATTTAGAGAAACATGTTTTTTAAAAAGCTGATAGTTTTCAACCAGAACACATAACCATATACGACAATAGACACACTACACAGAAACTTAAAATCTTTCGACAGATAGTGTTATTGGCCAACTAAACTTGACCTATTGTGATTTGTAACAAAAAACTACTTGTTTTGACCCGTTGTAACAGTTACCCCCTCACATAACAATAGAATGATTAAGGGTGTTCGCGGTCTGTTTTGGACGGCTTTTAGGTCAAAACGAAGCCAAAACGTTAGTAACGTTTTTGAAAATTGAAAATCAAAACCGAACTGTTGGGGTCTGAACAGTGGCGAAGCTTGAAAATATCAAGTGGGGGGTCGGGATCTAAATTTTTTTTTTCCTAACGCCAATTTTTGGGTAAATGGGGGGTCGAAACCGGAGTATATCGAAATTTTCTACACGAAAATTATATACCCCCTACATCGCAAAAAAAAATTCGGGGGGTCGGACGTCCCCTCCCGCCCCTTAAAAGCTGCGCCAGTGGGTCTGAAACCAAAGAACCAAACCATTTGAGCTTTTTGGGCCCTTTTGGGCCTTTAAACAAATCGAAACCACAAACCAAACCGTTCTTTCCGGTTTAAAAACTCAAAAGCTGCAAGCCAAACCGTAAAAAACCCGACCGTGAAGCCGAACCAAAGACCGGTTTGAACGGTTACACGGTTTCAAACCGAATCGTGAACACCCCTAAGTAACATGCAAAAAAAAAAAAAAGGTTCAATCAATAAAGTTGTTAACAATGATTACCTGTCTTCAACAAACCTCCATTTTCCAACATCCAAAGAGTCCATACCAACATATAGGAATATACACACTTCCGCAATATATGACATTGTTGCAAAAGAATGCCTGCAGTCAACACAATTTAATGTAAATATTTTCATATACTTACCAGAAGTAGGTAATTTCATGGACAGAAAAATTTATTTGTAAGAGAGTTTGGAGATGATACACACTTTGTAGTCACTTGTGATTTATGAGTGACATTATGCCACGCGTAATGCGACATTACAACCCCACAAAAGAATACAGCAAGGATTCCACTTAATCCAAACACCTGGAAGGAAATAAGGTTAGTTTTGTGAATTGCGATCAATAAATAAAATAATTCCAAAAAAAGGATTTATAGTTTGAGCCAAACCCCTTAAAGACAAAATACCCAAAATGCCCTTAGAGCCATATATGTGTTAAAAATGTTGTGGAGCACTTACTTCTGCTGTTATGTAAGAAAGGTAAGCCATAAGTATCATCAGAGCTACTTCACGATCAGTTGAGTGTCTGAAATTTAACAAATATTCATTAAAGCAATCGTAAATAGTATTCAATACGTCATAAGATTACTTAAAGCAAGTCGAAAACAAGAGATAAGTACATTATACAAATATACCCCGATGGATATTAATCTGAAAATTGACAAATTTAATTGCCTAAAAAATTGAGGTTATCTAACAATTGTGAATAATATAACCAGCGTGTCATGCCTTTTAAGGCAGCAGAAAATGTCATTTTCTAATAGAGGAAACAGCTTGAATTTAGAAGTTACACATAAAATGAGATAAAATCAAAGATAAGATCTCAATTAGCAGCTCAAGTACACCTACACGTTGACTGAAACATAATAACCGTGTACCTTCCAAAATATAGTGTTCTAATGGTGAACGCACATATCAGCCCAACCTTCGAGTGAAATGAAAAACCATCACATAAATGGCTAGAATAATTTCAAGATATTGTATTAAAAAATATGAAATGTCGTAAATGAACATTATACGCTTTAAGCAATAAATTGCTAGCTAAGTATATAAATAGATGAAGAGAGAAAGGAAAATAAAAACTTACAAGAACTCCCAACAGGGTGCTTAACCCGAACAATCTGAAGAAACTGGAAGCAAATTCAAGAGCGGTATATAAGTTTGTGTCAGATAAGTCGAATTTTGTGATTGCGTTAAAAAGTGCCACCGATGTTGCATCATTCACTACACCCTCCCCAAACACTAGACTGTATAATAATGGAGTTTCTTCTTGATTCAGCACCTAATCAAAGGATAAAATTTTGGTTATGAGTTTTGACATTGCTAAATTTTAGCAAAGATGGCAAAATAGGTGTGGTTGGGTAATGAGTCAAGACGGATTCGGGTCAAAACAAGTAGGTTGTGTACATGTCAAAATGGGTTGTAAATTTGAGATAACACGACACACTTTTGTCCAGCTTTTTATGAAAATAAAAACTATAATACTAATTTATAGATAATAATTTAGGATTAGGAGGTTTAATGCAATGAAAATACACTTTGTGCGAGTTGCCCCGTTAGACCTGGTTCTTTGTTAGCTATATTAATGGGAAAGTTGCAAAAAAATATATATATAGATAGTCAAATATCCCAAATTTAACAATGTGGGGAGCAAGAAATTTTCTCTCATTATTAGAGATGAAAGCTTGAATATTGACATTTTGAGAGTGAAGGTTCGAAATTTTTTTTTTAATATTAGGAGTTACTGTTCCATTTATACAAATATAGAGAACCCAAACCAGTTACATTTCATCACTTAAATTTGTCAAGAATTGAACTTACACTCCTAAATTTGACAAAAAAAAAAACTTATCTTTCTATTGATGAGAGCAAAAATTTCTTGTTCCCTATATTGTCATATATAGGATCTTTAGTTAGTAGTTACATTTCTTGACAGCTTTCCCTTTATATTAAACCCATTTGACCCATTACAGACAAAACATAGACTCAACAAACCCAATCATAAGTAAATGGGTCGAAATTGCCAGCTCTACTTCTAAATATATGGTTCCTTTCAAGGATCACAAATCAAAAGTACATGTACGGTACCTGCAAGGTGCAAACAGAATCCGTTGCAGAAAATATGGCTCCAAGTGCTTCTCGCAGTTAAGAAAAAAGAAGAATTTTAAATGAAAAGTTCAGAAAAATATGTACCGGATACCAGTCCAGTTAAATTATAGGAAAATGAATACCTACAAACTCTAATTGACAACAAGACATTTCACACTTGATATTATAAGGAAAAAGAACAAGTACCAAGATACGAAATGTACATCAGCTTGTATAATGTGGTGAATTTATTGATATTATAAGAAAAAAGAGCAAGTACCAAGATAGTCTTTCATCTCGAGGTAACCAATGTCCAGCATAGGAAACAGGCGTGTTGCACCTGAATAAAAAAATTGAAGTTAAAGTCTATGAAACCTAAATCAAATAAACACATCCTAGAAATATAGATACCACATGTGATGTTTAATTGTAAGCATACAACATATACCGTAAGATATGATGGCAAACGAAATCAAAGTGCCAACAACTCCATACAAATTAATGGTCAGGAAATTGCGGAAAAACTGCTTCTTTTTCACCTGAAACCTGCCGTAATAATTTAACTGTAATCACAAATATTAAGACACTAATACACATATGTTCTTTCAAATCATACATACCCAGCATTAAATATTATTGGTGGAAGGAGATAAATAAAGATAAACTCCTGCTTGAATTCCAATATGTGTGAGCTTTTACCACCAGAAGTTCGTAAAATTAGGCATCCTGTGCCTAAACCCTGTCATCATAAACCGTTTTGTTACTAATAATGATATGAAACAAATGGAACATATGGAACAAATGATACCAATTTTCATAATAGAACTTGTTTATATACTGAATTAGTAACTCACGATTAAAAGGGCGGTGATCGATTGATTCAACCACCGACTGTTTTCGAGTAGGTGACCAAGAACAATGCAACCGCATAGAAGGGCTGCAAATAACGCTATTTGGTCTACAAACTCAGTCTCCGGATCCATACTGCAAGCTTGCAAAAAAATAGGAAAAATATTATATTCAGCAAGTTATTTCAGATATTATTTAATACAAAATTCAAAATACGTTATCAACGCCATAAACTTTGTTTTCGATGTTCAATTTTCCTAAACAAACTCATATCGATCCTAAAAACCCTAAAATCGTCAATCGGCGATGCTAAAACCCTAAAATCGTCAATAATTCACAGGATCAGAAACAATTCGATACACAACTGTAAGTATGTAAACCATAACAATCAATCGAATAACAGTAATTCAAAAACGGTACACCTACTTCCTTCAAGTTTGGATTTTACGCGTTTCAGAAAGCAGGACTATAATCAAAACAGAGTTCGCTTAAATTCAACGCAATTCTTTCAAAAACGAAGAGGAGAAATGATACCTCAAATTCCGCCGCCGATCGTAGCAGATTCTGGAACTGGAACAAGTTATGGATGAATTAAAAGAGGGTTATTGTTTTTATTTAATATCTTTCGGATTAAGTTATCTTCGTTTATCGCTTTATAAAAGAATTTGAGTAATTTTGAAAGTTTATAAAACGTACTTTTTTTTAAGATAACATTATTTATTAATTTTAGTTGGATAACACGGCAAATCAGTTACCTAAGAATTTAAATACACGGTCAATATTGGTACAATGTCATATAAAAATAAAAGGGACTTAAAGTTAGCAAAGGAATCCGGTCATGCAATTCAATCGTGATCAAGGACACGGGTTAGCAGTGGCAGACTTACATAGAAGGGTGGGGTCAAGCGAACTCTATCGGTTTTGTAGTATTAGTGGAACGTTATTAAACAAAAATCTCAAATGCCCCCCCCCCCCCCCCCCCCTATTTTATTAACAAAATACAATATAGTTGGATGGTAGACGCGCGTGATTTCAGTTTGGGGTGTCCCAGGTTCTAGCCCGGGTTTAAATGTTTTTTTGTTCTGGTTTTTTTTTAACTCGGAAACGGGAAATAAAGGGGTTAAACCCTAGTTGTTGTTGCAGCGCTGCTCTAAGTCTCTCTCCCTGTAAATTGATGTTCGTCTCCTCTCTCTTCTCAGTCTCTCAGCCTCGTCCTTGACTCCTCTCTCTCAGTCTCTCTCTCTGACTCTCCCTGTAAATCTAAACAGAGCAGCAACGGCGCAGCGCTCTCGTGTCTCCTCCCCTGGCCGGCTAGCCCTAACTGGCTAACTCAGTCCTCGTCTCTTCCTCTGGTCGACATCAGCGCTCTCACTCTCTCTCAATTTTGCTCAAATTGTTATAAATATTGGTATGTATAATGTATTTTCACCCAATTTTTTATGCTACATTGACTTAATTAGTGATTAAAAACATATTTTGAACTTGATTTTGTTGTTTAGGGAGGATATTTGATGAATATTTGGTCATTTGGGACTTTGGGCGTAGATCTTAACTCTTGAGGATTTTCAAATTGTTACAAGCCTCCAACCAAATTCATGGGTTAGTATATCTACTCTTTTGTATATTTAATTATAAACTTGAAATTGATACTAGATAGTTGATACATGAATGAAACTTGTAATTGGACATAAAAGGTTGATTTGAATCATTTGATTGATGATTTTTATATATATGTTGTTTCAGTTTGATTCAAAATTGGTGAAATATATTGCTAGCTTTCTGCTCTTTTTAATTTGTGAATTGAGTAAATCGATCAATCAACATGCCTTTGTTGTCAGTATGCCAATCAGATGCTAATTTTGTAGTTGTTGAAGAAATCCTAGATTCCATTTTAAAAACCTTCACTTTAGAGCTAGAAATTGTTCCATTATTGATTTAGAATACGTTCTTGTTATATGTATTGAAAAGAGTTGAATGAATTTAATGAATTTACCCTTCTATGCAAGAAAAGCCTACAGTATTGATTGTTATGTTTGTATTTATGTTTTTTTTTTCATTTTATTGGCAATGTATGTTTGTTATGATATCGTATAATATTATTTTACCTGACCCGACCCGACCTAAAAATGTTATGGTCGATATTAATATAAAACGATCTCTGGAAAAAAAAACGACCACCAAAAATAAAATCCTGGATCCGCCACTACGGGCTATGATGTTGCTAAATAAGAGTAACGTAAACAATAAAGCATGACATGTTATATTGACTAACAAATGCTTAATCTCATCTCGTGACACAACGCCAATGACCCAATGAAAAAAGTTACTTTCATTTTATTACAAAAAACGTTTAAACAGTGTACACAATATACAAGACATGCAAAAACACACGATTCAATCTAAGATTCAAATAAAACTAAACATGTAAAATATACAAATCCTACACCCAGGTATGATCAAAGAAAGTTTAGTCAATCATCATAGCAAACAAATCAAATACTCTCAATATAAGATTGTTCATCACAAATAATCTACTAATCAAAATTAACTTTAAGGCTATGTGTAGTCATCAAGCCCCACCATGGGGCATTATATGCCATGTGGCGATGACATGGCATAGGGGGTTATAACATCTCAAGTGTGTAACCATAACCACTAATCATTACCTAATCACATTTATTTATTTTTTTTAGTCAACTAATAAAATAAAATAAATTATAAAATTTTAAAACTTCAATTAAAATAAAAAGCATACTAGTGAAACAAATAACATGACATAAAAAAAACCGACACATAACATAAAAAAAAAACAACCATACTCGCCACTCATGTAACTCTTCGCGATGTCCTCCCTAAGTCTTCGGGAGATGGTGTCGGTCGACGTCGTCTTCGGGAGATGGTGTCGGTCGAGACGAGGGTGATGGTGTCGGTCGAGACGTGGGTGATGGTGTAGGTCGAGGCGAGGGCGATTGAGAAGCTTGAAATGGATTGTTTTGTTGAAAGGTTTGTTGTTGAAATTAGTTTTGTTGTTGGAATGCTTGAAATGGAGAAAAAGAATGTTGAGCAAAGGGATTAAACCCCATGCCTTGCGGGAAGTTTGCTTGAAACGGTTGAAACGGTTGTTGCATTGGCGGTGATCCTAAACTCGCCATGTACGCGAACAACCCGTCATCATCGGGGTTACCCTTTCGTAAGACGGGGAGGTTGGAAGGGCGTGTTTGCAGGGGCGGACCTACTTGGGTCCCAGGGGTAGCGCCCGCTACCCCTGAACTTTTACCCCGACGTGCAAATTTTTTTTTTTAATAGGTTTTCGGTTTTTCGCGACCCCTGAAACAATTTTTCGCGACCCCTGGAAGAAATTTTATGGCTTTTACTTAATAATATGATCAAAAGCCCCTTAAAAATATGATTAAAAGCCCGTTAACTACCTAAAAAAACATTTCGGGGGCGCTGCCCCCGAACCCCCGTTAGTCCCCGCTACCCCTGATATTCTTTCCTGGATCCGCCACTGCGTGTTTGATGATGGTCCTCCTCCTTGCATTTTCGAAAATTTTTTGAAGAAATATAGTAGTAGAGGAGAGTGAAGAAGTGTTGTTAAAAAAAATGGGGGTACCACTCTTTTTATATCAAAAAAATATAACATTTAAAAAAAAGATATATTAATGGCCAACGAATATATTTCAACGGATATATTTGAAAAGTCAAGGGGGAGAGGCGCCATCTAGATAACGCCACACCCACAAAAAATGCAACATGGCGCCCCGGGAGGTGCCAGGGGCGCTATGTTGGGCGATATGGTAAGAGTTTTGAAGCTATAACACCCGATTACACATAGCCTAATAACAAACCAAATTGTCACTACTTCTCACTCCATAAAAATAGTTTTTCTTCCTCGTTTCGCGTGCACCAGCCAAGCAGCCCTTTTGATTAAAAAAATGCTTGAAAAATGCACAATCGCTTCTCTCCACCAAATGGAGATCACGAACCACAAACCCATTTCAACTCTCAACGTGTAGCATATCTAATGGATTAATATTTATTTGTTTTTCTCTTTTTATTTCATACCAATTCATTTAATATATAATGCCTTATTTCTTTAAAAACTTATAATATTCAACTTTTTAAAAGATCTAAACACATATTCTTGTTTAGTTTTTTGTTTGTTGAACATCCTGTATAAATTTTATTAAAAACGGAGATGTTTTAAAAAAAACACGTTTTTAATATAAAATAAATCTACAAATATTAAATCGTTTATCTTTTCAGCCATGTGGCACTATCGTATAGTTCCGTTAGAATTTTTTTATTAAGATTTAACTTAAAATATAAATTAAGGGAACAAGGATTACTAAAAATCTTAAAGTTAAGTGTTAACTTAAAATATAAATGAAGGTTTAAAGATTTACAATGTGTCATTCTAAAATGTAAATTCACTTATTTGCCCCTCGGTTCGGTTCGGTTTTTCTAACGGTTCCATTTTTTGGTTTGGTTTGGTTCTTAATAGACATGAAACCGAAACTGAACCATTATTTTCGGTTCGGTTTTTCTTCCGGTTTGTTTTTTTTGGTTTTGTTTCATTGGTTTTTTCAGTCCCGTTTTGTTTTTTTTGGTTTTTTGCTCACCCCTACACTCAACAATTCCTAAGTTGTGAGTTTCTTCCTTAATGGTGTTCCTGGGTAAGTCAAACACTCAAGCCTGGAGTGTTAAATCCAGTATGGACGGTTGCAATCTCGTCTAAAAAAGAATCACTCGGGTGTTGAAAATTTGAGATAGTCCAAACACCCTTAAAAATAGTAATAGTAATAATATTTTCAGGCTTAAAAATTTATCGAGTTTAACTGTGTAGAAATCATTTGGGATTTTGGGGTTGGTTTAAAATTGGGTTGAGTTTTGGATTGGGATTCATTAATTGGGTCAATCTGTATTTCGCCACAAGCCCACAACGGAGTTGATCCATATTGATTGTGTTAATACCGTTTTTTTTTAAATAATATTGCATAACTAGATTTATCATCCGTCTGTTATCGTGAAAATAATGCGGGTACACAAAACAGTTATGTAATGTAAAGAAAATAGAAATACAATAGTCTGCATAACGACGTTAAAATTAGAAGTCAAACGCTTAAAATATCGAGCATAGCATTATGTTGAGTTACCCGAGATCTCTTCATTAAAATATTAGTTGGTTGTTTTTCTAAATAGATTTTAAATTTATAAATTGATCTCAAAATATTTTACGCAATCAACAAATAGGGTTAGCACAAATCGACGTTGCAGTTTTGATATCATAATAAACATTTAAGGTTAGTGAGTTATTTTATTTTAGACTCGGTTAACAACTTTGGAGCTTATATAACTTCATAACCTAGCTCTAGCTCAGTATTATGCTTCAACCGCGAACCAAGACATTGCATTTTTTTCTTATAAAAGTTTTAAAAAAATGAACAATAGCATGTCACGGTTCAACAGTTTTCACTTGACTCATTTTCACCATCGCAAGAATACGCATGACACTTATCTTTTTAGATTTTTTTAGATACGGACAATGATCGTCCGGATTTTAAGCTTCATGTCATTGGTGTCTTTGGACCTATCAAACCACAAAATATTGTCACAATCAATCATCTTACTAGAATTAAATGGCTTTGGAAGATCCCACTTGATAATTGGTGACATGATGATGTTGACCATAAGCTAACAAAACTATAACTTTCAAGCATTAAACGTTGTGTTCAAAAATTAATATAAAGTTAAAAATAGAAATAAATAGGTAAGAATATGGATGTAATGAAGTAACATTTTATTGTCACAAATTTTTTTATTTATTTATTGTAATGTTGTAAATGAACCGAAGTATCACAATCTGGTCCCATGGGTCATGTCTATGAATCATGCTTATCATGGTTCGGACAAGGTGGTCCATATTTTTAGTATTTACGGACCACTTGGTGTCTTCGGGTTAAAGTAATAATGGACTTTGGCGTGAGTCATAACTTAATGGGTTCGCATACAATATAGGCCCATATCAGTAAATCTTGACCATTAAAAACAAATGGATGTATTTTGTAATATTCCAGCAACGGTTGTATTTTGTAAGAAGCACCTTTGTACACTTAAATTGTATTATTTAACTACCTATTGCTTGTCAAAAATCGTACTTTTATAATTAATAGGGTATCGGGTTATTCAAATAAGACGTGTTTTTTGTTGTTTCTCATGTTATTACTTGTCAATACGGTCGATCAAAAATGGATCGGTTAAACATCCCATAAGGGGGTCTGATATTGACTTTCTCTTGTAGAAATTTTGCGAATATTTAAATTTTTCAAAAAGCGTATAATCACTTTCGGATTAAATATTTTGATGGTTCACTCGATAATATTAGTAAGATACGATCTGGAATCGATATATGAAACTAGAGAGACTGGGAGTGATTTAGAATTCGAACAAGGAATGAAAATGTCGACCAAATACGTATTAGCAAAAAAGGGAGCGTCCATCAGATTACTGATTTGCAGTTATTTGATTTGAATCTTGAATTAAAATTGCAAGAATTACACAATTGGTCCTTACGAAAATAATTAGTCATTTTCCGGATAAAATAAAATTCACGTGCATTTTCCATGAAGCAACTTAATCGAAATAGAAAAATTTCCAAGCTAACGTGGTAGCTTAACCCTAGCCACGGGCTATGCCCCTTGGACCCCCGAACCCCAGATAAAATTCCCTAAATTACAACCTCATTGATATAAGTGTGCACCCCTCACCTCCGGACCCACTTGATATAAGTCATGAGTCCCATTGGTTAAGTTAACACAATTACACTAAAATAACAACATTTTATATGTGGGATTCATTTTCGACTCTTAGAATGACATCCAGTAGTAATCGAAACATGTAGTAAAATCTAACCACTTTATCAACTTCATTGCCCGTGACCCTTTCTCGTAAATTTCCCATTTATATTACAAACGTCCAATGTTTGAGGATGCCATTGCAGAGTGTTGCTTTGGTTAAGATCTCAATTATTTATTTATTTATTAGTTTAATGATGATCTAAAAAGGGCAAAATAGGCCTTTAAGTGTGTTTAAAAGCCAAGTGATGATCCACCCACAAGGAATGTCTTTTAACCAGAAAATATCATAAACATTTTCATTTTCTACTTTTTGTTTAATAAAATATAATTAACATGAAACTAAATAAGATTATTATTATGCATATAAATAATAAACTATTATAGTAGCATCCAATGCGAGGCTACAAACGACAATCATAGATAAGATAAATTTACTAATTA
Source organism: Deinandra increscens subsp. villosa (assembly GCA_039602395.1). Classification (NCBI taxonomy): domain Eukaryota; kingdom Viridiplantae; phylum Streptophyta; class Magnoliopsida; order Asterales; family Asteraceae; genus Deinandra; species Deinandra increscens. Next base: position 3,586,838 of record JBCNJP010000014.1, read on the forward strand.
ATATATAATAATAAAATTTTAATAATATATATATATATATATATATATATATATATATATATATATATAAGGTTCATTAATTGTAGACACTTTCACATATAAATAATAAACTATTATAGTAAGGTTCATTAATTGTAGACACTTTCACATGTGAAATAGTACTTTTTCATATGTTTTTCACATGTGAAATATTTTGAACAGTGAGAAAATGAAAAAAAAAGAATAAAGAAAATTAATCACAACCACTAGATCAAGAGATCTTATGGTGAAAAAGGGTGTCTACCTGTCTACACTTATGAGGGTGTTTACAATGAATTTTTCACTATATATATACACACACACACATATATATCATTCCTCTATTCTTATAAAAGAAAAGTTTTTTTGCCATATGACATCCAGTGAGGGCCCTGAGCATGTGTGAGAGGTGCGACGAAACATGGTATATCATCTTAGGAGACTCATAATTTTAAAATCTTTTATATATATTATATTTATATAGTTCTTTTAAAATAGAACTTTATATTTTAAAACCTAAACTAATAAAATAATCCACTTTAAAAAAGACAGTCCAACTAATTATTTATATTTGGGCATTTACGGCCTAATTTCAATTATAATATCATTTTAAAACAATAATTTTCTTATGTTTATTGCTATAATATATTTTTTTTGTTTTATTTAAGACCCTTTGTGTTTGTAATTTTTTTTTGAATGGGGACAATTGTTTTAAAACTCAAACAGGACCTCTAAATCATCAGGACCGGCCCTGATAGCATCACCACAACCCACCACATTTTTATTTTTTCGTCTAAAGCACCCCCAAATAATATCACCAAAATTTTTTACATTATCCATTAATTTCCCTAAAAGATTTACATTGTCCCTTAATTTTTTTTAAGGTTTACAAGTATTATTATATTTTGGAAGAAGATCCATTATAACCTTCATAAAAAAGATATTATAAATCTATATCGAATTCATATTCAATACTTTGTATAGTTGTCTTCATTAACAATTAATTACATAATAGATTATTAAACTTAAACTAATAATAATAATAATATGACATGTAAATATGATACCGTATATACAACATAAAATGAAGTTTTCTTACTAACTATTTTTAAGTATTTTTTAATTTGCTCATATTCTTTTATTACTCCGTTTGAGTTTGGACGCTACACAATTATCTGTAAACGGAAACATGAGAACACATAGCTATGTTGTCGCACATGGTAACATAATCATATTCTTATACTAGATGAAGATGAAAAAATGACAAACCAGACATTAAATGTAGTATATAAATCAGTTTTTTTCTAATTTGTAAATTTTAGATTTTATTCTCTTTTTTTACTTTAAGTGTTTTTTCTTTTATACAATTTTCATAATGTAATTACATTTTTTGTATTCTATTACAATTATTAATATTTTTAAACCCTATCCGTGCAATGCATGGTTTTTAATCTTTTATAAGCCTGTGTATACAAGCTTATAATACAAAAAGCTAAATACAAGCTTATAATAAAAAAAACTAAAAAGCTAAATATTTTATTATAACGAATATTTGATTTCAAAAGTAATTATAAAATGTGATGATGGTGTAGAAAAGTAGGCATGGAAAAAATTGGCGAATTGGTTGAAAACTCAATGGGTGAATGTTGAGGAAATATAAAAGAAAATGACTTAAAACTTTTTATTAAGAAAGACAAGTCAAACTTTAAAGTCTTGATTAATACATCTTTGAATCGACTTTAAAGATTTATGAGAGATGTTTTTTTTTATAATAAGCTTTAACAATCGCAATCTAGACTTGGTATTCTTTTTTATTGAATAACTAAAGAGAACACGATTAACCGTTTATTTAAACTTTAATTCACTATTTGCTTCGACACGTATATAAAATTCAGAACTGAAATAAATTCTCACGAGTTCATCTATCTTCGTTCCAATAAAAAAAATCCAAAATATTTTAACGAGAATCAAACGGAGTTAAACAGTTTTAACGATAAAATTTTTAGAGAAAAAATAGTTAAAAAGTTGAGACAGATAGTAACAATATTTTCAGTTAAACCTATTCGTCAACACGTGAAAGTTAAGATTATTAAAATGTAAGTGAAAGTTAAGATTATTAAAATGTAGTATTTCTAAATTATATTATTAATTATTAATTTATGTTGCTTTTGAACGACTACTCAGAGATCTTAATGGTAAGCATGTGTTCAGAAACATGTGTCCTACGTTAAATTTGGAGAAGCTACAATTGGTTATTATTATTTTACATAAAAATAAGAAAAACTACATGAGTTAAATGCAAATGGAGCAGAATTAAAACATATTATAAACTTACAAAAGAAATAACAGCGCATTGATTGATGTGTAACCTAACCTAAAGTAATAAAAAAAGTGATCCTAACAACCAACGATTTAAAAAAAACATAATATTTTATAGGTTTTAACTACATAAAAAGACAAAAAAAGAGCCTGGTTACCACTTGGCTGGTCTCAAAGGGCAAATATCCATAGGCATGAACAACCTCATGCCATGGTCCATATGCACATGCATGTCATATCATTCCATACATACATCTCACCATGTGTACATAACTACATACCTATAAATATGCATGTGTTATATTGTTATGTAAATAAAAACATGAGTAATAAAAGCTTAATCCCTCTTTCTAGAAGTCATCTCTTATATTTTTACTCTAAATTCTAATTCGGGATTCTGGTTTAGGATTTGTTAGAAAAAACTGAATATCTTTCACACAGGACTCACTACTTACGGTAGTCTGCTATATCATTTAACAACTCTCTAAGGCTGATTTAACAAATGAGATGATGTAAGATTAGAATTTGAGACATATATATAGCAATGCCCTTATATACTTTGGGGGATTTGTGGCTTTAAATGTAACTTATAAGTTGTGGTAGTTGGTCTTAAACATCCTATGATGGGTATTTTATTTCACTAATTTGAAAATACTATCATATAATTGGGTGGACACTTATCAATCCAACGTTTGATTTGGACGACTATGATTTAACCGGTCTGATAAGCGAATCCATTGTGGTCTACCCCTATTCAAACAATAAGGACATAGGTTTCGACATAGATGATGAGAATTTAGTCTAAAGGGACACGTGGCTACAATGGTATATTTTCGGATTAAATGGTTGTAGTTTTAAATGTTACACGATAAAGGCGTGGTGATCATAAAATTAAAGTAGATATAAAATAGAGAATGTACGTCTTTATTGGTTAGAAAAACATGATGAGAATTTATAGTCAAACCATGGTTACAAATCTGAACAAGTGTCACATCATGATGTAAATATGGTCGTAAACGAGTCGAATCTAGTTGATTCACCTATGATTAGCTACCATGATTAGAAATTCGTCAAACCGCAGTTTGTATTTTAAACTAAATCGTATAAACCGAATCCAGCGTGAACTAGTATACATATACAGACCAAACTATTTATATTTTTCATTCACATATACATAGATATTAATTTATTTCTGTGTTTTAAACCATGTTTTGCGACTTTTTCTAAGTATTAGATTATAATAAATTTTATTATAATATTTGTTTAAATCTTCGAATACTATATGCAAAATACAATATTTATGTTCTTATTTTTCTTTTTTGTGTTAATCTTCGCGTTTTAATGCTTGTGACATCATTTTAAAAGCAACCTATCAAAAAGTATCAAAACGTTCAAAGCTCGTTAAAACAGTAAAAGACATTGGTTGATTTGATTTACCATTATAAAATTTGTAAAAGCAGAATTTGTCTAAAATTCCTGGTCGGACCGGACAATGAGTATAATATGCTCACAATACCTTACTAGGATTGTGTGTAGTGGTCGTTATATCCCCCCCCCCCCCGCGCGACGCCATGAACACCACGCTAGGGGCGTTATCGGGCAAAAATTCAGGTGGCGCACGATGATTATCACGCTCGTTCCATCTTCAATTCCAACAAAATATAACCTTTGAACTGCTATATTTCATATAACTTAATTATTTCCCCTTTTTTCCTTTGTATAAACCACAAACTTAATATTTTTAAACACAATTTCTTCTCGTCTTCTACTTTCTAAATTTTACAAACTTTCTTTCAATCTAAAAAACATATTTTCTCACGGTTCACTATTCGATGGCTCTATACAACCCTGTTATCAACCACCTTGACATGTTGATGAAAATAAAAAAAAAAATAATGAAGTAACTATAAGATATAGAAGTTATGAATTACACTCATTTCATCAATTTTCTTTTAACAACAAACTAGACTACTTAATAACCCACTTTGTTAACATCCTCCGTGATTATAAACTCATAGGGTCAAAAATATAAAAAAGTACTTTCAGATGAATTACACGTGTCATGATCCACAACCGTCGATCCTCACCTCACCACCTACCAAAATACGTACCCAGTTATATTTTAACCTTATCTGTCATCCTACCTTTCAGAAACACAAAGTAAAAATCCTCTCTTTCATCTGCAACTGCAAAACCACTTCGAGCTTCGATCTGAGCTCGTTAATGGCGTTCTCGTTATTCCATCAGATCTGAACTCAGCGCCAACGGATTCGTCTCCACTCTTACTCGATTGCAAGTTTGCAACCACCGGACCTAAAATCTCCTTTTCCGGCGACGCATTTGGTCACGGTGGTGAAATATGGTGTACTCGTTGCCGGAGGAGGTGCTAGAGCATGTATTTTCGTTTATAGTTTCCGATAAGGACAGAAACGTTGTTTCATTGGTGTGTAAGTCGTGGTACGAGATGGAGCGGTGGTGCCGGAGGAGGATTTTCGTCGGGAACTGTTACGCCGTGAGCCCTAGCATCATGATCAGGAGGTTTCCGGAGGTTAGGTCTGTAGAGTTGAAAGGGAAACCGCATTTTGCGGATTTTAATTTGGTACCGGAGGGGTGGGGGGGATATGCGTGTTCCTGGATTGAGGAAATGTCGAAGGCGTACCCTTGGTTAGAGGAGATCCGGCTGAAGAGGATGGTGGTGACCGATGAGAGCTTGGAGCTGATCTCTACGTCTTTTAAGAACTTTAGGGTTTTGGTTTTATCTTCATGTGAGGGTTTCAGTACGGATGGTCTATCTGCCATTGCCGCTAATTGCAGGTGAGAAACTTTTCTTTAACTGCTTTATTTTTGAAGTGTTCAAACTCACATATTCTGTGTATTTTTTTATTTTTTTTTTTTATAAATGTTCAATTTTAAAAAAAAAAGTTAATGAGAGGTGATGTAACACACATGAATTTTTGGTTACTATTTAGTGACAATTTTTTTTTCAAACTAACTCGATTTAGGAGGTAATAGTGAAGAAAAATATTCAAGAGTAACACTAATATTCATATATGTTTCATTTGCCTGGCTTAATTTAACAAATTAATGTTTAATTTTTTTTATTTTTTATGGAGGATTGGAGCACCTAATTTAAGTTGAGTGAGACATTGGGGAAACTAAGTTACTATCATGTAAAGTTACTTTTTTCTAAATGGCCTAGTGAAGAAAGTTGAACTCTAAGAGCCCTAATCAAATGAATGTTAATCACTTAACATGTTGCAGAAAAAAGTTGGCAGTTTTTGCATTGGCCCTATGAAATTGTTATCTTGATTGAGGTTCTTGACAACATTTGTCTAAAAAAATTCAAGTCTATTATGCTTCCACTTTCTATTACCACATACACAAAAACAGGATATTGTAATACAGTGGTTATATATCATTATATCTTGTACAACAGAATTTGACTTTCCAGTTGCACTTAATTCAGAATTCATACATTCTCATTACTTGAATTGCAATGCAGAAACTTGAGAGTATTGGACTTGCAGGAAAGTGAAGTGATGGATTTAAGTGGCCATTGGCTAAGCCACTTTCCTGAAACTTTCACCTCAATTGAATCTCTTAACATGTCCTGCTTGGGTTCTGAGGTCAGCTTCTCGGCCCTTGAACGTCTGGTTGCCAGGTCACCCAACTTAAAGACCCTTCGACTCAATCGCTCTGTACCACTTGGCAAGCTTTCCACTTTACTGCACCTTGCCCCGCAGCTGGTTGAGTTGGGTACAGGTGCCTACTCATCAGGAATTAGGTCTGATGTATATTCAAGTCTGTCTAAGGCTTTCTTGGGATGCAAGGAGATTAAGGGACTGTCAGGGTTTTGGGATGTTGATCTGTCATATCTTCCAGCCTTCTATTCAGTTTGTTCTAGGCTGACTACATTGAACCTGAGTTATGCCACTATTAAAAGCCCTGATATCACTAAGGTCATCAGTCAATGTCCTAATTTGCAGCGTTTATGGGTAAGTTCTGTCTTCATACTTGTACATTTGTACTCAAATCTGTTTCCTATAAATAGTTAAATATGAATGTATTGTTGACTAAAACTCCTAGTTCATCTTGTTATATTGTTTTCTTGTCGTGCGTGTCAGGCGGGCTGTGAAATGGGTCATTTGACTTGCAAACTCTTTTTGGTCCGATTTTAGCTTTTTACCATTATTTTGGTTAAACAATTCGTTAACGATGATTAGAAAAACAACATTGCTACAATAATGAGGCTGGCTGCAGCAAACCTAGGCTTTGGGGGCTTTCAATCTTGTCTCTTTTATTGCAATGTTCTATTTGGCCAATTTGACCCTATTGTGATGAAAGCACAACCCAAATGTAATTGGATCAAATTTGACACCTTTAATTCCCTATTTCTGGCTTTTGGGGTTTTGGAAATGAGAATTCGACACTTCTAATATCCTATTTGTGGCTTTAGGTTTGGGGTTGTGGCAATTACAATTATCATGTATATTTATTTATTTGTATTATCTTTAATACCTAACAAATATGCCTGCATATTCTCTTGCTACATGGATCAAGTTGCTATTTTCTTGCTGAAACACTTTTAACATTTACACTATTGCCTTTAATATCACTATATCTTTATAACTAATGAAATTTATAATCACAGGTACTAGATCACATTGAAGACAGTGGGCTCAACGCCCTAGCTTTATCCTGTAAAAACTTGCAAGAACTAAGAGTATTTCCGTCTGATATGTATGCTGCTGATGCAAATGTCACTTTAACGGAGCAAGGCCTTGTTTCAGTTTCACAAGGGTGCACAAAACTCCAATCTGTTCTTTACTTCTGTCACCAGATGTCAAATTCTGCGTTAATCACCATCGCTAAAAACCGCCCTAACCTAACTTGTTTTCGTCTTTGCATAATCGAACCACGGACTCCCGACTACCTGACCCACGAACCACTCGATATCGGTTTTGGAGCCATAGTAAAACACTGCAAAAATCTCAACCGCCTTTCATTATCCGGCCTACTCACAGACCGTGTTTTTGAATACATCGGGGTCCATGCTAAGAAACTAGACATGCTTTCTATAGCTTTTGCGGGGGACAGTGACTTAGGCTTACATTATGTTTTGTCTGGGTGTAAAAGTTTAAAAAAGTTGGAGATTAGAGACTGTCCTTTTGGTGATACGGCTTTGTTGGCTAATGTTGCCAAGCTGGCGACAATGCGATCCCTTTGGATGTCATCATGTGCAGTTAGTATTGGGGCGTGTAAGATTTTAAGTCAGAAGATGCCTATGCTCAATGTTGAAGTTATAGATGAAAATGGAACTTTAGATTCAAAGTTGGATAGCTGTCTTGTAGAGAAGCTTTATGTATACCGTACTGTTGCTGGCCCGAGATCCGACATGCCAGGTTATATTTGGACTATGGATCGAGATTCTTCCAGCAGAATATGAGGTACACATTTATACAAGTTGTCTTAAGCTCTATAAAAATAGTGATATGGTGTTGAATGGATAGAGCGTAAAATGGTAAAATTAAAAGCTTGAGAGGTCACATCTGATTTGTTTAAATATTAAGTGTTGATTTGGTTATTAGATAGCTATCAGGAGAGAGTTGAGTTGAGGTCTTTTGGTCTTTCGTAGATGCAAAGGTTGCAAAATGGGCTGGGCATGACTGGTGCCTGGTAACTAACCTAAACGGATTTGGTCTAATGGGTTATTTTTGGTACGTGTCAAACGGGCAAAACTTATTTGTCTTAAACATTCCTTGAGTTTGTATAAAGAGCTAATGAAATACATTGATTTCGGAGGTTTTATTTTTTGTGCATCGTGAATACACCTTTTTCATTTTAGGTTTAAGAATTTTTTTTACCCAGTCGTCCTGGTAGAGGCATAATATAAACCCAAATCGACTCATTTATGCATAAATGGATCTAAATTGCCAAATGCTGAGGTCGAAAAATGGGCGGGTCGGGTTGTTTGGTAACAAGCCAAACGAGTAATTTTGTTATGTGTCTAAACGGGTTGGACCGACTAGGAAAGGGTTTTTGTCTCTTCTATCCTTGAATTATAAACAACTAATCTTTTAAACTTGATTAAGAGAAAACTATATTGTTACATAAATAATGTTAATTTAAATAAAATGATATAGGAGGTTTTATGCTTTCATATAGAGTTGGACTTTTTAACCGCTTGACCGGTTGAGAGTGTTTTTATTTTAGCTTCTAGATGATTAAAGTTTACCATCTATGAGCACTTTGCATAATATCTTGAAAATTTACTGATTATATTTGAAATAATATATTAATATTGTATCTCTTGGTTGATTGTAGAGATGATGATTAGCTGTGGTGCAGTCTAGAGAACAAAAAAGATGCATGTCCCAAGTTCTTTGAGGCACAATTTTCGTAGTGGTCACATTTTCCTTGTACTTTTTAATATGTTTTTCTTGATCTAAGCATCTCACATGTCTGTATTTTAACATTGTTTGCCTGTATCCTGATGAACCCAACTTTGTTTGAGATTCAAACTTCCATAATTTGATTCCCTCCTTAATCAAATCCTTGTATACTTTATTGTTAATGCCTTTAATGAACCGACCCGAGAAAACGATGAACTGCCAGGTGGACCGGCCCAAAACCCAAAAATCAGTCTAGTCCTAGGTCTTTGTTTTTCATCTTATAGGTCGGTCTATTCCTTGACCCATGAATCATGATCACTTAAGGGGTGTCTAGAGGTGGTCATTCCGCTGACCAACATGAGACAACCGATGAACCGGCCCAAGACAAACCTGTAACACGTAAGATCGGTGTCGGTCATTGTACCTCGTTTGAACAAATTAGAGAGAGAGCCAGAGGCCTGGAAGTGAGGAGATATAGGATCGATTGGGAATAACGGTAATAGGTTTTCCATACCCAACCCCTTTGGTGGGTTGAAGAGTTTTGTTCTCATTACCACATTCTCGGTCCTCGGAAGCCGAATTTCGTTCTCCATTTGAAACCCATATCCTAAAACCATACACAGGGATAGAGATAAGGATTGCCCTTATCTTAAAACCCTAAGTGAAGCCTAATTTCAATGGTTTCATTCCTAAGATTATTAGAAAAAATGTTTCTGCAAAGTGTGGGAATCTCCTTCGAGACAAATACACTGTAATATAATCTGAACTGCCAGTATGTATGCAGTAAGTAATAGTAGCAGTACAACTCTTTTCTGTTGTAAGTATTAACAACTATCAAATTCATCTCATGTACAAGCAAACAATGCACACCATATGAAGATGAGAATTAAAAAAAGGCAGGTGATCAAAGGTATAACCCATAATTTCATTATTTGTATCTTGGAATCATTTGAAGGTGGTTTTGCAGGAATGGTTACTTTACACAGAGACAAACACACAGTGTGGCTCAGAGAAATGATCAGAAGAGGGAGGGACCATATTAATATCATAGATTCCAAGGCATTGCATCATGTCCACAAGTTCTTCCTCATCATACCAGACCATCTAGCAGACAAGTATGTAAATTTCATCTTTTTATGGGCCACTGTGATTAAGTTCAAATCTTTTTGAGTTATGCCCAACTTTGGGTGTTTTCACCATTTGGGTAACTTTTTTTTACCATGTTATCAATCAATATCATTTCTTAATAACAAGAAAATCATTTGGGTCATCTTGGAGTTGACCTGAAACTATTCTTGGCCCCCATATAAAATCTAGTCATATTTAGAGCACCTCCAATCAATACATATCCATATTTTACCTATATATATGTATTCAAGTTTTCAACTAGTTTTCATGGATTCAAGTGTATAAGAAACATTAAACGTACACATCGAAGCATCCTAAGTTATTGGTGGTTTATGTTTGAGACAATTTTGTTGTAGGAAATGATTTACCTAAATTAAAAGCTGCCTCCTTTTCCTGAGCCAAGATTCCAAAAAACAGAGCAAGGTACAACCTTAGTTTACAATTTACAAGTGTTTGCAGCAGAGAGAATTAAACTTCCAGTAGATTAAAAGCACTTTTTGTTGGTTGATGATGCAGAGTAGTACTTTATGAATTTATGATCATCTTCATCATCAACATCATTCATATTCTCTTTGATACTTCAACCCCCACAACACCCTCATCATTTCCATCTTACTTCAATTTTATTCACCACCAATAATTATTATAATTTCCACTCCCCCATACTACATACATATAGATTTTATACAAACAGAGACGATTATACTAAGAAAGGTCTTAAAATCAACAAGCCACTAGGACACGACACATATACCATAGGATGAGTGATAGATGTGTCCGATGAAAACCTAAATTCTTGGAAACAAACGATACATAGGTCGACAAACCGTTATACAAGCCGAAATGTTATTAACAAACGGGCTACAAGATAGTAGGCCAAAAGCGTAAAAAAGAAAAACACCAAACAAACAAGGATCCCATTACATCAACAAATCATGAGAACTAAAAGTGACCTGTTGATCCCAGCTAAGTCCTTTTTAAGCCCATTCATAACCCGAAGAAAACCGAGAATCTTGATGTCATCCATGATCTTAGAAAAGGAAATAGGAGGCAAGTTGAACACTTTATCGTTCCGAGCCCGCCAAAAACACTAGAAAGCCGTGTAAATATCTGTAAGAGCCACTAGTACGCCCATACATCTTCATCACATCATTTAACTCAGTGAGTATAAGGAACAAGAATGCCATACCAATGAGCAATGGTCATCCAAATGGATTGAGCAGGGTCACAATGCACGAAAAATGCTCGACAATTTCATTGTAATAGCCCAAGCCAACCATACCTAGATATTGTCCGCTTTGTCCCCGATGGATTGCTGATCCCTGACGAGTTGCTCGTCCCGACAAAACGCGTCCTGGTAGAGAAGGTTTCCACCCCCTTATAAGGAAGGTTTCATTCTCCCTCCTCAACCAATGTGGGACTTACATCTCCATCCCCCTTAGGGAGCCCAACGTCCTCGCTGGCACATCGGCCGGCCCCTGGCTCTGATATCATAACTGTAACACCTCAAACCGGCTAGGGCTGACGTGTCACTTTACAGTAACCAACCAAATATCAAACGTCAATCCGATAAATATTTGAATTAACAATAATAAAGGATTTTTGTAAGAGTAACTCATTACAATACTGGAAAAAATGTCTATATTTAACTCTCGAGCACTCTTCCGATAGCTTTCCCCAGTAGCCTTGTAACCTAATGTACATGCAAGCACATATACGCCTCACTAAAACGCTTTACTAAGTGCACATATTCGCCGAATCAGTTTTAGTATAAATAGTTAACTTATTTCTTCATTTGTAAGTTTGTTAATCGTCTTTCATTCGGTAGGTTCTGTTCTGTATTGATCTCTGTGTGAGAGGGGAGGTCATGCCCGACCTCCCTCAGGCCTAGACATGATGTATGCTCATTCGGTATTGTTCTTGTAAGCATTCGACTACATTTATGATATCGATTGTGTTTACAGCAAGAAGTCCATTACATGTATGTTATTCTGACCGGAAACGATCCCCAAAACGCTTTTACAAGAGGGTTGTTGAAATTAAACGAATAATAGATCCATAACAAATTCGAAGAAACACGACATGTCGAACCAAGAGTTGAAAACTCTAATAGGAATGGGTCCATAGTCGGAAGCAGTGGATACATAATAATGGGATCATGGTCCGAATATAACTGGCGCCACAAAATTATATATTTTTCCAAATAAAAAATTAAGGAATATTGGATTTTAATAAGCCTAACTATTGCCTATGGCCGATAATAATCCATACTTCGTTTTTCCCTACAATGAACATTTTTCTGAAAATTAGAAATTAATAGACGTCATTAACCGTCGTGAAAAACCTAACAATTGTTAAAAAATTTAAGTTTTTGATGAAGCACAAATGGGGAGTCATGGAGACATATTTAATTTCGACGTGGGTATGGTTCGTGATCGAATGACAAAGTTTGTGATCCAAGAAGCTCTTCCCTTTGATCACTTGGACAACCCTCACTTAACAAGTTTGATTCGAGAGACTCTCCAACCTCGCTAAGCTCAAGTAAGTCGCATAACTCTTAGACACGATTGTTTAAAACTATGGAAGGTTGCAAAAAAAAAAAAGAATTAATTTCACATTTTGAAAACTTGGAACCGGTGTAAACTTAACTACCGATGTTTGGTCGACTCCACACAATTTAGCTGAATCGTACCTATGTGTTACTGCCATTGGTTATGTCCTTCATCATGGAAAATGATGAAACGTACGGTTGCGTTTGAATTGTTTGGATATCCATACATGAGTGAAAATGTTTTCAAACTATTAGATTACGTAATTAGAACATTTAAATTGGAAAACAAAGTTTTTTCCATGTCTTTTGATAATGCTTCAAACAACACTACGGCTGTTGAAAAATTAAAACCAAAATATAAGCCGATTTGCAACGGGACGTATTTCCATAGTGTTGTGTCACCCATATTATAAATTTGGTGGTTCAAGATGGTCTCAACGTTGGCAAGTTTGTGGTTTTAAAAGCCAATTTATAAACATGTAACGTTCTGTTTTTAAACAAAGTAGAGAAGGTATATGAAATATAGAAAAATGTGTAAGGATACGAATTCCATTTGTCTAGGACCGAAGTGGGACGTTCCTACACGATGAAATTCTACTTTCAAAATGTTTCAAAGTGGTTTAAAACAAAAGGAAACTTTAAAGTTTTTTCATGACCATCTTTCTCGGACGAGGGTTTGAATTGTATTGACGGGATGGCTGATTTGCTTGATATTTTGAACACCGTAACTACACAACTTTTGGGGGTTTATTATCCGACTAGTGCTTTTGTTCTTCATAATCTAATTGCAAAAAACTTAAGTACGTATGGATTTAAAAATGATATGTTTAATGCTATGGTGCGTGCAACCAACAAAATTAAAATTTAAAAAATATTTTAAAGAGATCCCACCCGCTTTTAGTTTTTTACTTGTGCCGCATTTTTGAAGCCATGTTATAATGTGACATGTGTTTAAACGATTATTGATAGAATATGTTCGTATTTGAGTTTATATGAAGAAGATGTCAGTTTTGTACAATACACAAAAATGACTTTTCATAATTTTAAACCAAACATGTTTGATGTTACTTGGCTCGTTATGGTCCAACAACACGAATCCCCACTCATTCGGAAGTAGCTCGAGTAACGACCCGGATGATTTACATAATATGTTTAGGATTGAGAATACTAAACGTCAAGGGGGAAGCACTCCAAGTAGCGAGCTTGGGAGATATAGTGGAACCGATTTTTCGTCCACTATGACTAGGGAGGAATTTGATTCATTTGATATATTGACTTGGTGGAAAAGAAAGGAATCTCAATTGCCTATCCTATCCGCTATGGCTCGAGATCTACTAAGCGTCCAAGCTTCTATGGTAGCTTCGGAATCCGCATTTTCTCTTAGTGGCATGATATTATCGTTGAGAAGGACAAGGCTAACTTTGACTTCGATTGAGATGTGCATTTGCTTGAAGGATCATTTGGATGCTATAGAATGTATACAAAATGTTACAACTCTCGAAGACGTAACAACTCTTGAAAAAAGGATTCACGCAAACGAGATAGACCTTGCAATAAACGATCAAGTTTCCGATGAAGATGCTATCGATATGTCGGTTCGTATTGCCCCAAATAGTTCCGATGAAGAGTGAAGACATTTGACAACTACTAATACTAATCTATGAGGGTGAATAAACATTTAGAATTAATGTTATCGTATTTCGTATTCGTAATCTTGTGTTTTATTTTCGAACTCTTAACGTGATTGTATGTTTTTTTAAGTTAATTAGCAATCCATGTTGGTTTTATTTATAAAAGTTAATGCATTTTAATTTTTACTTGTTTGATTATACTAATTTAAAAACTCTATAAAAAAGGCAGCAAACATTTACTCCCTTCCAAATTCATGTACAGCGACCGTTTTTTTTTTGCAGGACCAGTTTCTGAATCGGTTTTCCTGAAACCGATTCCAATGGTTCCAGTTTTTTGAAAGTAGAATTGAGACAGATCGAGATAGAACCGAACCGGTTCTAGGAGGGAACCGATCCAATGTGGTTGACCAGAACCGGAACCGGTTCATTGAAAAAACCGGTCTGTGCACCTCTAAGTGTAATGGAGGGTAGTGGATAATGGGAGTTTATGTGATGGGGATGATCAATAAAAAAATCTACATTGTGTGAGGAGGAGGCGTGATGTACAAAACGCCCAAACCATTTTTTTTCATGTATAGCGCCCCATATCATCCCTATCTAATGATTTTTGAGGCGTTAAAAATTATAACCCCCATAACCCACTTGTAACCCCTCACTAGAGACAATCTAAGAGAGAGAATCGAAAAAAAAACTTTGAAAGATAAATTATAATGATGGCACGTGGCTTGTCTTAAAATTATTTAATTATATAGTAGATACTAGGTTAGTAACCCGTATACTACACGGGGTTGAAAATATAGATTCATAATATCAGATAAATAAATAAAAACATAATGATCAAGAAATTTAAAAATTATGTTTGATATAAAAATCTTATAATATATTAAATAATTTAATACATTTAAGAAATTATTATGTTTGACAAGTTGTTGATTATTTTCCACAAAAAGACTAAAATTATTAAGTAAATTAATCAAATCTACATTAATTTTATCAAATTTTGAAATAAAAATTTAGTTTTGACAAAATTGGTAATTAATCTTAATTGATGATTTACTAAATTAGTGAATAACTATGAGCTTGACATGTGGGATGATGATGTGGACCCTTTATAAATAAGACATGTGGCATACATTTTATTGCTTTATTAAAATTACTAGGTTAGTAACCCGTGTAATACACGGGTTGAATACAGATTCATAATATTAGATAAATACAAAAGAAAAAAGATAATGATGTAGAAATCTAAAAATTATGATTGATATAAAAAACTAAAATTATTTAGTAAATTAATAAAATCTACATTAATTTTACCAAAATTTTAAAATAAAAATTTAGTTTTTACAAAATTGGTAATTAATCTTAGTTGATGATTTACTAAATTGGAAATTGATTGTGAGTTTGACATGTGACGGTGGTGATGTAGACCCTTTATAAATGAACCATGTGACACAAATTTTAGTACTTTATTAGGATTAAGATTATAAGATTACATAATAGATAATACCGCGTTATCTTTAACCATTGATTTTCTCATCTATATTCAGCTTTCCCATCTTCAATGTTTAGAAATCTTTTATTTTTTATTTTTTATTTTTTTGGGACATTATTGCTGGTACATACTTGTGTAACTCAATTCACATGGATTAGTTTGATGTCGCATTGCATCATTAAAATGTTTTACTTATTGCTACTGTTCTCTTCAGTCATATATCCTTGTATTTTTAACATGTTTTAGATGTGTTATATATATTTCAGAATTTCAGAATTTCATTAAGGAATACTAAAAAAATAAGAAACTGTGGAACCAATTATATAAATTATGTTGTATATTTGAAAAATGCTAATTTACGTATTAAATAAATTAATTATCACTAAAACAAAACAATATAAAATTTTGGTTTTCTTAAAAGATAATAGTTTTTAAGATTGGTTTCCAGTTCCCCATATTTTTAATATAACACATAAAAGATGAAGAACTTGGGAGCCAATCTATATTCCTCTACATAAATTATGTTTCGCATTTGAAAAGTGATATTTACATGTAACATTAATTGATTATCTCTAAAACTAAACAACATAATTTTTTTTTCTTAAAAAATAATGGTTCTCTAGTTCCCTATGTTTTGGGTGTTCCCAAATGAACCCCCCTACACACACACATATAGTGGGGTGACCGTGCGATGCGACGAGAAACACAACACATTAATAAACACTGGCAAAACGATTCAACAATTAATATTGAAAATAATTTTGAAATTTAGTTAAACTTGGTTACATAATTACATCTCTAAATTAACTTCGCTATTAATTTCTTATTTGATTATTATAATTATATTTAATAATATAATGGACAAAAGACGATTTTACTTCTTAAACTCTTAATTTTTAAGTAAAGAACAAATTTGTTATCCTTATATATATTATAATCTTAATTCTAATAAAGCACTAAAATTGTTGCCACATCTTTCATTCTAATAAAGCAATAAAAAAGTGTCCACATGTCACTTTACTAGGGTGTCCACATCATCCTCCACCTCAACAATCCACTTGTCAACATCACACTTAATTTCAAAAAAAAATTTCATTTAAGAATTCAAAATTTCCAAATTTAATATTTCAACTTTTTAAATCTAAAATTTAACATTACATTTAACTAAAATTAGTTATGAATTTGTATTAATATTTATTACTTATATATTTACATAAATTATTTATTAACTAACTTACCATATTTATATAAATTGTTTGAATTTTCTAATATTAAGATATGTAACATTCAAAATTTTAATTTGTATCAATAGTTACTAATATTTATTGATTTAAATATTATAAATAAGGGTGGTTGATTTATTCAATCAAAATATTAAAATGTCAAACACTTTTTTATATTTTATATTCTGAAAAGTAACTTTTATGAGTTCAATTATCATCTTCAACATTTTCTAATATCTTTTAACATTCTTTGAATTCAAGTAATCCTAAATAATAATAACTCTTTATTATTGTAACTAGGTTAGTAACCCGTGTACTACACGGGCTGAGTAAAATTCTTATAAAACAGTAAATGATAATTTAATAAATTAAATAAATTTATTATGTTTGACAAATTGTTGATTAATTTTCTTATAAACACTCAAATTATATAGTAGCTTTATTAAATCTATATTAATTTTGTCATTTTTTTTAAATAAAAGTTTAATTTGGACAAAATTGGTAATTAGCCTTAATTGGTGATTTACTAAATTTGTAATTGATTGTGAGTTTGACATGTGGCGATGCTGATGTGGACCATCTAAAATGAA
Organism: Deinandra increscens subsp. villosa; assembly: GCA_039602395.1. Taxonomy (NCBI): domain Eukaryota; kingdom Viridiplantae; phylum Streptophyta; class Magnoliopsida; order Asterales; family Asteraceae; genus Deinandra; species Deinandra increscens. The sequence continues at coordinate 3,604,182 of JBCNJP010000014.1, forward strand.
GACATGTGGCAACCATTTTATTGCTTTATTAGTATTATAAGATAAGATTCTCAACACCACTTTAAAGTAAATCATTAAAGAATTTATTTTCAAACTATGATATACGAAATACTCTAATTTACTATAAATGTACTTTTAACTTAACTACCATAAAATAACTATTTGATATGATCTCACAATTATATCATCCATATCTATAATTTTTAAATCTCATATCAATATTTATTTTATTATAATTATCTCATTATTATAAATATTTATTCAACCCGTGTAATACACGGGTTACTAACCTAGTGTCTTAATTTTAAATGATCCACATCACCACTACCACATGTCAAACTCACAATCAATTACAAATTTAGTAAATAACCAATTAAGAATAATTACCAATTTTGTTAAACATAATTAATTTATTTAATCAGTAATTTGTCAAACATAATAAGTTTCTTTAATTATTAAATTATCATTTAATGTTTTATAAAGATTTTACGTTAATCATAATTTTTAAATATCTTAATCGTTTTTTGGTTGTTTTTATATTATGAACCTAAATTCAGCCCGTGTAGTACACGGGCTACTAACCTAGTAGTATAAATAAATATTATATTGTGATGTGAGAGAGTGGGGGCCACAACACCTATTTGTGAGGCGTCCCAAATTTCAAACGAAAATAGCTCCTTCAATGGTGTGTTTGTTTTTCTTGGATGCACCTCATTGTTTGTTTCATGTATGACTATATGCGACACCAATGGAGATGCTATAAGGTAGCTTTCATGAAGTAAACGTTATTATACATCGACTAAGTCGAAAGCAAAACACCATAGTCTCGAGCATAAGATGGGGGATCCATCCCTAGATTGAGTGCAAGAACAGGAGTTCAAAGTGAAAATGATATAAATAGATTTTGACATCATGTGTTTGTTAACTCTTTTAACAATAGTTTTTGGAATTTTCTTAAGTAAATATATTACAATCTATAAGTTAGAGCATTTAAACCTTCAACCTTTTTAGTTAAAGAGTATGTTTGTTATTACTATTTTTTTGATCGTTTTCAAATCCTGATCTTCTAGAAGAATAATGACGTCATGTTTCATGTTGACAAGATCTTAGTAAGGCTGTGTTTGATTTTAGCTCCTGACTAAACCTCATTTAACCGATCGTAACGACCAAATTTATAGTTGAACGAGTAAGGGCTTGGTCAGGTCTTGGTAAGGCATATTGATTAAACTTAAAAAGAAACAACAATTTTGGACCCTTACTGTTTCCAATTTTCAATTCAATGTGTTAATTACTATGTTTTCGTGAATTTTTTTAAATCAATATAAAATAATACTTAAAACGTGATTCAAGTAAAACATGAGTATTGAGTATTAATATTAATTTTTAGTCTTTTTTTTTTGAACATTCCTTATATCTGATAAAGGGAATTACTATTTTTTTTAGGTAATTTATGACCCTTACGAATCTTTGAAGTAAAAAAGGAATTACTAATATTTTTTTTAGTTTATTTCACCTTTTTGGTGCGTTTTTAATATTCTATAATTTTTTTTATTTAATTGTGATATTAAATTCTCTTTTACATCAAAGATTCGTTCTATTAATAATCGAAATAAAGATTCCTTACAAAATGAAATAAAGATTTCATTAGCAATTCCAAATTTTTTTTTTTGGAACGGCATCGATCAGGCGACTTTGGTCTCACGTGTAAACCTACCCTTGCGGGGCTATGTCCAAGGTCGATTACTCGGACCTCCGTGAGAACCAAGACACCCCCTCCTGAAGCTTTCTCCTGGCAGAAACCCCCTCCTGGGACAACATGGGGTAAAACTGCCTCCCCTTGGATTAGAACTTGGGTCACTAGTAACCAAAGCCCTAAGAGCCAAGGGGGTAACCACTAGGACAAGTCCTAGTGGTCGCAATTCCAAAATTAACTATAAGTAATTAATAGCATGATTAAATACAAATCAATAAAAATATATTTGACAAATTTTGAAGATTGGTAAGAAACTTTAACATTAATTATAAATAAGATTAATTATTTTCAAAGACTTACATACAGTGTTATAAATAACTTAATTATATTTTTTATTTATATTTATTTAATGCATGTTATCCTTATAACATTATACTAACTATGTGTGTTCAAAGTAACTAATAATCCTAATTTATATTATTCGTTAATTAGTTGATTCGCATCAGAAGAATGTTCGAAAAGAGAAGCTCAATAAACCGAGCAACTCCTACATTACAAAAAATGCTACATTTGTCGGTACTTCTTCAATCGAAAATAACAGTCCATCAACAAATGTTCCCAAAGGTACATTTATCTATTAATCATATTTCTATAATATTCGACTAATTATGTAACCAGATATATTATTTATTGCATTTTATCTAATACAGGATGCAATTTGAGCTCTACTCAATTATCTTTAAAGACAACATTCACATTTTCGCATTCTACTATCACCCATGGTAATATACACATCTTTAATTTGTAATTTAAATATATATTTTTTAACAATTAAATATTTTTTTAACATTTAATATTATTGTTGAATTTTTCTTTTCAGAAAATAATCATTCAATGTTTGTCACACCTTCATCAAGCAAAAGAGTCATTAGTAATCTTTCCAATCCTTCAAGTTCCTCTAAGGAAAGAAATAGTTCAACTGTAATTGATTTAAATTCCAAATCAACATTACCTTCCGGTAGACATACGTTGAAAAGAAAATCTTTTAATGCTTCAACAAAAGCAAGATCCTAGAGTCTAAATATCCCATGGTTGATCTCACATCAAAAGCAAGATTCCCATGGTTGATCTCACATCAAACGATGTAGTAAATAATGTTCAACAAAAGCAAGATCCTAGAGTCTAAATATCTAAAGGTATAAGATCTCTAATAAGCTTATCTTTTATTATATGATTCTTTTATTTATCAACAACTCATTATTTTCATGATTTAACTTCTCCATAGATTATCTTGATCATGGTGACTAAAGTATCATATGTGATGTTTGTAACGCTAAGTTATGGAAAGACGAAGCAGGATTAGGAAGAACAAATGAGCTTGGAAAGAGTTACTCTTTATGTTGTGCGTACGGAAAGGTGCAACTACCACAGCTAAAAGAACCATCACCAACTTATAAAGAATTATTTTCATCTCAAAATAAGAAAAGCAAATATTTTTTGAAGAATATTCGTCGGTATAATTCGATGTTTGCATTCACTTCGATGGGGGGTAAGGTGGATAAATCAATCAACAAGAGTAAAGGTACTTTCACCTTCAGATTGAGCGGGGAGAACTATCATTCGATTGGAACTTTGTTGCCCAAAGAAGGTGATAAACCTAAATTTTCTCAATTATACATCTATGATACAGAGAACGAAATGTCCAATAGACAGCAAGCTATTAAGTAAGTACACTAACTCATCTTTTGAATTTTATTAATTTATATTAGTAAATTGTTAGAAATTTTAGTTAAATAATTTATTTTTATTAATGTGTTGTTATTTAGTTTAACATTATTCGTACAACACTATAATATTTATATTATTGTTTTCCAATTTTATAATTAATTATTTCAAGATCTATAATAATTCACTGTTAGGACTTCACAATCAATATATATTTTTAATTCATTATTTAATTAATTAAGAATGTACAGCCCTTTACTAAATAAATTTAATATTTACTAAAGAAATACAAACATTTCTAAAGAAATCAATATATATTCTGACATCTTTGAGCTTAGTAAATTTCTAAAAATAAAATTTAAAGAAATACAAACATTTACTAAATAAAATTAACAAATGAAGCAACAAAGTGCAACCAGTGTGGAGAGATCTTCGGCGATTATCACAAAAGTTCACCACCATCTGTTACATGAAGATTTTTCATGACACGTACAACGAGTTTTGTATATTTACTTAGAATTTTGATTATTTTTTTATTTTT
>JBCNJP010000014.1:3608640-3714015 GCA_039602395.1 Deinandra increscens subsp. villosa
AGGTGGTTTGTTTAATGGCTTGGTGGATTATTTGGAGGTTCAGAAACAACTTCATTTTTTAATCTTACGAGAATTGAGAACGGCGAATTATTTTATAATATCGTCTTATCTTCTTTTTGTGGTTTTCCAATAAAAAGAGGAAATTATGTAGATTATCTTGAAACGAGTGGCTTAATAACCATCTCTTATTGATGTAGCTGTTTGTTTCTTTTGGCCATCTTGGGCAAAAGTTTGTTAATAAAAATTTGTCGTTTAAAAAAACAAACAGGCCAATTGAATCATAATAAAGGGGTCAGCAATTACAACGTTTCGCTTCAGTTATTAGTCTTCTGGAAACCAAATTTGCTTCTGAAAAACAATTTCACTTCTGCAGTCAAAATAACTTCCGAGAGCATATCGATTGTCATCAGAGGTGTTGCCCACGGACCCCCATAGTTCATGGGGTTCGCCCCATTGAATTTCCAAGGCTATACCACTATACTTAGTTTCAAAAATTATAATATTAATGAGTGAATGTAAACTCCGCACCTCGCGCTAAACTCATTCTAAATTCTTTAACTGAACTTGAACAAATCCCATTTTATTGCGTTAAAATCACTAATAATGTAGTCTCTGCTATCAAATCACATCAACAGATAATTGCGTATACACGTTTCGCCGTCTTATGTCAAGTGGTTATCATATCAACTTCTATATATAGACATCAAATAACCTGGCATACAGACTAATCTTTAGGCACGACTTATGTTGTTTTGTGAAAGAATTCTAATCTGTTAGCACTTCAATATGAATGGAATGTGTGTTAGTTGTAACGTCTGTGTCATATTCAAATTTTGAACATATAAATAATTATGAAAACCAAATAAATGATATACTATTTTTTTCATTTTGATTGAATAAAGTATCAAACATATTACTATTACTATATGTCTTCGCGAGGAACATGTGGTATATATGTTAAGATACGGATAACATCATAAAGTGTAATATATTGTTGTGTTTATATATTTTATATTAAAGTAGTTTCTTCGATATATGTCTTGATTGATCAATATTAGAGTTGATGAAATCGTATTATTTTGGTATTCTAATGTGTAATTTTTTTATGGGAACGGCAAATTTATTAAAAACGGACCACTACTAGCAAAATGCTAGAGGCGGCAAAAAGCAACTTACAACATGAATGAAACTCAGGCCTTCCAATCAATGGCCCGGTACTTACAACGATTGTTAAACCAAATAAAACTTCAACTTTTGATCGATCTCATATAACACTCTATGGATAGAGGGTGGTCTTTGTTTAAAAATTGCATTCTTTCTCTCAATCCATAAACACCAACAACCTGTTAAGAATATTGTGTTAATCGCCTCCGCCTTAATCCTCGATTTTGTCTCCCATTTATGCATGTTGGTCAAGTCTTGAATACTGAAAACGTACACCGGCGGAAGACGACACCACTAGGCCACCAATTGCCATATAAGGTCTGAAAAAGAACATCCCGTGATTATGTGTTCAATCGTCTTTGACCTTTCTCCACATAATCAGCATTGAGTCGATGATATTGGTATATTACGTCGGTTTAGAGTATCCGTTGTCGGTAACCTTTCTATAATCTCGCTCCACATGAAAATGTTTATTTTAGTTGAAACCCTTATTTATTAGGTTAGGTAAAGAGTCGTGTCATCTTTTATTAAAATTAAATTAAATATTAAAATAATAATAAAAGATACTATTGTTATTTTCTTGAGACAACAAAATTAACGTTACATAAATGTAAAGTAGTTCAAATTTATTTTAAGAAATTCGTGTTGGAGCTTTGAAAAAGAAATTTCATGTATTTTTTTTAGAAAAATGTGTTTATTTCTTAGGGCATAACAACCAATTAAACAATAGATTTATAGTGTTAAAGATGACTCTCACACGTGATAAAAAACATTGAGTCTTTGTTGCTTAGGATATGAAAAAGAACAAAGATGAAGTCGTAGTCGTCGAATGATGGAAGAAGTAGAGACTAGTATCCATTCTTTGGGTTGTTCAAAAAAAAAATGTATCCATTCTTTGGTTTCATTATGTGTATTTTTCTACCTACATAAAATGAACTAAAAAACAAAGATAGTTTTAATTCATTTCAATGGATTTAGCTAGTTCGGATGCCCGCACGGTTACCCAGTGTTGCGCTCACGCAATGCATTGAAATTTTATTTATCTTAGCTCAGTTTTAAATATGATTTGATTTGGAACACGGATACATAAATAAATTATATATATATATATGTGTGTTTATTTATTTCATCGGTAAACCATAGAATACGTTTTTTTACTAAAAGTTTGTTTGACAATCAGGCATGCTCAAGTATAGATGTATAATCATAAAATATACATAAATATATTGTTATTTTATAAGAAGGTGTTTTTATATATATAAATGAAATCTAATGAAATAGTACAACTTTGGTTTCTTATTGAAAAGTCTTTTGTTGTGAAAAGTCTTTTGTTGTAGTAGTTTTCCATATGAGACATAGACGTAACTTCAATTACATTATGGATATCACCTTTTTTTTTAAAACAGACTAAAAAATGCAGGAGTATTTATGTCAGTTAAGCTTATTTTAATTAAAGAAAAATTCACTCCCCTTGATTTATACCTAATACCATATCGATAACATATCAGTGCCAGATCACACTTCATTCCCTTCTCCATTTAATTAAAAAAAAAATTGACCTATTTTATACTTGAGATAAAGTGTAAAAAATTTGGGAGAAAGTGTAAAATTAATTGTTAAATCTTAAGTGAAAAAACGAATAGATAGAATCACGAAAGGGAATTGGGCAACTCATCTTTCTTTTTCGTTTTAAGGATTTATTCTATATGTTATCTGTTTATTATATGCTTAAACTCATAATCTTTAAAAAAATACATTTTAAATAATATCATGATACTATTGAACTAGAAGACTTTTATTTTTATTTTTCTCCTACCAATTAATCCAATTGCTATAAATAGAATTTTGTTATTAACTTGGGGATAGTTATTAATACATGGCAAAATTTCCATTTTATACAAGACTTTGAAAATTAGATTTGCCTATTTGGCATAGAATCAGCCTAAAGAAAACATACATGACTAATATAGATAATATATTAGTTTTTAATCTTATCTTACTCGTTAAGTGTTGTGCTTAATAACTAAAAAAGAAATTTATAGAATAATAATTAACTTTTTTTAAATGTTTTATTAAATCACTTTAAACTTTTTTATTCCTTTAAAAACATTCAACTTTCTTTGGTTGTTCTGGTCATTTATAGTTTATTTTACAAAACTTCAATTTTCTTAAAATAAATTGAGGCAAATAAAAATGTTGGTTACTATTGACTATTTTTTTCTAATTTAACTTAAATTCAACGATATTAAAACTTTGTTATTATTTAGTAATATTCGTTTCATTACTAGTACGTATTACTATTAGCTTCTGTTACAAGTTAATTTAAAAAAGTATAATCATTAAAATGGTAATCAAGATATATGTTTCATTCGACTTGACTCGTTGAATTTTAAAAAAGTTAACATTTCTAGAAAAGAGTTATAGAAAATTAAAACACCGAATAATACTTTTGTGACTTTGTCAAGACAACAAAAAAATATAAGTGACTCTACTGAAACACTAATATGAACAGAAATCTAATAGGTGATTAAAAAAATGCCCCGTCTGCAACAAGGCGTCTATGGATTCGTTCGGGGAGCACGCCGTTCACTGCAAGGAGCTCCCGGGGTTTAAGTACCGACATGATGTGGTTCGAGACGTCCTGTTTGACATTTTCAGGCGGGCTGGGATCTCGGTCAGGAAGGAAGCTCTTGTTAACTTCCTGTCTGACCCCTTGGATGGGCGCTCAACCCTCAGGCCGGCAGACATACTTGTTTTCGGATGGCAGAATGGAAGCACGCTTGTGTCGATTTAACGGGGGTTTCTCCCCTTGTGGGGCTGAGGGCCAGCACCTTCAGGGCGGGCCAGGCAGCATCCAGGGCGGCTGCTGGGAAGGTGAACAAACACGAGAAAGCGTGCATTGAAAATCAACATGTGTTTGTTCCCTTCGCTTTTGATACTTTTGAGCATCTTGAGTCGGATGCGGCAGCTATGTTGAGCCGGATTCAAAAAGTCATGTACGGGGATATGGCGGGCTCTAGATTAAAAAATGTTGTTTTTATACGTCTAGGTTTTGATATTCAAAAAGGGTTGGCGGCGCAGCTTGTTGCCCGCCTTCCCTGCGTATTGACTTGAGTCGTGTATTAGAAACCAGAATCACATCTATGGTAAAAAAAAAAAAAAAAAAAAAAAGCCAATTTTTGGTCATGAAATAATCTCGCGAATAATTTTATCTTTCATATGATCAATCCAACTCTAGTTGTTCTAAATCACCTATATAGGCATCAAACTCTAGCTTCACGGCTCACTTTTAGCCCAAACACATACCTTTAATTTAAGGAAAATTGGATATAAATAATCCCAAGTTTCAGGTGTTGGCCGGGAATAATCCCACTTTCAAAAATAATCATCAGTGGTCCCAAGTTTCACTTTGATTTTTTCTAACGGTCCGCTGTTAAAAATTCATTAACACCGTTAACAATTAATCTGACGTGGCTTTTTTTTTTTAATTTTTAACTAACACACGTGGCCCATAATTTTTGTAGATTCTCAATTAAGTTTTCCCCAAATCGTTTTTTCACGTTCAAACCCCCAGGAACCCTGAATCGTGCCTCTCTGCGTTCGAATCCACACAACATTGGAACCCTAAATCCGATCAATAGGCTTAATCCCCCAAACTAAATTCGATTGATAGTCATAACAAATGAGTGGCGGCATCCTGTTCTTGAACTTTAACTATGGTGGTACAGATGGAAATCGAAAGATTGATGCAGATGGAAATCGAAAGACTGATGCATAAAATTTAAGTCTTGCAACCCTAAAATATGTACTTACAGGCCACAAGGAGCAACAATAAAATTCCTTTCCAGGTCTTGTAGTACTACTCCCAGCGATCTTCTTCATGGCAACAATTTCATGGTTACAATACACGGTCCCATCTAGCCCAACTTTAACAATTTTCAGTCTTTTTCGTGAACCAGAGGTGAAGGACGACGAGGAACTCATACCAGTTCGATTTGGGTTTTGGGGAAGAAAGACAGCAATTAAGGGTTGGACGATTTGGGGGGTCTAATCGATTTGGGTGTGTTGAGGAATCAGGGTTGGAGGATTTGGGGGACTAATCGATTTGGGTAGTAGGGGAATTAGGGCTTGGAGGATTTGGGGGTCTGATCGAGATTTTGATCTTGTGGGAAGTGGATTAGAATTTTAGGATATATTAATATTTTAAATTAACTAGTGCCACTTAGATTAATGATTTAAAAAAAAAGTCCATGTCATATGCCACGTAAGCCATTAATTTAACAGAGTTAAAAAAATAACGGAGGGACCACTGGGAAAAACAAGGGTGAAACTTGGGACCACTGATGATTATTTTTAAAAGTGGGATTATTCCCGGCCAACACCTGAAACTTGGGATTATTTATATCCAATTTTCCTTAATTTAAAGTTTAACAATTTGAGTTTGATCACATTCCCTTTTAACATTCAAGTATAATAACTTTATGCAAGTACATTTGATCATTCTAAACCATTATTGGCCAATTTGGTTAATAAATTCATCAATTTTGTCAAATCTAGCTAAAATTGTTACGGTTGCCTCAAAAAATTACTTAGGATGGGCGGTATGGGTTCTACATACCCATTCGCCAAACTCAAAGAATTCGGTAAATTCTTGCCTATCCATACCCCCAATTTCTACAAACCAAATTCGGCAAACTCAACTCATGTTTTCGGCAAGTTTTTGCCGAGCTTTGGCGAAAGGTTTGTGTGTGTGTTGTGTGGTCCCCACTTCAAAACAACCAAATATTTTAATTAAAAATTTTCTACAAACTCATACCATACACAAAACATCAATTCTACAAACTTTTTTTCTCTCTCCACCTATTGGCTAAAAACTTTGTAGAATTTTTTTCTACAACCATACCGTCCACCCTTAATGATAATTATTTGGATGACAGTAGGAGCTAGTTAAAAATCGCTTTTGTAAACCTTTCATTGGTGATGAAAATCCTTACTCGAGTCTTATAATTTTGTAGGAGATACATAGTGAACTTCAAGTTTATATATTTTTCTACTGATAAATTTAGGGTTTATGTTTTCTCTTTTATTGACATCTAATTTACTTTTCTTAGCTAATTCACTATCAAACTTACATACTATACAGTGGCGGATCCAGAAATTTTTACCAGCGGGGGCAAAAAAACGGGCCGTTTAAAATGGCTCGACTAACATAGTTAAAATGGATATGTGGAACGGGTCAAAACGGGTTGTTTGGAAACGGTAGCAAATTAAAGAGAACTTAAAATATTACAATTTTACTATTAAGTGGTGCGATCAAGTACCACAATATACAATATAGATTGTAGGTAGATTTTAGAAGTAATTTTATAGAATGTGTTTATTGTTCAGAATACAAAATATAATACATATAATCAAATACAAAGTTTAATTTTATAGATGATAGGCTAGTATATAGATTTTAGGAGTAATTTTAAAGAATGTGTTTTTTGTTCGGAAAACAAAATATAATACATTTTATCAAATATAAAGTTTAATTTTACATGTTATTAAAAACAAAATGAAATTCAAAAAATGTTAACCTTTATATTTATAATTTCGCCACGTAAAAAAACTATGGAATATATTTTGTCAGTGACCTAGGTTCGTCAATATATTTTTGGTGTATTAATACCTAACTTTTTCGAGTATTTTTTATGTTCTTGTTCTGTTTTTGTTTGGATGTTTGTGCTAGTATTTTGGTGGCTCATCAATAAAATTCCTTGCCAAAAAATTAACATATATGTATTATTGTATTTTCTTTATAAAATGAAAGAAAATAGTGAGTAATTAATAACTTTTAACAAATTGAGGGAGATGATTCTATATGTATATTTGACCGACCTCTTGTAAAGTCACATCATACAAAGTTAAATATAATTAATTCAGTTTCTTTTTGCAAATGTAATTACTTACCCAATTCTTTTAATTATTAAAAACAAGTACATCTTCTCTCCTCTCTCCTGAGAGAAAAACCCTTCCTATTCATCTTCTTCTTCCTTTTTAGTTTTTACAGCTTTATGTTCTATCTTCCATCTTCATCTATCTCAAGCTCAAGAGATTTTAGCAAGATTTCAAGTAAGGATTGATATTTTAGGGGCCTCTTAATATAACACAAAGGGGCCTAATAATTTTTAGTTCATTTTTTTAGAAAATTTATACTGGTTAGATTTTGTTGAGCGGGGGCCTTCCCACCCTCTCAGATATGAGTAAATCCGCCCCTGATACTATAGATCGATCAAACCCTTACCAGTTAATAATAAACATATATATTATTTGTCATCAACATATCACTATCGGAGAGGTTAAAAGAACTTACGTAAAGAAAACAAACTCAATATTATTTAGTAAACTTGAAGTTGGGGTGAGAAAAAATACAAAGCAAAAGTAAATCCTACCAACTTAAACTATTAATTCAAACTCCAAATTAATGACTTCTAGCTCACGAAAATTTAAAACAATTAATAATTAATTTAACTTAATTAATTTAACTTAACAAACAAAAGGTGAGAGAGGTGAGAGAGTGCCCTAAGGGCCGCCGGAAAAAGCGTTTCCTCCGGTCATCTACGTTCCGACGTCCTTTCCATCCACTCTAGTACACCTGTGATTATCACTATTCGTTGCTTAGTGGGTTAGTGATCTCTACGTTGAGTCTTGTTAGGGTCTCCCATCCTCAACGTAGATCGTATCCTCCATTGTTCGACTCGAGTGTGGTAATACGAGCTGTTCTATTGGGGTTTGGTCAGCTTGGCGTCTCGGGTTTTTCTGGCTTTCATGGGGCCAAATGAGAAAGGAACTGATGTCGGTGTAGGCACTGTCGGTAATGAATGGAAGGAGGTCAGGGGAAGGAATAGAGGCGGTGAACGGGTAAAAGGAAAAGGGAAGTCTGAGAGGGCTCTCACTTCGTTCTTTGTCTCTAATCTTCCAACAGGCGTCAGACCACAAGACTTGTGGGATCGTTTCGGACGCTATGGGGAGGTGGCAGATGTTTTCATAGCATCTAGGGTTGACAAGGGTGGCAACCCTTTCGGTTTCGTAAAGTTTGTCAACGTGGAAGACAAGTGGGCTCTCGAAAAGAAATTAGATGGGATCCGGATGGACTTCCTTAAGGTTTCTGTCAACCTTGAAAAGTTCGATCGGTACGGGAAGCCGGTGAATAGGAGGAGCGTCCAGGGTGCTGTTGGGAAGAGTACTGCTCCGCCTACGGCCAATAGGCCGGCGGCGGGGCGCTCGCTTTATGGTGTTGGAGACCGTTCTTTTGCCAATGTGGTGGGGAATGTGTCTGAAACTAAGATGGAAAAGATGGTCACTGTCAATGAGACCTCGTCCCCTTCTCTTGATGCTTGGGCAGGTAGATCACTGTTGGGGAGGGCAAAGGATTTAAAACGTCTAAGCAAACTTCAGGAGTGGATGTCGGAACTTCCCATGAAGGGGTGGAGAATTCGTTATCTAGGAGGGTTGCTTGTCCTGTTGACGTTCGAAGAGGCGGAGGAGGTTGAGGATATCATGGCTGTCAAAGCACTCTGGGAGCCATGGTTTTCGAAACTCGACGTTTGGAGGGGACAGTCGTTTAATTTTGAACGGGTTGCGTGGATTAAGATCAGCGGGGTCCCACCGGAGCTGTGGAGCAGTAAAGTTTTCGATGACATTGGAAGTTTAGTTGGTTCAGTATGCCAACCATCGGAGGCTGGATTGGAGGATGGCGACCTTTCGGGAGACTTCATGGGAGTCATTGTGAACTCCCCTTTTCCAGTCAAAGACTCGTGTGTTGTTAGTTGGAAAGGGAAAAAGTTCCGGTGCGGGATCTCTGAAGTTGGTGAAGATTGGCAACCGGAGTTCATCTCGCCGCCGAACGCTCATGTGGTGGAGGAAGGTCCGTCGGACTCGTCGGAGAAAGTGGTAGAGGTGGGAGAAGCGCATACGTCAAAGTTGGACCTCGGGAAGGGGGTGCATGGACGGTCGGACATGGCGGCTGAGGTTTTCCAAGGTGCTGGGAGCAATAACGACGTTGCGGTGCCCAAGGAAGGCTGCATGCCTATTATTAATAATGAAAATAGCAGTGGGCCCCAGCTTATCCACACAGACAAGGAAGTTCCGAGATTTGGGCCTATTAGAGATAAGGAGTTGGAAGTGTTAGTGGGCCTGGGCTCACGTAAAAGGGCCAGATCTAAATCCGGTAGCCCCTCTTTGAGCCTGAAAGTCAGAAGACCAACTAGGGGTTCCAAATTGGTGATGCGAGCGTACAGGGTCAAACAACCGATGCGCAAAGAAGCCGTGGCGGAAGCTTCGAGATCCACTGTCCCAGATGTGGTGATGGAGACGCAAGAGGAACTGGGTGCTGTCAACGATTCAGAGGGCGATGGGGGTGCTTCGGAGGCTGACCCCTCTGATCAGAACATTAGGGCGGTCGAAGAGGAATTCAAGAAAACGATGGAGATTGCGGAGGCAGTGGGGATGAAGTTGGACGAATTTGGAGACGTTGTTCGTAAATCGGTGGTGGAGGAAGGAGAAATCGTTGGATGCTAGATGGATCTTTTGTCTCTTAATATCAGAAGCATAGGAGATACGGGAAAAATGGAATGGTTAAGAGACTTAAAGAAGGAAAGCCACGCGTCTGTGATTTGTATTCAGGAAACTAGATGCAGCAATGGAGATACTATTCAAATGCAGAAGGTGTGGGGGCGCTCGAAATTTATGTTGGAGTGGGTAAATTCTGTTGGGAGATCTGGCGGCCTGCTTACTGCCTGGGATACTTCGGTTTTCCAGCTCCATTCTACAGTCAAGGGCCGCTCTTTTCTGGTGACTTCCGGTTGGCTAATCAGCGAACAGGTAACTTTAAATATTGCCAACATATACGCCCCGCAAGACCAGCGGGCTAAGGCGGAGCTTTGGGACGAGCTGGTTTCTTTGCGGGAGAATTTGCAAGGCTGGTGGGTGATGGCTGGAGATTTCAATGAGGTGCGTGGCCCTGAAGAACGTTTTAACTCGGATTTTAACCCGAGTGGGGCGGCGATTTTCAATGACTTCATATATAGAGCTAGAGTTGAAGAGTACTCCATGGGGGGCAGCAAATTTACGTGTATGTCAGGGGGAGGTACAAAGTTCAGCAAACTGGACCATGTTTTGGTTTGTGACAGGTTCATGGGGAGGTGGCCGGATGCGGCTCTCATGGCGTTACCCCGTTTCCTGTCGGACCATAGCCCGTTGTCTCTTCGAACCACTGTTCTGGATTTTGGTCCTGTACCTTTTAGGTTCTTTTCCGGTTGGCTTTCTAACCCGGACTTAGAAGGGGTGGTGAGTAGAGCTGCGGATCAGTTTGTGGAAGGGGACAGAAGTGACAGACGTCTGGCGAACAAACTTAAGGCAATAAAAGGGGCTGTCAAAGAGTGGCAATCGAAAGAAAGGGCCAAGGAGGACGAGGAATTGAGGAGGGTGAAGGAGATTTGTGACTCGATGGATAAAGAAGCTGAAGTTAGGACGTTGAATCAGTCTGAAATGGACTTGTGGATTGCGAGCAAAAGAAAGGCGTTGGATATTAACAAAAGGAGGCTTGAAGATGTTAAACAGAAATCACGTGTCCGTTGGGCGATGGACGGGGATGAGAATTCCTCCTTCTTTCACGGTATTGTTAAGTCTAATATAAATACTAATAGAATAAACGGGTTATTTGTTGACGGCAGGTGGATTACAAACCGGAGGACATAAAGAGGCATGCGTGGGAGTTTTTCAAAAATCATTTCAAAGAACCTGTTTTGGTCAAAAATTCACAAAGGAATTTCGTATTCCAAACTTAGAATGTGAGGTAGTGTGCTTGCTAATATGTTCGAAATGTAAAACTGAACACAAGGATGTAACGAGGGAAAAATCCAGGATTCTTCGAGTTGCCTCTAGGAATCCTAGCAAAAAAACCTCGGGAGCCGGCCTGAAGAGCCCGCTACCACACAATTTTATTGATAGGAGACTGAAAATTACAAGTGTTTTGGAGGTTTGATCGATCAGGCTAAGTGTTACAGAGATCGTATGCTATCAGAGCTAATGTGAGAGTGAGTTGTGTCCCTAAGTCGATCAAAACCTCTATTTATATAGTTACAAGGTAATAACCGAAAGTGCTAAAAATAAGGGATTCCATTCCTAAGTCTTTGTGAACGTTAGGAATCAGTTATGGCACGTTCTTTAATGCTTGACCTGGTCTTTAGCCTTCATTTACACGTCCCTTTAAGCCTGCAATTAATTAGGACACATGGAGAATTGAAACGGTTAGTCGATAACTGCATTTCAGGATACCGAACCTGTCAGGATACTGAACCACTTGAGCTTCCGGCAAGGATCCTGAAATAAAACAACCAACTGTCCTATATTTTAGGGATTCTCTCCATTAAGTCAATATGAACGTTGTGGACCACTTAGTCCACGTTCTTTAGTCTTTGTCCGAGTCTTTAGGCTTGTTTTACACGTTTTCTTTACCTGCAAGCAAATAAATACGAGGAACAACATAGCGGTTAGTCGATAACTGTAATTCAGGATGCCCGAACCTATCAGGATTCTCAACCCGTCTGAGGAAACTGGACCACTTGAGCTTCCGCCGAGGATCCCGAAATATCAGCCCAAACAATTGCCCCTGAATTTTGACAGTTGTCGACCATGAAGACGGCTGTGAAAATTCAAACTCTTGAAATAATTACGGAGGTGACTCGTTAGCTCCTGATTTGATAGTGACGCAACTTCTCATGAGACTTCTCCATAAATAACCCTGGATTACCGTCGGAACCTTCTCGATTTCTCTTTTTCTCCAGGTCAGCTCCCTCCCTTTTCTTTTCGATTTTCTTCCGCGATCAAGGCCAATGAAGCAGATGCTAAAGGCTTCACTGCTACGGCTTGAATGCAGCTACCTAGAAAGGAACTCTGGAGGAGCTTGGGGGTGCTGAGAAACTGGAGTTACCCCTTTTGAATTTCCTGCATGGTTAATACTAGTATCCGACTTTCTTTATCATGGTGTGTTTGCCCCTTGTTTTTTATTTTGTTCATGAAAAATTTTAAAATATTTAAGTGAGAATCCCATCGGATTCTTCAGGAATATTAAGGTAGTAAAAAAGCTTTAAGTTAAGTATGTAAGTCGACAAACCATGACACAAGTCAGCATGATAAAATGTAATAATTTGAAAGTACATTACCTGAATAGTCCCTTAAGTAGGTTTTACCTTGGGTGCATTTAGATAGATTCTGGAATCCTCTTTCAGCATCCTTGAGGATACATGTGGTAAAAGCATAGTAGTTTCGAAATTGAGTTAAGCTGGGGACAAGCCCGTGCATTTGTAACATCCCGAATTTCATAATGATTTGAGTGTATTGTTTATTTATGTGTAAATTTGAGTTGTGGGTTGAATAAGCGGATTAAGATATTTAACCGGGTTGTGTAATGGGGATTCCTAGTTATTAAGTTAACCTTATCTATAGATGGTTAACTAGAGAAATGTGGGAGGACTTAAGATGTAAATTAGAAATTTGGATGGATTTTTATAAAAGATAGAACCTTGAGGGACCAAAGCAGTAAATAGAGGATATAAACAAGTCTGGGTATTCCCCAGACCTGTAAATAGTGACACACAGAGAGAGTGGAGGGTGAAGACCTAGTTCTTGAGGAGAAATCCTAAATTGAAGCTTGTGTGTTGGAGGTTTTAGCAAGGGAAGTCGAATTCAGGCTTGGGAGGCTTCCTACATCACGATTTCCATCTTAGATCTTGGTAAATCTTGTCAAGTAGGTGTTTTTATGATAGGGTGAATTTATGGGTTTCATCTATAGGTTAAATTAGTGTTGAAATCTGAATTGTTATGTGTTATTGAGGCTAGATGAAGCTAAATCCTACCTTGCATGATTGATTTTGTGTGTGACAAGTAGAAATTATGGTGGGGTTAAACCCCACCTTATAGAAATCGACATACATGAAGAATGGATGCTTTGAATTGGTTAATTGGGGTTCATGTATGCTAATAGACTTGATAAAAGTGTTTAATCTAGTGCAAAAGCAGAAACTTGATGAATTATGATGAAAAAAATGGATGGAATGGAAATGTGTAGGCTAATTATCAAGAAGAAAACAATGTGTGCACACTAGGTGCTCGATGAAATGCTTAAATGAGAATGATAAGTTGTATATGCTGAATTCACAAGCTTGATTGAGTGTTGGTTTGTGGATTATGTAAATTATGAATGTGTAATGGTATACTAAGCCATGAATGATGATAGGTGAAGCGAGAGGAAGCTCGGGTCAACGACGTGAAGGCAAGGAAAAATCCTAAAGGTAACATGTAGCGGTAAATTTGAATTCTATAAGGGATGTGAGTAATCCTAATTTATCTTTTATTAGCTGCTATTATAGAAAATGAAATGTTAAAGATGAAAGTATGAGATTGGCTGTGATATGTGATTGTTATGAGATGGGTGGATTCTGACCCGATTGGGTTAAGCTGGAAGTAAGTGAAGGTCCATAGTGTAAAACTTGGGCATGTTTAGAGATTCATGAGTGATCATGATCTTAGAATGCTTCTTTGAAGGATTAAGCGATCTTGGTACAATCGTATTTGTGCCAAGGGCAATGTGTGAGGTGGGAATGTCATGGTTACGAGCAGTATAAATGAGAAACTTTTTAGCTGGGGCTAATGGGTCAAATGGGTTGGAATGAGTTATTCACGCTTTCTAACTTGTTATGTAACCCTTCGTGCAAATAGAAATTGAAGCCATATTATGGAATGATGTTATGTGGTTTAGTAATATGACCCATTTGGGTTATGATTGTGTTATATATATATATGAAGTATGTTAAATGAAGGTATGTGTATAAGGGGAATATATCTAATGATCGATGTGAGGGTAAATATGATGAATTAGGGTGTGTGTTTATGTGGAGCATTATAATGTGACCCCTTTGGGTAAAGATGAATGTATATCATCCTGTGTGATATACTAAAAGTTATAAAATGTGACTGTTTGGTATGTTGCAAATATGGTAATTAATGAAGTTATGTAACACGCAGTAGCTAGTGGTTGGTATTAGATAGTTGGTTATAATTTGATATTCAAGCGGAAGTTGGATGAATTATATGTGTTGAGGGCATTGGGTAATCAAATTGGGAAGTTGGTTATGTAATATGACTAACTAGGATTGCGGTATATGACCCAATTTGGGTTAAGCTGGATGTTGGGGCAAGACGAGGAACCATGAGAGTTTTGGACCTCGGATTGCCCCAACATGGAATTCAAGCGGATTAATACCTTGTGCGTGTGCTAAGGGGAAACTAAAATGAAGGAAATTAAGATTGAAAGTTTAATCATAAGTTGGTTTTGTGATGGGTGTGTTAGCGGGTCAAACGGGTTGAGTTTTCGGTAATTAGATTCTCAATCGTTTAATACATAGATTAGAATGTGAAAACAAGTGTTGTGAGGGTCTTTCCTAAATAAAGATGTGGTCTTGAATAAATAGGAATGAATGGAAAAGTTTTTGTAAAACTTGAAGTTAAGTATGAAAATTAATCAGGACCACTGTATCATACAGTGGAACTGGGAGTATGATACAGTGACCAGATTGGGTATACGGTGGAATGATTCTGTAATACGGTGGATCATACGGTGAAAGATGGAATTTTTCTTATGTTCCAAACGATTGGGTTGGCGGGTCAAGATAGGTTGATTGCTGTTATGTGCCACTAATACTAACGTGTTACTAGTGTTGTTGGCAGGTAATTGATATTGGACGGGTCAGGACCGAACCAAGGAAACATGGAACCGAACATCATGTATTTTGGACTTTTAACTATTATGATTTGTGGTAGTAAATGTTTGTAAGTAAACTACCACGCAATTAAGGACGTTAGATGCATCATTTTGTAGAAATGTGAATTAACGATGAATGAAAGCCTCAAAATATTATGAAATTTTCAAACTCTGATTTTTGAAACAAGGTTAATTCGTCAAAAATGGGATCGGGGCCTTACAAGTTGGTATCAGAGCCACGGTTTGAGGGATTCAAGTGTCGTGAGGGCACTTGAACTCAAACCAAGTGCTCGTGATGGGAAAGGATGTTCGGTTCGAGGTTCGATCTTCTGACCCGGTAAGTGACTTTAGTACGTGATTTAAATTATATATTGATGAATGAGCTGTTGTGACCACTACTGTGGTTAAATTGAAAGCTGAATATGATTGTAAATTGTAAAGCTGTGAGTGTGTATGTGCGGTAAAGCTGAATATGATTGTAAATTGTAAAGCTGTGAGTGTGTATGTGCGGTAAAGCTGAATATGATTGTAAATTGTAAAGTTGTGATTGTGTATGTGCGGTAAAGCTGATTATGATTGTAAATTGTAAAGTTGTGATTGTGTATGTGCGGTAAAGCTGAATATGATTGTAAATTGTAAAGCTGTGAGTGTGTATGTGTGGTAAAGCTGAATATGATTGTAAATTGTAAAGTTGTGATTGTGTATGTGCGGTAAAGCTGAATATGATTGTAAATTGTAAAGCTGTGATTGTGTATGTGCGGTAAAGCTGAATATGATTGTAAATTGTAAAGCTGTGATTGTGTATGTGCGGTAAAGCTGAATCTGATTGTAAAGCTGAATCTGACTGTAAAGCTGTAAATGTGTATTTGCGGTAAAGCTGAATACGATTGAAAAGCTGTTAGTGTGTATGTACGGTAAAGCTGAACATGATTGTAAAGTTATGAGTGTGTATATGCAGTAAGCTGAATACGATTGAAAAGTTGTGAGTGTATATCTGCGGTAAAGCTGTACATGATGGTATATGATTGCCGTTAGCGGAATAAACTAAAGATGTGATTGATTTTGAATGATAAAGCTGAATGTGATAATGACAACATGATTATATATGACTGTTGTTAGCAGAATAAAATGATGATGTGATTGAATATGAATGATAAAACGAAATGTGTTAATAACAACATGATTGTACATGATTGTTGATAGCGGAATAAAATGATGATGTGAAGCAGAATGTGATAATGATAACATGATTGTGTACGATTGTTAGAAAGGAATGTGATAATACTATTATTGCATATGATTGTTAGATGTGAGTGTGAAGGAAGTATGTAGGGAAAAGTTGCATGAATGAAATCATGTACGCTATAGAGTGTGAATGATAAATACGGTAAAATCTTACTTGTATGAATCGTGCAGGATTGAGTTGGAATTTTTTTTTTAGAATGATGGAATCCTAGCGACGTAAGTCAGGTAGGGAAACTGATGTAAGTATGTATAGGTGGAACAAACGTATTGTGATAACAAATGGTATGTGTATGCAGAAGTGGTGAAATCCTACCTGTATAGAACATGTCGGATAAGGTGTGTATGAGACTAAGCGATTGAGTTCTCATGGTGAGCAGAAATACGGAATGAAGCACGTGAAGAAGTAAAGATGTGAAATTATACCCATACTAGCTAGGTAGAATATAGTGCAGATAAGATGAAAGTGGCGAACCCCCACCTTGCGAAGACTAAAGTGGGGTAATGTATATGTTCAATTACGATTGTGATAGCCGAATATAAGATACGACGGTTGAAAGTTATGTGCGAGGAGAATCTATTTTGCGGTAACAAATAGGGGTAAAAGGAGGGTATGTAATTTCCACTGAGCATTTATTTGTAATAAGCGGCAAGGGAATTGATGTTGCAGATACAAAGTGGAGACACCCACTTGTGCAGTTCGAGTAGGCGAGTGGATGCAATGTATTAGTAGTCTATGACTTGGGGCATACAAGCCAGTCAAGATGTGAAGCATGATTTAAGAGTGGAAGGAGGAGTTAGGTGTATGAGTTGACGAGTGTCATGACCGTCGTCATACTCGTGGAAAGTTGCGGATTAGGTTGCCAATTTGAAAGTGGAATAGATGATGTATGCGGATGAATGGTAAGGAGTAGGATTATAATGGTGAGTTGTAAACTATCATTACTAAACGGCAAAGTGTCTCGCAGGCAATACGAATAAGCCTGAAGAGGATCAAGTTGAAGTAAAACTAAGGGTAGCGTTAAATGGGAGTAGTTCCACAAGTGTGGAGATTGGGGATAAGTTTCGGGGACGAAACTCCCTTTAAGGGGGGTGGATTTGTAACATCCCGAATTTCATAATGATTTGAGTGTATTGTTTATTTATGTGTAAATTTGAGTTGTGGGTTGAATAAGCGGATTAAGATATTTAACCGGGTTGTGTAATGGGGATTCCTAGTTATTAAGTTAACCTTATCTATAGATGGTTAACTAGAGAAATGTGGGAGGACTTAAGATGTAAATTAGAAATTTGGATGGATTTTTATAAAAGATAGAACCTTGAGGGACCAAAGCAGTAAATAGAGGATATAAACAAGTCTGGGTATTCCCCAGACCTGTAAATAGTGACACACAGAGAGAGTGGAGGGTGAAGACCTAGTTCTTGAGGAGAAATCCTAAATTGAAGCTTGTGTGTTGGAGGTTTTAGCAAGGGAAGTCGAATTCAGGCTTGGGAGGCTTCCTACATCACGATTTCCATCTTAGATCTTGGTAAATCTTGTCAAGTAGGTGTTTTTATGATAGGGTGAATTTATGGGTTTCATCTATAGGTTAAATTAGTGTTGAAATCTGAATTGTTATGTGTTATTGAGGCTAGATGAAGCTAAATCCTACCTTGCATGATTGATTTTGTGTGTGACAAGTAGAAATTATGGTGGGGTTAAACCCCACCTTATAGAAATCGACATACATGAAGAATGGATGCTTTGAATTGGTTAATTGGGGTTCATGTATGCTAATAGACTTGATAAAAGTGTTTAATCTAGTGCAAAAGCAGAAACTTGATGAATTATGATGAAAAAAATGGATGGAATGGAAATGTGTAGGCTAATTATCAAGAAGAAAACAATGTGTGCACACTAGGTGCTCGATGAAATGCTTAAATGAGAATGATAAGTTGTATATGCTGAATTCACAAGCTTGATTGAGTGTTGGTTTGTGGATTATGTAAATTATGAATGTGTAATGGTATACTAAGCCATGAATGATGATAGGTGAAGCGAGAGGAAGCTCGGGTCAACGACGTGAAGGCAAGGAAAAATCCTAAAGGTAACATGTAGCGGTAAATTTGAATTCTATAAGGGATGTGAGTAATCCTAATTTATCTTTTATTAGCTGCTATTATAGAAAATGAAATGTTAAAGATGAAAGTATGAGATTGGCTGTGATATGTGATTGTTATGAGATGGGTGGATTCTGACCCGATTGGGTTAAGCTGGAAGTAAGTGAAGGTCCATAGTGTAAAACTTGGGCATGTTTAGAGATTCATGAGTGATCATGATCTTAGAATGCTTCTTTGAAGGATTAAGCGATCTTGGTACAATCGTATTTGTGCCAAAGGCAATGTGTGAGGTGGGAATGTCATGGTTACGAGCAGTATAAATGAGAAACTTTTTAGCTGGGGCTAATGGGTCAAATGGGTTGGAATGAGTTATTCACGCTTTCTAACTTGTTATGTAACCCTTCGTGCAAATAGAAATTGAAGCCATATTATGGAATGATGTTATGTGGTTTAGTAATATGACCCATTTGGGTTATGATTGTGTTATATATATATATGAAGTATGTTAAATGAAGGTATGTGTATAAGGGGAATATATCTAATGATCGATGTGAGGGTAAATATGATGAATTAGGGTGTGTGTTTATGTGGAGCATTATAATGTGACCCCTTTGGGTAAAGATGAATGTATATCATCCTGTGTGATATACTAAAAGTTATAAAATGTGACTGTTTGGTATGTTGCAAATATGGTAATTAATGAAGTTATGTAACACGCAGTAGCTAGTGGTTGGTATTAGATAGTTGGTTATAATTTGATATTCAAGCGGAAGTTGGATGAATTATATGTGTTGAGGGCATTGGGTAATCAAATTGGGAAGTTGGTTATGTAATATGACTAACTAGGATTGCGGTATATGACCCAATTTGGGTTAAGCTGGATGTTGGGGCAAGACGAGGAACCATGAGAGTTTTGGACCTCGGATTGCCCCAACATGGAATTCAAGCGGATTAATACCTTGTGCGTGTGCTAAGGGGAAACTAAAATGAAGGAAATTAAGATTGAAAGTTTAATCATAAGTTGGTTTTGTGATGGGTGTGTTAGCGGGTCAAACGGGTTGAGTTTTCGGTAATTAGATTCTCAATCGTTTAATACATAGATTAGAATGTGAAAACAAGTGTTGTGAGGGTCTTTCCTAAATAAAGATGTGGTCTTGAATAAATAGGAATGAATGGAAAAGTTTTTGTAAAACTTGAAGTTAAGTATGAAAATTAATCAGGACCACTGTATCATACAGTGGAACTGGGAGTATGATACAGTGACCAGATTGGGTATACGGTGGAATGATTCTGTAATACGGTGGATCATACGGTGAAAGATGGAATTTTTCTTATGTTCCAAACGATTGGGTTGGCGGGTCAAGATAGGTTGATTGCTGTTATGTGCCACTAATACTAACGTGTTACTAGTGTTGTTGGCAGGTAATTGATATTGGACGGGTCAGGACCGAACCAAGGAAACATGGAACCGAACATCATGTATTTTGGACTTTTAACTATTATGATTTGTGGTAGTAAATGTTTGTAAGTAAACTACCACGCAATTAAGGACGTTAGATGCATCATTTTGTAGAAATGTGAATTAACGATGAATGAAAGCCTCAAAATATTATGAAATTTTCAAACTCTGATTTTTGAAACAAGGTTAATTCGTCAAAAATGGGATCGGGGCCTTACAGCATTTCTGGGGACAAGCCCGTGCATTTCTGGGGACAAGCCCGTGCATTTCTGGGGACAAGCCCGTACGTAAGTGACATGAAAATGCCAAAACCTTAGATAATTCGTGAGGATAGCACGTCTGCTATTACTTGAGGATCCGCCTAATGACGAATAACGAGCGCTCCTGGCGATTCTTAGAAAAGGTGAAGACCTTTTAAGCCTTAGTTAACACGTGAGTGTTAAAAACCTTGAGAATCCTCCCAGCAGCCTCCAGTGACAAGATTGTCAGCCACCCCTGGAGTGGACTGGTCCGGCCACCTTGAGCATACTGGTGGACAACGTGCGCTCCTGGCGAGGGTCGTGCGCTACTGGCGATTACCCAAACGTAGAAGAGGTGAAATCCTCTTAAACCTTAGAAGGTATGCAGGATACCTTAAACGGAGGAGAGGTGATCAGCCTCTAACTGGGGATATACCCAAATTACTTTAGTTAGGATTCTGAGAATCTGCAAAACACTCAACACTTGGTGAGGGGTGGGTGTTAGCTAACACCACTCCGATGCTTAAGTCAGTAATGTGTCATAAAAAATAATAAGAATAAATTAAAATAGGATTAGTATACGTACCTTGGAATATTTAGACAGTGAGGATCCTTGGGATTCTGCCTGAGATTCTCAATGGGATTCTCACATAAAATAAGCTTTGAGGTGTATGGCATTCCAAGCTCTTGGCAGAGGTTCTCCTTCCATATTTACCAAACGGTATGCCCCCTTACCCTCTTCAGAATCTATAAGGTAAGGGCCTTCCCATTTGGGTGCTAACTTCCCGTCAGCAGGGTTAGTGGTATTCTGAAAAGCTTTCCTCAAAACCAAGTCTCCTACTTGGAATCTTCTTAGCCTGGTGTTCTTGTTATAAGATTTTGCTATCCGCTGTTGGTAAGAGGCCATCCGGATCTTGGCTATATCTCTGAGCTCCTCAACTGTTTCGAGGTCCTGAAGGAGGTTCTGGTTATTTGTTTCAGGATCCTGGCAGTTGATTCTGGCCGTTGGGAATACAATCTCTGTAGGAATTACGGCTTCTGCCCCAAACACCAATGAGAATGGTGTTTGGCCGGTAGCATTCTTGGGTGTAGTTCTGTCTGCCCAAAGAACAAATGGCAGCTCCTCGGCCCATTTACCTTTCTTGGAACCCAGCTTCCTCTTAAGGTTATTGATGATAATTTTATTACTGGATTCTGCCTGCCCATTAGCCTGAGGGTGGACAGGTGTCGAAGTGATCATCTTGATGCCCCAGCTTTCACAAAAGCTTGTAGTCCTTTTACCTATAAACTGGGAACCATTATCACATATAATCTCCGCTGGAATCCCAAATCTGGTGAGGATGTTTCTTTTGATGAAGGATATCACTTCTTTTTCTCTCACTTGAACATAGGCTTCTGCTTCAATCCACTTGGAGAAATAATCTGTCATGGCAAGCATAAACACCTTTCCTCCAGGAGCCTTTGGCAGCTTACCCACAATATCCATGCCCCACTTCATGAAAGGCCACGGGGATACTATAGGATGCAGATGCTCAGCAGGTTGGTGAAGGATATTGCCATGCCTTTGACAGGCATCGCACTTCTGTGAGAAGCTCGCGGCATCCCTCTTCATAGTTGGCCAATAGTATCCAAATCTGAGAACTTTAGAGAATAGCGCCCTGCCCCCGGTATGGTTTCCACAATCTCCACTATGGATGTCTTCAAGCACCTCAAGAGCTTCTGATTTCTCTAGGCACCTTAAGTAAACACCTGCAAGAGATCTTCTATATAGGATATTATTAATTATAGTGTAGGGTACTACCTTTGTACGAAAAGCTCTGGGGTTCTCGTCCTTAGGAATCTCCCCATCTTTGAGATACTTCCGGATCGGGTATGTCCAGAATTCCTGGGCATCTTCAAGATTCTCGACGTCTGCCCCTGCGTTATCGCCAACAGCCTGAGCTTCCTGTTGAGCTATTGCTGGTGTCAAGACGTGAGTTATTGGAATCTTGACATCCTCAGGGATCCTGAGCGATGAAGCCAAGTTTGCCAGCGCATCGGCTTCCGCATTATCTTCTCTTGGTACCTGTGAAATGTTAAAATTTTCGAAAAATAGGGATAATTTTTTGACAACTTCAAGATATTTAATTAGATTCTCTCCTCTTACTGCATAAGAGCCATTAAATTGGTTAGTTAATAAGAGAGAATCAACAAATACTTGTATAGATAGGATTCCCATATCCTTAGCCAGCTGTAATCCAGCAATTAAAGCCTCATACTCAGCTTCATTGTTGGTAGCCTGAAATTCACAGGATATGGATAAAGGTATTATGTCCCCCTGTGGCGATTTTAGCAGGATTCCCAGCCCTGTTCCTCTAACATTTGAGGAGCCATCGGTGTAGAGGATCCAGTCTTCCTTGAGCTTCCCAAGTTGCTGGACTTCCTTTTCAACTTCTGGTTCAATGTCACTGCTGAAATCCGCCACAAAGTCGGCTAATGCTTGAGATTTGATTGCTGTTCTTGGTTCATACTTGATGTCATAGGCACTCAGCTTGACTGCCCACTTAGCCATCCTTCCTGACATTTCCGGCTTCCTAAGAACTGCCTTGATAGGATAGTTAGACATCACGATTATAGTATGTGTTTCAAAATAATGTCTAAGTTTAGTGGAAGCCATTATAAGAGATAAAATTAACTTTTCAAGGTGAGAATACCTGGACTCTGCGTCTAGCAGAGTTTTACTTACATAATATACCGGATGCTGCTGACCTTGATAGTCTTTTACCAGGACTGCACTGATTGAGCTTCCGGAAACGGCAAGATATAAATATAGTGGCTCCCCGTCTTCTGGTTTCATTAGCAACGGAGCTGCTGATAAGTAGTCTTTCAGGCACCTCAGGGCTTCTTCATGCTTCCCAGTCCACTCAAACTTCTTGTTTTTCCTCAGGATATCATAGAAATCCTTGCTTTTTTCTGAGGACCTTGAAATAAATCTGTTGAGTGCCGCGATCCTTCCTGTCAACCTCTGCACTTCTTTGACATTTGATGGGGACTTGAGATTTAGAATTGCCTTGATCTGCTCTGGGCTCGCTTCGATTCCTCTTTCTGTGACCATATATCCTAAGAATTTTCCAGCTCGCACCCCAAAGTGGCATTTGGAGGGATTGAGCTTCATGTTATATTGATCAAGGATATCAAGGGCAGTCTGGAGATCTCTGACGTGATCTTCAGCTTTCTTGGACTTTACCACCATGTCATCTATGTAGACTTCCATTGTGTCCCCCAGTTGCTCTTTGAACATCATATTGACGAGTCTCTGGTAGGTGGCACCTGCATTTCTCAAACCAAAGGGCATAGCAGTATAACAATATATACCTGTTGGAGTCATGAATGCTGTATGCTCTTGGTCGCAAGGTTCCATCTGAATTTGTTGGAATCCTGCTGAGGCATCCATGAAAGTGAGCATCTCGTGACCAGCCGTGGCATCCACCATTGCGTCGATGTGGGGAAGTGGAAACGGATCTTTAGGACAGGCCTTATTCAAGTCTGTGTAATCAACACAAACTCTCCACTTTCCATTCTTCTTCTGGACCACCACCACATTTGCTAGCCACCTAGGATATTTGACTTCTCTGATCATCTTTGTTTTGAGAAGCTTGTCGACTTCCTCCTGGATGATTATATTTTTCTCTGGAGCGAACTTCCTCCTTTTCTGCTGTATAGGCCTGAAAGAAGGATCTAAACCAAGTTTATGAGTAATTACATGTTTAGGGATACCTGTCATATCTTCATGCTTCCAGGCGAAAGTTGAAGTTCTGGCTTTGAGAAGTAGTAATAATTCCTGCTCAACATTTGTTGGGATGCTCGTTCCCATGAGCACCTTGATTTCAGGATTCTTAGGGTCTAGAGGTATTTCTTTGACATCAAGCTCCCTGTCCTCCTGTGCTTCAGGTGCCTTTTTCTGTAATTGCTATCCTTTCGTCACCTTAGTGGTGCTCTTCATTGAAGTAGAGTAACAGTTCTTGGCTTCCTGCTGGTCACTTTCAATCCTTACGACTCCCCAGGGTGTAGGAAGCTTGATACATTGGTGATAAGTTGAAGGAACTGCCTTCATCTCGTGAATCCAAGGCCTGCCAAGAATAATATTGCAACAAGAGAGAGAATCTATAACACAAAATTTTTGCATAGAGTTTACCCCCTCTATATATATTGGCAGCCTGATATCCCCAACGGTGCTTTTAGTTTCACCGCTGAAGCCGACTAAAACCGAGGATCTTGGAACTATTTCAGTTTCTGGGATCCCCATCTTTTTGAGCACATCAAGTCGGATTATGTTTACTGAGCTCCCGTTATCAACCAGAATCCTGCGAACAAAATGGTTAGCAATATATAAAGTAACCACAAGACTATCATGGTGAGGATCCTGAACATGAGAACGGTCACTCTCATCAAAGGATATCAGTTTGTCTTGAGTCAGGGTGGATGTCCGGACAGGTCTGTCACCCTGTTCTGATTTGGATTCCTTGGCATGCTTCTTAGCTGAGGAATATGAAGTTCCGCAGATGTCCGAGCCTCCTGAGATGAAGTTGATAATCTGGGCATCCTGTGGTGGAGAAGCCGCTCTCTGGGGCACCTTGTCGGCTTCTTGGGTCTTGACCTTCTTTCTGCCTAACAACTCCTTAAGATGCCCCTTGCTGAGTAGATAACTGATTTCCTTTCGGAGTGCTATACATTCGTCCGTCAGGTGGCCAAAATCTTCATGGAAGGCACACCACTTGGTCTTGTCCTTCCAGGATCCTTGTTTAGTATCCTTCCTGGGCCATCTAGCTTTTTCACCTAGATCCTGCATAGCACACATCAAACCACCAATGTCAACGGAAAAACAGTATTCAAATACCTTAGGATATTCCTCATCGTCATCGTCCTGGTCAACGGCGTTGACTTTGTGATTTTCCGATTTGGAATATGGACGAGATCTATACGGCTTCCCGGGGGATTCCGCCTTTTTGCTGTTGGGATCGTATTTAGGAACCTCCAGTCTTTGGTGGATCCTCTTGTCATCTTCCAAACGAATAAATCTCAGAGCTCTACTGCGTACTTCATCAAGATTCCTGCAAGGAGCCATAACAAGGTCATCGTAAAAACGGGAATCTTTGGAGAGCCCCATTTTGAAGGCTTCCACGGCTGCTGCCATATCCAGATTAGGAATCTCAAGAGATTCTCGTCCGAATCTGGCAATATAGTCTCTGAGAGGCTCATCTGGCTTCTGAATTATTCGGTATAGGTCTCCTGTAAGCTTCTCAAAGGTCCTGCTGCAAGAAAATTGATTGTTAAACAAGTTAACTAAATGGGAAAATGACGTAATAGTGTTAGGAGGAATGCTCAGTAGCCATTTCATGGCTGGCCCTGTTAGGGTTGATCCGAAGCCTTTGCATAGACAGGCTTCCTTGATTTCTATCGGAATGGGATTGATCTCCATACGCTCCCGGTAATGTGCCACGTGTTCTTCAGGATCCGTGGTTCCATCATAAAGCTTCATGCTTGGAGTCTGAAAACGCTTCGGGATCTCTACTTGGGCTATTGGCCAAGCAAATCTAGAGATCTTGTGGCTTTCCAAAGGAACTTCAGGGATAGGTTTCAGGATCCCTGGAACATTTGATATCATTTCTTTCAACTTCTGGAGCTCTCTAGCGATACTTGGATGAATACCTGCATCATAAGGAGCACCCTGGTTAGAAACAATAGGGATTGAATTGGACACGTTACCAGAGGCAAGATTCTGGGCCGGAATCCTGGGACCGTAGCCATAATTTGCTGGGAAGCTTGGCTCCGTAGTGGCTGCCGTTTGCATGGGGATGTCGTCACCATCATGCACTTCTGAGGAGTTGGTTCTGAAGATTCCTGCAGAAATTGAAGGGTTAGAGTATTGGTATCCTCGGGAATTCTGACTCGGATTCCCAACAGAAAAAGGATATCCTTGAGACGGCAAGGCTGAGGATCCCAACAATGGTGGAATCCAGGGAGCCTTGTAGTGTGACTGTGAGAATTCTGGTGGGACAGCTCCTAGGAATCCAGCAGTACTTTCAGCGTATCCAGCGGCCTGAGAAGTCATTGCAGGGACTGTAGCAAATCCTGATGTTGATTTGTTATTGTAGCGAAATGGATCTGAGGATCCCGAAGCATTGAAATCGAGATGCCTGGGAAACAGGGGACTTTGCTCTTCCATAGGCTTCCTGGATTTCTTTAGATCTTCAATTTCCTTCATCACCGTTTGATTAGTTTTTTCTTGCTGATCCATTTGATTTTTTACCTGCTTAATCAAGGAAAACAAATCATTGTTAGTAATAATCGGATCAACAGATTGAACCTGGGATCCTGTGAAGACAGGATAATCAGTTTTTCTCGGCTGCTCGTCCACTTTCTTCTGACGGTCATTAGTCTTCTTCTGGCTTCCTGGAAAGGAAGGAAGAGGGGGAATGGAGGACGATATAGAGGCCGAGACAGATTTTTGTGGGTTTGACATCTTTTGGATCGGAGATCAAGTGAAATGAATGAGATATGGAATTTTGGTAGGATTAAGCACCACTTGCCCCACGGTGGGCGCCAAACTGTTTTGGTCAAAAATTCACAAAGGAATTTCGTATTCCAAACTTAGAATGTGAGGTAGTGTGCTTGCTAATATGTTCGAAATGTAAAACTGAACACAAGGATGTAACGAGGGAAAAATCCAGGATTCTTCGAGTTGCCTCTAGGAATCCTAGCAAAAAAACCTCGGGAGCCGGCCTGAAGAGCCCGCTACCACACAATTTTATTGATAGGAGACTGAAAATTACAAGTGTTTTGGAGGTTTGATCGATCAGGCTAAGTGTTACAGAGATCGTATGCTATCAGAGCTAATGTGAGAGTGAGTTGTGTCCCTAAGTCGATCAAAACCTCTATTTATATAGTTACAAGGTAATAACCGAAAGTGCTAAAAATAAGGGATTCCATTCCTAAGTCTTTGTGAACGTTAGGAATCAGTTATGGCACGTTCTTTAATGCTTGACCTGGTCTTTAGCCTTCATTTACACGTCCCTTTAAGCCTGCAATTAATTAGGACACATGGAGAATTGAAACGGTTAGTCGATAACTGCATTTCAGGATACCGAACCTGTCAGGATACTGAACCACTTGAGCTTCCGGCAAGGATCCTGAAATAAAACAACCAACTGTCCTATATTTTAGGGATTCTCTCCATTAAGTCAATATGAACGTTGTGGACCACTTAGTCCACGTTCTTTAGTCTTTGTCCGAGTCTTTAGGCTTGTTTTACACGTTTTCTTTACCTGCAAGAAAATAAATACGAGGAACAACATAGCGGTTAGTCGATAACTGTAATTCAGGATGCCCGAACCTATCAGGATTCTCAACCCGTCTGAGGAAACTGGACCACTTGAGCTTCCGCCGAGGATCCCGAAATATCAGCCCAAACAGAACCTATGTTGTCGAGACCGAGCATGAACCTGGAAGGTGTTAACAGGTTGTCAAGTTTGAACGCTGCTTTCTTGGTTGCTCCTTTCTCTAGAGCGGAGCTCAAGGAAGCGGTTTGGTCTTGTGGTAGCAACAAAGCCCCGGGACCGGACGGGTTTAATTTTGCTTTCTTAAAGAAATTCTGGAGCCTGCTGGAGCAAGATTTTATGGAGGTGTTAAATAGTTTTTATGGGGACGGGCGCATTAGCAATGGTTGCGGGTCTTCTTTTATTCATCTCATTCCCAAATCCACTGACCCCTAATCTTTGGCGGATTTTAGGCCTATCAGCTTAGTGGGCTGTATAGTCAAGGTCATTTCTAAGGTGCTAGCAAACAGGATGAAGAAAGTGGTTGGGGAGGTGGTGTCGGAGAATCAAATGGCTTTTATCTCCGGTAGAAATATTCTCGATGGCCCTCTTGTGGTGAATGAGGTGGTTTCTTGGCTCAAGAGGTCTAAAAGAAAAGGGATGTGTTTCAAGATAGATTTCCAAAAGGCTTATGATTCGGTTCACTGGGGGTTCCTTGACGAGGTTCTAAATAAGATGGGGTTCCCGGATAAATGGAGGGTGTGGGTGCAAGGTCTTCTCAAAGCTTCAAGGTCGTCCATTTTAATTAATGGCTCTCCTACCAAGGAATTTAATTGCA
Organism: Deinandra increscens subsp. villosa; assembly: GCA_039602395.1. Classification (NCBI taxonomy): domain Eukaryota; kingdom Viridiplantae; phylum Streptophyta; class Magnoliopsida; order Asterales; family Asteraceae; genus Deinandra; species Deinandra increscens. The sequence goes on from JBCNJP010000014.1 coordinate 3,636,782, forward strand.
CTCGGGGGTTGAGGCAAGGAGATCCCATTGCTCCGTTTCTTTTCCTGACGGTTATGGAGTCTTTTCATCTTTTGATGACTAGGGCTGTGAATGCCGGGGTGTTTTCTGGCGTTCGGACTCCCCACGGCAATTTTTCGTTGTCTCATGTTCTTTTCGCTGATGACGCCTTGCTTATTGGGGAGTGGAGTCATGTGAACGTGATCAACATAAAGAGGATGCTGCGTTGTTTCCACTTGGTTTCGGGGATGAAGGTCAATTTGGCAAAATGCCAATTGTTTGGAATCAATGTAGAGAAGGAGGAAGTGCTTGCTGCTGCTAATATCCTGAAGTGCAGAAATGGGTCCTTTCCTTTCTTACACTTGGGCATATTGATAGGGGCAAATATGAATCGGATTAGCTCTTGGAATCCGGTTGTGGAGGTCTTTGAAAAGAGATTATCGTTGTGGAAGGCGGAGTCTTTATCTATTGGGGGTCGGCTCACTCTTTTGAAATCGGTTACCGAGAGCCTTCCATCGTATTACTTTTCCCTTTTCAAAGCTCCGGTCAGAGTTATTGAAAAGTTGGAGGCTCTTAGGAGGAATTTTCTTTGGGGTGGGTCCAAAGATAAGCACAAGATCAATTGGGTTTGTTGGGATAAGGTTACAACTCCCAAAATGATGGGCGGGCTGGGTTTGGATCCGTTAGAGGTGATCAACGCGTGTTTATTGGCTAAATGGTGGTGGAGATTCCATTCGGAAGCGGATAATTTGTGGCACAAGGTCGTGGTTGGTTTTCACGGGGAACCCAGAAATAATATGCCCATTCCGTTTAAGAGCTCTTGTTCTGGTGTGTGGCGTAATATAAGCAGGATAACCGGGTTTTTTAGAAAACACAGCTTGGATTTGGTGGATTTCTGCAATAGCCCTGATGGTGATCGGACTGTGGCTGCTTTAAAGAAGCTCTTCTTTAATCGATTAGCTGTCCCTGATTTTGTTTTGAGGTGGAATAGACTTGTTCCTTTAAAGGTAAACATTTTCATATGGCAAGCCCAATTAAACAGGATCGCTACTTACGACAACTTAGCGAAGAGGAATGTGGTGTTGGGGTCGGGAATGTGTCCGTTTTGTGGCAACGAAGGTGAAACGGTGGAGCATATTCTCATATCATGTGAGATGGCTGCTATGGTGTGGAGTATTGTGTCGGCCTGGTGCAATATTCCGCAGGTTTACGCGTTTTCAGTTACTGACCTTCTCGAGTTCCACAACTCGTTGAGGATGGAGGATAAGAAAAAGAAGGTGGTGCAGGCCGTCGTTTTCTCTTCGTGTTGGGTGCTTTGGAAAGCCAGGAACGACAAGATTTTCAAACGGAAGCCCCCGTCGTTATCTTGGGTTGTGAAGGAGATTAAAAGCCTCTGTCTTCTTTGGTTTAATAGCAGGTCCAATTGGGGTTTTGGGGAAGGAAATCTGCTTGTTTAGTTTCTGTACTTTTTTTCTCTTGTTTCCCTTCCTGATCATGTTTTAGTTGTACTGCTGGGGTTTTGGTCCAGTTTCTGGCTGGGCTTGCTTTTGTTTCCCTTTTGGTGTTAATGGAGATCGCTGCTGTTCAAAAAAAAAAAAAATTATTATTACTCATGTTCTCCTCCAAAAACCATCCTTTGACACAAACCCTACCACCCTTTTATTAATATTAATAACTTATCAATCACCTAGAGTAAGGTAAAATATTTAACAGGAGAGCCCATTATTTCTAGTTTACTCTATTACAAAACTTTTTGTCCAATAACTATCAATATAAAATTGGACTAATTATAACGACACGTGTAACATGAATAAGAGTTTTTGTTTTATAAAATAAAATATTCCTGATATAATAGTACATTAAAGATTTAAAATGTTACACATAATGGTCATGTATCATACGCATTTAAGGACTCATCAATGGCAATAAAATCTCATAGAGAATGAATATGGTTTTATTTGTAATGTAAGTATATAGGTGTAACTTGTATTTTTCTCTATATATATAAGTATTTTTAAATGAACAATTTGACAATATCATGCACACCTACAAAAATCAATCCCCCTTATTTTGTTTACAATGTAAAAATCCACTGGTAGAGTGGTAAGGGCAGATAATATTACCTTATATGATCATCACACCCATCATTTAATTAGCTAATTTAATAAATGTTTTTAATTTAGATTGACCATAATCATCAACTTGTTCCCCATGATGCTAACAAAATGGAGTCCGTCTCGTGAAACGATGCATGATTTAGTCTCCCCTTTTTCTTTTTTTGAGTTATTGTTCCATGGAATGAAGCATGAGACAAAGAACTCAAATACTGAAATACACATGTGCAAAAGTGTACGTAAACCCTTTCAACTTTGAACCTTTTTAGTCTAACTTACACAAAGTAGATTTGGTTTTTAATTATTATGTTGGTAGCTTAGCAAACATATACGTGTATATTATGCTTCTACAATGGCTAATACGCCCAATCTCTAACATTACTTTTAAGTTAGATTTTTTATTATTATTTTTTTTTTTGTCTGTTATAGGACTTGAATCCTTAAGTAGTGATATATGCTAGACCATGTTTCCTTTTATATATATATGAGGAGGATAAACTCGTCTTTACTTAAAATATTAAGAGTTTAAGAAAGTCTTTTAAACAAAAAAAAAAAACATCTATTTATTGATATTCAAAATTATTAATTTATATAATAAAATAAAAAAGTGCCAAATATAAAAGTTGTCATTCAAATATAGAAACTAATATTACGTCGTACATTATCAAACTCAATTTATGTTACACTTTTAGGAATTTTTAAGAGCTTAATGTTTTGAGTTAAAAAATATATACATTTCTAGAAAACGTTTATTATAATCTCGACAACCCAACGGGGCAACCGGCCCATGTAAAACCTCATGAACAGAGCTCAATGAGCAGGTCGCTCAGATGCGGCCCAATGAAGCCCATGACATTAAATTAATGGATCATATAAATAACCTATTCGGCCCACACGTCTCTTCTTCATTAGGCAAACTATCGAACATTAGTGTTATATAACAACATTTCCCACGTGTTGTCGCGGGGATAATGTTGGCACATAAACTCATCGCGTTGTATAACACGTAAAGGAAATGGAAGTAGAAAAACGTGCAATGATCAAAACGCTTTAAAAAAAAACTATGTTACACGATTGTACATAAGAAAATTTATGTGTACCTATTAAACCACCAAAAGCACCAACTCTTATGTTAAGCTCAAACGACTCAATCAGAAATAAAAAAGAACTACCTTACAACGTTAAAATTAGAAACCAAATGCTAAGTGTTGAACCTATGACTTGAACGTTATTTACAAAAACCGAAGGCTCAAAATGTTAACTCTAACCTAAAAGTTATGTTATAAAATTGTACTTGTTACACCACAAACTTATGTGCTAAACCTCTTACGTACCGATAATAAAAAAAAACAAATGAAAAAAATGGTAAAAATAAGCAAATGAGATCATGATAAATGTGACAAAAAAAAAAATAATTGAATTTATATGTTGTATATAAGGACTAATATTGATAGATGGGTTTTTTCTTTTTTGAATTGTTATCTCTAAGTCTTAAATTGTATAATGTAGTATATGAATATTACTTTTGTCTATCTACCAAAGGAACATAACTCTACTTATAAAACCTCTTTTCCCAAAATGCCCTTGAAAAAATGCCCCTGCTATTAATCTGCATTTTGGATGCATCTTTACCATATCTCTTTTTAAGATTCATACTCTCTTGCTTCATTGAATCCAAACATAAACTCAGTTGTCTAATTGCTTCTCTTTTCTCTTCATCTTTGTCAACCAACATCCTCTTCTGAATCTTGTTTTCTTCTTTCAATCTATCAATTTCTTCCCTCAACTTCATCAATTCTTCTTCACTGTTTGATTCACTTGACGATTCTTCGTCCTGGATTTGATGATCATCAATCTCTGACTCGTTAGAATCTTGATCATGGTGCAATTCAATTGACTCGGGATAGCTGTCGTAGGACTTGTCCACATCTGCGATCGGATCAGAAGTTTGGTGTCGTGACAAAAGGCGAGTGCTGGAGTCAAATTCAAACTTGGTGGCTTGATCATAGTGTAGAGCTAGTGCCCGATGGGTTCGATATAACTCCTCAATTATTTTGATAAGCTCAGGTCGTTTCTTGTAGTACATTTCTGCGCGTTTTGCAAAAGAATCCGCTTCTTGTTCAATCAAGTTCAGCATGGATTCTGTCTTTTCATCTAGCTCTGTGAATCATGGTTCATATGAATGTCATTTCATTATAACAGAAATTTTCATGGAACTCATCAATGTATTTAAGGTCTAAGATGCTAGATAAATTAGGAAACTTGCAAATTTAGCAAAGGATGTGAAGGGTCAAAGGAAATTAGTAAAAATTATAGCTGTTTATTTTGAAAGCATGCACTTATTTTGAGATAAATCAAAAGAGCAATGTGGACAGTAGTTTTGGGAAGAGTATTTTTTATTGACCATAAAATTGTCATGAAGACTTCTTTTTTTTCTTATTTTCTTGAAATTTTTGTGGCTTTTGTTTCAATGTAGTGATTCTACAATGCTCATTTCTTTTTTATTGATGTTTTCATAAACAGACAGGAATCCATAGGTTAGAACAGTTACAAAAACCAAATGAGATTATAAATAATTTAGAAGTTATATATAACATAATGGTCAAAAGATTCAGTAGTTAACCCTGAAACCAAATTTAAAGGGGGAAAATACAACAAAACAGAAGAATGATGTACCTGCAAGAGTGGACAGAAGCCATGGAGAATTTCTTGTAATACTGTTGTTTTGACTGTCAAACCACCACCCATAAGCAGATATCTTCTTTGACTCCACCATTTTCTATTCACCTTCACAAAAATCCCAATTTACAGAATCAGAACAGGTAAGTAAACAGGATGATATTTTCCTTTAACAAAAGCGAATCACAGAAACATATTCATAAGAAGATATTAACTGCAATTATGGATCAATTCCATAAACATAAATGCAATTAAATGCAGCAGCTTAAAGAGAAATCATAAATGGCTCTACAATCAAAACACTCTGGAGGCGGGAAACATCAATTGAAGTTGGATACTAATCACAACTTTTGAACAAGATATGGATAATAAATAACTGCAATCCTAATTCACGCGGACTAATTAGAGAAGAGAAACTCCAATTATGCTACGAAATCCACAACCTCGAATTTCACTATTTCTTAATCATCCAGGAAACCTGCAACAGGAGAAATCGAGCACACACGTTCGATTCATAGAAATAATAAATCATAAGCGCCTCTGCAATCAAAGCTCTTATTACTACTTAATTGACCTAAATCATCTAACCGTTTCGATTCCAGTTACAAAACAATGAAACATTACGTTTTGAATGCTTGAGAGATTGCGAGAAATCGATCAAATGATCAATCATAAACAAACGCAATTAAAGCCCTAACTAGTAACTACTTCCTGCTTTCTAACAGATCTACAAAAGAATGAGATCAATCGATGTGTTTACGGATAGATAATGCATTACCAGAACGAAGAAGAACACAAGCAGAGCTTTAATGGCGGAAAGAATGAAAGATTTGTCTTCAGTCTCAGTTCTCAGTTTCTCAGTTTCTCAGTTTCTCACACACAATGGATGAAGAAGATGGTTGTTGACAGTAGGAGTATTTATATGCGACTGGGGGAAGGGTGTTTTCGTCCATTCGCAAAAAATTTCGACCGGTAAGGTTGCGACACGTAATCTCCCGGGCCCACAAGAAGCGGTTGGACCCGGCGTTGGGATAGAGACGAGACAAACTAGTAGTTTGGATTGGATGGAATTTACGGTTTTGCCCATGGTGTCACATTTTATGGCAGAATGAGTAGAGGTGGGTCACTGAGGGTAGAACTGTCATGAAGCTTAAACGGTTGTTTGGAGCGTCTAATCCCGAAAAAGGAAATAAATTATTTGCAAAATTTACCATTTTTAACTAAAAGATGGCAAATAAAACAATTGCTTTAATATAAGCAATACTAAAATATAAAATGACTACCTATATGACTATATGACATTAAAGTAAGGAGCCGGACTCTTAAAGTATTATACGTAGAACTTAAAAGTTATGTTACCCGACTATATATATTACAGAAATACCACCTTATGTGTTGTGGACAAAAAATATTTGTGTTGCTTTAACACAAGAATACAAAAAAAAATATAGTGTAACGATTCGATAGTAAACTGATCAAAGTCTTGAATCTAGAACGTAAAGGTTATATTCAAAACCACTTCATTTTGTGTATACAGAGGTAATTTAATTTTAGTATGATTATTTAGTTTCTTTAAAATAGCAATTTACAAATTTAGTTTTGGTACAATTATTTACCAAAAGTATTTTCAGTTAATGTAGCAATGTCAAATTTAGTTTTAGTAGAATTATTTACCAAAAGTATCTTCAAATTGGTATAGAGTGGTTATAGAGAAACCCAGTGAGTTTACTAGAGAAACCCAATTTCTACGGTCGTTTTGCCAAAAACGGTCGTTTCAGGCAAAACGAGGTGATGTGTCGCGAAGACGACAACCTTAAAATTTCAGGGGGCCCCCCTTTTCCACAAATCATATTGAGGTCGTTTATTTTGAAACGGTCATTTTGGGATCATTTCACATGAAACGGCCGTAGAAAATAAATGAATATATCAATTTGGTGGGTGGATATATCGCTTGAGTATAACAAAGATGAATGTCTTACAAATAATAAATTCTTCTATCATGGCTGCTTTGACAACTCATTACTAATTCTTTTCTAATTTTTTAAATCGTTTTTTAATTATTTGTAGGTTTTCTACATCTTTCTTTTATATTTAATTTAATTACTTTTCATTTTAGTGCATGTTTTGCTAACCATTACAAACCAACTTATTGACTTATTGGCTTTTCAAAAAGCCATTAAGTTAAAAAAATGTTTGGATAGTGCAAAAGCACTTTTTAAAACAACTTTTGGAGAATGAGGTTTCTTTATTAACCCAAAAGCCAAGAAATCTTGGCTTTTAAAACTCCAATTGACTTTTGGATTAACAAATTACTTTTATACCCTCAAATAAACCCAAATATCTATAAAAGATGTCTATTTTGGTCATTTTACCTAAATAAGCTAATCCAGACATTTTTTTAGAAACAACTTATTAACTTATTAGTTTTTCCCACCATAAAAGTTATTCCAAACATTTATTTAAAAATTCCATTTGTAAAAGTTAAAAGTCAATAAGTCCTTTTGTCTAAAAGTCCTTTTACACCCAAATAAGCACAACCAAACATACCCTTAGTTTCGTACTTTAAATTCAGTGCATTCGATTAAAACTTACCCAATTAACCAATTAAATCCACCGGATTAAAACCTACCCAACTAAATCCACCAGAAAGTGTAACTACACCATGGCTGCTTTGACGACTCATAACTAATTCTTTTCTAATATTTTAAATCGTTTTTTTATTATTTGTAGGTTTTCTACATCTTTCCTTTATATTTAATTTTTTATTTTTTATTTTAGTTACGTACTTTAAATTCAGTGCATTCGATTAAAACTTACCCAATTAAATCCATCGGATTAAAACTTACCCAACTAAATCCACCGGAAAGTGTAACTACACCATGTCCTTTAATGTTTGCACAAATGTATTAAAACAATACCGTTACACAAAACGAACACATACATCAACATTCGCACCGCAAGGATATTAAACTCGCGCATATGGCATATCTCTCATAGCATACATTCCCATCCGTATCCGACTATCCGTAACAGCATAGTAATTTACTAACTAATGTAAATGTCTAGAAGTTGATATTTATTTAATCTAAATGTCATAATAGTTCATAGAAACGAAGGTCTAAACTAATGTCAAACATTTCTACTATGTACCGAAGTCAACCATAGGTCAAACCTAAAAGTCAATGAATCACATCCATGTCACGGGTCCCAGTGGCGTATGACACAAACCCCCTACCGCCAAAAATCGGGCGCATGACCCAGTCATCAAACCTTCTCCAGTAAGTATGAATCGTGGTTGTAGGACTGTCGAATAGCATCTTTAAACTCGCTTTGGCGGTAAGGGTTCGCTGATTTCCCGTTTCAGGATCATCATCATGTCCGTTTTCCAGAAGTGGCATCGTTGATGATGTTGGGCTAGATGGTTCTGTTTCGCTTGAATGAGGTAATAGCCTCCTTATGAGCGGTTTAGTCAGCAATCCAAACACCTACCATTAGGAATATAGGGGTGAGTATATATCGTTAAAAAAGAAAACATTTATTCAGTATATATCGCAAGGTTTTGAACCGTAACTTTGGATTTGCAAGAGGGGGGGGGGGGGGGGGGGGTAATGAAGGGATTGAGATGCTTACAATAGTACTGAAAAGAACAACACTAATTGTGCTGGTGATCAAAAGTGCATTTGCAGGCTGAATTGTTTGTCCAGCTCCAGTAAACTGAAAAGGAATAAAAACATGTACTTAGATTAGTAAATCAATTTAAATGACATACAGGTTTTTTTTTAATAAAAATACACTTTTGAGAGACTTTTGGGTCCAGGCCCACCATATTTCTATTTAATTTTTTCCTACTGAATTTACCTTCTTATAAGCAAGTGCAATAGATACAGCTCCTCGCATTAGGCCAGACCACCAAATGACAAACTGTTAAGATTTATTATAAACTTTATTGTTACAATGCATAGTCCAATAATCAAGAAATTCAAAATATAGTTGTAATTTACTTACCTGCTGTTTAAACCCGATTTTCTCATTACCATCCCTCCGGATTAAGTTGGAAAAATGTGAAATAGGTAATATAAAAGCGGCTCTTCCAATCATAATCAGTACAAGCAGTATAATACTTGCCCAGATTGATTTTCCAGGGCTGCAAAATTGAACAGTAGTTACAGATTAATGGGGTCAAATGGGTTAAAAATAATCCTTACGGGTTCAAACAGGTCGCATTATAATGCATGAAAACTCCAAGACCACTTTATTCAAAACATTTTAATGCATGAAATAATATAATTTTGTAATCATATCTGACACGTTGCTTATAGGAGCTAAAAATTTAGAGAAACATGTTTTTTAAAAAGCTGATAGTTTTCAACCAGAACACATAACCATATACGACAATAGACACACTACACAGAAACTTAAAATCTTTCGACAGATAGTGTTATTGGCCAACTAAACTTGACCTATTGTGATTTGTAACAAAAAACTACTTGTTTTGACCCGTTGTAACAGTTACCCCCTCACATAACAATAGAATGATTAAGGGTGTTCGCGGTCTGTTTTGGACGGCTTTTAGGTCAAAACGAAGCCAAAACGTTAGTAACGTTTTTGAAAATTGAAAACCAAAACCGAACTGTTGGGGTCTGAACAGTGGCGAAGCTTGAAAATATCAAGTGGGGGGTCGGGATCTAATTTTTTTTTTCCTAACGCCAATTTTTTGGTAAATGGGGGGTCGAAACCGGAGTATATCGAAATTTTCTATACGAAAATTATATACCCCTACATCGCAAAAAAAAAATCGGGGGGTCGGACGCCCCCTCCCGCCCCTTAAAAGTTGCGCCAGTGGGTCTGAAACCAAAGAACCAAACCATTTGAGCTTTTTGGGCCCTTTTGGGCCTTTAAACAAATCGAAACCACAAACCAAACCGTTCTTTCCGGTTTAAAAACTCAAAAGCTGCAAGCCAAACCGTAAAAAACCCGACCGTGAAGCCGAACCAAAGACCGGTTTGAACGGTTACACGGTTTCAAACCGAATCGTGAACACCCCTAAGTAACATGCAAAAAAAAAGGTTCAATCAATAAAGTTGTTAACAATGATTACCTGTCTTCAACAAACCTCCATTTTCCAACATCCAAAGAGTCCATACCAACATATAGGAAAATACACACTTCCGCAATATATGACATTGTTGCAAAAGAATGCCTGCAGTCAACACAATTTAATGTAAATATTTTCATATACTTACCAGAAGTAGGTAATTTCATGGACAGAAAAATTTATTTGTAAGAGAGTTTGGAGATGATACACACTTTGTAGTCACTTGTGATTTATGAGTGACATTATGCCACGCGTAATGCGACATTACAACCCCACAAAAGAATACAGCAAGGATTCCACTTAATCCAAACACCTGGAAGGAAATAAGGTTAGTTTTGTGAATTGCGATCAATAAATAAAATAATTCCAAAAAAAGGATTTATAGTTTGAGCCAAACCCCTTAAAGACAAAATACCCAAAATGCCCTTAGAGCCATATATGTGTTAAAAATGTTGTGGAGCACTTACTTCTGCTGTTATGTAAGAAAGGTAAGCCATAAGTATCATCAGAGCTACTTCACGATCAGTTGAGTGTCTGAAATTTAACAAATATTCATTAAAGCAATCGTAAATAGTATTCAATACGTCATAAGATTACTTAAAGCAAGTCGAAAACAAGAGATAAGTACATTATACAAATATACCCCGATGGATATTAATCTGAAAATTGACAAATTTAATTGCCTAAAAAATTGAGGTTATCTAACAATTGTGAATAATATAACCAGCGTGTCATGCCTTTTAAGGCAGCAGAAAATGTCATTTTCTAATAGAGGAAACAGCTTGAATTTAGAAGTTACACATAAAATGAGATAAAATCAAAGATAAGATCTCAATTAGCAGCTCAAGTACACCTACACGTTGACTGAAACATAATAACCGTGTACCTTCCAAAATATAGTGTTCTAATGGTGAACGCACATATCAGCCCAACCTTCGAGTGAAATGAAAAACCATCACATAAATGGCTAGAATAATTTCAAGATATTGTATTAAAAAATATGAAATGTCGTAAATGAACATTATACGCTTTAAGCAATAAATTGCTAGCTAAGTATATAAATAGATGAAGAGAGAAAGGAAAATAAAAACTTACAAGAACTCCCAACAGGGTGCTTAACCCGAACAATCTGAAGAAACTGGAAGCAAATTCAAGAGCGGTATATAAGTTTGTGTCAGATAAGTCGAATTTTGTGATTGCGTTAAAAAGTGCCACCGATGTTGCATCATTCACTACACCCTCCCCAAACACTAGACTGTATAATAATGGAGTTTCTTCTTGATTCAGCACCTAATCAAAGGATAAAATTTTGGTTATGAGTTTTGACATTGCTAAATTTTAGCAAAGATGGCAAAATAGGTGTGTTGGGTAATGAGTCAAGACGGATTCGGGTAAAAACAAGTAGGTTGTGTACATGTCAAAATGGGTTGTAAATTTGAGATAACACGACACACTTTTGTCCAGCTTTTTATGAAAATAAAAACTATAATACTAATTTATAGATAATAATTTAGGATTAGGAGGTTTAATGCAATGAAAATACACTTTGTGCGAGTTGCCCCGTTAGACCTGGTTCTTTGTTAGCTATATTAATGGGAAAGTTGCAAAAAAAATATATATATAGATAGTCAAATATCCCAAATTTAACAATGTGGGGAGCAAGAGATTTTCTCTCATTATTAGAGATGAAAGCTTGAATATTGACATTTTGAGAGTGAAGGTTCGATTTTTTTTTTTTAATATTAGGAGTTACTGTTCCATTTATACAAATATAGAGAACCCAAACCAGTTACATTGCATCACTTAAATTTGTCAAGAATTGAACTTACACTCCTAAATTTGACAAAAAAAAACTTATCTTTCTATTGATGAGAGCAAAAATTTCTTGTTCCCTATATTGTCATATATAGGATCTTTAGTTAGTAGTTACATTTCTTGACAGCTTTCCCTTTATATTAAACCCATTTGACCCATTACAGACAAAACATAGACTCAACAAACCCAATCATAAGTAAATGGGTAGAAATTGCCAGCTCTACTTCTAAATATATGGTTCCTTTTAAAGATCACAAATCAAAAGTACATGTACAGTACCTGCAAGGTGCAAACAGAATCCGTTGCAGAAAATATGGCTCCAAGTGCTTCTCGCAGTTAGGAAAAAAGAAGAATTTTAAATGATAAGTTCAGTAAAATATGTACTGGATACCAGTCCAGTGAAATTATAGGAAAATGAATACCTACAAACTCTAATTGACAACAAGACATTTCACACTTGATATTATAAGGAAAAATAACAAGTACCAAGATACGAAATGTACATCAGCTTGTATAATGTGGTGAATATATTGATATTATAAGAAAAAAGAACAAGTACCAAGATAGTCCTTCATCTCGAGGTAACCAATGTCCAGCATAGGAAACAGGCGTGTTGCACCTGAATAAAAAAATTGAAGTTAAAGTCTATGAAACCTAAATCAAATAAACACATCCTAGAAATATAAATACCACATGAGATGTTTAATTGTAAGCATATAACATATACCGTAAGATATGATGGCAAACGAAATCAAAGTGCCAACAACTCCATACAAATTAATGGTCAGGAAATTGCGGAAAAATTGCTTCTTTTTCACCTGAAACCTGCCGTAATAATTTAACCGTAATCACAAATATTAAGACACTAATACACATATGTTCTTTCAAATCATACATACCCAGCATTAAATATTATTGGTGGGAGGAGATAAATAAAGATAAACTCTTGCTTGAATTCCAATATGTGTGAGCTTTTGCCACCAGAAGTTCGTAAAATAAGGCATCCTGTGCCTAAACCCTGTCATCATCATAAGCCGTTTCGTTACTAATAATGAAATAAAACAAATGGCACAAATGATACCAATTTTCATAATAGAACTTGTTTATATACTATATTAGTAACTCACGATTAAAAGGGCGGTGATCGATTGATTCAACCACCGACTGTTTTCAAGTAGATGACCAAGAACAATGCAACCGCATAGAAGGGCTGCAAATAACGCTATTTGGTCTACAAATTCAGTCTCCGGATCCATACTGCAAGCTTGCAAAAAAATAGGGAAAAATATTATATTCAGCAAGTTATTTCAGATATTATTTAATTCAAAATTCAAAATACGTTATCAAAGCCATAAACTTTGTTTTCGATGTTCAATTTTCCTAAACAAACTCATATCGATCCTAAAAACCCTAAAATCGTCAATCGGCGATGCTAAAACCCTAAAATCGTCAATAATTCACAGGATCAGAAAACAATTCGATACACAACTGTAAGTATGTAAACCATAACAATCAATCGAATAACAGTAATTCAAAAACGGTACACCTACTTCCTTCAAGTTTGGATTTTACGCGTTTCAGAAAGCAGGACTATAATCAAAAAAGAGTTCGCTTAAATTCAACGCAGTTCTTTCAAAAACGAAGAGAAATGATACCTCAAATTCCGCCGCCGATCGTAGCAGATTCTGGAACTGGAACAAGTTATGGATGAATTAAAAGAGGGTTATTGTTTTTATTTAATTTCTTTCGGATTAAGTTATCTTCGTTTATCGCTTTATAAAAAAAATTGAGTAATTTTGAAAGTTTGTAAAACGTATTTTTTTAAGATAATACTATTTATTAATTTTAGTTGGATAACACGGCAAATCAGTTACCTAAGAATTTAAATACACGGTCAATATTGGTACGATGTCATATAAAAGGGACTTAAGTTAAGTTAGCAAAGGAATCCGGTCATGCAATTCAATCGTGATCAAGGACACGGGCTAGCAGTGGCGGACTTATATAGAAGGGTGGGGGTCAAGCGAACCCTATCGATTTTGTACTAATAGTAGAACGTCATTAAACGAAAATCCAAATGACCCCCCCCCCCCCCCATTTTATTAAATTTTATTAACAAAATACAATATAGTTGAATGGTAGACGTCGCGATTTCAGTTTGGGGTGTCCCAGGTTCTAGCCCGGGTTTAAATTTTTTTTTTGTTCACAAATTTTTTTTAACTCGGAAACGGGAAATAAAGGGGTTAAACCCTAGTTGTTGTTGTAGCGCTGCTCTTAGTCTCTCTCCCTGTAAATCGATGTCCGTCTCCTCTCTCTCAGCCTCATCCTCGGCTCCTCTATCTCAGTCTCTCTCTGACTCTCCCTGTAAATCTAAACAGAGCAACAACGGCGCAGTGCTCTCGCGTCCCCTCCCCTGGCCGGCTGGCCCTAACTGGCTAACTCAGTCCTCGTCTCCTCCCCTAGCCGACATCATCGCTCTCACTCTCTCTCAGTTTTGCTCATATCGTTATAAATATTGGTATGTATAGTGTATTTTTCACCCAATTTTTGATGTTGCATTGACTTAATTAGTGATTAAAAAAAAGATTTTGAACTTATTTTATTGTTTAGGGAGGATATTTGATGAATATTTGGTTATTAGGGACTTTGGACGTAAATCTTGACTCTTGAGGATTTTCAAATTGTTCCAAGCCTCCAACCAAATTCATGGGTTAGTATATCTATTCTTTTGTATATTTAATTATAAACTTGAAATTGATACTAGATAGTTGATACACGAATGAAACTTGAAATTGGACATAAAAGGTTGATTTGAATCATTTGATTGATGATTTATATATATATATATATATGGTTAGGTTCAAATGAGAACTTTTTCTTTTGAGAACTTTTAGAACTAAATCTCAACCACAAATTTCAGGGGGACCACTACAATTCATGGGAGGGGGGATACATGTAATAAACATGTGGCTCAAATTAGTTTTTTTTAGTTCTCAAATCAAATTGGTTCTCAAATGATCCTCTCCCTATATATATATATATATATAGGGTGAGGTTCATTGTAGACACTTTCGCATGTGAAATATCTCTTTTTCACATGTGAAATTTTCTGAATAATAAGAAAAAAGAAAAAAAGGAAAAAGGAAATTAATCACAACCATTAGATCAAGAGATCTAATGGTGAAAGAAGGTGTCTACCTGTCTACACTTATGAGGGTGTCTACAATGAACTTTTCACTATATATATATATATATATATATATATATATATATATATATATATATTGTTTCAGTTTGATTCAAAATTGGTGAAATATATTGCTAGCTTTCTGCTCTTTTTAATCTGTGAATTGAGTAAATCGATCAATCAACATGCCTTTGTTGTTAGTATGCCAATCAGATGCTAATTTTGTAGTTATTGAAGAAATCATTGATTCCATTTTAAAAACCTTCATTTTAGAGCTAGAAATTGTTCTATTATAAATTTATAATACGTTCTTGTTATATGTATTAAAAAGAGTTGAATGAATTTAATGAATTTACCCTTTTGTGCAAGAAAAGCCTGCAGTATTAATTGCTATGTTTGTTATTTCATATTATTGACAATGTATGTTTGTTACGGTATCGTACAATATTATTTTACCTGACCCGACCCAACCTAAAAAATTTGTGGTCGATATTGATATAAAACGATCTCTGAAAAAAAAGACCCCCTAGAAATAAAATCTTGGGTCCGCCACTGCGAGCTAGGATGTTGCTAAATAAGAGTCAAACTTTAACAATAAAGCATGACACGTTATATTGACTAACAAATGCTTAATCTCATCTCGTGACACAACGCCAATAACCCAATGAAAAAAGTTACTTTCAGTTTATAACAAAAAGCGTTTAAACAATGTACACAATATACAAGACATGCAAAAACACACGATTCAATCTAAGATTCAAATAAAACTAAACATGTAAAATATACAAATCCTATACCCAGGTATGATAGAAAAAAAAAATTAGTCAATCATCATAGCTAACAAATCAAATACTCTCAGTATAAGATTGTTCATCACAAATAGGACTGTCCAAAAAGTTCGAAACTCGAAACTCGTTCGAACTCGCTCGAAAAATATTCGGAAAATGCTCGTTCGATTGTCGCTCGCTTTAAAAACGAACCGAGCGGCTCGGTTCGATTTGTAAAACGAACCAAGTATGAGCATAGGTGCGGTCGCTCGATGGTCGCTCGATGCTCGCTCGAATTTATATATATACATTTAGTTATTTATTTTATATATTTTTATTATTTATTTTATCAATTTTAATTTTGTTATGTAAGGAACTAGGATTGGAATTAAGATTTTCCATTGTTCCAAAAATTCTTTGTAGTTAATATTTGACTTTGGATGTAAGTTTAATATGTTAGTTTATCATCTTTGTAGCTTTCATTCTCTCTAGCCTCCTTCATTGCCATTGTTTTTATTAATCTTTGTATAATTCTTTCTTATATTGAATGTCTTTTCACAAAGAATCCAATGGTATCGAGACTTCTCATGTTGAATTAAGTGATGGAGAAAGTTTTGAGTTAGTTGATGAAGTAAAAAATGAAGAAAACGTATCAGTTCATATTAGTGTTAGTTGGTCTAATAAAATACAAACAAGACTAGTGTGTTATTTATTGGACAAAATGTGTTAAAATTGGAAACATGGATGAAGGTGTTATGTCAGATCACCACCCACGTCACTTTCCTTTTTGTTATGCGACGCTCGAAATTTGCTCGGTGATCGCTCGAAAAATACTCGGATCGAAAGTCGCTCGTTCGATTTTGGATCGGTTGAAAAAATGCTCGGTTCGGTTCGGTTCGGTTTGTAAACGAACCAAATACGAGCAAAGGTCCGTTCGGTTCGGTTCGGATCGTGAACAACCCTAATCACAAATAATCTACTAATCAAAAAAACTTTAGTAACAAACCAAATTGTCACTACTTCTCGACTCCATGAAAAGCAACAAAAATAGTTTCCCTTCCTCGTTTTGCGTGCACAACCAAAAATAGTGGGCTTGATTTTTCAAGCCCCATCATGGGCATGAAGCGACATGTGGACAGTGACGTGGCAAGGGGCTTGAAAGTTTTTTGTGTGTAATGGTCAAGCCCCTTTTCAAGCCCCTACTCTAATGGTCAAGCCCCGTTCAACGATAGTATTTTTGAAATTCTACCTCATTTGAAGCGTGAAAGATCCAACGCCCAGGAGCCCAAATCCGAGTTTCGCGCCGGGTCGTAGTGGAGAGGGGCGCTAAGGGGGCGCGAAAGGGGCGCTAAACCCAGTTTCAAGCCCCCTTTCAAGCCCACTACGGGTAGCCTTATGGTTTCTTGTCAGTCGTCGAACTCCTCTTCGTGTGTGAGAGACTCAAGCCATGGACATTGATGATCCAAAATGATCGTCATCTCCAAATGATAAAAAAAAGGCTTGAAAAATGCACAATCGCTTCTCCCCATCAAACGGAGATCACGAACCACAAACCCATTTCAACTTTCAACGTGTAGCATATCTAATGGATTAATATTTATTTATCTTTATTTCATACCAATTCATTTAATATATAATGCCTTATTTCTTAAAAACTTGTAATATTTAACTTTTTAAAAGATCTAAACACATATTCTTGTTTAGTTTTTTTTTTTTTTTTGAACATCCCGGTATAAATTTTATTAAATATGGAGATGTTTTAAAAAATACGTTTTTAATATAAAATAAACCTACAAAAATTAAAGGTTTATTGGATTTTATTAATCCAAGTTATTGTCAATTGGCCAATATTATTCCCAATTTTAAAAATGACACACATTAATCCCAATTATTAAGGAGTTGGATTTCATTGGACCCCCTTTATATTTTTCTTAACTCCGTTTGGGATTTTACTTAAAAAATTCCAAAAGGGTCTAATGAAATCCAACACCTTAATAATTGAGATTAATGTGGGTCATTTTTAAAATTGAGGTTAATATTGGTCAATTGGTAATAACTTGGATTAATAAAATCCAATAACCCAAAATTAAATCGTTTATCTTTTCAGCCATGTGGCACTATCTTATAGTTCCGTTAGATTTTTTTTATTAAGTGTTAACTTAAAATATAAATTAAGGGAACAAGGATTACTAAAAATCTTTAATGTTAGGTGTTAACTTAAAATATAAAATTAAGGTTTAAAGATTTACAGTGTGTCCTCCTAAAATGTAAATTCACTTATTTGCCCCTCGGTTTGGTTTTTCTAACTGTTCGGTTTTTTGGTTCGTTTCGGTTCTTAATAGACATGAAACCGAAACCGAACCATTATTTTCGGTTCGATTTTTTTCGGTTTTTCTTCCGGTTTGTTTTTTTTTTTCCGGTTTTGTTTTATTGGTTTTTTTCGGTTCCGTTTCGTTTTTTTTTGTTTTTTGCTCACCCCTACTCAACAGTTTCCAAGTTGTGAGTTTCTTCCTTGATGGTGTTCCTGGGTAAGTCAAGCACTCAAGCCTAGAGTGTTAAATCCAGTATGGACGGTTGCAATCCCGTCTCAAAGAGAATCACTCGGGTGTTGAAGATTTGAGATAGTCCAAAACCCTAAAAAATAGTAATAATATTTTCAGCCTTAAAAATTTATCGAGTTTAATTTAGTAATGGAAGATAATTGGTCCCGATATGTTTGAGTGTTTTTGAGAATTTGAGAAGTGGGATAATGTTTGTAAGAGATAATAGGAGTTATATAGGGTCAAAATGGCATAAAAGGGTTTAAAAACGGCTAGAAAAACGGTCACAAAAGCATCCCAACGGCTATATAACATATATATAACGGCTCTTAAAAGCATGTGAAGAAACCGGTTTGAAACCGGTTTCACTCAAACCGGTTTCAAACCGGTTTCTTCACTTATACTACAAACCGGTCCAAACCGGTTCGGTTTCATCGGTTAGGAAATCGGTTTGGTCAAAACCGGTTTTGACCGGTTTGAAAACCGGTTTAAGAACCGGTTTGACCATCCAAACCGGTTTGAGATTTGCACCTCTAAGTTTAATTGTGTAGAAATCATTTGGGGTTGGTTTAAAATTGGGTTGAGTTTTGGATTGGGCTTCATTAATTGGGTCAATCTGTATTTCGCCACAACCGAGTTGATCCATATTGATTGTGTTAATACCGGATTTTTATTTATTTATTATATTACATAGCTAGATTTATTATCCGTCTGTTATCGTGGGAATAATGCGGGTACACAAAACAGTTATATAATATAAAGAAAATAGAAATACAAACAGACTGCATAACGACGTTAAAATTAGAAGTCAAACGCTTAAAATATCGAGCATATCATTATGTTGAGTTACCCGAGATCTCTTCATAAAAATATTAGTTGGTTGTTTTTCTAAATAGATTTTAAATTTATAAATTGATCTCAAAATATTTTACGCAATCAACAAATAGGGTTAGCACAAATCGACGTTGCAGTTTTGATATCATAATAAACATTTACGGTTATTTTAGACTCGGTTAACAACTTTGGAGCTTATATAACTTCATAACCTAGCTCTAGCTCAGTATTCTGCTTCAACCGCGAACCAAGACATTGCATTTTTTTCTTATAAAAGTTTTTAAAAAAATGAACAATAGCATGTCACGGTTCAATAGTTTTGACTTGACTCATTTTCATCATCGCAAGAATACGCATGACACTTATCTTTTTAGATTTTTTAGCCTACGGACAATGATCGTCCCGAATGTTACGCTTCATGTCATTGGTGTTTTTGGACCTATCAAACCATAAAATATTGTCACAATCAATCATCTTACTAGAATTAAATGGCTTTGGAAGATCCCACTTGATAATTGGTGACATGATGATGTTGACCATAAGCTAACAAAACTATAACTTTCAAGCATTAAACGTTGTGTTCAAAAATAAAAATAAAGTTACAAATAGAAATAAATTGGTAAGAATATGGATGTAATGAAGTAACATTTTATTGTCACAAACTTTTAGTTTTATTTATTGTAATGTTGTAAATGAACCGAAGTATCACAATCTGGTCCCATGGGTCATGTCTATGAATCATGCTTATCATGGTTCGGACAAGGTGGTCCATATTTTTAGTATTTACGGACCACTTGGTGTCTTCGGGTTAAAGTAATAATGGACTTTGGCGTGAGTCATAACTTAATGGGTTCGCATACAATATAGGCCCATGTCAATAAATCTTGACCATTAAAAACAAATGGATGTATTTTGTAATATTCCGGCAACGGTTGTATTTTGTAAGAAGCACCTTTGTACACTTAAATTGTATTATCTAACTACGTATTGCTTGTAAAAAATCGTACTTTTATAATTAATAGGGTATCGGGTTATTCAAATAAGACGTGTTTTTAGTTGTTTCTCATGTTACACCTTACTTGTCAATACGGTCGATCCAAAATAGATCGGTTAAACATCCCATAAGGGGGTCAGATATTGACTTTCTCTTGTAGAAATTTTGCGAATACTTAAATTTTTCAAAAAGCGTGTAATCACTTTTGGATTAAATATTTTGATGGTTCACTCGATAATATTAGTTGGATACGATCTGGAATCGATATATGAAACTAGAGAGATTGGGAGTGATTTAGAATTCGAACAAGGAATGAAAATGTCGACCAAATACGTATTAGCAAAAAAGGGAGCGTCCATCAGATTACTGATTTGCAGTTATTTGATTTGAATCTTGAATTAAAATTGCAAGAATTACACAATTGGTCCTTACGAAAATAATTAGTCATTTTCCGGATAAAATAAAATTCACGTGCATTTTCCATGAAGCAACTTAATCGAAATAGAAAATTTTCCAAGCTAACGTGGTAGCTTAACCCTAGCCACGGGCTCTGCCCCTTGGACCCCCGAACCCCGGATAAAATTCCCTGAATTACAACCTCATTGATATAAGTGTGCACCCCTCACCTCCGGACCCACTTGATATAAGTCATGAGTCCCATTGGTTAAAGTTAACACAATTACACTAAAATAGCAACATTTTATATGTGGGATTCATTTTCGGCTCTTAGAATGACATCTAGTAGTGATCGGAACATGTAGCAAAATCTAACCACTTTACCTACTTCATTGCCCGTGACCCTTTCTCGTAAATTTCCCATTTATATTACAAACGTCCAATGTTTGAGGATGCCATTACAGAGTTTTGCCTTGGTTAAGATCTCAATTATTTATTTATTTATTAGTTTAATGATGATCTAAAAAGGGCAAAATAGGCCTTTAAGTGTGTTTAAAAGCCAAATGATCAAAGCATGATCCACAAGGAATGTCTTTTAACCAGAAAATATCATAAACATTTTCATTTTCTACTTTTTGTTTAATAAAATATAATTAACATGAAACTAAATAAGATTATTATTATGCATATAAATAATAAACTATTATAGTAGCATCCAATGCGAGGCTACAAACGACAATCATAGATAAGATAAATTTACTAATTAATATATAATAATAAATTTTTAATAATATATATATATATATATATATATATATATATATATATATATATATATATATATATATATATATGGTAAGGTTCATTAATTGTAGACACTTTCACATGTGAAATAGTACTTTTTCATATGTTTTTCACATGTGAAATATTTTGAACAATGAGAAAATGAAAAAAAAAGAATAAAGAAAATTAATCACAACCACTAGATCAAGAGATCTTAATGGTGAAAAAAGATGTCTACCTGTCTACACTTATGAGGGTGTTTACAATGAATTTTTCACTATATATACATACACACACACACATATATATCATTCCTCTATTCTTATAAAAGAAAAGTTTTTTTTGCCATATGACATCCAGTGAGGGCCCTGAGCATGTGTGAGAGGTGCGACGAAACATGGTATATCATTTTAGGAGACTCATATTTTTTAATATCTTTTATATATATTATATTTATATAGTTCTTTTAAAATAAAACTTTATATTTTAAAACCTAAACTAATAAAATAATCCACTTTAAAAAAGATAGTCCAACTAATTATTTATATTTGGGCATTTACGGCCTAATTTCAATTATAATATCATTTTAAAACAATAATTTTCTTATGTTTATTGCTATAACTTATTTTTTTTGTTTTATTTAAGACCCTTTCTGTTTGTAATATTTTTTTTGAATGGGGACAATTTTTTTAAAACTCAAACAGGACCTCTAAATCATCAGGACCGGCCCTGATAGCATCACCACAACCCACCTCATTTTTATTTTTTCGTCTAAAGCACCCCCAAATAATATCACCAAAATTTTTTACATTATCCCTTAATTTCCCTAAAAGATTTACATTGTCCCTTAATTTTTTTTAAGGTTTACAAGTATTATTGTATTTTGGAAGAAGATCCATTATAACCTTCATAAAAAAGATATTATAAATCTATATCGAATTCATATTCAATACTTTGTATAGTTGTCTTCATTAACAATTAATTACATAATAGATTATTAAACTTAAACTAATAATAATAATAATATGACATGTAAATATGATACCGTATATACAACATAAAATTAAGTTTTCTTACTAACTATTTTTAAGTATTTCTTTAATTTGCTCATATTCTTTTATTACTCCGTTTGAGTTTGGACGCTACACAATTATCTGTAAACGGAAACATGAGAACACATAGCTATGTTGTCGCACATGGTAACATAATCATATTCTTATACTAGATGAAGATGAAAAAATGACAAACCAGACATTAAATGTAGTATATAAATCAGTTTTTTTCTAATTTGTAAATTTTAGATTTTATTCTCTTTTTTTACTTTAAGTGTTTTTTCTTTTATACAATTTTCATAATGTAATTACATTTTTTGTATTCTATTGCAATTATTAATATTTTTAAACCCTATCCGTGCAATGCATGGTTTTTAATCTTTTATAAGCCTGTGTATACAAGCTTATAATACAAAAAGCTAAATACAAGCTTATAATAAAAAAAACTAAAAAGCTAAATATTTTATTATAACGAATATTTGATTTCAAAAGTAATTATAAAATGTGATGATGGTGTAGAAAAGTAGGCATGGAAAAAATTGGCGAATTGGTTGAAAACTCAATGGGTGAATGTTGAGGAAATATAAAAGAAAATGACTTAAAACTTTTTATTAAGAAAGACAAGTCAAACTTTAAAGTCTTGATTAATACATCTTTGAATCGACTTTAAAGATTTATGAGAGATGTTTTTTTTTATAATAAGCTTTAACAATCGCAATCTAGACTTGGTATTCTTTTTTTATTGAATAATTAAAGAGAACACGATTAACCGTTTATTTAAACCTTAATTCACTATTTGCTTCGACTCGCATATAAAATTCAGAACTGAAATAAATTCTCACGAGTTCATATATCTTCGTTCCAATAAAAAAAATCCAAAATATTTTAACGAGAATCAAACGGAGTTAAACAGTTTTAACGATAAAATTTTCAGAGAAAAATAGTTAGAAAGTTGAGACGGATAGTAACAATATTTTCAGTTAAACTTATTCGTCAACACGTGAAAGTTAAGATTATTAGAATTTAGTATTTCTAAATTATATTATTAATTATCAATTATTAATTTATGTTGCTTTTGAACGACTACTCAGAGATCTTAATGGTAAGCATGTGTTCAGAAACATGTGTCCTACGTTAAATTTGGAGAAGCTACAATTGGTTATTATTATTTTACATAAAAATAAGAAAAACTACATGATTTAAATGGAAATGCGAGCAGAATTAAAACATTAAAACATATTATATACTTACAAAAGAAATAACAGCGCATTGATTGATGTGTAACCTAACCTAAAGTAATAAAAAAAGTGATCCTAACAACCAAAGATTTAAAAAAAACATAATATTTTATAGGTTTTAACTACATAAAAAGACAAAAAAAGAGCCTGGTTACCACTTGGCTGGTCTCAAAGGGCAAAGATCCATAGGCATGAACAACCTCATGCCATGGTCCATATGCACATGCATGTCATATCATTCCATACATACATCTCACCATGTGTACATAACTACATACCTATAAATATGCATGTGTTATATTGTTATGTAAATAAAAACATGAGTAATAAAAGCTTAATCCCTCTTTCTAGAAGTCATCTCTTATATTTTTACTCTAAATTCTAATTCGGGATTCTGGTTTAGGATTTTTCGGAAAAAGCTGAATATCTTTTACACGGGACTCACTACTTACGGTAGTCTCTTATATCGTTTAACAACTCTCTAAGGCTGATTGAAAAAATGAGATGATGTAAGATTAGAATTTGAGACATATATATAGCAATGCCCTTTTATACTTTGGGGGATTTGTGGCTTTAAATGTAACTTATAAGTTGTGGTAATTGGTCTTAAACATCCTATGATGGGTATTTTATTTCACTAATTTGAAAATACTATCATATAATTGGGTGGACACTAATCAATCCAACGTTTGATTTGGATGACTATGATTTAACCGGTCTGATAAGCGAATCCACTGTGGTTACCCCTATTCAAATAATAAGGACATAGGTTTCGACATAGAAGATGAGAATTTAGTCTAAAGGGACACGTGGCTACAATGGTATATTTTCGGATTAAATGGTTGTAGTTTTAAATGTTACACGATAAAGGCGTGGTGATCATAAAATTAAAGTAGGTATAAAATAGAGAATGTACCTCTTTATTGGTTAGAAAAACATGATGAGAATTTATAGTCAAACCATGGTTACAAATCTGAACAAGTGTCACATCAAGATATAAATATAGTCGTAAACGAGTCGAATCTAGTTGATTCACCTATGATTAGCTACCATGGTTAGAATTCGTCAAACCGCAGTTTGTATTTTATACTAAATCGTATAAACCGAATCCAGCATGAATTAATATACATATACAGACCAAACTATTTATATTTTTTATTCACATATACATAGATATTAATTTATTTCTGTGTTGTAAACCATGTTTTGCGATTTTTTCTAAGTATTAAAATATAATAAATTTTATTATAATATTTGTTTAAATCTTCGAATACTATATGCAAAATACAATATTTATGTTCTTATTTTTCTTTTTTGTGTTAATCTTCGCGTTTTAATACTTGTGACATCATTTTAAAAGCAACCTATCAAAAAGTATTAAAACGTTAAAAGCTCGTTAAAACAGTAAAAGACATTGATTGATTTGATTTACCATTATAATATTTGTAAAAGCATAATTTGTCTAAAATTCCTGGTCGGACCGGACAATGAGTATAATATGCTCACAATACCTTACTAGGATTGTGTGTAGTGGTCGTTATATCCCCCCCCCCCCCTGCGCGACGCCATGAACACCTCGCTAGGGGCGTTATTAGGCAAAAATTCAGGTGGCGCACGATGATTATCACGCTCGTTCCATCTTCAATTCCAACAAAATATAACCTTTGAACTGCTATATTTCATATAACTTAATTATTTCCCCTTTTTTCCTTTGTATAAACCACAAACTTAATATTTTTAAACACAATTTCTTCTCGTCTTCTACTTTCTAAATTTTACAAACTTTCTTTCAATCTAAAAAACATATTTTCTCACGGTTCACTATTCATGGCTCTATACAACCCTGTTATCAACCACCTTGACATGTTGATGAAAATAAAAAAAATAATAATGAAGTAACTATAAGATATAGAAGTTATGAATTACACTCATTTCATCAATTTTCTTTTAACAACAAACTAGACTACTTAATAACCCACTTTGTTAACATCCTCCGTGATTATAAACTCATAGGGTCAAAAATATAAAAAAGTACTTTCAGATGAATTACACGTGTCATGATCCACAACCGTCGATCCTCACCTCACCACCTACCAAAATACGTACCCAGTTATATTTTAACCTTATCTGTCATCCTACCTTTCAGAAACACAAAGTAAAAATCCTCTCTTTCATCTGAAACTGCAAAACCACTTCGAGCTTCGATCTGAGCTCGTTAATGGCGTTCTCGTTATTCCATCAGATCTGAACTCAGCGCCAACGGATTCGTCTCCACTCTTACTCGATTGCAAGTTTGCAACCACCGGACCTAAAATCTCCTTTTCCGGCGACGCATTTGGTCACGGTGGTGAAATATGGTGTACTCGTTGCCGGAGGAGGTGTTAGAGCATGTATTTTCGTTTATAGTTTCCGATAAGGACAGAAACGTTGTTTCATTGGTGTGTAAGTCGTGGTACGAGATGGAGCGGTGGTGCCGGAGGAGGATTTTCGTCGGGAACTGTTACGCCGTGAGCCCTAGCATCATGATCAGGAGGTTTCCGGAGGTTAGGTGTGTAGAGTTGAAAGGGAAACCGCATTTTGCGGATTTTAATTTGGTACCGGAGGGGTGGGGGGGATATGCGTGTTCCTGGATTGAGGAAATGTCGAAGGCGTACCCTTGGTTAGAGGAGATCCGGCTGAAGAGGATGGTGGTGACCGATGAGAGCTTGGAGCTGATCTCTACGTCTTTTAAGAACTTTAGGGTTTTGGTTTTATCTTCATGTGAGGGTTTCAGTACGGATGGTCTATCTGCCATTGCCGCTAATTGCAGGTGAGAAACTTTTCTTTAACTGCTTTATTTTTGAAGTGTTCAAACTCACATATTCTGTGTAGTTTTTTTTTTTTTATTTTTTTTTATAAATGTTCAATTTAAAAAAAATAAGTTAATGAGAGGTGATGTAACACACATGAATTTTGGTTACTATTTAGTGACATTTTTTTTTCAAACTAACTCGATTTAGGAGGTAATAGTGAAGAAAAATATTCAAGAGTAACACTAATATTCATATATGTTTCATTTGCCTGGCTTAATTTAACAAATTAATGTTTAATTTTTTTTATTTTTTATGGAGGATTGGAGCACCTAATTTAAGTTGAGTGAGACATTGGGGAAACTAAGTTACTATCATGTAAAGTTACTTTTTTCTAAATGGCCTAGTGAAGAAAGTTGAACTCTAAGAGCCCTAATCAAATGAATGTTAATCACTTAACATGTTGCAGAAAAAAGTTGGCAGTTTTTGCATTGGCTCTATGAAATTGTTATCTTGATTGAGGTTCTTGACAACATTTGTCTAAAAAAATTCAAGTCTATTATGCTTCCACTTTCTATTACCACATACACAAAAACAGGATATTGTAATACAGTGGTTATATATCATTATATCTTGTACAACAGAATTTGACTTTCCAGTTGCACTTAATTCAGAATTCATACATTCTCATTACTTGAATTGCAATGCAGAAACTTGAGAGTATTGGACTTGCAGGAAAGTGAAGTGATGGATTTAAGTGGCCATTGGCTAAGCCACTTTCCTGAAACTTTCACCTCAATTGAATCTCTTAACATGTCCTGCTTGGGTTCTGAGGTCAGCTTCTCGGCCCTTGAACGTCTGGTTGCCAGGTCACCCAACTTAAAGACCCTTCGACTCAATCGCTCTGTACCACTTGGCAAGCTTTCCACTTTACTGCACCTTGCCCCGCAGCTGGTTGAGTTGGGTACAGGTGCCTACTCATCAGGAATTAGGTCTGATGTATATTCAAGTCTTTCTAAGGCTTTCTTGGGATGCAAGGAGATTAAGGGACTGTCAGGGTTTTGGGATGTTGATCTGTCATATCTTCCAGCCTTCTATTCAGTTTGTTCTAGGCTGACTACATTGAACCTGAGTTATGCCACTATTAAAAGCCCTGATATCACTAAGGTCATCAGTCAATGTCCTAATTTGCAGCGTTTATGGGTAAGTTCTGTTTTCATACTTGTACATTTGTACGCAAATCTGTTTCCTATAAATAGTTAAATATGAATGTATTGTTGACTAAAACTCCTCAGTTCATCTTGTTATATTGTTTTCTTGTCGTGCGTGTCAGGCGGGTTGTGAAATGGGTCATTTGACTTGCAAACTCTTTTTGGTCCGATTATAGCTTTTTACTATTATTTTGGTTAAACAATTCATTAACGATGATTAGAAAAACAATATTGCTACAAGAATCTAAATATTTATACAAAAACGATCTCTGAGGCTGGATGCAGCAAACGTAGGCTTTGGGGGCTTTCAATATTGTCTCTTTTATCGCAATGTTCTATTTGGCCAATTTGACCCTATTGTGATGATAAGCACAACCCAAATGTAATTGGATCAAATTCGACACCTTTAATTCCCTATTTCTGGCTTTTAGGGTTTTGGAAATGAGAATTCGACACTTCTAATATCCTATTTGTGGCTTTAGGTTTGGGGTTGTGGCAATGACAATTATCATGTATATTTATTTACTTGTATTATCTTTAATACCGAACAAATATGCCTGCATATTCTCTTGCTACATGGATCAAGTTGCTATTTTCTTGCTGAAACACTTTTAACATTTACACTATTGCCCTTTAATATCACTATATCTTTATAACTAATGAAATTTATAATCACAGGTACTAGATCACATTGAAGACAGTGGGCTCAACGCCCTAGCTTTATCCTGTAAAAACTTGCAAGAACTAAGAGTATTTCCGTCTGATATGTATGCTGCTGATGCAAATGTCACTTTAACGGAGCAAGGCCTTGTTTCAGTTTCACAAGGGTGCACAAAACTCCAATCTGTTCTTTACTTCTGTCACCAGATGTCAAATTCTGCGTTAATCACCATCGCTAAAAACCGCCCTAACCTAACTTGTTTCCGTCTTTGCATAATCGAACCACGGACTCCCGACTACCTGACCCACGAACCACTCGATATCGGTTTTGGAGCCATAGTAAAACACTGCAAAAATCTCAACCGCCTTTCATTATCCGGCCTACTCACAGACCGTGTTTTTGAATACATTGGGGTCCATGCTAAGAAACTAGACATGCTTTCTATAGCTTTTGCGGGGGACAGTGACTTAGGCTTACATTATGTTTTGTCTGGGTGTAAAAGTTTAAAAAAGTTGGAGATTAGAGACTGTCCTTTTGGTGATACGGCTTTGTTGGCTAATGTTGCCAAGCTGGCGACAATGCGATCCCTTTGGATGTCATCATGTGCAGTTAGTATTGGGGCGTGTAAGATTTTAAGTCAGAAGATGCCTATGCTCAATGTTGAAGTTATAGATGAAAATGGAACTTTAGATTCAAAGTTGGATAGCTGTCTTGTAGAGAAGCTTTATGTATACCGTACTGTTGCTGGCCCGAGATCTGACATGCCGGGTTATATTTGGACTATGGATCGAGATTCTTCCAGCAGAATATGAGGTACACATTTATACAAGTTGTCTTAAGCTCTATAAAAATAGTGATATGGTGTTGAATGGATAGAGCGTAAAATGGTAAACTAAAAGCTTGAGAGGTCACATCTGATTTGTTTAAATATTAAGTGTTGATTTGGTTATTAGATAGCTATCAGGAGAGAGTTGAGTTGAGGTCTTTTGGTCTTTTGTAAATGCAAAGGTTGCAAAATGGGCTGGGCATGGCTGGTGCCTGGTAACTAACCGAAACGGATTTGGTCTAATGGGTTATTTTTGGTACGTGTCAAACGGGTAAAACTTATTTGTCTTAAACATTCCTTGAGTTTGTATAAAGAGCTAATGAAATACATTGATTTTGGAGGCTTTATTTTTTGTGCATCGTGAATACACCTATTTCATTTTAGGCTTTAAGTTTTTTTTTTACCCGGTCGTCCTGGTAGAGGCATAATATAACCCAAATCGACTCATTTATGCATAAATGGATCTAAATTGCTAAATGCTGAGGTAAAAAAATGGGCGGGTCGGGTTGTTTGGTAACAAGCCAAACGAGTAATTTTGTTATGTGTCTAAACGGGTTGGACCGACTAGAAAAGGGTTTTTGTCTCTTCTATCCTTGAATTATAAACAATTAATCTTTTAAACTTGATTAAGAGAAAACTATATTGTTACATAAATAATGTTAATTTAAATAAAATGATTTAGGAGGTTTTATGCTTTGCTAATAGAGTTGGACTTTTTAACCGCTTGACCGGTTAAAAGTGTTTTTATTTTAGCTTCTAGATGATTAAAGTTTACCATCTATGAGCACTTTGCATAATATCTTGAAAATTTACTGATTATATTTGAAATAATATATTAATATTGTATCTCTTGGTTGATTGTAGAGATGATGATTAGCTGTGGTGCGGTCTAGAGAACAAAAAAGATGCATGTCCCAAGTTCTTTGAGGCACAATTTTCGTAGTGGTCACATTTTCCTTGTACTTTTTAATATGTTTTTCTTGATCTAAGCATCTCACATGTCTGTATTTTAACATTGTTTGCCTGTATCCTGATGAACCCATCTTTGTTTGAGATTCAAACTTCCATAATTTGATTCCCTCCTTAATCAAATCCTTCTATTCTTAATTGTTCATGCCTTTAATGAACCGACCTGAGAAAACGATGAACTGCCAGGTGGATCGACCCGAAACCCAAAAATCAGTCTAGTCCTAGGTCTTTGTTTTTCATCTTATAGGTCGGTCTGATCCTTGACCCATGAATCATGATCACTTAAGGGGTGTCTAGAGGTGGTCATTCCGCTGACCAACATGAGAAAACCGATGAACCGACCCAAGACAAACCTATTAAAAGGACTTAAGTGCGTAACTGTGTGCCATATTGATCTCTCACTATGGGTTTGAGTTTGAAGGAAGGATGGAACAAGAATGGTCATGATTACTTAAATAGACTGGTCATTGTTCCTCATTTGAACAATGACCATCTATTTGGTGGGTTTGACAAGTTTCGTTCTTACTCGGAAACCAAATAACTTCACTCATTACCATATTCTTGATCGTGAAAGAAACCCGGTTTCAGTGGTTTCGTTCTCAATTTGAAACAGATATAAAAAAACCAGACACGGGATAGAGATAAGGATTGCCCTTATGCTAAAACCCTAAATGAAGCCTAATTTCAATGGTTTCATTTCTAAGATTATTATAAAAAATGTTTCTGCAAAGTGTGGGAATCTCCTTCGAGACAAATACACTGTAAAATAATCTGAACTGCCAGTATGCATGCAGTAAGTAATACTAGCAGTACAACTCTTTTCTGTTGTAAGTATTAACTATCAAATTCATCTCATGTACAAGCAAACAATGCACAGCATATGAAGATGAGAATTAAAAAAGGCAGGTGATCAAAGGTATAACCCATAATTTCATTATTTGTATCTTGGAATCATTTGAAGGTGGTTTTGCAGGAATGGTTACTTTACACAGAGACAAACACACAGTGTGGCTCAGAGAAACGATCAGAAGAGGGAGGGACCATATTAATATCATAGATTCCAAGGCTTTGCATCATGTCCACAAGTTCTTCTTCATCATACCAGACCATCTAGCAGACAAGTATGTAAATTTCATCTTTTTATGGGCCACTGTGATTAAGTTCAAATCTTTTTGAGTTATGCCCAACTTTGGGTGTTTTCACCATTTGGGTAACTTTTTTTTTTTACCATGTTATCAATCAATATCATTTCTTAATAACAAGAAAATCATTTGGGTCATCTTGGAGTTGACTTGAAACTATTCTTGGCCCCCATATATGATTTCATTAATAGAGAATACATAATCTAGTCATATTTAGAGCACCTCCAATCAATACATATACATATTAAGTTTTTTTCAACTAGTTTTGATGTATTCAGGTCTATAAGAAATATTAAACGTACACATCGAAGCATCCTAAGTTATTGGTGGTTTATGTTTGAGACAATTTTGTTGTAGGAAATGATTTACCTAAATTAAAAGCTGCCTCCTTTTCCTGAGCCAAGATTCCAAAAAACAGAGCAAGGTACAACCTTAGTTTACAATATACAAGTGTTTGCAGCAGAGAGAATTAAAACTCCAGTAGATTAAAAGCACTTTTTGTTGGTTGATGATGCAGAGTAGTACTTTATGAATTTATGATCATCTTCATCATCAACATCATTCATATTCTCTTTGATACTTCAACCCCCACAACACCCTCATCATTTCCATCTTACTTCAATTTTATTCACCACCAATAATTATTATGATTTCCACTCCCCCATATACATACATACTACATACATATAGATTTTATACAAACAGAGACAATTATACTAAGAAAGGTCCATTATACGAGCCGAAATGTTATTAACAAACTGGCTACAAGATAGTAGGCCAAAAGCGTAAAAAAGAAAAACACCAAACAAACAAAAGTGACCAATTGATCCCAGCTAAGTCCATTATAGCCCATTCCTAACCCGAAGAAAACCGAGAATCTTGATGTCCTCCATGATCTTAGAAAAGGAAATAGGAGGCAAGTTGAACACTTTATCGTTCCGAGCCCGCCAAAAACACTAGAAAGCCGTGTAAATATCTGTAAGAGCCACTAGTACGCCCATACATCTTCATCACATCATTTAACTCAGTGAGTATAAGGAACAAGAATGCCATACCAATGAGCAATGGTCATCCAAATGGATTGAGCAGGGTCACAATGCACGAAAAATGCTCGACAATTTCATTGTAATAGCCCAAGCCAACCATACCTAGATATTGTCCGCTTTGTCCCCGATGGATTGCTGATCCCTGACGAGTTGCTCGTCCCGACAAAACGCGTCCTGGTAGAGAAGGTTTCCACCCCCTTATAAGGAAGGTTTCATTCTCCCTCCTCAACCAATGTGGGACTTACATCTCCATCCCCCTTAGGGAGCCCAACGTCCTCGCTGGCACATCGGCCGGCCCCTGGCTCTGATATCATAACTGTAACACCTCAAACCGGCTAGGGCTGACGTGTCACTTTACAGTAACCAACCAAATATCAAACGTCAATCCGATAAATATTTGAATTAACAATAATAAAGGATTTTTGTAAGAGTAACTCATTACAATACTGGAAAAAATGTCTATATTTAACTCTCGAGCACTCTTCCGATAGCTTTCCCCAGTAGCCTTGTAACCTAATGTACATGCAAGCACATATACGCCTCACTAAAACGCTTTACTAAGTGCACATATTCGCCGAATCAGTTTTAGTATAAATAGTTAACTTATTTCTTCATTTGTAAGTTTGTTAATCGTCTTTCATTCGGTAGGTTCTGTTCTGTATTGATCTCTGTGTGAGAGGGGAGGTCATGCCCGACCTCCCTCAGGCCTAGACATGATGTATGCTCATTCGGTATTGTTCTTGTAAGCATTCGACTACATTTATGATATCGATTGTGTTTACAGCAAGAAGTCCATTACATGTATGTTATTCTGACCGGAAACCATCCCCAAAACGCTTTTACAAGAGGGTTGTTGAAATTAAACGAATAATCGATCCATAACAAATTCGAAGAAACACGACATGTCGAACCAAGAGTTGAAAACTCTAATAGGAATGGGTCCATAGTCGGAAGCAGTGGATACATAATAATGGGATCATGGTCCGAATATAACTGGCGCCACAAAATTATATATTTTTCCAAATAAAAAATTAAGGAATATTGGATTTTAATAAGCCTAACTATTGCCTATGGCCGATAATAATCCATACTTCGTTTTTCCCTACAATGAACATTTTTCTCGAAAATTAGAAATTAATAGACCGTCATTAACCGTCGTGAAAAACCTAACAATTGTTAAAAAATTTAAGTTTTTGATGAAGCACAAATGGGGAGTCATGGAGACATATTTAATTTCGACGTGGGTATGGTTCGTGATCGAATGACAAAGTTTGTGATCCAAGAAGCTCTTCCCTTTGATCACTTGGACAACCCTCACTTAACAAGTTTGATTCGAGAGACTCTCCAACCTCGCTACGCTGAAGTAAGTCACATAACTCTTAGACATGATTGTTTAAAACTCTGGAAGGTTGCAAAAAAAAAAAAGAATTAATTTCACATTTTGAAAACTTGGAACCGGTGTAAACTTAACTACCGATGTTTGGTCGGCTCCACACAATTTAGCTGAATCGTACTTATGTGTTACTGCTCATTGGATATGTCCTTCATCATGGAAAATGATGAAACGTACGGTTGCGTTTGAATTGTTTGGATATCCACACACGAGTGAAAATGTTTTCAAACTATTAGATTACGTAATTAGAACATTTAAATTGGAAAACAAAGTTTTTTCCATGTCTTTTGATAATGCTTCAAACAACACTACGGCTGTTGAAAAATTAAAACTAAAATATAAGCCGATTTGCAACGGGACGTATTTCCATAGTGTTGTGTCACCCATATTATAAATTTGGTGGTTCAAGATGGTCTCAACGTTGCGCAAGTTTGTGGTTTTAAAGGCCAATTTAAAAACATGTAACGTTCTATTTTTAAACAAAGTAGAGAAGGTATATGAAAATATAGAAAAATGTGTAAGGATACGAATTCCATTTGTCTAGGACCGAAGTAGGACGTTCCTACACGATGAAATTCTACTTTCAAAATGTTTCAAAGTGGTTTAAAACAAAAGGAAACTTTAAAGGTTTTTCATGACCATCTTTCATATCGTGCTCGAGCTACACCACTCTCGGACGAGGGTTTGAATTGTATTGACGAGATGACCGATTTGCTTGATATTTTGAACACCGCAACTACACAACTTTCGGGGGTTTATTATTCGACTAGTGCTTTTGTTCTTCATAATCTAATTGCAAAAAACTTAAGTACGTATGGATTTAAAAATGATATGTTTAATGCTATGGTGCAATCAATGAAATTAAAATTTAAAAAATATTTTAAAGAGATCCCACCCGCTTTTAGTTTTTTACTTGTGCCGCATTTTTTAAGTCATGTTATAATGTGACAGGTGTTTAAACGATTATTGATAAAATATGTTCGTATTTGAGTTTATATGAAGAAGATGTCAGTTTTGTACAAAACACAAAAATGACTTTTCATAATTTTAAACCAAACATGTTTGATGTTACTTGGCTCGTTATGGTCCAACAACACGAATCCCCACTCGTTCACAAGTAGCTCAAGTAACGACCCGGATGATTTACATAATATGTTTAGGATTGAGAATACTAAACGTCAAGGGGGAAGGACCACAAGTAGCGAGCTTGGGAGATATAGTGGAACCGATTTTTTGTCCACTATGACTAGGGAGGAATTTGATTCATTTAATACGAGACCTGCGACCCGCGCGTTGCGGCGGGCGAGGCCTCGTTTTCAGGTGTAATTCTCTTAAGTCTGATAATGTAACAGGGAGTTAAAGTTAAAATAGTTAATTAGCATCACACAGGTGTTATAAGTAGCATTACATAATTAAAAGTAGAAAAGTCATCTTGGGTTATTGTTACAAAATCTTAATACAAATACAGGTTTAGTCCTTAGATACATGTAAAATGGTTATAGAAAAGTCACATTAAAAAAGAAAGTCGCAATGGTAAAAGTAAACTTCCATAGCTTTCTTAATACATTACTTTCATCACCCACTTACCTAATATACATTGATCTGCAAAATTAGAAGAAGAAAAAAATAAACGTAATTGCATCTATCTATAACATATGACACCTTCCTTCAAAAAAGATCAAATGACTTAAATAAATATTTATTTGTTTCGTAAAAAAACAAATTCTATCCATACATGGCTCCCAAACCATTGTACGCAAACAACAGTTTCAAGTTTTTGTTCACATATTAAGAAGTGATGTGTTCTGTACCTGTGCTAGTAAAGAGAGCACATCTGATGATTGTATTAAGACCTGATGTACTTGTTTCAATTTTATATACATGGGCTTGTAATGAGGCAGCGTAATTCCTGTCCAATAAGAAGATTTAAATAAGAGACTTTTATAACAATTATAGATGATGTGCTCGGAACGTACTCTAAAAAATGTAATAAAAACCTAGACCTAAACCTAGACCTAGACCTAGACACACCTAATTTTACCGAAACTACCTAAACTAAACCGAACCCTAAGGCAAGTGTACCTATCGGATAGTAGAATAGCTAAGGCAAGACCGGATTATCGAACCTAGGACACTCTATAGACAAGACTAAACCTAGACCTATGAAAATGGAAATACTGAGTAAATTTGGTTTTGGATTTGATTTGAGAATTGGATTAACTACAGTTAACTAATTCAACTAACAACCGGACAACCACAGGAAACCTTTGGGAAAATTCAAATGGGGAAGAGATATACCACCTAGACCTAGACTCGCAATTGACACTTAACTTTACCTCGGCTCTGACTAATCTGATGGTCGCTAGTTCACCTTTTAAGTCCTTCCTAGGCAACGATTCTAACGCTCGAACAAGGGTTCACCTTTTAAGTCCTTCCCACTTCAATTACCCTAGCCACCCTCGGATATACCTAAGGCACACCTAGACTAACCGGAGCTACCAATGATTACCATGAATGACACGAAATAGCAAGCTAGACAAAACCCTAGGACGCTTCCTTTTGAGACAACGCAACCCTAAGACTTCAACCAACCCGACTACCCGTTAAACCTATACCTTTTAAGTCTTCAGTTTAGCAGCACATTACAATCAAATAATCAACCAACCGAAAATGCAATAGTTCAAGGTAACCCTAAACTACACTTTAGCAATCAACCCTAAAGTTAACTACCTTGGTTAATCTACCTAAACCGAAAGACATTCGCGGGTAAATTAAGCATTAACAGTCAATTAACAATCCGATCATAACACACATGTGCATCAAAACATGATAATTATTGGAATTGAATAGAATCGTAACATCAATCAATCAATCAAAACCGAGAATAAAGTCAAAACATCAATCACTCATCATAACGGTCTAGATGGCATAATAGGTTTAGCCTACAATCATATTCTGAACAATAAAAATACTAAAGTCTGAAACTTGATTCAAAAACATGATAGCAATTATTGAAAAACAAAGTAAACGAAAGAACCCGATAGCGAATTCCAATGCAAACTTGATCTCTCAATGTTCCCTCGTGATCCCAGCTCTCTTCTGCTCTGAAAATCGCCTCTGGTCGCTCCTGAAATCGTCTGAAGTCGAATAATGACGAATTGAAACCCTAAATCTGATTTTATATCGAAATTCCTTTTTCTGCGGGTTTTGGACCTCCAAGCGTATCGCTTGGAGGTATGTTCTATCTAGGCGATACGCCTGGACCTCGTGTCGCGACAAACTAGTCGGTCAAACCGACTTTGAACTTCGTTGACTTGCCCTTTTCCGCGCGTATCGCTTGCAATTCCTAAGGTCCCAGGCGATACGCCTGGGACTGCTTGTTCAGCTCCTTCTTTTCACTTTCTTCTAACTTCTTCTTTTACCTCGGGATTCTATCAAAACTGCAAAACTCAAATAAAATAATAAAAAGGACACTAAGACTCAAACTTAACTAAAAATAACTAAAACTAATGAAAACTAACTCAAACTGACTCAAATAACCTAACAAAAGACTAAGGAAAATAGGATGTGTTTGCAACACATCAATAGCTGATAAACTTGAGCAAATAACTTTCATATGTGTAGACATGTATTAATTTAACAGACTGAAATAGAAATACTGCTGCAGTTTTTTAAAGTTTTCCTACATGGTTAGTTGCTTCACAAAAGATTTCTTTGATGTTGTTGCCGTACTATTTAGGAATACAGAAGACTTCTTCTATATATGTTGTTCCCATGTAGATGGCATTAGGGTCTGTCGTTTCTTTTTTCTTCACTCGCTGCAGCAGTTGACATTGAGCATTCCTAATAAACTTTAACATTACAAACATACCTTCAAATAGAACACTGATTCCCTACCCAGCCCTACACATGAAAGTAAAGAATTATAATTACGTTATAAAAAAATAGAAAGAAAAGGATATGTGCCTATGAATAATCAAAAACAATTTAGCATTTATTGAGTTTTCAAGTTTAATAAACAACACATGAAGTTCTTAACATAATTTAACTTTACCAATAGGAAACCAAAACTGTGTGGAAACACGAAAGTGAACATAAACCAAAAGTGGTAGCAAGTAAGAAAACATATTAAAAAACTAACCTCCAAAGAGAAGACAGAAGAAACCTGCAAACAAATAGGATAGGATGGAAAAAGGCCTAACTATAAAACTAAGAAACACCGTAGAATGCAACACTTTGATTATCTACCACCAAAACATTCTAAACATGTCAATGATCTTTAACGGCTTATGACCCATGTGTACCCCCTGCGCATTGCGGCATTGCACCATTTCGATTATCTACCACCAATATATCTAATATTTTTTATTACTTACATGTTTGTCTATTAGCAGGTAGGTCCAAATCTTTATGTTCTTGTAAATAAGCCATTTACAGATCACTCCGCTTTCTAGTGGAATTACAGGTCTGGTTGTTGTTAGCTGTTGAATACCTGTTTCTTCTGTCATCTCTTTCCTGCATGACATATATAAAGAATTTATATAAAGTACTATCATTTCATATAACTTGTATTTGAAAAAAGTGTGTGATTCCTTTGCACTAACCAGCTGTAAAAATTAGCACCAAATTTCTTGAACAATAACATTCCTTTATACAATTAACAATTTCCAAATTAAAAAGAAATCAGCAAGCTTAATCAACAAAAATAAAACGATGGGTTTCTATGATAATAAAATAAGGTACCTAGACATTTGAAGTGAGATCATCAAACCTGGAGTAAAAGAGGCTAAATATATACATCAGCAAGTTTCAAAAACAGCCAAAAAAGATTAAAATTCCTGCAGAAGCAGCCTGCATTTCAGAAAAAAGTTAAGTCTTATTAAGGTGATGTAAATAAAAAATGTATAAGTAAATAAAATAAGGAAGGCCTTTCAAAAAAAAGAATAAGGAAGGAACTACCATCAATTTAACCAACATAACTGCTATAACAGATGAGAAAAAGTATAACAAATTTTAATAAAATAGACCAATAAAATCAATCCAAAAACATAAAGGGTATCCAAATCATAACAGTAAGATATCCTTAAATTCTAATAAACTAAAATACTATTGAAAGTGAACAAAGAAATTCCTACTGAAACAAACCAAGTCAAACACTATAAAAAATAAATAAGTCAAATGAAGGTAACAAAAAAGTAGAAAGTAATAGTAATAGTAAACTTACCTTTCAATGAAACAATAAGAGATTTGATTCACCCAAACAACTGCAAATAGAAAATAATAAACATTGTATTTTATACAATCAAAAAATTTCATATGGACTAAAAATTTCCAACATCAAGAGGCTAGAAAACTGAACCGAAGGTCACACATGATAAAAATGGTTTTTTGAAGACTAACATTACTATATATTGTAATCACCTAAAAATTCAACTGTAATCTAACTTAGGTGATAAATGAATTTTTCATTGCTAATCAAATGGAATGCCACATTGAGTATGAAAACTAAAACGTCCATTACCTATAAAAGATGAGGCTAAAGTTGGTGTTTGACCGAGAGCTAAAACCTGGATTGTTGAAAAAATGTAACCACCTCAGGAACCACAGCAGGTTTTTGCAAGCTTTAAACAATAAACAAACAACAAAAAACAATGAATACGGTGAAGAACAAAACGAAAAATATAACTTACAGTGAGAGCTTCACAATAGTTGTACCAAACCGCTGACTTGCGAGAATGCATGTCCTCACATCTAGCATAAATGAGTCCTAAGAAATTTAAGTAACGAAATTATACAACAAAAGGAGATAAAAAAGAACAAATATTAATTAGGCTCAGATCTGAATAATGGTTGCGTTATACGCCTTCCTCTTATCAGAAAAACATCATAGTCAAGTAACAAATAGCAACATTCCAGATCCAAAAAAAACAAAGGTAGATGGGCTAGCTTAGAAAATTATCATCACGGCCACATTGAACCTATTTCAACTTGACCAGAAGTAATCAAATATGGATCAGATCCAAGATCGATCGTCACAGCCCCAAAAATCTCAGATCCAATATTGAACACCACATGACCAAAAGTAAAGTGATTAAAACCAAACAGAGCGTACCACTGATGATATCAAGAAATAGGCAAAAGGTCATGAGCCACTGCCCACATTTAGAAAATGAGAAGAAAGCTATGCATAGACCATCTCAAATAACTTTACTCAAAAGACTAAATTATTATTAAAATTCAAACATTTTTTACATTAATAATTATATAAAATGTTCCTTACAGTTGAGAATGTTAGGCTGCATCCATCAAGGTTAGGTTCTGTATAGCTCAAACCACAACAACTCAACTCATGTAAGAACTATACAGGAGACGATAAGCGGATGGAGTAAAAGGAAAGGAGAATGTACACCATAAATTTTAGGTCGATTAGTAAACAATGAAGACAAACCTACAAAATCTTCAGATCGATCGATTGAGGGGAGAGAGAAGGTGCAAATTCAAAATCGCTTGTTCCAATCGGCCAAATTAATCAAGTGTGGTAGCCAAAATTGTTCATTTAAGAGCCATCATATTGAAATATCACTCTCACATCATAATCATATAACTGAGAAATGTTCAATCGCCAAACTGTAAGAAATGATTTCTACTCTACATACACAAAAAAACCCAAATCGAAAGGAAAACGCTATGAAAAGAAGCCATAGAAAGAAGAGAAGCGGTACCCGTAAGTGAAGACCTGCGCATGAAAGAAAAGCTTTACAAATCAGGGAAGCAAAGAGATTACCCAAATTGAGGTGAAAGAAAACTCAGATTAACCCTAACTTAACTCATTTGAACCAAAAAAAATATAAGGAATTGAAGACGACCGGAACTCAAATCGACAGGGAGGAGAGCTGGGCAACTCCGACGACCTCTAACAATACCTTTTCTCCGTCAAAATCGGCCTCTAGCAAACTCCGCGGCGACCTCTGACGGCACCTGTTTTGGTAGAAATCGACCGCCGGTAAGATCATGCGAAACAAAAACCACCAAATCATGAAGCACCGCAGAGATACCTCCGGAAACGGAACGATAGATATAGATAGAGAGCTCGTCATCCATTTACAGACTTGGGAGATGATAGTGTCGCTTCGACGTCCGGTGGCTGAACCGGCCAAAGTCGGCAACCGTCAACCAAACGGAGCAACATAAACCCTCCAAATCCAGAACTCATTCGTCATTACTTCACATATTTAGAGAGAGAGAGTTGTAAAGATGAAGATATCGTCTGAAAATATAGAGAGAGATAGAGACTTTAAGTTGGGTTTGGAGAGAGAAAGAGAGTGCACATCAGAACGCGAAAATAACAGATCCACACAACAGTGGCACATCGGAAATCAACCGAGGCGGCAGGAAGATGTTAGCACACAGAAAAGCAACTGAGGCGGGAAGTTTTTCAGGATATTGAGAGAGAAAAGAAGAGAGAAATCATATGAAGAGAGAGGTAAAGTTTGGTTGAATAAACATGGATATGGAATACATAAAGGTGGGTCTTGGAGCTAACAAAAGACACTTGTGCTTGTGCTGTAACAGGTGTAAACAACCGCCCACGATAGCCAATCAGAAGGAGCAAAGTCATTACCCTAAAACGTGTAAATCACCGCCCATGTTAGTCAATAAAAAAAATACGTGTGGTACAAACAGTGCCAATTTAGTGACTGACACATCTTTTCCAAATGATATATATATAATATTGACTTGGTGGAAAAGAAAGGGATCTCAATTGCCTATCCTATCCGCTATGGCTCGAGATCTACTAAGCGTCCAAGCTTCTACGGTAGCTTCGGAATCCGTATTTTCTCTTAGTGGCATGATATTATCGTTGAGAAGGACAAGGCTAACTTCGACTTCGATTGAGATGTGCATTTGCTTGAAGGATCATTTGGATGCTATAGAATGTATACAAAATGTTACAACTCTCGAAGACGTAACAACTCTTGAAGAAAGGATTCACGCAAACGAGATAGACCTTGCAATAAACGATCAAGTTTCCGATGAAGATGCTATCGATATGTCGGTTCGTATTGGCCCAAATAGTTCCGATGAAGAGTGAAGACATTTGACAACTACTAATCTATGAGGGTGAATAAACGTTTAGAATTAATGTTATTGTATTTCGTATTCGTAATCTTGTGTTTTATTTTCGAACTCGAAACGTGATTGTATGTTTTTTTAAGTTAATTAGTAATCTATGTTGGTTTTATTTATAAAAGTTAATGCATTTTAATTTTTACTTGTTTGTTTATATTAATTTATAAAGTATATAAAAAAGGCAACAACTAAAAAAAATTAAACAACCCAAACATTTACTCCCTTCGAAATTCATGTACATCGACCAGTTTTTTTGCAGGACCGGTTTCTGAATCGGTTTTCCTTAAACCGATTCCAATGCTTCCAGTTTTTCGAAGGTAGAATCGAGGCAGAACCGAACCGGTTCTAGGAAGGAACCGGTCCCAATGTGGTTGACTAGAACCGGAACCGGTTCATTAAAAAAACTGGTTTGTGCACCTCTAAGAATAAGGGTGTAATGGAGGGTAGTGGAGAATGGGAGTTTATGTGATGGGGATGATCAATAAAAAAAATTTACATTGTGTGAGGAGGAGGCGTGATGTACAAAACGCCCAAACCAATTTTTTCACGTATAGCGCCCCATATCGTCCATATGTAATGATTTTTGAGGCGTTATAAGTTATAACCCCCATAACTCACTTGTAACCCCTCACAAGAGACAATCTAAGAGAGAGAATCGAAAAAAACTTTGAAAGATGAATTATAATGATGGCACGTGGCTTGTCTTAAAATTATTTAATTATATAGTAGATATTAGGTTAGTAACCCGTGTAGTACACGGGTTGAATTTAGATTCATAATATTAGCTAAATATAAAAAAAGATTAAGAAATTTAAAAATTATAAATGACATAATTCATTATAAAATATTAATTGATAATTTAATACATTAAAGATGACAAATTCTTGATTTGTCTCTTTAAAAAGACTCAAATTATTGAGTAATTTATCAAATATACATTATGTTTTCTAATTTTTATAAATTGAAAATTTATTTGATAAAATTGGTAATTAGTTTTAATTGGTATTTACCAAATTGATAATTGAATATGCTTTTGACATGTGGCAGTGCTGATTTGGACACCTTGAAAAGAAGACACGTGGAAACTTTTTTATTGCTTTATTAAGATTATTACTAGGTTAGTAACCCGTGTATTACACGGGTTGAATTTAGGTTTATAATATTAGCTAAATATAAAAAATGATTATGAAATTTAAAATTTATAAATGACATAATTCATTATAAAATATTAATTGATAATGTAATACATTAAATATGACAAATTCTTGATTTGTTTCCCTAAAAAACTCAAATTATTGAGTAATTTATCAAATCTAAATTATGTTTGCCAATTTTTTAAAAATGAAAATTTAATTTAGATAAAATTAGTAATTAGTCTTAATTGGTAATTTACTAAATTGATAAATGAATCTGGTTTTGACACGTGGCATTGCTGATGTGGACACCTTAAAAATGAGACATGTGGAAACCAATTTATTGTTTTATTAGGATTAAGATTATTAAAACTAGGATAGAACCCGTGTATTACACGGGTTTAATTATTAAAAATTTTAATGCATAATTCACGTTAAAGATTCACGTAAAAACATTTTAATAGATGTTATTGTAGATAATAATCATCCACTACGAGGAGCACAAAGAGATCAGTGAACAAATTCTTTAAACTCTTCAGTTGATTGCTATTTCATGCCCGATTCACATATTTGTTAAAAATATATATATATGATTTGGGTGCATATCTAAACAACATGTCATTTACATATTTGATCAAACATACTATTCACGTAATATATGACATGAAAAAAAGTAAAATTGGTCAATTGTATAGAAAGAAATTAAATTTATTGTTAAGTATGGTATATAGATAAAACAACAAAGGAGATGAAATTACACAAAATAACACATTGGACAAGATATAGCACACAAATTGACAAAAACACATAAGAGAAAAAAAGAAACTCATAAATGCAAAATATTTCAAGAAAATAAAAACCATACTCTAAATAACATTAATATTAAACTTTCACTCTATATCATCTATGTTTTATTAGATACTTATTTTATATTATCTCTATTCATATCTAAGTTCAAACAATTAGAGGTGCACATTTCGGTTTTTTTTAAGAACCGGTTCCGGTTCCAAACCGGTTCCGGTTCCAGAGGTCACCCAAAAAACCGGTTCCGGCTAGAACCGGTTCCGGTTCCGGTTCGGTTCCAATGCTCAAAAGCCGGATCCGATGGGACCGGTTCCGGTTCGGTTCTAAACCGGTTCCAGAGAACCGATGAAAAAAACCGGTTCCAAAGAACCGGTCGCTGTGTTCACGTTTTTTTTTTTTAGTTTTTAGTTTTTTAACATTT
Source organism: Deinandra increscens subsp. villosa (assembly GCA_039602395.1). Taxonomy (NCBI): domain Eukaryota; kingdom Viridiplantae; phylum Streptophyta; class Magnoliopsida; order Asterales; family Asteraceae; genus Deinandra; species Deinandra increscens. The sequence continues at coordinate 3,680,798 of JBCNJP010000014.1, forward strand.
TTTTACAAAAACAACACATAGAAAACAAACTTCAAACTTCATTAAAACTACCATAATGTTTGTCCATTACACGGTTACATAAGTTACGAGTTCGGAGTTCGGATCGAAATAAAAACACACCATTACGAAAAACAAATCCTACGAGTTACGAGTTCGAATCAATTAAACAAACAACTACGAAACATTAAGCAAATAACTTCTTGTCTTCATCTTCATTCTTCATCTTCAAATCATCTTCATGTAGTCTCATCTCCCGAACTATTCGGGCCAATACGAACCGCCGCATCATAAGCATCTTCATCGGAAAGACCAAGCTCAATCTCGTTCATGTGAATCCTTTCTTCAAGAGTAGTTTCGTCTTCAAGAGTTTCCATGTTTTGAATACGATCCGCCGCATCCAAATGATCTTTCAAGCAAATGCACATCTCGATTGAAGCCGGAGTCAACCTTGTTCGCCTTACCGATAAGACCCTACCACTCAAAGAAAAAGCACTTTCCGAAGCTACCGTGGAAGCTTGGACGGTTAGTAGATCTCGGGCAATAGCGGATAGGATTGGAAATTGACTTTCCTTTGCCTTCCACCATGCCAAGATATCAAAAGACTCAACTTCCTCCCGAGTCATCATGGAAAGAAAATCGCTTCCCATATACCTCCCAAGCTCACTAGTCGGTGTGGTTCCCCTTTGACGCTTACTATTTTCCGCCCTCAAATAAGTGAAAAAATCATTTTGACCACGACTCGAGCTACTAACGGATGACATTGAGTGGTGGATGTGTGTTGTTGGACCATATCGAGTCAAATAAACATTAAACAAGTTTTGAATACAAGTATGAAAAGTAGCTTTTGTTTTTGAAGCAAAGTCGACATCTTCTTCATACATTTCCAAATACTCCGCTATCCTTTCAATAGCGGTTTCAACACCCGTAACGTTATAACATGGGTTCAAAAAGGCGGCACAAGTAAAAACGGGTGGTATCTCCTTGAAATATTTTCGAAACTTGATTTTCATAGGCGTCACCATAAGACTAAACATTTCACTTTTAAATTCAAATTCACTCATTGTTTGTGACATTAGAAAAAGATTGTGGAGAACAAAAGAACTTGTGGGATAATAAACCCCCGAAAGTTGTGTAGTTGAATCGTTAAAAACTCGAAGAAAATCCCTCATTTCTTCAATACACTCCCAACTCTCATCCGAAAACGGTGTAGCTCGTGCACGAGATGCAAGATGATCATGAAAAATCTTTAGAGTGTCTTTTTGTTTTAACGCACTTTCAAACATTGTGAACGTCGAATTCCATCGTGTAGGAACGTCCCAATTCGGTCCTAAACATGGAGAATTCGTATCCGTACACAATTTTCGGTATTTCATAAATCTTTCTCTACTTTTTTTGAAAATGGAATAAATCATGGTTCTAAAAGCGTCTTTAATTTCACAAACCGACCCAACATTAAGACCATCTTGAACAACCAAATTGATAATATGAGCCACACAACGACTATGGAAAAACGCCCCGTTACAAACCGGTTTATATTTCAATTTTAGTTTCTCGACCGCTACGGTGTTATTTGAAGCGTTATCAAAAGACATAGAAAAGATTTTTTTTTCCAACTTAAATGTTCGAATAACATAGTCTAGTAGTTGGAAAACATTTTCACCGGTATGTGGGTATGGAAACAATTCAAAAGCCACCGTACGTTTCATCATTTGCCATGATGAAGGACAAACCCAATGAGCGGTCACACAAAGATATGATTCCGGTAAATGGTGTGGAGCCGACCAAACATCGGTGGTCAAGTTCACACCGGTTTCCAAGTTTTCAAAAAGTGAAATTAACTCTTTTTTTGCGTTTGCCCATAGTTTTAAACAATCCCTTCTAAGAGTGGTGCGACTTACTTGGGTATATCGAGGTTGGAGAGTGTCGCGAATCATACTTGTTAATCGAGCGTTGTCGAAGTGATCGAAGGGAAGAGCTTCTTGAATCACGAACTTTGCCATCCGGTCTCGAACCGCCATTAGATCGTAATTGAATACGTCTCCATGACTTCCCATTTGTGCTTGACCTTTAGAAGGATTAGCCTTCAACGAGGGACATGATTGATTAAGATGCTTCCTCAACGTTGAGTTTCCTTTCGGATCAAGTAAACCCCCGCATGCCTTGCAACGAGCTTTTTCCTCACCGTTTGACATTTCGCATAAGTCCATATGCTCCCAAATATCGCGTGTTCGGGTACATTCAAGTATCCTAACAACAACATTGCTTGAGCCTTGCCCATCCACGGACTCACTCGCGGCTTGTTTGCCTTTGCCTTTGCGGTTGCCACCGGCCATCGAAAACGTGAGAGAATGTGTGTGTTTTTTGAAGTGATATTTGTGATTTTTGAGTGTGGAATTAACCCATAACAATTACCTAGTATTTATACTACATTGTAGGTTGAATTGGGGGGTAAAAAACAAAAAAAAAACGGGCAAAAAATCACCAAAAACGGCTATAAAACCGTTGCATAACGGCTAGAAATCAACACAGCAGACCGGTTCCGCTTTTTCGGTTCCAGAACCGGTTCCAGAACCGGTTCTTAAACCGGTTCATGGAAAACCGGTTCCGGTTCCGGTTCTTCGCCCATAATCTATATCCGGTTTGGAACCGCCGGTTTTTTTTTCGGAACCGAACCGGTTCCGTCAGAACCGGTCCCAAAGCGGTTCGGTTCCGGTTCGGTTCGTCGGTTCCGGTTCCGGTGTGCACCTCTACAAACAATGACCAAATTACAACAACAAATATGAAATTCAATTTCGTAATATGTTAGTAATGAAATTTCTTTACGAGAGAAGTGAGTTGCATTGTTAATTTTTTAGAGGTAAACAAATTATATTTCATATTTAAAATTCAAATAATTACAAGTAACAAGGAATTATAGTTATAAATTTAATTTTAATATAAAATATGATTAAAATCTTATTATTAATTAATAAGTTATGATATATTATTAAAATAAGAAAATTTATAGTTTAATATTTAATTGTTTAAAATTTTAACATTTAATAAGTTAGAAATTGATATATAATGGGAGAGAGAAGCGAGAAAATTATGATGAGAATGAATTTAGTAATAACATGTATCCTCTAATGTAATTGTTTATTAGAATAGAAAAATTAGATAATAGATATTAGATAATACCGCGTTATCTTTAACCATTGATTTTCTCATCTATATACAGCTTTCCCATCTTTAATGTTTAGAAATCTTTTATTTTTTATTTTCTAATGACATTATTGCTGGTCCATACTTGTGTAAACTCAATTCATATGTATTAGTTTGATGTCGCATTGCATCATTAAAATGTTTTACTTAACGCTACTGTTCTCTTCAGTCATATATCCTTGTATTTTTAACATGTTTTAGATGTGTTATATATATATAGAGGGTTAGGTTGCAAATGAAAACTTTTTATTTTGAGAACTTTTGAGAACTAAATCTCAACCACAAATTTCAGGGGAGACCACTACAATTCATGGAGGGGCAGTACATGTAATAAACATGTCGGCTAAATTAGTGCTTTTTAGTTCTCAAACCCAATCGGCTCTGAAACGATCCTCTCCCTATATATATATATATATATATATATATATATATATATATATATATATAGGGAGATGATCATTTGAGAACCAATTTGGTTTGAGAACTAAAAAGAACTAATCTTAGCCACTAGTTTATATATATGGAAACCCCCCCCCCCCCATGAATTTCAGAATTTCAGAAATTTCATTGTGGAATACTGAAAAATAAAGAACTATGGAACCAATTATATAAATTATGCTGTATATGTGAAAAGTGCTAATTTACGTATAAAATTAATTAATTATCTCTAAAACAAAACAATATAAAATTTTGGTTTTCTTAAAAGATAATAGTTTTTAAGATTGGTTTCCAGTTTCCCATTTTTTAAATAAAACACATAAAAAATGAAGAACTTGGGAGCCAATCTATATTCCTCTATATGAATTATGTTTCGCATTTGAAAAATGATATTTACATGTAACATTAATTGATTATCTCTAAAACTAAAAAACATAATTTTTAAAACTTAAAAAATAATGGGCTTATTGGCTTGATTGATCCCAACTATCACTTATTGGCCGGGATCACTCCCAACTAAAGAAATCACCACCGCCACCCCCAACTATGAACCTAATTTCTGACAACACTCCCTCCGTTAAAAAATCGTGTCATAAAATGTGCATAGCGTGTCATAAAATGTGCATGAGGGAGTGTTGTCAGAAATTAGGTTCATAGTTGGGGGTGGCGGTGGTGATTTCTTTAGTTGGGAGTGATCCCGGCCAATAAGTGATAGTTGGGATTAATTCAAGCAAATAACCCAAAATAATGGTTCTCTAGTTCCCTATGTTTTGGGTGTTCCCAAATGAACCCCCTACACACACATATAGTGGGGGTGACCGTGCGATGCGACAAGAAACACAACACATTAACAAACACTGCAAAACGTTTCAACAATTAATATTGAAAATAACTTTAAGATTTAGTTAGACTTGGTTACATAATTACATCTCTAAATTAACTTCGCTATTAACTTCTTATTCAATTATTATTACTATATATAATAATATAATGGACAAAAGACGGTTTTACCTCTTAAACTTTTAAATCTTTAAGTAAAGAACAAATTTGTTATCCTCAAATATATTATAATATAGTATAAATATATATTATATTGTGATGTGAGCGAGTGGGGGCCACAACACCTATTTGTGAGGCATCCCGAATTTCAAACGGAAAATAGCTCCTTCAATGGTGTGTTTGTTTTTCTTGGATGCACCTCATTGTTTGTTTCATGTATGACTGACTGTATGCGACACCGTTGGAGGTGCTATAAGGTAGCTTTCATGAAGTAAACGTTATTATACATCGACTAAGTCGTAAACGAAACACCATAGTCGCGAGCATAAGATGGGGGATCCATCCCTAGATTGAGTGCAAGGACAGGAGTTCAAAGTGAAAATGATATAAATAGATTTTGACATCATGTGTTTGTTAACTCTTTTAACAATAGTTTTTGGATTTTTCTTAAGTAAATACATTACAATCTATAAGTTAGAGCATTTAAACCTTCAACCTTTTTAGTTGAAGAGTATGTTTGTTATTACTATCTTTTCTTGATCGTTTTCAAATCCTGATCTCTAGAGAATAATGACGTCATGTTTCATGTTGACAAGATCTTAGTAAGGCTGTGTTTGATTTTAGCTCCTGACTAAACCTCATTTGACCGATCGTAACGACCAAACTTATAGTTGAACGAGTAAGGTCTTGGTCAGGTCTTGGTAAGGCATGGGAAAGAAGGCTCTGACCGAGTCAGAGAGATTTTATGATGAATCAAATGCCCTGGCTAAGACCTCCTCTGATCGAGTCATTGGTAAGCTCTTACCAGACCCTGTAAGAACTTATCAAACATCCCCTAAATCTGTTTGAACTATGTCTTTTATACGTTACTTTTGAATTTCAGAATCTTTATACAAACAAACATACCTTATAAAAATATCATTTGATCACTAATGTATTTAGAGAATGAAATAATAACAAATCTTATCAAAGGGCTTTAAGCCCAATAGTATCTTAGTGATTAATAAGATGCTCCTCCCGACCTCCCCTAGAGGTTCTCTTATAATGGAAAAATGGTGATTTTTTTTTTTGCTAAAAAAAGAACTACTCCTAAATGATTATCATCAAGTATTAAAACCATCGATTTACAAATAACGTTTATTAATGTTCTATAAAATATTTTAAGATACTTATTCTGTGGTATATTCTATATACTTCTTTTGAAAAGTTCAATCGATCAATATTCATATAATCATCTTATTTAATGGAAAATGATACCTTTAGCTTGTCACGTTTTATAAACGTGTTACGTAATGAAATAAACTCAAAATACCTACTTTTGCTTATTTAGAAAAAAACTTAAGTTTTTAACTGTTTCCTAAGTTTTAATTCTTTTTCTTTTAGTTTTAATCATCGACTCAAAGGGCTGGTTACTGGTAGTTTATGTTATCCATTGATACATATATCGGTGTTTAATTTCTTGAGATTAAGAATTTAATTTTATCATGTAGATATAAGATTAAGATCAAATGAGTGCGTGTTATTTGCTGTTTTAAAATACATATATATTATTTTAATTGTTTTAAAGTCACTTATTGAATTTTTCATTAAGTGTTTAAATCTTGTATACTTTTTATAAATGTTAGATTTAAAAAAAATTTTATGTGGCGCAAAAGAAACAAAATATTGCTTATTATTTAGTGATTATTTTTATAAAAAAAAAACTTAGAATAGAAGGTAATGATAAAAAAAAGTTCACTAATGAATTCATAAAAGCAATTATTAAATAGTATATGTATTTTCGGATTTTGTATATCTTAAAAGTTATAAAGAAAAAAACTTATGAGTAAGACGAGTGTCAACGTAAGGCTGGCCAAGAAAAACTACATAAACGCCTGAAATATATAAGGCTTAAATTAGAAAGCCACTTGTATGTAATGCTTAGATGACTTGTACATTTTCATAAACAACTAAATTTTAAATAAAACTCAGATCAAAACAAAAATAAAAATAATATGTTGAAATGATATATTAATTTTTTTTATAAAACTTTATATTTTAGAAGTTATAAATGAAAAAATAAAAATTCATAAGTATGAAACACGTCAGAATACATAAAAAAGCTAAAAGAAAAAGAATTTATACTTCATAAGGTGTAAATGTTAAATATGAATAAGGTTAGAAAAGGTGTATCAAAAGTTTTTAATTAGTCATAATTAGGAGTGTCAATCGTGTCGGGTTGACGGGTTGATTTCTTCAACCTTAACCCAACCCAAGCCATATGACTATTTGTGTCGTGTCGTGTTTACATACTTAAATTCGTGTCGTGTTTCGGGTCAACCCGTTTTATATATTTATAAATATGAGTAATACCTAATGACTTACTAACGATATAAACAATAAATTAATATACTCAAATGATTTTTTTTTTATAATCCGTGTATTTTTTTTTGTCTATTTCTCTCATTTCTAATTAATATTTTATAAACTTATATTATATATCCAAGTTAATATAAGAACAAACACATATATTTTTTTGAGAATAAGTATTTAGAATAAACGGGTTAACATGCATATTTAACAGGTCGAGTTCGGGTTGATCTGTTTAAGAAAATGGGTCATATATGCTGAACTATAAACTTTTTTCTTCTCATGTTGAGTTTGGATCGTGTTTCGGGTCGTGTTAGAAATTATCACCCCTAGTCATAATGTAACGTTATTTAGTTGTGCTTAAATGACTTTTACATTACATACTCGTGTACTTTGTGAACAACTTTTAGTCAAGCATTAGCACCACCATTATGATTTGTTATTTATATTATATGATCGTGTTCACATATAACCAATTAGTGATACAAATTAGCAAAAAGTTTAAAATATTACAATTACAATACAAAAATAAAAGGGAAACGTTATAATTAGGGCAAACATATAAAATTATAAATCAGAAGTAATCAAATATTGGGGGCACGAATGCACTTGGTACGGGCATTTGGACTTTTGGAGTGCTTTATAGTTATCCCTTTTTTTTTATCTAACTCACGTTAGGGTTGAAATTTTTGACTTATTTAAAATTATAAGTCGTGTTCGAGTTACAAAATAGGAAAATTGGATTTAAATAATCCCAATTTTTTAGAGTTGGCCAACAATAATCCCACCTTTAATAATCACTCTCACTGGTCCCAACTTTTACCATATTTACTGATATTGGTCATGCTGTTAAAAAAGTTAACACCGTTAACTTTTTAACGACGTGGCAGCTGACGTGCATATTTATTAATTTAACTTTTATTTTTTTAACCCCGTTATTTACCCACGTGGCAATCCAAATGTGTAATTTCACTACACTAATCTTGTGGCTGTGTAATTTCACCACACTAGATCTTGTGGCCACCGGTTGGACCAAGGAGGGCCGGCGAGCCTGGTCCTCCGGCGAACTCCGGTGAAAGTGAAAGTCTGAGTTCGAAACTACGTCGCCGTGAAGCGGTCAGCGGCAGCGAAATTAAGGTTGCTAACCAGATCTGAGAATCGAGCATTAATCGACGATTCCGGCGCTGTTCCGGCTCTGCTTCCGCTTCTCCGGTGCGCCGATCGTTGGACTCAAGAACACGTTGTCACTGCGCTGCTTAATCTGTCTCTTCTCGACGAGAACAAACTTTTAATCGCCGGTGCCGGAGCTGTGAAATCATTAATCTACGTTCTGAAAACCGGCACAGAGGTGTCTAAGCAGAACCCGGCATGTGCGTTTCTTAATTTAGCCATGATTGATGAAAACAAGGTCTCGATCGGAGCTTAATTTAGCCAGAGGGTTGCTGGTCGGAGAAGGTGTATTTTGCATCTAATTCTTGATGTACAAGTTTTAGTGCTTGATGTACAAAATCAGAACTGGGTTATGCACTATGCCGTACAAGTCATAACTGGGTTTTGTTTATAACTGGGTTATGCAAGGAAAATGGGTCTAAATACAAAATTATAATCTTTCTTGAATGCCCAAAATCAAGAAATAAATAAAATCATGGATTTTCTTTATATGTTGCTGTTCAGTTCATGATTTGGGCCGGAAAAGGAAGGCGTGATTCATGGTTTTGAGATGGGAAGAAGAAAATGAAAAGATTTGATGTTAGAACTCGGGCCACCGCCCTAGCGCCACCGTTTGGCGTCGTCGGAGTTTACCGGAGTGCTCACCGGAGTTTACCAGAGTGTTCGCCGGAGGACCAGGCTCGCCAGCCCTCTTTGGTCCAACCGGTGACCACTGACCACAAGTTGTGTGAGGTGAAATTACACATAGGTTGCCACATGTGTAATTAAAGGGGTTAAAAGATAAAAATTAAATTAATAAATATCCATATCAGCTGCCACGTCATCAAAAAGTTAACGGTGTTAAGTTTTTTAACAGCAGGACCAATATCAATAAATATGATGAAAGTTGGGACCAGTGGGAGTGATTATTAAATGTGGGATTATTACCGGCCAACCCTTAAAAGTTGAGATTATTTAAATCCAATTTTCCTACAAAATATAATAAAACTTGTTAACATGACAAGATCAACACTATTTACCAGAAGCCCAGTCTTACGATGGGCTGCTTATAAATAAGTTAGGTGTTATGATAGAAAAATACATGATGAGTTAAGCTCTTAAGTCTTTAAGTTTAAATCTTGCATACAACATTAATATTTACTTTTAGTTCTCTTTTCTATTTTTTTCTTTTGTATACTTCTTTTTTTTCTTCTATTTTTTCCTTTATTTTATTTTATTTTCTATATTTCTCCTTCTTTTGTTTTCTTTTATTTAGGTTTTTTAGTTTAGCTTTAACACATCTATGTTTGCATATCAATAACACGTTCAGATTAGATGCTATTTTATATCAGTAATATAATTTGAATTCATATTTTATGAGGCTAATTTTATATACGTTGTAATTCTTAAGGATTTTTAGAAACAGACATCTAAATTTAGAAATATAATTTGAATTCATATTTTATGAGCCTAAAACATCTTTTTTAAACGATCAACAAACGAAAACTGCTCAAATTTCCCATACGTGGCGACTCAATTAAAGGTACCGCAACTGGCTAATCTGCCGTACGAAGCCCTAAAACGTTTAAATGCTACTTTTATATGTAACAACAAGATCCATTAAAGTTTAGAAATAAACATAAAGCTTGGGGTTGCAAATATAAATACCTCAAAGTGGAGGGTCTAAAGAGCATTTTAGCCTACGTATTTAACCTCGGCCATCACTTTTCTCAATCACACGACATATTAAAATCTTATCTCTCTTTTTCTCTCTCATCTTCAACCTGAAGAAGAATACTTCGATCTGAGCTCGTTAATGGTGTATTAGTTCCCCAGATCTGAACCGATTTCACGCAATACACACACTACCGTCACATCGGAGAGCTCACAGCCTCCCCGGACTTCTTTTCCGGTCAGCGTTTTCAACTTCGTTGCCGGCGATGGCGTACTCGTTCCCGGAGGAGGTTTTGGAGCACGTGTTTTCGTTTCTAGCCTCGCAGAAGGACCGGAACGCGGTTTCGTTGGTGTGCAAGACGTGGTATGAAATGGAGCGGTGGTGCCGGAAGAGGATTTTCGTCGGGAATTGTTACGCGGTGAACCCTAGAATCATGATCAGGAGGTTTCCGGAGGTGAAATCGGTGGAGTTGAAAGGGAAACCGCATTTTGCGGACTTTAATTTGGTGCCGGAGGGGTGGGGAGGGTGTGTTTATCCGTGGATCGTTGAAATCGCGAGGGGATACCCTTGGTTGGAAGAGATTAGGCTGAAACGGATGGTGGTTACGGATGAGAGTTTGGAGCTGATTTCGAAGTCGTTTAAGAACTTTAAGGTCTTGATTTTGTCGTCGTGTGAGGGTTTCAGTACTGATGGGCTTGCCGCCATTGCTGCTAATTGCAGGTGAAAATTGAAATAGCTCTTTTAATTTCATCTGTTTGTGAAGATTAATTAGCTTTTTTTTTCTTTCTGTTTTGTTTTATTGTTATCTTCAGCATGGTGTGAAATTGTGAAGTTAAACCTTAATGTTGCACATAAAAAACCTTTTGGACCTTGATCAACAATGCCTGTAGAAAATGAGGTTTCTCTGAAGAAAGTTTGTTCTTTTATGATGGACTACTTTTTGTAGTCTTTGATTAACATATCTGTTATAATATAGTTGTATTTTCTTGGGATGATTTCCAAACCACTTGCCTGGGACTCTAAGTTACTCTAACGTTATAACTTATAAGCAACAACGGTTAGAACAACTATTGGAGGGAACTCAAGATTGCTGTACACAATAACACTTAAGATAGCTTTTAGATGTCTTTAGAGAGGAAAATTACAAGAAGCTGTTGGGGTGATTTGAGCAAACGGCTTCACTTCTAGACGGCATTTGCATATCTTCCCCTCTAAAGTTGAGAAATTGCATATTTCCCCAAATCATGCTTTAAGACCATTGTGCATTATGCATTAAAAACTTGTATTTTGGGGATATATGCAATTTATTTTCAAAGTAGGGGATATATGCAATTTCCCCATTAAATAATCTAGGACATTTACAACATTATTCTAGATTAATCCAAGTTAATAACTTGGATATTTTATGAAGCTTTTCTAGAATTTTCCATGAGTTATGGATCTTTGAGAATAGGCTGGAAATCTTTTGAATTCTGACTTGATATTTTAGCGGGCTATGACATTATGGTAAGAAACTGGCCTTCAATGAAAGTGCTTAGAAAAATCTGTTGTTTATTTCAATGTTTTGTTAGATTGGAGGCATACCTTACAGAAATATGGTTTTCTCACTATGTGGTTTTTGTGTATGAATAGGTTATTTAAATCATTCTGTTTGTTCTAAGTGTTATCTTTTTCTTGCACAACGTAAGCTGCTAACAATGGTGGATTTTTCTTGATTAATATGCTGCTTACTTTATACAATGGAACTGATACAGAACCTATAATGTTATATGCTTCCTTTTAGCTTCTTATAGTATAGATCCTGGGCTTACTTGATTTCTTGAATTTATTTACTTTCTTTGGTAATATGAATCAGTTTTAGTTTCATTCAATTTATATACTTTCTTCAGCAAGCTACTTCAGAAATTTATATTCTATTAATGTTTTTCATTCATGTAATTTTCAATACAGAAATTTAAGAGTACTGGATTTACGGGAGTGTGAAGTTGAAGAACTAAGCGGGCATTGGCTGAGTCACTTTCCTGATTCTTTTACCTCATTGGAATCTCTTAACATGGCTTGTTTGAGTTATGAAGTTAGTTTCTCAGCCCTTGAACGGTTGGTTTCCAGGTCATCCAATCTGAAAACCCTTCGGCTAAATCGCAATGTACCCATTGAGAAATTATCCATACTCCTACAGCGGGCCCCACAGCTCGTTGATTTTGGTACGGGTGCCTACTCATCTGAAATCCGGTCCGATACTTATTCGAGTTTAGCAGAGGCTTTTTCAGGTTGCAAGAAACTGAAAAGCTTATCAGGGTTTTGGGATGTGGTTCCTGCTTATCTTCCAGCTGTTTACTCTGTGTGTTCTCAGCTTACTTCTTTAAACTTGAGCTATGCAACCACACAAAGTCCAGATCTTTCCAAAATTCTTGGTCAATGTCATAATTTGCAGCGTCTAGTGGTAAGGTTTAATGCATATTCTTTCTAATTTAAGTTTAGACTCTAATCCGCACGTATATTCTTCATTTTTATCACTGTCTTCATGCTACATTAACATAACGCCTGCATTTCGGTAAATGAGTTCTTTCACTAATCTGCAATTAGATATGCTTAACTATTTGAACTAGGGTATGATGGATGAAATAATTTGTAATCGCTATGTTTATTTCTGTATGAGAATTTAGATAAACAAACAAACCTACCCAACAAAATCCCACTCGAACAACAGGATCTGGGAGGGTGAGATGAGAGTTTATCTCATCCTTATCTCTATCTCATGATATGGAAATTAAGATAGTAGCGGTTTAAATAGTTTTTGTCATGATATACATGACAAGACAAATTAATTTGATTTTTTCAAAAATCAAAATGTCAGCATGGCTTTCACATACACACAAATTGTGAGAGCCAATATGTTATATTAAACATTCGATTATTGTTTTGTTGTAGACTACAACAAAACAATAATGAATGTTAATAGACTTGTAGTTACATATAAGTGGTAAAACAGGCAGGTCGTGTAACGGGCAAAACAGTTTCAGGTCAAAATGGGTAATTCTCTGGGACAGGATGGGCTAGGTTGGCCTGAAACACTTTTTACCCTGAACTAGTTAATCTTATTTATAAATACATTAGTGTGTCGAATGTGGTTACAAAGATTATACTGTTTTCAAAAAGATCTCTTTTTTAGTAAAAAAATTTGAGGTGTTATTCATTGAACAATTAACAGTACTACTTTGGACAACTTTGACTCATTTATTTTCATGCACAGCCCAAATCAACCCAGTTCATAGTTTCTCAGTTCATTCCATCTTACTACTGCTGGAAGCTTAATGTTCATATTTATATCAGATTCCAATAGAATTTTTTATTTCTTTTCAAACTAACAAAAGAAATGCATTTACAGGTATTAGATTACATCGAGGACACGGGCCTAGATACCGTTGCTATGTCATGTAAAGACCTAAGAGAACTGGTGGTTTTCCCATCTGACCCGTTTGTAGCCGATGCAAACGTACTCTTAACAGAACAAGGTCTTGTTTCAGTTTCAGAAGGTTGCTCAAAACTCCAATCTGTCCTATATTTCTGTCGCCAAATGTCAAATTCAGCACTAATTTCAATCTCCAAAAACCGCCCTAACCTAACATGTTTTCGTTGCTGCATTCTCGAACCCCGCGCCCCTGATTACCTAACATTTGAACCCTTGGATATCGGTTTCGGTTCCATAGTCGAAAACTGCAAGCAACTTACACGCCTTTCGATGTCTGGCCTTCTTACAGATCGTGTATTTGAATACATCGGGACACACGCTAAAAAACTAGATATGCTTTCAATAGCTTTTGCAGGGGACAGTGATTTAGGATTACATCATGTTTTATCGGGCTGTGAAAGTTTAAGGAAGTTGGAGATTCGTGATTGTCCTTTCGGCGATAAAGCTTTGCTGGCAAATACTTCAAAGTTGGAGACAATGCGATCCCTTTGGATGTCTTCGTGTTCTGTTAGTTTTGGAGCTTGTAAATTACTTGGTCAGAAAATGCCTCGTTTAAATGTTGAAGTTATCGATGAACGTGAAAACTTAGACTCGATTCCGGAAGACGCCCATGTTGAGAAGGTTTATATTTACCGAACGGTTTCTGGTCAAAGGCCTGACATGCCGGATTTTGTACGGACAATGGGTAAAGATAAAGATGAAGTGTACAATCTTTCTTGAGGTACCTACCCAACTACCTCTACTGCACATTTCTTGTTAAAATCTGAACAGGTTTTGCTCAAAGGTTTGACATTCCTGTTCCTAGCAACTGACTAGGGGTGTCGAAAATACCCGAACCCGATTAATCCGACCCAACCCGAACCCGAATAAGATAATTCGGGTCGGGTCTAATAGGGTCTAAAAGGCTTAATAGGGTCAATCGGGTTAACCCGAAAAACCCGAATTGTAATTAGGGTCGGGTTTCGGGTTAAATTTAGAAAAAATATTCGGGTTCGGGTTAACCCGAATAACCCGAACAATGATATGTTAAGCGGTAAATCGTTGACTCAATATATTATATATATTATGAATATATCAAATGTTATAAAATAAATATCTTAAATATGTTCGCTATCCCTGTTATAACATTTTTAGTTACATAAGCTATAAGCGCATCACCATACATGCACTGTCAAATTTTTTAGTTTTATTTAACATTATGTCGTTTGCAATTTCAACGCTCATTTGCATTTTTTAACAAATAATCAGTGATCAAAAAATAGAATACGAGCATTAATTGTTTTATTCGATGTACAAGTTGTGACGTTGTGTTAATGATGAAAGTGATATCAGAACTCCACCTCTAAATTATAGTGAGAATGTGTTTGTGTGTAAAACCCGAGTAACCCGACTCACCCGACCCTAATAACCCGAAACCCGACTAACCCGAACCCTACTAACCCGAACCTTAATAGGGTCGGGTTGCGGGTATGATTTTTTATTTAGAAAACCCGACTAACCCGACCCTAATAACCCGAAACCCGAACGGGTTAACCCGATTAACACCCCTACAACTGACTACCAAAATTACCAGAAATAGCAAACATCTTTCAGTTTTTATTCCCAAAACTTGCAACATTCTTGATTACTAGTTCAGCGTGTAACTGTTGGTCTTTTATGTAAAAAAATTGAAATAAAAATATTTACTTTTACTAAAAAAGAAAGTATAGATAAAAAAAAGACACTAATGCCTGCGAAACTGGTGATAACTAAGGTAGTTGGTTAGTTATATGAATGAATTTGGCAGTTAACTTGGGTTTTTTTTGGCAATTAGGTTCTGAGATAAATAAAGGGTTGAAGCAGTTGTAGTGGTGTTCTGATTTGCTACATTTGGATATTGGAACCTCTGCTGCATCTGGTCTATGGGTTTGTAGGATGTATTTGTATCAGTTTCTCTTAATAAAGATTCTTGTAACACCATAATCTTTGTGATCAAACTTTTATCTCTTGCCCCTTGTTTCACCATGCAAATAACTTCAGTATTCTAATCTTGTGATGCTCAAAATCTTCCCTTAAACAAACATAACCGCTACAACCCACTCATATAGTAGGGTCTCGAAAAGGCTCAAATAGTACTTATTCCTACTCTTAAACTACACCAATATATATACATTTATCGAGGTTTGAACGGCCGTCTAATGTATTTTCTACGTGTATTAATACCGAAAGTCTAGAGGTCTTTTTTTAGTTAATAATGGGGAGTATAGCTTATTTGTAGAGTTATTAAATGATGAAATCCACTGTTTTATACATCCATCACAATCACCATCATCATTTTCTCTCTCTTTTTCTTGTGTCATGATGCCATGTTTTTCAAATTTGATGGTCATTCTGCAATTCTCTGGTTCAGATCTTTAAAATCAAGTAGATGCTCATTTAAAGTCAATTCTCTGAATGACTGACTAACTTCTCTTTTTAACTTTATAGTGTATGAGTATCTTTTTCTTTTTAATCATGGCTGGGTTTGGGATTCTAAGATGTCTTCAATAATTAAGCTGACTTTTACACATTGGTCTACCTTATTCATTAGGCGGGGCGGAGTCTCCCGTTTAATTAAAAGCGTCACATTTTAGTTTATTAGGTTAACCAATTTAATCAAATGAGTTGTTTAACTCGTTTAATTTAGCACGGTTGACATGTCAACATGTTTAAATAAGTAGGTCAAACGGTCAAAACGTTTAACACTTGATTAGAACCCATCAACACTCATATCAAGCTATTTACAACCGACCTAGAGTTTAATAATCAATGAGGTTCTATTTATTCGGTTTTATAGAGATTTGCAAATTCTTTTGTAAAAACTAGTAGAAAGAAAGGATTGCTCTTACCTCAACAAATGTGTTGGTACATGTGACCTCAAAGGACCAATGTCTCTATGTTGGAGAACAATTGATATAAATCCCACGTAGACTTTTACGGAAACAAACTCATATATCAAGTAAATTTGAATTTGGAATCTGAAATTTGAAGAGATACAAAAACTGAGCTAACAAAATATCTATTAATTATATAAACAAAAAAGTCTTATATACACAAAAGAAAACTTTGATGAGTAGTGTTGTTAAGTTAAAACACTATTTTTTTTTTAAATAGTAGCAAAGTGATTTTCTTTGTTCTTTTTTCTGTATTGTTTTTGCTGTTTTGAGTTTTTGTTTTTACGTTTTTAGCACATTGGACATTTTCTCATTCCATGTTATCCCGTGGCATATGTCCATGTTTTCCTCGCAGCAACACACGAAACCTCAAACCTAGTTTATAATAATACTAAAGCAATTCTATACCAACTCAAACGACGCAACCGACTCAAACAAATTTTAAAAAAATAACTCTAACTTAATTATCAAACCTTTAAACTAAATCTCCTTTTTTTTTTCTCTTTTCTACATCATAGTCCCTTTAATTTTCAAGATTAACCCAATATACCAATCGTTGTTTTCAGATATTAGTCCCTTACAAAACTCTTCTACAAACATTCCTTTGGGCTTGAATGTCATTATTTGTGATTAGCTTCTTCATGTAAAATCGGCTTGATTTTTTTAAAAAAATAACTCTAACTTTTTTTTTTTAAAAAGTCATTCCGGTAAGATGTTTTATATTACATTTTTTTTGAATGGTCAACAAACATTTAAAAGAAACTAACGAGACGCTAGAATTACAGGTAGTCTAAACAGAAAAAATACAACCACCAGCAGAGGAGCTAAAACTAAATAAAACTAAAATAAATTGTTAAACAAATGACTAAAGGAAAAACTCCCAGCCCAGAGTTAAAACTCCCCACCATGCTAGTCATTAAGGAAACCCCATGTGAGGAAATGCACACCACGAAATGAAAACACGCATTAGACGCACACCACGAAACGAAACACAAAAGAAAATACAATTAACCGCTATCACAATACACTCGGATACATTTTGAAAAGTTTTTTCAATATTTTGTCCATTTGAAAAGTCAGTTCATCACTTTATCCATGTTCTGTGTCCTTTGCCTCCCACATAATTAACGTTCGTCCGACCCTTAATCATCCTACCACGTACAGCCACGTGACACAATGGTCAGACTCGAACTCAACAGATTCTGGATCGAACGTTTATCTGACACACATGTCTGTGGTAGGACTCGAACCTCTGACATGTATGTTTGCAGTAGGACACAAACGTGAAATATTTATGGTCGATTCTGACCTAAAATTAATTTATAGTCGAAAGCTACCGTTTATTTATAGTCGACATACCTAAATAAAAATGCTCCAAACTTAAATCAGTTAGGGTCGTCCGACTATACCAAACCTATTTTAAAGTCGGAACCTCTGCCATAAATTCGATTGAGTTATATAGTCGAACGGCTAGGGGTGTCGAAAATACCCGAACCCGATTAATCCGACCCAACCCGAACCCGAATAAGATAATTCGGGTCGGGTCTAATAGGGTCTAAAAGGCTTAATAGGGTCAATCGGGTTAACCCGAAAAACCCGAATTGTAATTAGGGTCGGGTTTCGGGTTAAATTTAGAAAAAATATTCGGGTTCGGGTTAACCCGAATAACCCGAACAATGATATGTTAAGCGGTAAATCGTTGACTCAATATATTATATATATTATGAATATATCAAATGTTATAAAATAAATATCTTAAATATGTTCGCTATCCCTGTTATAACATTTTTAGTTACATAAGCTATAAGCGCATCACCATACATGCACTGTCAAATTTTTTAGTTTTATTTAACATTATGTCGTTTGCAATTTCAACGCTCATTTGCATTTTTTAACAAATAATCAGTGATCAAAAAATAGAATACGAGCATTAATTGTTTTATTCGATGTACAAGTTGTGACGTTGTGTTAATGATGAAAGTGATATCAGAACTCCACCTCTAAATTATAGTGAGAATGTGTTTGTGTGTAAAACCCGAGTAACCCGACTCACCCGACCCTAATAACCCGAAACCCGACTAACCCGAACCCTACTAACCCGAACCTTAATAGGGTCGGGTTGCGGGTATGATTTTTTATTTAGAAAACCCGACTAACCCGACCCTAATAACCCGAAACCCGAACGGGTTAACCCGATTAACACCCCTACGAACGGCCATTAAGTTTTTTATATAAACAAAAAAAAAACGTTTTTTAATTTGAACATAGTTAAAAGTCAATCATTTTCCTTGAAAATGTGAAGATGAAAAAATAAAAAGTTAAAAAAAAAATAAAAACATATTTAGGTAATAAAAGCTAATGAATTAATTAATCTTGATTAAACGAATATTACTATTACCTAAAATACGTTAAAGATTTGTGAGTGATGGATTTTTTTTTTCTGAAGAGGCAAATTTTTTATTTCTCCAATTTTTCACCAATGCCAAGGTTTGGACCCTGTTCTCCAACAAAAAGACTTTGTCTCTTACCATTAGGCTACAACCCCAATGGCGAGTCATGTATTGAATTGGTTGTTTTGATCTAAGGCCAAGATTTAATTTAAGGACTTTTACATTAAGAATGAGTTTCCATTTAACTCTTTCGCTTCCTACATATTTATAAAAAGGTTTATTGGATTTTAATAATCCTAAGTTTAACATATTGGCAAATAATAATCCCAAGTTTAACATTTACTCCCACCAGTCCCAACTTTAATCTTATTTACTGTCACCAGTCCCGCGTGTCATGCCAGATCCGTCACCAGTCCCAACCTGACGGATATGACGGATCCTGGCATGACACGCGGGACTGGTGACAGTAAATAAGATTAAAGTTGGGACTGGTGGGAGTAAATGTTAAACTTGGGATTATTATTTGCCAATATGTTAAACTTGGAATTATTAAAAACCAATAACCCTTATAAAAATAGTCTAACTGTTATACTTTTATTGTTAGATACATAAGTTAATGAGTTGATGCTTTTGTTGTGTGAATCACTTTTCTACTTGAAGAAGTAAATTTAGCTGTATTCACAACATGAGAACCCATACATTCTGATACTTATAATAACTATTATTAATTTTCTTTTACCTTTTTAGATATTATATAACTTAATTTTAACGTCCTTTTTGTAATAGTGATTGTGTTCAAATAATATGTGAGAATGCTGCTCCAGAGGATCGAATACATGATCAACCCGGTCATTTGAGAGTTAATAATGTTAGCCGGCTCGTCAGCTCCATTACAAAACGTTTGGGTTAATTTTGTCAGTTAATTGAAAGTGTAGGGGTGTAAACTGAAACTTTTCTGTTTCAGGTTGCTGGGTGTAGGGCTGTTCAAAAAGCTCGTGGCTCGGAGCTCGCTCGAAACTCGCTTGGAAATAGCTCGGATGTAACTCGCTCGAAGGTGGCTCGGTTTGTAGCTGAGCCGAGCCGAGCCAGCTCGGTTTGTAAATGAGCCGAGCACGAGCCAAGGGTGGCTCGGCTTGTAGCTCGCTCGGTTTTGGCTTGTTAGCTCGCTCGGTTTTGGCTCGATTTTATTTACCTTACTTTATATTTTATATACAATATTAAATATGTACAAGCCCATTTACAGAGAGCCCCAAAAAATAACTCATGTTTTTATCCTAAATCCCTGATACAATATAAGTATACGCCATAAATCTCTAAATCCTTACGGTTTAGTCTTTCTTAATCTTCGCTTTGAACGTTTATCTTGTAGTTGTTACATTGTTGGATTTGATGTGTGGTGTATTTTGTATTTGTGTCGTGTATTTATTGGACATGCCTTTATAAACAATAAAATGATTGTTAAACCGTTTTACTTTAATATTTTGTCTATGAACTACTTTTTCAAAACCGAGCCAAAACCAAGCCTAGCCGAGCTCGAGTTCAAAATTTCAGCTCGGTTTAGAATTCGAGTCGAGCCAAGCCAACTTGGTTTATAATTCTAGCCGAGCCCGAGCCAGCCCTGGCTTGGCTCGGCTCGGCTCGGCTCGGCTCATGAACATCCCTAGCTGGGTGTCATCGAACGAGCTCGAGCTGTATAAATTGGGGGTTTTCATTCCAGTAGTTAGTTCATGAAATTTGTTGTTCATTTCTCTCATTTTCTTGTATTCGATCATTGTGTAATCGTTTGATTTTGATAATAAAAGCATTCGTATTTCAATTTCTATTTTTCGTTCAACACATTCATTACAAATCTTAATCTTAATCCTAAAAAAAAATTGTGTCACATGTCTCATTTATAAAATGGTACACATAACCAGCGCACATGTAGATTTAATTACCAATTTTGTCAAAACTAAATTTTTATTTCAATATTTTGATAAAATTAATGTAGATTTAATTAATTTACTTAATAATTTTAGTTTTTTTTTTGGGAAAGTAATTAACAACTTGTCAAATATAATAAATTTATTAAATGTATTAAATTATTATTTAATATATTATGAGAAATTTATATCAATAATAATTTTTAAATTTCTTAATCATTATCATTTTCTTTTGGAATATTGGATTTAAATAATACGAATTAACCTCTATTGGCCGATAATAATACCAAATCAGTTATTTGCCTACAATAATACCAATTCGTCAATTTAGTCTAAAAAATGATACACCGTTAGTTTTCCACTAAACAGTGTTAGTTTTGCTGATGTGGCTGCTGACATGGATCCTATTTGGCATTTCTAATTTGTTTCATTAAAGCATAAAACAAGAGGGACTACAATTGTAATTTGTATAAACTCTCCTCAAACCCTAAACCATCATCTCTCTTGGTCCCTCATCCCGTTCGACTATTTCAGGAACAAGGCCGACGACGGTGACGGCCATTGCGTTGTCTCCGGGGAGCTGGTCGAGTTTTGATTGGTTGAAGACTTCTGAAACAAGGCCGACGCCGGTGACGGATTTCAGGATTCCGTCGGGTGTGGCGGGGGCGGACGATTCCGGCGCCTTCTTGGCCACGGTGCTGGAGCGCGTGGAGGGCTAAATAGCAGAGACGTGAAGCCTCAGGGTCGCCGTATATGCCGACAACACCGCACTCTTCACGGGGTTTATCGTCTTCCTCGTCGTCGAAGATTAGGTTTTGGTCGGGTGGGTGTGATTCGGTTGATGATATGACGTCTGATATTGGGTTTTTTTGCGAAGATTTTTGAAGGGGATTTGGAGGATGAGTGTAAACGACAGCGTTTTGTTTTGGGATTTGAAGGAAGGGTGGTTAGGGAAGGTGGGAGATGGTTTGTTGACGGAACATCGTGCAACCGAGGCGGTGGCGGTGGCGGCGACGGCGGCGGCGGTGGCGGTGGCGCCCATTGTCGGAAGAGGGAGAGATGGATTGGGGAAGAAACTAGTTTATAAAACAACCCCACAACCCCTTGATTTTATAGTATTTACAAAACAGCCCCTCCATTTGCCACATCAGCAAAAAAACTAACACCGTTAGTGAAAAAGTAACGGTATATCATTTTTGAGACTAACTTGACGAATTGGTATTATTGTAGGCAAATAACTGAATTGGTATTATTATCGGCCAATAGAGGTTAATTCATATTATTTAAATCCAATATTCCTTTTCTTTTTTATATTTATCTAATAGTATGAATCTATATTCAGCCTGTGTAATACACATGTTACTAACCTAATTATATATATATATATATATATATTAACATTTACGATTTCTCGCCAGTGAATGCTTATATTGTACTAGGTCTCCGTCAATTATGAAATTCCACATGTGCAAGTTGGGCACGTGGTTGATGTTCTTAGTTTTGTCCTGTTCTACGTTTCATTGTTAAGTTATATAATTTGTTTTCAATTGCATTCTCAAATGTTTATATGTAAGAGTGGTTTGTCTTTTGCTTTTGAAGAATGAGATCGCAGCCTCGAATCTTCTTAGTTCCAAAATTTGCCATTTTTTCGTTAGGCTTTTAGTTTACTTTTTTCTTTTCTTTTTCCTTTCTTTCTTTTTCCTTTGTTTTCTTTCTTTTTTTGAGAGATCCGTTTATTTATACCGAACAGAACACTTACACACACACACACACACACACACACATATATATATATATATAGGGTAAGGATATATTGAAAACCCACTTGAGTTGGAAAAACCATGGAAACTCTTCAAAAACGAGGCCAAAAAGTTTTTTTTTTTTCAAATTTTTTTTAGTGATTCTTTGCCTTATATCGATCCCCATGGTGAAAAAAAATCAAAAAACCGCCTAGGGTTTTTTTTTAAAAAAAATTTCCAAAATCTGGAATTTTTCACGTTACATATGTGAAAAAAGCCCAGTTACATATGTAAATTTCGCTTCTTACGTATGTAAATAAAACACTAATTATTTTTTATAAAAATATTTCCTAGGCGCTTTTTTGATTTTTTTTCACCAAAAGTATTAAAATGGGATGTAGAATGTATAAAAAAATATATGAAAATAAAAACACGATTTTTTACCCCCGTTTTGGCCGAGATACTAAGTATATGCAAAAAAATGATTTTTTGAGAATTTTTTTAAAAAAATCGAGTAGGCGTTTTTTTGATTTTTTTCAATAAAGGGGAGCTCTATAACATAGAAAACCACCATAAAAAAATTTAGAAAAAAAAACGAATTTTTTACCCCTTTTTTGAAAAGTTTTCATGGTTTTTCCAACTCAAGTGGGTTTTCATTTTATCCTTTCTCTCTCTCTCTCTCTCTCTCTATATATATATATATATATATATATATATATATATATATATATATGTATATATATATTGGTAAAACATACTAAAATACAAATCACCTCGATATGCAAGGGAGGCGGGCAACAAGCTGCGCCACCAAACCTTTCTGAATAACAAAACTAAGCCGTGTGAAAACAACATTCATAGAACCAGGGGTCACAACATTACTATGCATGACCCGTTGGACTCTACCCAAAGTTCCAACAGCCTCAGGGGCGAGGAACCCAAAGGTGTCAAAATCAAAAGGAACAAACACATGTTGATTTTCAATGCATGCTTTCTTGTGTTTGTCCACTTTCCCCGCAACAACAAAAGGAACAAACACATGTTGATTTTCAATGCACGTTTTTTTTTTGCGTTGTGACATGTTCAATGTATGCACGTATTTCTTGGCGACGTTAAGGAATAGTTACGGTTCGACAAAAAGAGTATTGTTTGCTTATATTGTCCTGTTGAGTTTGGAAATTTTGGTATAATAAAGATCTTAAAAGGGTATTTATACATGTGTTGATTGCACTAAGCATAAGAGGTTACGTGTTGGATTTATCTCATTGGGATTGAGCTGACCTTCATCAGGTATAGGTGAATGTTCAATTAAAAAATCTTGAATATTTAGAAGGTGTTGATACATAAAATTAACAAACGACAAGTCATCGAATCACACAAAAATAGCAAATAAGATGTGACCCGCCGCAACGCACGGGTGGTTTCACATCTTGTAAATACTATAAATTTTTAATGTTGTCTAAAAAATTTATAACAAGACAAGGTTCATATAAAAATTACGAGCCCGAAAGATCAGGTCCTAGACGATCACTCTTCATGTTTACTCTTGAGATAGCCCCTCCCTATGTATGTAAGTAACGAGTTGGTGACCCGCCCGCGCGTTGCGGCGGGCCACCGTATAAGTAAAAGTAAGCTCACGTCCAAGATTTTTACAATGAAAACGTATCGAGTAACATCTCAAATATACAACCACCAAACCAAAAAAGACTTTCAATTTCAAATACAAACCCAGTAACTTTTATAAGAAATACATCGTGTAAAAATGAGATTGAAGGAATCTTATGAACATCTGACACAATGAGTGTGGCGAACGTCAATGCCTTTTGTATATATTATAGAAAAAGGAGTCAAAACTTCATAATCAGCAAACATGTCTTAGGAAAAGTCAAGTCTCAAAGTAAAGAGTTTGAGAAATAAGCCCCAAAACATACTAAGAATTTGAAGACTAAAATTAATTATGTGCAGATAATAATGAGATAATAATGAGAAACGAGAGGTGATACATGAGCCTAATATTGATCCATTGTAAGAAACCAATCTCTCTTACCGGCATCCCATTCCTAATTTTTCATTTGCCTCTTGGCCCAAATCAAGAGTTGATTAATCCCAATCCACAATTAATATAGAATGCAAAGCCCTCTATCATGGTGTATTCATATTAACCTCATAAAAATGTTACAATCTATGATACTATTAAAATACACAATCTTCTTTACAGGAAAAAAAAAAGTCAAAACTTCATAATCATCAAACATGTCTTACATTAATTCAAGTCTTAAAGTAAAGAGTTGAAGAAATTAAGCCCCGAAAACATATTGATCTCTTAAAAGACTAAAATTAATTATGAGCAGATAATAATGAGAGTCGAGAGGTGATACATGAGTCTAATATTTATCTATTGTAAGAAACCAATATCTCTCTTTTATGTATTTCTCAGATCCCAATTCTCTTAAATTAATTTATCAAACTTGTTAAAAATAAAATACCTGCAAATCAAGGCAAGAAAAAAGGAATAACCACCATCATAGATCAGAAATCAATACGCATCAGATTAAGAAATCGTAAAGCACATGTGGAACAGAAAAAATAAAATCAGAACATGAACAAAACATGAAGAGTTCATCACCCACAAAAATTTAGATCAATAATATGAGTGTGGGCATCATCTGAATTATGACAGTCATTAAGTTCCAAACAGAAACCAAACAGATTTAAAAGTTATAATGATGATGTCTATGGTTTACACTTTTAAATCAAATATAAATCAGAACATGTATTTGCTTCATGCACCTCTAAGGGTAAAACAGTTCTTGACCGAAACCAAATTAGCTTTATACCAATTACATAGTCAAAGAAGATTTTAGCAAATTAAATGTCTTTCCTTTTATATGAAGCACTGTAAAGAGCATTAACCTATTAACACGCCAACAAAATTATAATTGGCCAATTCAAGATTTATAGAATGTGGTGTGATTTTGAATAGATATTTTCAAATATCTGTATATATCATATTGACCACTAAATAGTAAGAAAACAAATATATTTAACTTGAAAATGACAAATCTTCTTCCTTGATAAACAAATCCCCATAGTTTTTTTTGATTGAGTTGTAATTCACGATCTCATTCAGTTTGTTGGTTCTATACTTTTAACTTCTTTTTTTAACGGCCTCTACCTTTAGCTGATTGGCATATTTAGCCATAAGTTCTTAACTCTGGAAACCAATTATGAATATGATCTTCTGGAGGTTTTTTAAGAAGGTAGTGACTCATTATGTCCATAATGGTTGCTAGGAAAGTTTGAACTGGAACCATTGCGGACACTTTGAGATGCTTGAGCTTGTGTATAAAAAAGATTGGGGACCTTTACTTTTACCTAACTTAATATGTTTTGAAGCGAAATAGCAAATTATACCTGTAGTTGAAGTGCAAAAATATATGAAACGCACTAAGCGATTGTAGTGGCCGCCTCACATCGATGGCTAACGGGTAGATGAGCAAAAAGTTTGGAGAAATAATCCAAAATCTGTAATGCAACATGAAGTATTAAAATCAAAGTTAAACTCAAATTGCCAAAGACAAATCCGTAACAAACACATTTATACTGAACACATAAAAATTATTAATAAGAGGTAGGAATATCCACATTTAATAACTTCACATTGTTGAATTTCACTACAGGTGAGCCAGGTATGGAAATAAAGGAGCCAGTATATACTGAACACATAAAAATATATGACCAACATAACACCTACAGAGCAAATCTCAAACCATACATGCACCAAATCACACTAACCTTTAACCAATCACCAAAGAAAGTCACTTAGAGAGCAAATAAGAAACCGAAGTAGCAAAATACATCAAACATAAGCGATTCTATCCAAAGACTATAACACAATCATAGTGGCACAAACATGAGAGTAAAAAAATGCGAACTATTTTCCATATAATTCATGAAAACCAAGGAGAGACCATCTCACCATACATATTAGCTACAACTTCAAAATCATATTTAACCAACAGACCTTCAATTGATAACCTACAAAAAGAACAATAACCATAGAAAATAATTAGCAACATAAAAGTTTAATTTAACAAAATCACAAAACAGAACATCAAGCGTGTTCTTGGGGACACTAATAGAAAACAGTAAGAAACAAACTATCAAGAAGAAAAAATAAGAACGACATATACAATAGGTAAGTTGCAATTTTTGTAAAATCAAAGAAGATGTACATCCTAACCTCATTAAATTGACTACTTACAACTTGAAATTCCATGAACACATCGGATTTTTTATCGGGCCACCTCTTTGCTCCATATCCGGTGAAACGGACTTGCTCTTTCCAGAATCAACCAGATTTGGGTCGATTGAAGTTTCATCCTTGAGAACTACCGACCCTTACACTTTAAAAAACCCTAATTAGAACGAAAACAACAAACGTTATACCAAAGAAGCCAGGGCTGAAAAATAAAAGAAATCGTCACCGGAATCGCGTCACCGCCGCCAGTCTTCACTACTATCGCCGCCAATCAGCCAGACCTCCATAAAACCAAACCTTTAAACCACCAAATAGTCCCTTCGCCTACGCCTTTTGCTTGTAAGCAGATGATGTTCTTATTAGGTTAAAATTGAATTTGGTTGCAGAGAGAGAAAAAATAGTGCGAGGAGAGGATAAGTGGGAAGAAGAGAGCAGTTGACACATACAGGAGTGGAGTGATAGGATAGAAAACTTGCGCAGGTAAGCCAT
The DNA here is from genome assembly GCA_039602395.1 of Deinandra increscens subsp. villosa. Taxonomy (NCBI): domain Eukaryota; kingdom Viridiplantae; phylum Streptophyta; class Magnoliopsida; order Asterales; family Asteraceae; genus Deinandra; species Deinandra increscens. The sequence continues at coordinate 3,707,794 of JBCNJP010000014.1, forward strand.
CGACGTGTACAAAATATATAGGTCCATTCTTATGAACAGTAGCTTCTGAGTCTTGAGAACCTCAATCATTTTTGTATAAATACAAGGTGGTGACCCGCCCGCGCTTTGCGGGCGGCAACCGATCTTCCGTTAAAATTAAAAAGGTAAGGGGTATAAAACTTAAAAGTCTTGAAATTTCGTGATCAAAATATAAAAGTACAAAATTTATACTAAAAGACGAAAGTAGAAAACTTAAAGGGTATGAAATGTAAAAGTCTAGAAGTTCCGTGGTCAATGTATAAAATTATAAAAAAAACCGCTTAAAAAAAGATCACATGTACATGACACGTGGACACGTACCGCAAGAGGAGTGGCCTAGATATAAATAGCAGTTTTTGCCTTTAGACCATCTATTTACAATTGTAATAAATAAATAAATAGTTAACAACCAAATACTTACGTAATAATAAAAGAAATAAAAAACAAAAACCACCACTATTCAATAGTGGGACACGTGGCAAGTGTCAATTTGTCACTTCTTATGAATAGTAGAAGTGTGTGTGGGACTACCATTTATTAATGTAATATATATAAATTAATATGTGTTATGTGCTTTCTATAAATTTTAGACCGCTTGCAACGCAAAGTGCATGTGGGAAAATTTTGTGACATGCAGGGTCGTCTCTGAGAACCTTAAAATAATTTGAAGTTTTAGACGAGAAAAAAATTTGAGCACCCCAAAAGACGTAACACTCTGTATAGTTACCGAGCGAATGAAACCATTTTGGTTTAGAAGTTAAAACACCAATGTTATTATGTATTTATTTAGTTACTAAAACTGAGTTTTAGTCATAAAGTTATTATTTCATATAAGACTATTTAATAGATTACAATTTAATTTTGATTTTTATATTTTTAATTTATCTAAGAAATATTATTAGATATAATTTATATTCACTAATTTAACAAATGTTTCATTTTAGTTCAATTGTCAATTACTTTCTCTTTAAATTGTTCATATAGTATAAGGTCACATGTTACGATGTTCGAATCTTGTTTAACACTAAATTATTACGACACAAAAATAACAGTCTTATGTCTTAAATCGTTTGAATTTTTTTATCAATGATTTTGTTTTTAGTAAAATTAATACTTCTTACATACAAATGTCTATATCGCGTACAGAAAAATCATCAAATTAATTTATTTATATGTTTTTAGTTATCAGTCATTTACTTTCATTTCATTTGACTCGTTTTGTGAATCGATGTGTTGTACCCAAAAATGAACCGATGGGTTTGGCGGAAAATACAAGTTTTTGGCAAACAAGTAAGATATATTCAAAAGATAACATCAGCACCGTTTATGTTTAAATTTAGCATAATAATTTATAAAAACTTATTCACTTCAATAAAAAAAGAAAAAAAGATACTTAATTAATAGAAGAACATCCATTCGAGTCAACACTTCTCCATCTATTCGGGTAGATCTACTTTCCATTCCAGGAGGGCATATTCGGGATTTTCATTGTTCTTTTCTTAACTCCATTCAAACCCTTCACGTTTTCATTTTCAAGCAACACAGGGTATGATAGTCATTTCACCGTCTAAATCCAAACAAACTTTAGCGATATCTTCTTTCTTCTCTCCACCACATTCACCTTCACCCTCCGGCTTCTCTTGCACTTCCAGTACTACCCCTTTCTCCATAGCGGCTTTCTCTTGCATTTCCAATACTACCCCTATCTCTGCCCTTGATTTTTCATCCATTTCCAATATTGCCCCCAAGTCCACCACCGTTGCCACCGGCTCGTCTTTTGGTTGAACCATTGGTCTCACTTGCTTCTTTTTGTCTTTGTAGATCACATACAAGATCATCTGGGCTACTCCAAATACGAACCCTAACACATTTGGGGTCTACATAAAAAATAAAAAATTAACAATAAAATAAAATATAATAACTTTTATTATTTTAATTTTCTTTTAGATTTTGAAATTAATTTAAAATCTCTGTCGGTTTATGTACCTTTTTATCAATCATTGGGTAAAAATGTAAAATACCCAAGTGGGGTTTCAAAATTCAAAATATATATAATTGGTGGAATAATAAAAATTGTTGGTAAAAAAACTAATTAGATGAATAAATAAATCTAGTATAAATATAAAAAAGAAAAACTTACGGCAACATAGTAATCTTTGATCAACAATCCGTAGAAAAACCACATTATAGCACAAAGCGTGAGGAAGAACGATAACGTGAATGGCATGTACTCTACGCTCTTCGTTCTTATAACTAATCTCTGTAAATTAAATTCACCAAAAAAATAAAAAAAAAATTGTTTAAATTTCAGTAATAAAAAGTTATATATAGATTAGTTAATTACCATAATGCTGAGAGGAGCCGCGAACACGCAAACTGAAAAAATGGCGCAAATCCAACCAACAATGGCTACTTGTTTAGGCCCGTGATGCGTTAAAAATAGTGTCGTCACCAATATTAACCCGAAGAAGAGTATGTTGAATAACGCAACTAGTTTTACTGCAGATATCTACACGCCCAAATAAAAAAAAAAAAACTGTATAAGTTAAAACCACTAGAGGTTTACAATTTATTATGTTTTTGGTGGGGCTAATTTCCAAAGGTAATTAGCCAGCCACTCTTAATCTCTCCACCCATATTTAATTACGAGTGGAGAGTTTACCCTCACTCGAGCACATGTGTCATGTATGACACATGTGCTCGAGATTAGCCACTCTTAATCTCTCCACCCATATTTAATTATGAGTGGAGAGTTTACCCTCACTCGAGCACATGTGTCATGTATGACAGATGTGCTCGAGAGTATTTGAGACATGTTGTGGTATACGTACCCGAGACTCTTTGGTGGCATAGATGAGGAAGGCAATGAGATAGGCGGTTTCAATGGCGCAACCTATGGAGTTGATTGTGATGATCATCATGCCGTTTTCGGTCTTGAGATAGCCGTAGTACAACAGCAACATACAACTGAACAAGGCCACCGAATACGGAACCGCCTGAAACCCTTCGGTCGATTTCTTCTTGTAGATCCGATAGAAAGTTGGTCTGCATGCCCAAACATAGAATTCAAACAATCAGTTAAACTATGCATATAAACACACATATATTACTTCATAAGGGAGCTAGCTAGATCGAAATTAAGCGTACATCGGTGCTAAGAACACGCAGAAGGAGATGATGTTTCCTGTAAAATATGAAACAAAATTAAAAAACAAAATTGGAAAACAAAGATGATGGAAGTATTTTATGTGGAATTGAATTGAATTGAATTGAATTGAAGATGAGTAAATGTATACCAAGAATGCCAAAAATAGAAGGTAAGAGATGGGCAGGGACCGCCATTGTTGGTGGTGATGAAGCTTAATCTCTTCAATTTCAATTTCAGAAATTGAATAGAAAGAGATGAGCTTATGGAAAAATACTCAACACAACTAACTTATTTATAGGTGTGTGAAAGTGCAAGTAATTAAATGCATGGACTTCATGTATGATGTGGTCTTTCATTTCATGTGTAGCTAGAAGCTTATGTAATAATTGCTAACATACTAATTACTTGAGACACAGATTCGATTATTACGGGCAACACTTTGGAAGGGGCATTAGCGATGAGAGGAGACTTGGGGCTGAAAGGTCACAAGTTCGATCCCTGAGCTCCCAGGTTTTACCACCCGGCCGCTCGCGGAGGTGGATTTTCCCTGGAATGAGCTCAACTGGTGTAAATAGACCCCGGGTTTTCCGGAGCATTCGTTGGCCGTTCAAAAAAAAAATGTTGGTTATTATTTTATATGTCAAATAGTTGTCTTAATGTAATTAAGGACATGTTATTTTAGGCTTTTTAGCTAAGTAAGCACTGTCATATCTCAAAATTAACATAGTAGCGATAAGGTTTAGCGATAAGGTTTGCTCTTATCATACAGTCTCTTGATTCTTATTATAATAAATTTATTATAAATAAGATTATATTAGAGACTTTGAATTTTGTTATGTAAGAATATATATGTTATATTTCTTTGAAGATAGTTCTAAGCAGCAACAAAGTTATTATATGTGATACATTTAATATTTTGTATAAGATTTAATTATTTGTATATATTTTCTTTTTGCTTTTTATACATATTTATAAAAATAGTATAAGTGTTTTAGTGTTATTGTTAGATACATATATAAGTTAATGATTTGATGCTTTTGTTGTGTGAATCCTTTTTCTACTTAAAGATGTAAATATAGGTGTATTCACAAACCAAAAATGCATATTTAACTTTAAGACAATTTGCTTGATAGATATGTATGGGGTGCACTACAAGTTATTTTTCTGAGTCACAACTTCACCTTTCATCGTGTAACATCTTTTAATAGAAAAAAGTTAAAAATTGATATAAATGATTATTAGAAGATAAGTGTTCATATTGTAACGGCAAGCTTATTTTGTACAAGCTTATTTTGCTAATACTTCACTCTTCAATAAAAATCATGATCTACATTTCTACATCATTAGATTCCTAATAAAGTTTTTCAAGAAAAGTTTTAGTTATCTTTTACTTAGATAACGCGTGTAAAAATTAGAATACTTTAAAATTTATCTCTAGCAGAAAGCACGTGAAAATAAAACGTTTTTCTGATGCTGTTTACAGATAATCAGTAACGGATACAAAAATTTATGGCATCAGAAAGAAAAACGTGAATTATTATTTTACTTATTTCTTGTCACATGAAAATTGTAATTTTATTATTATTATTATTATTATTATTATTATTATTATTATTATTATTATTATTATTATTATTATTATTATTATTATTAATTTTTTTTAAACATCCAACAAAAGAAAACTGCTAAGGTACCCTGTAAGGGTGACTCAATGGCAAAGGTCACGCCGTATGGAGCTATTAAGCGTCCAATGTTACATCAACTCCAGAAAAAACCCGTTAACCCGACCTGCCCGTAGACACGACGACAAATGAACGGTAAAACTCGATTGTCTCAAGGATCGAACCTTGGGTTTCCCATATCTCCTATCACTGACCAGCATACCACTGATCAGTTGAGTTGGACGTCATTAGCTATATTATTTTTCTTTTTTCTAGAAGAATTTCAACATGTATAAAAAATGGTTTTACACTGATTCACATTCATATGATTTTTAGACGGCAAAGCTATTTATGTTTATTACATAATGATTTATAACAAGAAAATCAGGAAAAAGCAAACCCAATGCTTTTTCTTTCCTAAATTTAGGAAACTCGATTTTGGTACGTAAATATACAACAACTTAATGCCCCGTTCAATCATTCTTCTACACCAAACACCTAAACTTCCACGTGTATAAATCCTTGAGTCATAATTAAGCCTCTAGGGGTGAGCAAAATAATCTAATAATCATAACTTAACCGAAATAACCAAACCAATTAATAAAGCGATAGCGTTTAATTGTATGTTTACAACAAACAATTAAACATGCGTATCATGTAAGATCCGATTTATATAAGGGTTTATAGTACACCACATTGGAGCACTCAACTCGCCACGTGGCGATTACTGTTGTACTGTTTATATGAACTTGATTTTGTTATATCAGATAACTAAAAAAAAGTTGCTCGTAACTTTATTTTACTAAATATATATAATTAATATAATTACTAATTAAAATTTGCTTGAATCCACTCACATTTAAAGTAGGAGGTAATCCAACCATTAATCGGATTAACCAGACTACTTTATCTGATAATCAAAATAACTAAAACTGACGAGTTTATTAAAATATAAAACCAAACATTGATTATAGGTCTTGTGAATTTGGTTTAGTGTTATGAGTCCTGCCCTTCCTTTGTGGAGGTCGCATGTTCGATTCCCACTTGGGCCATTTCCATGCACATCTGGGTGAAAGGATCACTAATCACGGCTTTTATCCCGGGTTCGAATCTGACAGGGGGCAAGGGTTTAGGATTCCAACCGGTTCTTGCGTATCTGGAGGGTACGGTCTCTCGGCGGTCCAGAATTCGACTTTAGACATAACCCCGAAAGGATGAGTTTACACGTGAGATTCAGATCCTCTGCTGTTCAAAAAAAAAAAAAACCATCGATTATAGGTTTAGTTTTATGCTTTTAAAACATAACCGAACTATGATTGACACCTCTACTACGTAAGCAATATCATAGGCAATGGTTACGTTTTGATTTCAAAAATGGAAAACGAAGTCCACTTG